>OZ014492.1:8855394-10055394 GCA_963966045.1 Xestobium rufovillosum | reverse complement strand
ATTGTTTAGTATTTTGATTATATATTTTATATATTTTCCCAGTTAGTAGTGTTGTATATCTCTAATTGATAATAACAACTGCTGTTATGTGTTTTGTCAGGAACACCAAGCAAAAGACCTTTGTTTTCTATTTACACACTTTATTTACACTTTAATACAATTTTACAACGCGGATGCTATGAGGTAACTGCCTCTATTTACAATTTCTTAAAACTAGGAAAACTACAGACACACCCCTTATTTATAAAAATACTCCCTTAATAGATTCATTCGACCAATCATGCTAAACATTCCAATTTCATTCGTCCAATCACAGGGGTGATTATCTTATGCGACAGTTACAAAACAGACCCTTGTACGAAATATGATACACCAATTAAAACCCCAATTTGTCACAACTTGGGCTTGTAGCTGTCACACCAGAAATGCCAAAATAGAAGAAATACTGCCCGTCCCAGTGACGCCACAGACCAGACACTCGACCCTCTCACAATGCAAAACATCCCTTGCAGATGGCCACACACACGCATATACTACAAAATACCACCCAGAATTATCCATACACTCTCAAACAATTCCTAAAATATAAAATCCTAACATTCGGCCTTTCCTGACCTCATTGACGCCCTCGTCAACCACACTATCATGCACACTCACACTACTTAAATCTAGCAAAAATGTCCATATCGCACAACAATTAATTTTATATAATAAAAACATATAAACATTAGGTACTAACATGAAAAACTCAAAAAAAAACTTCGGAATACAACGCGTAATAATCAAGAAATAAACACTAAAGCAAAAACAAAATTAATCTAAACAATATTTGCATTATATTTTCCAACTAATATCATAAAATGTTTTGACCGCACCTCGTAATAAAAGATTCGAGAACATCCCCCGAACGTCACTTTCACTACACCACAGTGGGTCCACCCGATATCTATCGGTCAATGCACCCTCGCACCACTAACACACTTTCAGTTTCTACCAGTTTTAAAACACACTGTCCCTCCTTAAAATTACGTTATAATTTTACAAGTCTGGCATAACTATAAAAATTACAACAACACAACATTAAAACTAATAATAAAACTAACATACATAATACTATTCCAATTTTCCATTACCAGAATCTACTTCTTTTCCGTCAACTAATTTAAGTCTATCTGCTGCAATTATACCTTTATACAGTTTACTACTTTGTTGTTCCCCCTGTATATCTTGTATAAGATAACGATCATTTCCTATAATTTTCACTACCTCATATGGATCTCTATATTTCGGTTCCAATTTTCTACTGGCACCTGTCGATGGTACCTCCGACCTAACTAACACAACATCACCTTGTTTATATTCATACGCCGCCTTTCTATGTTTATCAAATTGGTGGCTCAATTTATCTCTATTTTTATTTAGTAACAGTCCAACGTCTTCTAAATTTTCTGAATTGACCAACTCTTTGTTTAAACTTCGGATTTCCTCCGTAAGTGGATTACTTTTGAGTCCTCTACCTTGATAGTTAAAAATCATACTAAATGGTGTCCTTTTGGTTACTGTATGTACTGAATTATTAATCGCCCATTGGACTTCGAATAATTTTGTATCCCAATCCTCACATTCTATACCTGTGCTACCTGTAGCTAAACAACGTATAATCACTGAATTAATTTTCTCTATTTGGCCGTTTGCACGCGGAGTTTGCGAAGCAATCATCGAATGTTTAATGTCGAAATCCCGACAAAAATCCTTAAATAAAATTGAATCAAATGCACCCCCTCTATCTGAAATAATCTTATGTGGTCTACCGTAATTACTAATGAACTCCTTACAAAAAACGATAGTACCTTCCGCACCTACGTTCGGAACTGCCTTTAAAACACAATATTTACTAAACCCGTCTATAACTGCTACTACGAACTTATTCTCGTCATTCGTTTTGGGCAGTGGACCTAAATGGTCCATGTGTACAACTATCCATGGTTCACTGCCTTTGTCTATGGGGTGTAAAAACCCTTGCCGTTTCCCTACAGGTGTCTTATAGTACAGACAATTTATGCACCTATTAACGTACGCCGTTACAAATTCTTTCATTTTCGGAAAGTAATAACTTTCATTAATCTTACTTACAGTTTTATCTATGCCTAAATGCACTAATTCCCTATGAGCCTCACTAACAATATCAAATCTAATATCTAACGGTACATAGAGTCGCCATAAACCTCTTTTCGTATTGTAAACTCGGCCCTTATACAACGTAAATTTCGAATGAGTCCTTTCGTCACCCGATTCTAATTTGTCCACAATTTTTAGAATTTCAGCATCTGTTCGCTGCAGAGCCGCCACCCAGTCTGTAGTGACTTTAAGGCCAAGTACTGGCAAACCCACCAGTTCGGTTTCCTTTTCACTCTCCACAGGGTTTCTACTTAAAGCGTCGGCCACAACATTGCACGACCCTTTGTGATATTTTATAACGTAATCGAATTCCGACAACCTAACAAACCATCTACCTATTTTAGGACTCATATGCTTCTTATCTGCTAAAAATTTCAAACTGTTACAGTCCGTGAAAACAGTAAATCTAATTCCTAACAAATATACTCTAAACTTTTCTAACGAGGCTACGACTGCTAAACATTCTAATTCGTATGAATGATATTTACTTTCATCTTCGCTCGTCTTTTTACTAAAATAAGAAACTGGATGAAAATGTTCGTCACTTTGTTTCTGCAACAATACCGCTCCTACACCTAAGCTACTCGCATCTGTGTGTACCTGCGTTTCTGCACTTGGATTATAAATTGACAAAATAGGGCTACTAATTAATTTTTCCTTTATAACTTCGAACGCCTTTTGCTGTTCGTCTCCCCAATTAAATTTTGCATTCTTCTTTAGCAAATCTGTCAAAGGGCTCAAAATAGTCGCAAAACCTAACACAAACCTTCTAAAGTAACTAGCTAAACCTACGAAACTCCTGACTTTATGAACGTCAACCGGACGAGGAAAAGCTTCCACAGCCTTTAATTTGTGTTTACCTGGCTGAATTCCCAACTGTGACACCGTAAAACCTAAATAGTCTATTTCCTTCATTAAAAATTGACATTTTGAAATATTTAAAGTCAAATTTGCGTACCTAAATTTACCGAGAACTTCCTCTAACTTTTCCAACCCTTCTTCTACGGTTTCTGACGGAATAATAATATCGTCTAAGTATGCCAGAGCTGTATCAAATCTTAAATTACCTAAAACTACATTTACAAGTTTCTGAAAAACTGCCGGCGCATTACAAAGTCCAAACGGCACACGTTTAAATCTATATATACCGCCACTAGTAATAAAAGCAGTTTTATCGCGAGAACTTTCTTCTACATTTACCTGGTAATATCCGCAGCTCATATCCAATCCTGTGAAGTACCGTCCGTGCAGCCGATCTAGCTGATCGTCAATTCGCGGAATAGGATGCTTCTGTTTCACTGTTTTCTTATTCAACGCGCGATAGTCAATGCACATACGAACATCACCCGTTTTCTTCTTCACAAGTAATACTGGACTAGCAAATGGTGAATCTGATGGCTCAATAATGTCCGCCTCCTCCAACTCACTCACTATTTCACGCACCTTCTGTTTTTCTGAATAAGACATGCGGTATGGTTGATAAAATACGGGTTTATCATCCATTAACTCAATTCGCATTTCAGCCAAGCTCGTATTCCCTAATTGCTTCATGTTTCGCGCCACTAAGTCCTTATATTTATTGATAACATCGAGCACTTTATCCATGTCCTCACCTTCGGCATCTGTTTTTATTTCATCTGCTGTAATCGGCACGTCATTTACCTGTCGTTTATATTGTCCCTCGATACACTGTTCACCTCTGGTAACCGTTTTTCCAGTCTCGATTACTAAATCCTTCCCAGTAACATTCATAACGGGAATTACCGTGTGTCCTTCCGAATCCGTAGACACAACACATCGCGGAATTAGCTGACCGTTTTCCCGAATACCACCTTCAATGCAGAGATCGGAATTCTTTATCTCGGTTCGCACGCTTATATGGCCAAGAAAGTTATTTGGAATCACAGCTGCCTCTTTGGCCCACATTGCAGTTTTTGATACGGTGCTATCTTCACACTTTGGCAAGTCCGACACATTTTTCGTAACGCGTAATTCCGACGCGGTTTTTATCACTGTAATATGTGACTGTTCCGTAAACGGGTGTCCAACAATCAACCCGATTTTCTGTGCCTCCCGAGGCACGACGTGAAATCGTACCTTTGCCGATACACCATCGACCTCTAGTTCGCCCACGGCAACCCCTAATGGTTGAACACTTCCACCACCGTACCCGTTCAGAGGATTTACTGCCTCTTCACAGTATTTCAAGCCAATTTCGTTGGCGACGTCCTCTTTTATGGCACAACTTTGGCTACCTAAGTCTATGTAACTTTTCACTGCATGTCCGTTCACAAACGCATCTTTGAAATATTTTAAGTTCGAATTATCATCGTCTACCACCATCAAGTCCTTCGCGACTCGATTTACAGGATTTTGGCATTCGCGCGAAAAATGTCCCCGTTCATTACACCTGTAACACATAATTTCTCGATTTACGCGAGGCACCGGATTGTTAACGGGAAAATTCTGCACTTTCCTCACATTGCAATCGCGAGATATATGTCCCGTCTTCTTACATTTGAAGCATGTCACTTCGCGTCCAACACTACGATGCTTCTTCTCAAAATCTACGCGCCTGTCCAGCCCATTTCCGACTGCGCGTATCGCAGCTATCACCTCTTGGGTGTCGCGATATCTAGCAAGTGGTCCTAAATAATCCAAAAATCTCGAATTATTTAATCCACTTACTAGCCACTCGCGGATTTCTTCATCCTCCATCTTTGCTTTGTTGCACAAAGCAATTTTCTCGTACACGTATTCCATTATTTCTTGGTTAGGCCTTCTTCTGTAATATTCTGCCTCTCTACGTATTTCCACTATCGACTTCCCTCCAGGAAAATTTCTTCGTAATATCTCCTTCCATTCCTCCCAATCCCTGGGTTGTGGACTCAAGCTATCTCTCCACTTTCTGGCAACACCTACCAATCGACATAAAGCATAATGCCTCACCTCTAGGTTACACCAACCGTAGATTTCCTTCGTCCGATCTACTACCTCGATCCAGTCCGAAACTTCTATGTCTCCCTTTACCGGATCAAAATTGGGAATCACTTCTTCAATTCCCCCGAGAAATCTCACAGCACGGGAAGCTGCATTACTTCCACCTTCACTGCCGCTATCGTTGTCACTGATTCTAGTCGCCATATTCTCCCGGTATAATTATCCCAGAATGTCCCAACTTGCTTTCCCAGTCACGTCCCCGACGTACCACAAGTCCACTCTACAATTACTGTCCGGTTAAACAAGAAATTCTGCACGACTATCACAAACCACTCAAAATAAAACGCGAAAACCCGAAATTAAAATGTGTAAACGAATTAAATGATGGATTAATTATCCCGCTTCTGACCTTAAGTTGTTGTATATCTCTACTTGATAATAACAACTGCTGTTATGTGTTTTGTCAGGAACACCAAGCAAAAGACCTTTGTTTTCTATTTACACACTTTATTTACACTTTAATACAATTTTACAACGCGGATGCTATGAGGTAACTGCCTCTATTTACAATTTCTTAAAACTAGGAAAACTACAGACACAACCCTTATTTATAAAAATACTCCCTTAATAGATTCATTCGACCAATCATGCTAAACATTCCAATTTCATTCGTCCAATCACAGGGGTGATTATCTTATGCGACAGTTACAAAACAGACCCTTGTACGAAATATGATACACCAATTAAAACCCCAATTTGTCACAACTTGGGCTTGTAGCTGTCACACCAGAAATGCCAAAATAGAAGAAATACTGCCCGTCCCAGTGACGCCACAGACCAGACACTCGACCCTCTCACAATGCAAAACATCCCTTGCAGATGGCCACACACACGCATATACTTCAAAATACCACCCAGAATTATCCATACACTCTCAAACAATTCCTAAAATATAAAATCCTAACAGTAGGTATAATTTTTCACTGTTTTCACAATCTACGTTTAACTTAATTATGGATGACCGTAATTCCCATTCCATGAACCACATCTTGGATTGTTTATTGATGCAGTACACAGTGACCATTTTTTGATGTTCGAACAAGATGTTTTACGAATTTACCTTGATTCGAGTTAAACGTCAGTCAGTTGAATATCGAAGGTATTTCTCCTTCTCGAATTTCCCAAGAAATGCGCCACTAAGTTTTTAGAAATGCGAAAAGGTTTTTTTTATAAATGGTAAGTACTAAGCAGCATAAAAAGGCAGCACAAAAAGAGTCTCTTTACTTTTTAAAAAAAATTAGCATTTTCAAGAGAATAAAGTAAAACAAATCTTACCCTCTTATTTTATTAAAAATTGTGTGAAATTAATAAAATTGCATTTTTAAGAAAATTAATTTATTCTCATCAATAAAATAATAAATACACGAACAAGAAACGGATAAACACAAGTTGAACAATGAAGTTAAAGCAAATGTTGGAAGTGGCCATCCGCTCTCCTTCGCATTGATTGGTGTATTCGCTCAAACATTCCAGGCGTATTTCTAATTATTTCACACTGAGCCACTATGCGATTTCTAAGATCTTGAATGTCGTGAATTGAAGTAGCATACGCCAAAGATTTTAAATGCCCCCTCGGAAAAAGTCTACTGGATTAAGGTCCGGTGATCTCGGTGGTCATGGTTGATTTAGTGCTTCTGCTCCCCGGTCTATCCATCTATTGGCATACGCTCTATTTAAGAACTCACGAACTTGCGTGCCAAAATGTGCGAGAGCACCATCATACATAAACCACATACGGTTTCTAATTACCAAGAAAATATTTTCCAGCAACGCAGGTAAATGGTCTTGTATGAAAAGATAGTAAGAATCTGCTGTTAGTCTTGGAGAGAGGAAAAATGGGCCGATTAAAAATTCACCAACGAGTCCCACCCACACGTTCAAGGAAAATTGATTTTGATGCCAGGTTTCTTGAATTGCATGAGGATTTTCGTCGTGCCAGAGGTGGTTGTTATAAAAATTTGTTATTGCAGTCCTGGAGAAATTTGCTTTGTCGGTAAAAAGGGTGTTCGTAATAAATTGAGGATGCTCTATCAATTTTCTTAGCCTCCATCGACAAAACACTAAGCGTTGCGGAAAATGACGCGGTAAAAGTGCCTGTACTCGTTGGATATGGTACGGATGCAACTGATAGTACCTAATGCAAAATTCTTAGTTCTTAGTTTGATGGCTTGCGTTTACTACCTGAGCAATTCTCGTACTTGTTTCTGAGTGTTCCTCAATTTGTTGTAGTACCGCTTCTTCCAGTGCAGGTGTTCTAATTGCAGGTCATTGGTAATATTTGTATTTCTTTCGAGTGATCCAGTGTCATTGAGACGATGTATGTTTGAGAATGTTGCAGAAAAAGGCAATTCTCGGTGAGGATATCTCTCGTGATAAATACGCCTTGCAAGATTAACATTATCATTTGCCAATCCATTCACAAAATGCATACTTGCCATTTCAAAATTAGTACAACACATTGTCAAGGGTAAAAGATTAAATTATTTGGAGAGGCCCTAAATCGTACTTAACGACAAAAAATGTCTATGTACTTATAACAGATTCACTAAATTGTCAAGCAGCTGGTTTTTCTTATTTTTTTGTTTCCAATAATATCTTGATGTAGTCGTTGCCTTGTGTGTTAGAAATTGCGAGAATGGGCATATTGATACTAGTACCTACCTTCGCAACAAGACCGGAAGACTTAACCGAGACGGGTTTTTCGGGAATTATTCTTGAAACTTTCGAGAATACATTACAAATACCAGGTCGGCTGCCGCGACCCTCACCCCGCCGGTGCGAGTGTAAACAGGCGGGTGGGTTTTCTTCATTTAGATGGAAAGTTGTAAATTTCCGTACTTCCCAATTAAAATTTCGGTAACTAAATTTTTTTTAAAGTCGATTGATCTTTTTTGTGCTATTTAATACCATTTATAAAAAAAACATTTGACATTTTTAAAAACTCAAGCGGAGCATGAATTTTTCTATAAAAGAATGCCATAGTCACCCCTTGGGCCCGCCCATGTTTAATTGAAAAAAGAAATAAATTATGGTTGCATCAAAAATCAAAAGTTGATTCATTGTGTAATAATATTGTGCACAAAGTGTCATTGGTTTTCAAGCTCTCTCAAAAAAAATTTTCTTTCCGTCAACTTTGGCACCCTGTATCTTTGAAATTAAGCCGTTTTAGACATATAAAATATTCGACTCAAAATAACGTAAAGAACCACCTCTTAAAAACTTTTAGAATACTTAAGGACCACCTGTATACGTAAAGACTTCTTTCTATTATAGGTAATTTGAGAGAAACAAACTCTGCTCCAAAAAAACAGCTTCGTGCAAAAGGGGACTTTATAGGTTATTTCCTATACTAGATTCTTTAGAAACAGTCCTATTTATGGTTCATTAACATTATACAGGGCATCTACGATACCATTTCTAAATAAGTCTTAAACAACATCTGCAAACCACATAATATTCCCTGACGTGTGATGCTTGATTTACGGTACCAATCCTCTATCAATTATTATAGGAACATACTAGTGCTGTACGTCAGATTCGTATTGTTTTCAGATCCGGATTAGATCCGGATCTGATCCGGATTTATCAGACTGCAAAATCCGTATCCGGATCGATCCGGATTTAGGTAAGTGATATCCGGATCCCGGATCCGGATCTTGGAGACGGATATCGGATTAGGAATCCTTTTTGCTGCGCTGGTGCTGTTATTCTAGTATTTGAGTTCCAGCGGGTAGCGTCGGCATTAGAAGCTGCATCAAAGAACAAAGGAAAGCAGACTTTTTGATGGGTGGCTGTACCAGCTTTGTGGCGGCTATTTCTATCAATCACAAAAATAATAGTGATGAAATTTTGAGTGCGTTTTTTATTGTTGTTTGGAAAATGTTTTGCCAGTTATTTATGGAAGAATAACGTCGCGTTTTGTATCAAAATTCAAAATGTTAATAAAAAATTATTTTATTGCAATACTACCATAGACTAATCATAAGTATGATTAGTCTATGAGCCACCGTGGTTCAATTTAAAAAACAAACTATTCCCGAAAAACTACTTTAGAAATTTTAAATTTAGTTGATGATTTGAATCCAAAATTGACGTATTTTATTAAATCATTGCTGTCTAGACATAAAATCCAATTTTCAGTTAAAAATTATTTAAGTTAAATTTTTTGTCTAAAGCACACCAAATTTCAAATTAATACCTTAAGGAACAAAAATGTTATAGGGGTGAGCCTGATTTCTTGGTCACCCGCCATATTGATCGTGTATATTTAAGGTACTTGCATATATTTTAAAGACAATATTAGGATATAAGTGCATACTTATTTGTTTTTAGAATTTTTAAATTTTTTGTTGCAAATGTTATCACTTTTATTATGCCTATTTCCCAATGCCCTCTATTTTCTTCATTTTTATTAAATAAACTATACTGTCTTCAGAAAACAATGTAATTTTCAAAACCGGATAGCGAGGTCCGGCTCTGACACCACGATCCGAATCCAAGATCCGGATTCAAGATCCGGATCCAAGATCCTAATCCCGAGATACGGATCCGGATCTTATAGCAAAATCCGGATCCAGATATATCCGGGTTTTTAAACGGATCCGGATCCGTCAAAATTTATGGATCCGTACAGCACTAGAACATAACTCACAATTCTAACCGTTGCTTACCACAGGTGTTTTGTTAGCTGAAATATTGTTCTTCGTTCAATTTAGCTTTAAGGATTTAAATACGCCCATAATATTACGGGTGGATGTAAACTGGGCACTAACCTTACCTACAATTTTAATTCTGTAGGTAATTTGGGCATCAACCAAAAATGCACCTGCAGAGCGTATATGTAAACTGGGCACTGTACTTAATTCAAATCATAACTTGAAGCGAATACCATCTCAATACTTTTTCATATGTTTTGAAATACCAATTCGCTATTTTCCTGAAAATAAATATAAATGAAACCCATGATGTATTATGCACTAAAAAATAATGCTAAAGACTGACACGCTCCGCTCGTCTCACTTCGCTTTGCTTCGCTCCGCTTGTCCTTAACCTGACAGGTTTTTATGTAAAAAAATGTGAACTTGTTAATAACTAACAAACGTTTTTCGTTATCACTGTCCATGAAAGAGATCTCCAAAATTGTTGTAAGTTGAGAATTTGTTGCGTATTTTAATTCTCTATTGCACATCCCACATAACATAACCGGGATATGGGACATCCATATAACGTCCCCGGACATCCCGGATGTCCATATGACTCCCCATTTATGTCCCCAAAATATACATACTAAAAAAGATATCCATAGAACTGCCCACTTAATAGAACTGGGATTTGATATATTCATAACGTCCATATGACTCCCCATTTATGTCCTCAAAATGTACATACAAAAAAAGATATCCATAGAACTGCCCACTTAATAGAACTGGGATTTGATATATTCATAACGTCCCGGGACATCCGGGATGTCCATATAACGTCCTGCCGACGTCCGTAAAATGCATGCACAAAAAGGGACATCCATGCAATGGCCGTTCTAGTACGTCCCAATGTATAAAAAAGGATGGCATATGGACATTCATGGGGCGTTGGTGTGCAGAATTCAGGCGCGAAACGCAATGTGCGATCTGCGAAAAGGGACTTTTCGGGACATTATTCGACAATAGACTAGCATTTGTTTTATTTGTAGGGTTGGATCTGCATCATGTGATCGTGTGCTGTGTTGTGTTTATTTACTCGTGTGTTTTCAAGAGTGGTGTAGTTAATCTTGAAGAGAAAAGTACGTAAGTGTTTTTAGAAAAGCAACAAATTAAACGCTTGGTAAAAATATCTAAATGCTAGCTGAAAAGAATTAATGGTTGGGTAAATTCAGCTTAGTAGGTACCTATAACTTTGCCAGGGCAAGTCGGCAAAGAACAGTTTAATCAGCATAGCAAACTCAAAAAAGTCTATTACTACCCGGAACTTCCATGTGCGTAAACTTAAAAAACATTCAAGCATCTTATTCATTTCTTAATAAAGATGAAAGATCAATTGGAAGTTTCATATAATATCGTTTTTTATATATTTTTAAAACGATAGTAAATTTTAAGTTCTTAAAGGTAAAGAAAATAATTACAAATTGTAACTTGAAAAGGGCGTAACAATGCTCTACAATTACCTCTAAGCCAGCACTGTATTACATTTTAAACACTTGTAAGTTTCTTTTTCGCTTGCCTGAAATGGACTTTTCTTACCGTAATCATGCACGTTACCTGTACAGGGTATCCCACGACGACCTTACACGATCTGTATATAGAAAAGTATATATAGTAGAATAACATAAATTTGCACAAACAGGTAATCGAGGATGCTCAATTCGACTAAAATATTTTTGACTTTCTGCGACTTCCGGTTATACCGGAAATAGACACCAAGTTCCTTATTTTAAATGGAATGCCCACAATTTTATTACGGATTTAGATTTTTGGTCGAATTTTAAGGTCACTTTATGCAAAACATCATATGTGTAAAGTGCACCCTCTTGGAGATATTAGACGTTAAAAATCGTCATTTTTCAAATTTCATCAATTGTAACTTGGAAACGGTACGAGGTAAAGAAAAATGATTTACATGTCCCTATCCTAGTTTTTAATTCTCTATCTAATGGGTCTGGAAAATACTGCTTCCCGATTGGCAACTTTTTGTCATTTTTTGACCAATCAGGAGACAGTATTTTCCACACTCAATAGATAGAGAATTAAAAACTAGGATAGGGACATGTAAGTCATTTTTCTTTATCTCATACCGTTTCCAAGCTATAATTGATGAAATTTGAAAAATGACGATTTTTAACGTCTAATATCTCGAAGAGAGTGCACTTTACACATATGATGTTTTGCATAACGCGACCTTAAAATTCGACCAAAAATCTAAATCCGTAATAAAAATGTGGGCATTCCGTTTAAAATAAGGAAGTTGGTGTCTATTTCCGGTATAATCAGAAGTCACAGAAAGCCAAAAATATTTTAGTTGAATTGAGCATCCTCGATTACCTATTTGTGCAAATTTGTGTAATTCTACTGTATGTACTTTTCTAAATACAGATCGTGTAAGGTCGTCGTGGGAAACCCTGTCTTGCCATTATACGATTTCTTATGGATGGCATTGACATCAGCTGATTTCTCATGTAGTCCTTTTATTTGCTGTTTACTTGCTTCGCTCGCTCTGCATAACTTCTCGAAATCTGTTACTTTTAAGTCCGTAATCCTCAACAATCTCTCTTGTACCATCGTATCTCGTAACCCACTGACAATTCGATCTTTGGTTAGCGAAGCTTCCAATTCCCGAAATGCACATGACTTTGATAATTAACTTGACATCAGTTATGTAGTGATCAATATCTTCATCCTATCTTTGTGTTCTTTGGAACCATCTATATCTATCATATGTTTCGTTCTTCAGTGGTCTGCAATACTTTTCGAAAGATTCTATTACTGTATTATATGACTTCTTTTGTTCTTCTGTTAAACCAAATGTTTGAAAAACATCAAGTGCTTCTTCGCCTGCTTTGTTGAGAAAAATTGCCACTTTAGTTTCTTCACTTCTTGAATCAAATCCCGTAGCTTTCACATAAATATTAAAGTTGGTTATGAAATTTTCGAAATTTTTATTCACATTCTGGTCGAAAACCATACTTCTTGGCGGCTTGAAAGCTGCAGTCTCTATTTTGTTTTATCGTTTTGTTTCTTATTAAAATGTAAATTTAAGTTTACTCGCCTGTACTCTTCTTCAAATAACATCCCGACCTGACACCATGTATTATTCTTATGCTTTTTATGGGGTTCTACGTTATTGTATGAAACACAGTTAATTGTTATTTCCATTTATTAAGAAGACTAAAGGGGCCCACACACACAGAGGGATAACTGAAGACTTGAATGCACACGCCACGGGGTACAGTTAAAACTCACTGTGTATGGGAAAGCGTGTGGCGTGCACAGTCAAGTCGCTGGGAATCAAGCGCTGCTTGATTTTTGGAGTGTGCAGTTATAACTGCACGAGGAAGAGTCAAAGTGTATGGTGAGCAAGTCCGTGCACGCCTCGGATCGGGCTAGTGCAGGTCAGGCCCTGGCCAGTGGCGTTTGTTTAGCAGCATTGCATCCGCGATTTGACGCATCAACATGTCGGATTTAAACAATTTTTCAAGCGAATTTTTAACGGAGATTATTGAATTGTTCACGTGAGAATATTCATGACGTTTCAGCAACCATTCCTTCACCCATTTGGGATCTAGGTCTTTTGGTTTTGTAGCACTTAGTTTTTTTATTATTAAGCACGCCACTGTCATCAACATAAGGTCTTTTCGTGATGCCATCGTACCCAAAACTGACGATTTTACTTATTGTGTGTGTGGGGAAGGACAGGCTACAGGTTTAACTTAACGTAAAAGTGTGCAGTCAAACCCGCGCATTCTTCCCTTTGTGTGAGTGGGCGCCTTTACAGGGGTACAGGATCTTATTACAACTTGCAACTCTAATGGACTGAGGCTAGTGACAGTTCTCTTGACACTTCTAACAGTGGTGCCAACTATAGCATTGCACAGTGCACACCCTTCTTGTCCTGGACGACCTACATCTTGGTTTTCCTTGCTCATTTTGCATTTCAAGTTGCAGTGATGAAATGGTAATGAAATTATTTTTCTGCTGCATTAGAAAAGAAGTTGAGCAAATCAAAACTAGGGTATTTATGTCTGACATGGCTGAGACATATTTCAATGGTTGGATGCAAGTAATGTTGAAACCCCAGTTTCGGTGAGCTCATTGTAAATAAGTAGATAATATAATGTAGTTTTATTCTTTTAGTTTATTTTGTTCCTGGCATGTCGATCGAGCCTGGAGAAAACATTTACCCTACATAAATTCGAAAGACAAGCAGGTTTGTAATTATTTCATATTATATTGTAGCTAATAGTATACGATTTTAAAGGTTGAGGTTTATAAGGTACCTATTAAGGGCATTGCTGCAAGAAGTCGATGCTTCAGCGTTTGAAAGAATGATGCCAAAATTTCTTGAGCAACTTACCAATGACCCAGACACTTCTGCGTTTGGAAACTATTTTGCAACTTAGGTACTACATGAAAAATGCGCATTCTTGGGCTTACTGTTACAGGGTAAATGGAAAGCTTAATACACATGCATGCACATCGAACGCATGCATCATTCGAACAAATACATAATACCTCCATGGGAAGCATGTAAAGCGGCTAGATAAAGCTATTGATGCTTTAATGAGATTTGTTAAAGATAAATTATTTGATCGTTTGATTTTCCTGCACAAGGGAAAAGTATGTTACAAACTTAAAGAATTGCGGAAACGTCATCAAGCAAGTCTTAGCCTGAAAGATAATATATCAATAATCCAAATAGATAAGAATATCTGGCAAATTCCATCTGCATCAAATTTTTGTGTTATTTACGCAATACATGAAAATGATACGAACTGTGATTGTCAGTTGGTTTGTTCTGACTGTAATGTTTGTATACGTCGCAGGGATATGATAAAAACGGGGATTTGATGAAATTTCTAAAGGGAAATGATCAAGTCACGGGAGATGTTAAAATGTCAACTGTGTTTTATCATTTTCCTAATAAAATCAAGTGATTTGATCAACGGTTTTAGTTAAATGACAAAAATAAAATCTCTAATATATTAAACAAATTTATTTAGTCAACCAGACATTATTAGATATATCTATAGTAATATGACAACGGTCAGAAAACATTTATTTCGAACGAATGGACAGAAGAAGCATCAAAAAAGAAATGTAAGTTTTTAGTACCTAATTAAAAGTAGGTATGTTTTTAATGGAATGGCATTAAATATAATGTTCATTTATTAGAACACGTTGTGGATTTGTGGCATCTCGAGTTACAAAGGACGTTTCTTTTTTTACAGGCACATCTTTTTGTTTTACATTGTACTTTGGATTTTCCACAGGAACACTTCTTGGACCCTTGACCTCCGAATAAAGATAATTTTCCTGCAATTTCACGCAAATTACGCTCAATCGGTGGGACGGTTTCGGCAAATGTTGCAGCTATTTGAAGAGCGTTTCTAGGAAGCCAATCTTTCATAATGCCGACAGAAGTACCAATTTGGTATAAATTATTTTTTAAATTTAATACGATCCCCGTATTATTATTTCCATCTAATGGACCTCTATCTACCTCAGGCACATCAATTAAAACGGTGGAATCTACAAATACGTCTTTGAATTTCTTCACAGAAGTATTTTTCATTTTTTCAGCTGATATTTTTAGGTATTTTGCTGCACTTCCCCTTTGGTCTTTAATGTTCTCTTCTGTTTGGCACAAATAGCATAGAATTCTCGGTCCATATCCTTCTTCTCCCAACGTATTTCCACATATTGCGTGCACTGGATTTTTACAAATGCCGCAGGAATGGGCTCCAGTAGATTCCATTTCACACACGACACAATTTACTTTTTCTTTGCTGTCAACGGCTGCTCCCTCTGATGCAATTAGCAATACAGATGTTTTAACTGTCGATTTAGATGTTGAAGCGTTGTCGTTAATTACTTCAACTGCTGGCAGATAATCTGAATTCAAAGACGTATTTATAGATTCCACCGTTTTAATTGATGTGCCTAAGGTAGATAGAGGTCCATTAGATGGAAATAACATTACGGAGATCGTATTAAATACCTATAAAAAATATGTTATACCAAATTGGTACTTCTGTCGGCATTATAAAAGATTGGTTTCCTAGAAACGCTCTTCAAATAGCTACGACAACATTTGCCGAAACCGTTCCACCGATTTAGATTAGTTTGCGTGAAATTGCAGGAAAATTATCTTTTTTCGGAGGTCAAGGGTTCAAGAAGTGTTCCTGTGACAAATCCAAAGTACAATGTAAAACAAAAAGATGTGCCTGTAAAAAAAGTAACGTCCTTTGTAACTCGAGATGCCACAAATCCACAACGTGTTCTAATAAATGAACATTATATTTAATGCCATTCCATTAAAAACATACTTTTAATTAGGTACTAAAAACTTACATTTCTTTTTTGATACTTCTGTCGATTCGTTGTCGTATTACTATAGGTATATCTAATAATGTCTGGTTTACTAAATAAATTTGTTTAATATATTAGAGATTTTATTTTTGTCATTTAACTAAAACCGTTCAGAGATTTGATCAAATCACTTGATTTTATTAGGAAAATGATAAAACACAGTTGACATTTTAACATCTCCCGTGACTTGATCATTTCGCTTAGAGATTTCATCAAATCCCCGTTTTTGTCATATCCCTCATCCCTGCGACATATACACCGCTATGACTGTGACTGTACATATAGACTCCTCAATTAGGTGGAATATGTGTAAACATGTTCACCTACTCTGTGCCTATCGGAAAAATGAAGTAGAATCCTTTGAACAAAGTCAAGAAAATATTGGTATGATTCAAGGTCAGTGATAAGTTTTATTTTGATATTAAAATATTGAGAAACTGCCTGATATTCGGTTTTAATTATTTCATTTTTCTTAAGAACTCTTCAACAACTACAAAATATCGGTCAGTTTCATACTGTAAAGAGATAAACACAATTATTGTTAAAAGTTTAAAATATTTCTACCAAAATCAGGACATCAGAGACCAACGAAGTTCTTCCTGGTATATAAATATTAAAAGGTATGTCACTTAAGATAGCATTTGGTGTCGGAAAATATTTGTTATATGGGGGTGCAGCGTTACATGTTTTTGGTTTTGGCGTGCTAGCTAGATTGGTTTTTGGCTGTTTAAACGTCAGTTGATGTGACCTTTTTTCTTTATGACTTCGAAAATGATCAAGGTATAGAAAACAAGTAATGAAATATAATTTAAAAATTCTCCGTACTTTAGTTTAGAAAAAGTTCTAGAACCAAACCTTGAGTATAATTTGTTTTCTATTCTTTCGTGATTTCGAAGTTATTGATACTATATTTTGCTTGATAGTAGTGCAGCTGATATGTTTTATTACATGTTATTGTTCTTTGTGTAGAAAGTGAAGGCAATCTTGCGATACTTGAAAACAGAAAAATTGAAGAATCTGAAGTAATTTTCAAGTTTGTAAAGAAACCTGAACATGCAATCTCATTTCTTGAAAAGAAAAAAGCTTTCATAGAAGAAGCTTTAAAGGAGCTACACAGCATAAGCAATGACGAAGAACTGGTGGCAGTGCAGAAAATTGTAAATCCTGTGGGACCCACTCTACGAGCTATTCGTCAAAATTTATCATCATTACCAAAGTTATCTCAGGCACCACCACATAACCCGAATATTTCTCAACAACGACGGTTGTTCAGTACAAAGAAGAAATTAAAGAAAACAAGCAAGATCATAGAAAAACCTAATGTATTAGAACAAAATACTCTTGCAGTGTCACTTTTAAACTGAAATTTTATTGTTTTTTGGGTTTTTTTTGTTTTGCTTTCTGTTAGGGATGCAACGTTTAAACGTTTAACCGCCCATGTGGACACTACCCGTTTAGTGGAACGTTTAAACGCAATGCAGATAAAATTTAGATATCATTAAATTTCAGATAAACAAAGCCGCGGATAATGCTGGGCGCGCACCTCGTAAGAGCAAAAGCGACGCGGCCCCTTAAATATTGCAAAACCGTAATGTACTTTTCAAATTTATTATTTGCATCACTTTGAGGACTTTCGCCGCCATCGCCGCGGCCATTATTCAAGGGAATATGTATTATTTTATGATTTATAACCCAACTTTCAAACGACGTTTGATTTTTTCTAATTATGAGTTTCTAAACAATATTACCATATTGGTAAGTTACGCGTAGCGCGTAGGGTGCGCGTTTAAACGCCGTTTAAACGTTTACGAAAAATCGCTAACCGTTGTATCCCTTCTTTCTGTCTCATATGAGTATTTTTCTTCATTTTTTAAACCGTTTACAGTGGACCTAACTAGGTATGAGTGCCTAAAAACTTCTGTATTGAATAAGAAAAGCTTTGTATTATTGTGATTGATGCAATTAGTAAACATATCTGATTTTATACCGAAATGATTGAACAATAATTTGAAAGATATGAATATCTTTATTTCTTAACTTCCTTGTGTGTATTATTAAAATCCTTACTTATAAATGTTTCTTATCCAAGTAATTGGAACTGTAATGGTATAGGTAAAACACACAACGTAGGTAATAGACGATCACGTGGCCATCTCGTCAGGTTAAAGGTAAATCTTAATTAGGTTAATTAATCAGCGCTGAACAGGTAGATAGACAGGTGAGCAGAAAGTTATGAGGCATAGGTATGGTCCATAATAGCAGCATCCATAATAGTCAGATACTTAAAGCATACTCGAGGTGCCCAATTTTTCTCGTGACATTTAAAAAAACCACTCGACTTCGTCCAACCCCATGCATATCTGACTTTTTTGTTTATTTTGACCTCCTGAATACATGCTCCAAATATTGCGGTTACCTCCCCGAATACCCTGTATATTAAAATACACTAATTATTTTTTGTTTTTTTATTAATTTATAAAAATAATATAACGTTACGTATTGAATATATTTAGTAATGGTTTTCCACTAACGTAATAAATAATTTTTGTTAGCCTGATTTAATTAAAATACAAATATGTAGGTAGTGGTCAATACTAGGTAATTAAATAGGTACTGTTTTTATCGATGTCTACCACAAATTGATTAAACTGCATTGATTAAGAAACCTATATTAACCTTTATACTTTATTAGTTACTTGAGTAAAAGAATACGTGTCTGCTATTTACCAAAACAGGTAAGTTCATAACGAATATCGAGACTACTGGGATAATAGAAATAATTTCAATTTCCCTCCTCCACCTTGGCAGGCATAAACAACTTTTTCGCGCATGCGGCTGTCAGGCACTTGAGTTGCAGGTCAGGCACTAGATGGGAGTTGTAGGATGCCAATAGTGCGCATGCTGGGCTATGCGAACCCTCCGCTCCGCGAGTTCACTTGTCTGAGGGTATCCGTTTTATAGTCTTGTAGTCATGTCTTGTAGTTTTGTAGTCTATTGTTGTACCATGTCAGACTCGACTGAAATGTCGGTTTATATGTATTTCCTTCGTGTTGCTGCGAAATGAACTCATCCGCTTTAATTCTAGTAGAGTCACAAACTGCTCCTAACATGTCATCCCGTTTGCACTTCATTGCTAAAAGCTACGACCACTTTTAAATGATTCCCCATATAAAAAGAAAACGATTTGACTTGGTCGTACAAAAATCGCCCTGTACAGGGGGTAGTTAGGGGTGTTTTGTCGAAAATTCGCACAATTTTTTTTTTGTATATTGTTAATTTACGAAATCTCGGCTTCCATCTACTCGATTCCTGAATTCATATCTCAGTCGGAAATGTATGTTTTTTAATTTTAAATATGACTCTCACAGTGGTTTTATATGGAGCGCCTAGAAGTTCGAACGCTCGCCCTGAAACACGCTATTTGGGCATTTTTTCAACTCGTCGCCACTGGAAAACGCGCCAACCAATCAAAAATTATGCTTCTATAAACGATGAGCGCCGTTAATCGAGGATTAATTTGGTATAATCATTAATTACATTATTGTGAGTATTTTAGTCAAAATATAACAAAATATAGCACGATGTCCGGTTGCGAGGCGCCGTCCGTAGAGATGCGAGTAAGGTTCATAATCCAAGCGCTTGGCCAAGCAATATTCGACTCTGTTATTGTATGCGTACATAAGGTCGATTACCGTTTGCGCCCTCTCCGACTTGCGAAAGCAAAGGAGGCAGCACTGTTATAGTTATATTACAATTACATTGATACGCGTTTTTAAGAAGCGAAGACGTGTAATATCCTCAATGTTTAACTCCATTTTTCATTGACATCACCTAATAGCCAGTGTACTTAATTGTGATTTGTGAGTATGGTGGTTGTGTAAAAATTAATTATGTAAATATCATCTGTTTTTAGTCTTGAAAGATGGATACCAGTAGTTATGCGAGTTCCGACAGTGACCTTGAGTCCAGAATAAAACTAAAAGCAATTCAAAGCGAAACTATCTCAAAGAAATCTCCATTGAATTATAATGCCTGCATTATTTGTCAAAAACCGAAAAAATTAATAAAGCTGCAAGAAAGATCGAAACAAAAATTTATAGAATGCTCAAAGATTCGTTTTGAGGCTTCTCCGGGAGAAGATGACAGTTTGTCCCATATACTTTTAAATTTTAATGATGTGGCGCAGAGTGATGGTATCGATTACTGAAAATTTCGACAAATGAAATTGCATCTCCTGAGATCCAGAATTCTTTACTAAGCGCAGAAAAGATTGGCGAAGAGGCATTGAGAAAATTTATAGATTTGGTAGGCACTTCTGATTTTTATAAAGCACTAAAAAAAATGAAACTACAAACACTTCAATCGCCATCGGTCAAAATACCAGTTATGCAAAATTCAAAAACTTTCCAAAAGGGTCAAGAATTTCTACAGAAAACATTAGCTGCCAAACAAATGGGCAGAGATATTAAATACGAGGATATTTTCAAGCATGAGCTAACGGCCTACCCAATGTCCTTATCATGTAATGGAGTAATTTCTACACCATCCAACAAATCTGCGTTGGGTAATATCATAGAATCATTTGCTGACACCTGCAAACATTTGCCAATTGGAGATCATAAAACCTGTCACATATTCGATGGAATGGCCTTGGTCCAAAGTCTTGGCAAACCTTCTAATGCCACATCATTCGGTGATTATGCCAATATTGTAAAATCACTTGTATTTAACAATCCACACAATGCTGAGAGAATAGATGTAGTTCTGGATCACTACGAAGAACTATCAATCAAGAATTGTACACGGGAGAAAAGAGGATTGAAAGAAAGCATCGAGCGAGCAATTGAAAGTACAGCAACTTTGTTACCTAAACAATGGCACCTATTCATCCATTCAATATCGAACAAAAAACAACTTGCTAACTTTTTGAGTCATCAGTTGTACAATCATTGTTTGGATTTGGAAGTCGATTTTGTCACTAGTGGGGGTTTCACCGATGTCTTACAATATAAGGCGAATTACAATCTAAACCATGCGTTACTACAATCGTGTCACGAGGAAGCCGACACTAGAATTATATTACACATTCTGTCTGCTAAAATGGAAGGATACACACGATGTATTGTGGACTGCAAGGATACGGATGTGCTTGTGCTATTGGGCCATTTCAAAGTGATATTAACTCCAGAGGTATGGATGAAAGTTGGGACTGGCGAGAAACAACGATTCATAGCAATTCATGAATTGAAAATGCAACCTGACATATTGCAAAGTCTTCCAGCTTTTCACGCACTAACTGGTTGTGACACAACCAGTCAGTTCACTGCGTTAGGTAAAAAGACTTGCTGGAAGGTTTTTGAAAAGCATCATGAATTATTGGCTCATATTGGCGTGGACGAGAACCTGGATGAACGTACTTTCGACGACATGGTGAAATTTGTGATTTACTTATACACATCTAACGACAGTATACACTGCATAAATTTTCTTAGAGGGCTGTTAGCGTCCTCTAGACCTCTTAACAAGTTACCTCCTACGCTCGACAGCCTGAAGCAACATTGTCTCCGAGTCCATTATCAAACACGAATTTGGTTGAAAAGTACTGAAGCACAACCAAATCCGCTTAATTTGGAGCAGAATGGATGGAAGATAGAAAATGGAAAAACAACAGTTATATTTACAACGGAACCCATTTTTCCAGGAGATCTGACTATACACTAACTACCTGCAATTGTAAAAAAGGTAAAAGTTACGGTTGTTTCCAGCAAGTAATTTTAATGAAAATAATGTTCGTTTTAGGCTGCACCGGGAGGCACTGCTCGTGCAAAAAGAAAAATATTAAGTGCATTGGATCTTGTAAATGTATGGCCCAATCTGCCACTTGCAAAAACACCAATTCTAACTACTTTAACAAAGATTCGGAACTTGATGTCGAGTCCAGTTCAGACACCGACTGATCTATGAAAATGTTTATTGTTATTTACAATTTAGTTTCTCGAGTTGTTTTCAATTTTCATTTTAATGTACCTACCCCAAATTGTACCTACTTATATCAATAAGATTGAATTTACAAAATTACTTGACCATTTTGATTTTTCAAAACCTGATGAAAAGCAATAATCAATAAACTATCTTATTACTTATTAGCGAAAAGAAATAAATACACATTTTTATTAACTGAAAGACAAATCTGGACAAATCCATGTGTACATCGTCCAGTAATAGAGATTTTGCCATTTCTAGGGAGCTCAAGCGAAAATCGACCTTATGTACGTTTAGAATAACAGAGTCGAATATTGCTTGGCCAAGCGCTTGGATTATGAACCTTACTCGCATCTCTACGGACGGCGCCTCGCAACCGGACATCGTGCTATATTTTGTTATATTTTGACTAAAATACTCACAATAATGTAATTAATGACTATACCAAATTAATCCTCGATTAACGGCGCTCATCGTTTATAGAAGCATAATTTTTGATTGGTTGGCGCGTTTTCCAGTGGCGACGAGTTGAAAAAATGCCCAAATAGCGTGTTTCAGGGCGAGCGTTCGAACTTCTAGGCGCTCCATATAAAACCACTGTGAGAGTCATATTTAAAATTAAAAAACATACATTTCCGACTGAGATATGAATTCAGGAATTGAGTAGATGGAAGCCGAGATTTCGTAAATTAACAATATACAAAAAAAAAATTGTGCGAATTTTCGACAAAACACCCCTAACTACCCCCTGTACAGGGCGATTTTTGTACGACCAAGTAAAATCGTTCTCTTTTTATATGGGGAATCATTTAATAGTGGTCGTAGCTTTTAGCAATGAAGTGCAAACGAAAATTAATTTCTAGAGCGTTTTTGCTTGCCAGCAAACTCTACTATTCGTGGTGTGCGCCATCTGACGTATGTGCTTATCTTATTAATTTTCAATGATTCCACTACATTAAGAAGGGCAGAATGTATGTTGAATAATAAAGTATTTTGATTTCCTTAGATTGTATTAATACACCTTCATACAGTGCGCCCTTAGTGAGTTTGTAACATTAAAAATTACGCGGGTATGAGTTAAGCGCAGATGCGGCATTGGTTAAGTAGGTACTCTCCCCTATTACTTCCATTAGAAAATTAGCTTTTGTCCGGAAATACCAGTCTGTTAACCACAAAGAAAAATAGGAGAAATCGTCCGAGCAAAACAGGAAAGAAATATATGATATTCACTCTACAGGGTTACTAGAAGTGGGGTGAACAGTGAACTGAAATATAGTACAATACACGTTAATCGCTGCACTAGTTAAATAGTGTTACTTATACAAAATCGTTAACTTCTTTTCAGTACCTACAAATGGTTCGTAAATTTATTCAAATTATATCTTTGTAATACAATCTTTATTTTTTTAGTATTATGTTTGCGTGTGTGCATTTTTCTATATTATGCTAACCGGAACCGGATATTCATCAGCACATTTTCCTATGAGTCGGGATTTTTATCCCAAACTAAATTGCACATGTGTAGATTTTACTCTATGTTCAGATGAGTTTCCAGTTGATGGCGACCTTATGGATTTTAGGTAAGATTAAACTTTTATTCTCCTAAGTGTGGACAGTATAAAACTTATATGAGTAAGGTATTCTCCAAATTTACTAGTATCGGTCAAGGTCTGGGTTTTACTAAATTAATTTTGAAACTATCGAAAAATATTTTACTAATTGAGCTCCAACTGACATCAAAATAAGGTCCCAAATTTTTAAGCTTAGTTCATCAGTCTGATCAGGAGCATAGTTACCGCTGCGTCAGTACATATCGTCGTTGATCTAACAAGAACGCCATCAAGAACACGCCAATTTTTCTCTTTTGTATATTTCGAGGACATTTCAAGACATAAAACCACCCGCCCCGCCAATCATCGGGGTTAAAGGGGGACGCAACTAGGGGCGAAAATGTGAAAAATGGCAAAAGAACTTTCTCTCGGCCAAAATAGGGTTGATCGAGATGAATTTGATCGGGGTAATTCACACATCCCTTGCGGATCGACAGAGAACTTCGGAATTTCTGCACCTCCTCTAAAACACCCCGTACTTGGGCGATAACAAACTCGGCGTACCTGAAGTAGTTGAAAAGGTTCCATCGCACCCAGAAGAACTGGCAAGCCATGCGGAAAAACTGGTGTCCCCCGCTTTTCCGCCGGCAAAAGTTGCATGTCATGGGGGGGGGGGGGGGGGCTGAAATCGCAAGTCGAACGACAAGCGAAATACGGCATCCTCAAATTAAGGGGAATTTTTATGCCGGACAAACCGTGCGGCGCCGGGTAATTTTAAATGCGAATTTCAACAGCCCCGTCGTTCGGGCCGAAAGTATCCGAAAATCATCCTCCTCAGACCGCGGTCGTCAAGGGAAATAATTTTTCTCCTGAAACCTCGCAAATTTGTGAGACAAAAAAGTTTTAAAATTGTGGGGATACATCCTCCGAGGGGTAACAGCTGGAGAGTGGCAGGGAGTTCTATTCGAAAGAGGAGAGTCACAATTCTCGACCCCCTCTCCCAATCGTGGAACCGATATTGGAATCGGTCGACGGTTAAGGGTAGAAATTTGTATTTGAAAACGCACAACAAAAATCTCGCGACACCGCGAAATCAGTCGCGTTCAAACATCCAACTGTCAAAATTTCGCCGAAATCCAATTAGCGTGACGCGTCGTCGTCCTGCACAGCGAATGCCACGGTTTCAACTCAGACTATGTACAGGTTTAACGCTACGTGTAAGTGCTCTACCCAGCTCAGGTATACCAGACAGGTTTACCTGAACAGGTATAACTGTCAGGTATACTCTAGCGTGTATACTATGAATTCTTAATAAGTTAACCCCACACGCCAAAAGACAGTGACTCAGTAATTAAACTCGACACGTGTTTCGCTGACAACACGTCAGCATCTTCAAGTAGTAAAAAGTTGGTCATCCAAAAGCAAAGAAGCTCATATTTTTTAACGGTTTGATCAATATTTGAAACATTTTTTGTTTCTTTTTCGATTTCCCTATTTGGCATGACCAGAAAAACATAATTTGTTGGCATATAAAAAAATAATAAAACAAACATTATTTTCCCATGTTTAAATAACATCTGAAAATGCAGAGCTTGGTTTGTGTAGTAATTGAGTTTATCAGAATAAAAAATTGTTTTAACGAATGTTGGCGCTCGATAACTATTAAACACGAAACATTTGAATAGATTGCTTTCATGCAAATTAATAAAACAAATTTCTTTACGAATGTAGGAAAATAATGATTGTTTTATTAACTTTTTTCGAGCGCCAATAAACTTTACTTTATGACTGGGGCGCATGGCGTGGAGCAAACCAAAATTATTTTTTTCTGGCTAAACTATGCCAGATGGCGAAATCGAAAAACATAGAAGAAATATTTCAAATAAGAATGTCTGTCTGTGGACAAAGTTCTAGAGCTACCGACCAAACCGTTAAAAAATATGAGCTTCTGTACACGTGGATGATCAAGTTTCGACAACTTGGGTAACAGCCTCTAGCAAAAAAATGATGCCAAAAAACACCTTCTTCTCCAGTACCGATTCACATTCCAAATTTAATTTCCGTCGTTAAATTCAATCTTTTGTTATTAAAAAAACATAAATTTTTTGAAGATCTTTGACGTGCGATAGCGCCTTAATGAAATACTTTTGGGTGGAGCTAAGTTTAGTTAAACCGCTCTTTTTTGGTCTCAAGAATACGTGGTATCGTTTTGTACAGACCTTTTAGGGACATCTGTATAACAAGTTAAATTGCATGGTTTGGGTGTGTAGGGGAAAGCATCGTACTAATGAGTCCCAGAAGGACGAAACCAGTTGGTCTGCGGTTTTCCGTATACATTCAAAACATGCAGTATTTAAGCAAAACCTGCTTAAAGCACGTACGTATATAGAGACACATTATATGATTGCTTCAAAACCACCTTAAGTGGGGTAGCATTCTATGACGTATCGTAGTACAAAAAATCTGGATTCAGTTCTATAATTCAATGCCTGGCGGGGTATTTGTCCGAGGAGTAGTTGTTCGAACGGTCCAGTACCACTAATTTTAACGTATTGAATTAAAAATATTGGGTTTTCGATTTTGTACTTACGAATTTTTCTCCGCAACATATGTTAAAATATATTTTTGGTGCACACTCCCTTTAATAATCATTTCAAATTATCCCAAGTCCAATTCGCTTAGCTTCATTTACAAAAAAAACTTTATTTTCAGAAATATTGGCGATAATGCGCCTTGCACAGATTATTTTGATGTATGCTGTGAGATACCAATCAATTCCGTTGAAACTGCGGCACTTCCAAAAAAGAAAAGCAATATTGATTTGTGTGGTTTTCATACCCCTGGAATTTTTCCATGGGCAGGTGCATTACTTCATAAAAGAGATGTCAATGCAACTCAACAGTATAAATGTCAAGTTTCCTTAATACATTTGCGTATTGCAATTACCGCTGTCCACTGTCTTGAGGATGGAAATGGTTTGTGGACAATCAGAATAGGTAAGTAAATATGAACTACTAGTTAAAGCATATACTGAATATAATTTAAAAAAATTTTTGTATGCAATATCATAAGAGAGCGAGTATAAGAATTCTATATAAGTTAACCCCACACGCCAAAAGACGGTGATGATGATGACGTTGTCAGCGAAACACGTGTCGAGTTTAATTACTATGTCACTGCCTTTCGGCGTGTGAGATTAACTTAGAAAGAATGGCAAAGACCACAAAACTTTCTTAAATTAGAAAAATTCAACTGAACTAAATGGATATTAGATACTAATGACGATGCCAAACGCTGCTGTTCTTTGTATTTATTACGTTGCTAAGGAACACAGGAATATTTTAAATTTTATCGCTATAATACGAGGCGGGCCCTTAAATACAGATCATTGTCTAAGAACCCTATGATATACAATGACGAGCTTGTTGGTTGTAATGATTCTAAACCCATCTTTGAAAATATGCAAGAAATGATAACCTGTGTCCATAAGTTATTAGTCTGATTACCTGTGAGGATTGTATTATACATTCTGCATTGTAGACTCCAATGGAAAAACAATTTATTTTGAACCGAAATAATTTTAAAAACCTTGAATGTATTCCCCTACCCATCTGTTTGGAGGTGCGACAATGCCAGCTAGAACTTAAGACGTTTTTATTAATATGAAGAACCTGTCGGCCCCTTCCTAGAGAGAAAAACCTATTCCCCTTTCGCCAAAACTAGAATCACTAAGGACCAACGAGTTGTTCGAACGCAATCCATTTAAAACACATATGCTGAAAATTTAAGTTCAAAATTGAGAAAAGTTTCGAACGGGAGTGGGTCGAAATCCCGGCAGGATAACTAGGCTAAACCAGTCAATGGAAAAAAGGTTGCGGTTCCGGAAACAGATTCATTATCTTGCATGCTGGTTCATCCACCGGACTTTCCTCAACATATAAAAGTTCCGACTGCGTGATAGCATGAATAATGAATCGTTTGAAAAGTGCCTAAAAGAAATGCTTATTCCAAATTTAGATCAACCCTCATTAATCGTTTTGGACAATGTGTTATGTATCATTCAAGAGTTTTAAACACACAACCAAATTCCCCGTGGAAAAAGTGACATTTTCCAGCCGTTAATAAAGCAAAATCAAAACCCCCGGTTCAAATTTAATACAAGCAGAATTGCTTTCAATGATAATATCACTTAAAACACCAAAAATTTACGCAGTTGATAAAATTTGAAGGTAATATGGTCATAAGGTTTTGCGCTTGCCACCTTACCACGTTACCACTGCCACTGCCATAGAGTTAATATGGGCTGGCGCAAAACCTTATTATGAAAAGCATGTTGGCGCCGGACTTAAAACAGACAAAGTTCTAAAGGTATGGCAAGACTCTTTAGACCGCTGAGGATTTCTGATAAGTATACAAGTTTGGGGATGTACGAGGATGTCTGAGTATATTCGAAGAAGTCCGGGGATGTCTGAGATGTCCGACGATGTCCATGGATGTCTAAGGAATTATTCCGAAATTTATAAAATAGGCAGTCTCACGTATGCACGTAGAATTATGCGCAGCCGCCGTTTATATTTTGACAGTTGTAGGTTAGGTTATATCGAAAGTTTTGTGTTTTGGGTAGGTACAAGTTTATTAACAACAATAACAATATAGATTTAAATTGCAATGGTAAGTTTCTACATTTCAAATAATAATAGGTAATCGCATTGTTAAGTTTGTAATTTCTAGTTCGTAATATGGCGATTGTTTTGACGAAGTTCAAATTAAGTAAATTTCAGCATGATAGACATCATTCAACGATTAGATCGAATTCAACCAAAACATACTCAATGACATCAAAAATCATGTTACATTTTCCAGGGAAATGAAAAATTAGAGTGGAAAACTATTAGAATTCGGGTATAGTACTATCAGTGAATTTACTGATGAGTGCATTGAAATCATAGTGAAGTAAGCTTTGGACAAATCACTGGGTATAGAAGTAGAACCGGATAGCTGGAACTCTTTGGAACTCTTCGGAAATACCCGGACACCCTCGGAAATCCCCGGACATTCTCGAAAATCCCTGGACGTCCTCGGAAATCCCTGAACATACTCGGACATCCTCAAACAGTTCTCTTATATTTGACCCGTCAGATAATAACTACAATATCTTGGTGCCTAATATGTTCACAATCCCTTATGATTTTCAAGGTTCGTTAAAAGTTATAAAGTTGGGGCTGCGTCATCGATTTATTAGGTTACAACGACCTATCCCGTTGCGTCATCTTTTGTGACCATACAGGGTGTTGCTTCAGTGGGTTGGTCGGTGGAATTATGGTCGTCGCGTCGCTAAATATATCTTGAACTCGGAGATAGGGTTCTCTGGAATTATTGCAAAAACAAAAATAATACTCTCGGTACAAATTAAACAAACTATTACGTTAACTATTTACAGAAAAATCAGAATAAAATAAAAACGAATGTACAGTAAAAACGATATTATACAAATTTAATCAAAATAGTGACAGCCAGCGGTATCTGGCGGTCAAATTCGGTACGGCTGTATATACGGAGCGCGTGACTGACAGATAACTTATTTCGCTCTTGGCGATGTAGGTTACCGAAGGGGCACCCACATTCGGAAAATCACAAGCCAAAATCTACGTAGGCATGTAAATCGTACTACCTTGTGGTTATTCGCTGGGAGTAAATGTTGTTTCAGTGTGATGTAACGGCTAGGGACTCGCGCAGCCTTTCGACGCAAGCTTTCCCTAATGAGTGAGCGGAGAAGAGAATTATTACGTCTTTCGATTGTCACAATTCCCTTCAGTGTAAATGATGGCTGTGTTGCGTTATGTAATAGCAAGCCAAATACTATGCCAAAGAACTCTGCACCGTATTCAACCCCAAGAGCGGCTGATATTTCACCGCCTGCAACTTAGGTCTGTAATAAATTAGGCATGCCTTGCGACTAGCTCTAATCGATTACCTGCGTTTACGTATTATTGGTAAATGTGCCCTCACTTAGGTTCGGGCCCACCTCCAATTTAATACTCGGTTTTGTTAAACTCTAGGTACTACGACGACATACCATCGGCGGTTTCGGTTAGCAACCATCACGTATTTAACGACAGTTCTAGCGACGGTACGACAATAAACATTTAATCTCATAAATGTTTACGTCTTCGGAGTGTACCCTGAGCAATTCTGCTACCCGGCAACGCTAGCAGAGAATTGCTCTCGAGGCTTCGGCGCGGTCGATCTATATCGAGAGGCCAGCGGTAGGAGAGAATGGAAGGAGACTGCGGCACGCGGTGCGAAAAATTGACCCAAAATCTGGCTTCATACGAACGGAGAAAATGATTATTCATTTGTTTGAATAATTGTTTCATTTTATTTTGCATCGTTACAAGGTATGACAGTCATTAATAATATATTTTGTTTTTGAAGACTCTCCTGCCTAATACAACAATCGATAACGTAGACCCCATCCGAAAAAATCCAACTTTATAACTTTTAATTAACCTTAAAAATCATAAGGTATTTTGAACTTATTAGACCAGGCGCCAAGACATAGTCGGAATCGTTATTATCTAGCAGGTCAAACAAGAGAAATGTTTGAGGATGTCCGAGGATGACCAGGTATTTCTGAGGACGTCCAGGGATTTCCGAGGATGTACGGGGATTTTCGAGGGTGTCCCGGGATTTCCGAAGATGTTCGGAGATTTATATTTGAAAAGGGGAATGTCTGGTGTACCAATTTTGGTCAGCGGTTTAGCCCTCGTTAGACCATATTACAAAGGACAATTGGAGAAAGGTGGTAGAATTCCTGAATGGTGGGAACGAAAAAAGGTTAGATATCCAAGTCAATCAAATAATTATTTCAGTTTCCGTAGAAGACAGTGATACTTCAAACGACTCCTTGGGCGATACGACTCAGACAGTGAATTTGGGCCTTTTTAATTTAGTGTACTTTTTAGCTTTTGCTGGAGAACCTACGTACCTCTTTGTTACATATTTTCACCCGCATATTGTTCCATGTACTTTTAATTCTTGAATTAACATTTTGTCATCTGATAGTTTTTTTGTGCAGACTCTAAAGTCTGTTCCCCGAGTCCTGAGACCGCGTCAAACCAAACATAATCGCGTGATCAGCACGTGTCTATGACGTACCGCGGGTCTCATTGGTACGTATAACATGGTAACGGTCAGGCGTGGTCGCGACTTCACATGCTTGCAGTGTTACGGCGTTTATGGGTCAATCGAGTATTGCTTTCAAACCAAGGGCCGTCATATTTTCTACAGAATTTACATTTAGTACTAATTTTACATTGTAATGGAAGTATATTTTTACTGTTCAGGCATACTAATTATTTTTCCATATTACTATTACGCGCCGCTTAAGCGAGTCCTTGTGAATTAAGCATATCGCTGTTCACGCACTGATCACGTGTATTTGTTTTGACGCGGTCTCAGGACTCGGGGAATAGACTTTAGATTTATTAGATTACCGCCGTCTGTAGTTTTCTTTGCTGCTGTTCAAAGTAGCTTATTAAATATAGCACCATTTTAACACAAGTTGTTCCTATGCATACAAACCAAATATGTACTATTTAATATAAAACGATGGCGTTAAGTTTACTTTTCTTGGTCACAACTTCGATTTAAAAAGAAATCAATGGAATGGCGTCGCTTATTTAAAGTGCTTTTGGAAACTCTGCGAAAAGCTTTCGATGTGAAAAATCAATTGATTTAACCAAATTTTAGAGCTTAGAACTGTTTGCGTTCTTCAACGAGTCGTTGAACGGAGTGGTTAAGAAGGCCAATTTTAAATTTAAGATATTGAAAAAACGAAGCGGAATAATAGATATCTTAGAGAAACTAAGAGATGGTGACACGCGCGATAAGTTCGAGAAAGAGACAAACGAAGTACTAAAGGGCGCGGGTGAAAATATGGTTAGGGTCATAGAGGCAGAATGGAATTGCACTAAAAATCGTTTAGATTATTAGATTTCGCAGCTTGAGATATTTTGGGTCATAAACAGAATGAAAGTAGAAAACCCTGGGTAACAAAACATATTATGAGTCTAATAGAGGAAAGGCGAAAATATAAAAATAGGTTAGATGAAAGAGGGAAACAAAGATATAGATCAGGCGATCAAGTGGGAAATTATTCAGGAATGTAGGAAAGCGAAAGAGCAAAAGATTGATATTAAATGAAAAGAAGTGGAATAAAAGTTCAAGTAGGAAATACTGATGAAGCATATAAAATTATTAAGAGAAATTTCAGAGAAATTGGGTCTAGTAGCAAAAACATTAGAAATGAGGCAGGAGTTACCCTATTCGGGAGCGGGGAGAAGGCAGATAGGTGGAAAGAATATTTGGGAAATATTTTCTGATTTTACTATTTGGTAGAAATTCATAATGAATTGAAAAATTACTACGCGTACTACCAATATAACGATTTATTATTATAACTTGACCGGTTTCAGAATTCACAATGATTCCATCATCAGAAACGATTTAATAATAAATCGTTATATTGGTAGTACGCGTAGTAATTTTTCAATTCATATTTGGGAAACTTATATGCGGGACAAGAAGTAGGAGATATATTAGAAAGGTAAAGCAGTGTAGAGTGTATTATTCATGAAAACCAGCTATGTTTTCTGAAAACAAGCACACACGATAATTAGCATCGCTGACGGTCATCTTCCAATAACTACTGGAAGTGGCTACAGCACCAACTTTATAATACATCTTCCCCTTTTACAAATCTAGCCTATTGGGTTTCTTAACACTCCTACCAGACCTTGTAATTACAGGGACATCTGAATTTACATTAGGGTTTACTTGTAATTCACTCTTGGTACCTATTACAGTTTCTTCAAAACTGCTATTATTATTTGAAATGGCCCTAGGAGGTGACTGTAAGTTAGCACCACTAGGTTTTTGAGAATGCATGTCAGGCCTGCAGTCAAGAGTGATTCAGTAACTATTTCATTACCCATTGGTACATACTGATTACGTGATTCCCTGATATCAATTCGATTCCTCCTGACTACATTGCCTAACTTGTCTCTCACAATATAGGGTAAGACACCCTATTGTTGGCACTCTACCAATGATTGGCACCTTAAAATATATTATTATTATTTTACTACAACTATGTACAATTTATCGAACGCGAAGTTCTTTTGAAAAAAGATGGCAACACTGTTGCAGCAAGTTTCTTTTCCGCCAAGTAGTTAGGTACCTACTTGCTTGATTAAGATATGAAATTGCTGCGTCAAAATTCATGTGCATACTCGAGGTAACTTCTTATGATTTTTATAGCAGGGCAACAATTTCTAATGCTTGTATTTACGTTTAATTTCTTAGTAGTAAATAAACATAATATATAGTTAATATACATTCTAATAATGATAATTTCAACATAAAACTAACCTCAATAACGATTTTTAAATACTTTTTTGGTATGCCAACGATTAGCACATTAAATTAATAATTTCCAGTAATTGGCATAGGTCCAATCATGCTTCCAGTAATAGGCAAGGGTGCCAATGACTGGGTCAAACTAGTAGAATTCAAATAATGCGCTAAAGATTGGCACTATTTATTTCTACCTCCAGCTCATTGACTTGACCACGAAACTGGATACTTACTATCATATTTAATTCAATAGTAATTTAACCCATCTAAAGCCATGTTATTTTTTAAAATACAGGGATTTGGTCCAGAAACGACCGTATATGTCTACTAGCTTTAATGAACAGTCTACGTAATTCAAAATTTCGGCATCATTATTCATTATTAGAAAAATGCGAAAAAAAATGAAATTCATACATTATACAGAGTGTCAACTTATTAGGGGTCTTCTTCCTCGTACCTTTATTAAGCTTCAAACTAAAAAATCTTTATAAAGTTTTTTTAATGGCCTATAATATAAAATTATATTCACTGATACAGGCTGTCCCAGTTCTTCTGTGTAACACTGCACTTTATTTTCTTAAATGGAACTTATCTCCGTTGGATGCATTTTTTAATTCCTCTGACGGTTTCAGCATCAGGATGTTTAACAACATCCTGATACGATACGGAAATCATCCAGAAAATAAAAAAATGCATCCAACAGAGGTAATTTAATTTAAGAAAATAAAGTGGGGTGTTACGCAGAAATGTATCAATGAATATTTTTTTTTAAGATTTTGACAGATGAAGAGGTGTTTTGAAAATTAAATAAGTATCTCGGGATTGAATAAAGCTGTATCAGTGATATTTTTGTGAGATAAAAGAAATGCCTAGGAGAAATAGCTACATTATACGGGATTTCAGAAATTAAATTAAGAAATTAATGTTGTACCTACCCATTTTGAAATTATATAATCGAAATACCTACAAATGTTCCAACAAATACCCATTGAAAAAAAAGCTCACACACACAACCTCTGCTTCAGTGACCCATATGTTTTCTTGTTTATTTTACTATTAGTAATTAAGTTATGCTAGTTATGGTATGCAACTCGCCTCTACTAGGCAGAAACTTATCAGCCTTCCAAGAAAGACCGAAGAAGACGCTGAATCATATTATTTTATGTATCTACATTTATCTTTTTGCTTTAGAATTATATTCAGTAACAATTTTCACTTCAACCGCTCAACTTCGAGCCTGTAAATTTTGCTCAAATAAATCTTAGTGTTTTTTAAAAACCCCTTTATCGAAGTCGAAATCAAAATTGGCGCAGTCGGTAGGATTGTTGGAGAACACGCGGATAAAAATTGCCGAAAGTGTTTTTTCGTTTCAACGATTTACCAACAATTTCGAACTTTGACGATTTTCGGTAAACGGTCGGGAAGTGGACAAAAATCGCTAACAACCCGAACTAAGTCAAGAAAAGGGAGGAGGACACACATCGCCGAATCCTGAATAGATTAAGAAGACCTGGGAAGCGGACAAGCATCGCTGGTTCCTAGAGGCACCTAGATTTAAGAAGAAAACGGACAAAGAAATGGCAACTTTCGCACTCCTGTTAATGTAAGTGCTCAATCCTTTTAATAATTCCATTTAATAAATATAGTTTGCATTTTAATTGAATTTTAATTCATTTGAATTTAATTTTTAAACATTTTTGTGTGTAAAATAATTATTCAATATATACGATAAAGTAAATTCAAGTTAGGTCAATTTTATGTCAACTGGCGGCATAGACGACTTAATTGATAATTTAATTAAACTAACAGTAAGCAAGAAAGTAGAAATAATGGCAAATCCAGCAAATCCTGTAAATGTTCGGGTAAATATCGCATTGCTCAAATATCAGGCTGACAATATTCCGAATTTTGACGGAAACCCACGTCAATTAAATAGATTTATAAATTCTTGTGAAAACTTTATTCGAGCTTTCCAAAATGCTGCGAATCCGGAAGATCCGATAAATGTATGTATATTTGACACAATTTTAAGTAAATTGCGAGATCGTGCAGCTGACTTAATTTGCAGTCGCACCGAATTAACATCGTGGCAGTCTATAAAAGACGCCCTAACTTTAATTTTCAGCGATCAAAGAAGCATTGACTGTCTCATAAAGGATTTGATTTCTTTGAAACCACAAAGAAACGAAACACCCCTGCAGTTTGGAACGAGAATCCAAGATGCTAGGAGTCTTTTGTTTTCTAAACTAAATTCTTCTATCGAATTAGAGGACGAAAAAATTATCAAAATTGCGCATTACAATGACTTCGCGCTAAAAACATTCATAAACGGTTTGCCTTACAACATGCAACTAGTGGTTAGGTTACGTAAACCTACTAGCTAAGAACAAGCCCTGGCTTTCGTTACAGAGGAAGAAAATTTTATTTATTTCAAAACTGGTCAAAACCATACCGTATAAAGGTTCCCCTTTTGTTAACCAACATTATAAACCAAATAAAACCCCACAAATTCAACAACCTCAAACTAACCCCTTTCGACCAAATTTTCAACCATCTTTTCCGAATTTTAGACCGTCTTACCCAAATTTCAGACAACCTCTGCCGAATTATCAAGGTAACTTCAATAATCGTGCAATGCCATTGACCCAAAACGTACGACAACCATGGCAACAGACAAATTCAAATTTCCAAACTCCGTTTAACACATTTAGGCAAAATCCAACGTCGAATTTCCAACAGAAACCTAATTGGCAGGTGTATAATAGACTTCCTGCTCAATCTCATCCACAATTTTCAAAATTTGCGACACCCAAACCTGGCAGTCACAATATCCGTACTCAAAGATACCAACCAGAACCAATGGACACTCGTTCTAGCAATTCTAGAATAAAACCCCGTCCTAGGAATTTTATTTCTGAAGAATTATTCGCACAAGACATACAAGAATATCCAACTTCATCAAACTATCAAGGTGTTCCTACACAATATACCCCCGTTCACGAGGAAGTTGAACCAGGAAATATTGATCCGATAAATTATTCTCTAAACTACTCTGAACCCGAATATGATCCAGAATTTTAAATAGAACTTCATATTATGACACAAATAATTATGATGTTCCAGAAGAACGGTATTACGACAGTACTTATACTCAAGATACAAATTTTCACCACACCCCGAATCAACCGGACAAAACCTAATTGAATTAAATTCTTTCAAATCTAATCTACCCCATGTATATATCCCTGATCTAAATGCTCGTTTTCTCATCGATACTGGAAGTTCAAGATCACTAATTAATCCTGATTTAGCTCATAAATATTTCGGACACCATATTTTTCACGAAGACTTTTACATTCAAACTGCTCACGACATAACCCGTCACGATCAAGTCGTGGAAATTCCCATTTTTAATATTTTTAATTCAGATCAAATTGTAAAGTTTCATCTTTTTAATTTTTCTAACAAATACGATGGTTTATTAGGAGCTGACCTTTTAAAAGAACTGAATGCTAGTATTAATTTTAATTCAAAAAGTTTAACAATTCCAAATGCTAGATTACCAATTATATACGAAGAACAGAAAACGGAAATACCCCAAAATTTTAATCAGTTTAATCAAGATTCAACATCTTTGAATTATTCAATTGTAGTGCCACCCAGAGCGCAAACTTCTGTTAAAATTCCAGTTAACATAAAAAATGGAATAGGTATTCTAGAGTATACTGATTTTGGTAATAAAACTAAAATGCCTTCAGCACTTGTAAATGTAAATGGAAATTTTGCTTTGACAGTGATCACTAATTCTAGTGAAGAGTCTGTTAAACTTGACTTTCCAGAACCTATACAGATTGAAAATTTAAATATTGCGGAAGTAAACTTTGTAGAGAAAATGGAGGTTGACGAACCACCTTTCGAAAAGTATCATGATGATCTTCTAAAATCTAATTTAAAAAATTTACGACTAGAACACTGTAATAGCGAAGAAAATGAAGCAATACGTAAATTATGTTTTGAATATCGCGACATTTTTTATTCTGAGGATATTCCTCTTAGTTTCACGAATAAAATTACTCATAAAATAAATTTGAAAAATTAAACACCGATTTACACAAAGAGTTACAGATTTCCACCATGTCATCATAAGGAAGTCAAATCACAAATAAATAAAATGCTCGAACAAGGTATTATCCAGCCTTCTACATCTCCCTGGTCTAGCCCCATTTGGGTTGTACCAAAAAAGATGGACGCTTCAGGTAAGAAGAAATGGAGACTTGTTATTGATTATAGACGACTTAAGGGGATAGTTCACGCTGTTGGATTCTGAGATTTTAGTCCGAAATACACTAAGACACATGACACTGATTTTTAATATTAAAACAGAGAATGTTCTTCCTGTCTTTTCCCCCTCCAAATTTCCCCTAACTCCAGCAATCCTTCTCATTCTAACGTTCAGAGGCTAATATACAAGCCTCCTTATTGCTCCATAACATCACTTGCTTACGGGCGCGCCGACAAAGGGTTTTGAGTGACAGCGGCTTGTAATTTATTGCTATCCAAGGGTGCTGCTACACTAAATTTTCTAGTAATTCTGTAAATAAAGTAACATCTACACTAGAAATAATTAATTTATTAATGTTACCGAATTATATTCAAGAAAGTCAATAATAATATTATTATACACTAAATACAAAGAAACATTATTTTTATAAAAAGCGAACATATTTTTTCTACTAATACTACCACTATACTGTGAAAATAATTAATTTTCAATGAAACAAGGCTGTCCTTTTGAGTTGGGTAACAAGAATTTCCAACAGTAGGTACCAATTCTTGGGCTGAAGAAGTATTCCAAAAACTTGGCCCTTCTTGTATCGAGGAAATATTAGCAAATTCATACAGGGTGGACAAAATTAAGTTTACACCATTGGTAATTCGATTATTATTGAACCTACGAGGTTGGATGAATGGGAAAGAAGGGCACGAATGAAAATACTCTTAGGGGCGTAAAGGCAGAATGGTTTGGGTTCTGCAGCTAGAGATACATTGGGTCACAAACAGACTGAAAGTAGAAAACCCTGGATAACAAGGGATATTGTGACTAGGGTTTTCAGAATTCGGGGTCGGGATTCAATTTTAGGATCGAAATTTAGAATCCCGGGATCCCGGGATTGAATCCCGAACCCGAAATTCCGAAGTTGAAATAGGAAACACTACTATTTATACCTAATAAACACCCTGAACGAATTTACGTATTTTCACAAATACAATGGGCGACCGGAGTGAGCCGGTGATTTACCGGATTATTTTCGCACGCGGTAGTGCGGCGCCGAAACCGATCCACGGCGCTGATAGAAACTTGTAAGGTCATGGGCGTAACGCCCTGTGGGACACAAGAACAATTTCGCAATGCAGAAAAATTCCTTTTGCGTAAATAAATATTTCGGTATTTTACCGGGATCCCGGGATTCGGAATCTCGGGATTCCCGGAATCGAAAACCCTAATTGTGACTCTAATAGATGAGAGACGAAAATATAAAAATAGACTAGATGAAGGAGGGAAACAAAGGTATAAAGCGGTCAAGTGGGAAAATATTCGTAAATGTAGGAAAGCCAAAGAACAGTGGATTGATAATAAATGCAAAGCAGTGGAAGATAAGTTCGAAGTAGGAAAAACGTATAGCGCATAATTTAGGAGAAATTTCAGTGAAATTGGATCTAGCAGCAAGAACATTAGTAGCAAGGCAGGTGACATCCTAATCGGTAGAGGGGAAAAGGGGGGATAGGTGGAAGGAATATTTGGGAATCTTATATGCGGGACAAGAACTAGGAAATATATTAGAAAATTAAATCAGTGTAGAGGGTGATAATACCTATAGGCTGTCCTATAATAAGAGAAGGGTTTGAGCTAGCATTAGAAAGTTTAAAAACAGTAAAGCACCAGGTGTAGACGGATTGCAGGCAGAAATTTTAAAGTGTGCAGGTCAAGAGGTAAGAGAGCGTTTATTTAACTAGTTATATACGAGATATGTAAGTGAGATTCCAGAAGATTACAAAATGAACATCATAGTCGCTCTGCCAAAACGGAAAGGCGCGGTTAAGTGCGAAAATTTTAGAACTATCAGTTTAACTTCCCACGTATACGTATGGAGTACGGCATACAATAGGAGACGCGGAAAGAGAAAAAGAGTAGAAGCGTTTAAAATGTGGTGCTACAGACGCATGATAAAGATATCGTGGATAGATAAGGTTAGCAATAGGGATAGAGGTATTAGAAAGAGTTGGAGAAAAGCGAAAGGTGTGGAAGACAATAAAGAATAGGAGAGAGGATGGTAGGACACCTAAGACACGAAGGAATAGTTCGCGACATACTACTAGTGAGAGATATGCATAAAAAGAGGTATGGGTAAGCCCAGATTAGACTACTGTTCTCAAATAGTTAGGGATGTAGGATGTTCAACTTTTTGGGAAATGCGTAGGTTGGCTCAGGATAGGAAAGGATGGAGGTACGCGTCCAAACAGTCTTCGGACTGGGAACCTTATGGCGATGATGATGAATAAATTGTAATCAATCCATAAACATAAAAATAATGAGTAGGTAGGGTATACCATTGCTCGACATCGTCTTTTACTACAAAATTTGACATATTTTTCGGTTGCGCATTTTCTTGTTTTCGTTTATTTTCCGTTTACTTCTATCGTGCATCATCATAATTAAAAAAAAAGAATTTTGAAAATACAATAATTTAAAAACACATTTCCATACAGACCTGCTGCATTTCCGTTTTGGATAAGGGTTAGAAGGATAACGTCTCGACTTCTTACGTTTTTTTTATATTTCCCATCGCCAAACGAATCTAATTTTAGTTGTAAATGTAAATACCTGTTTCAAGAAAATGCCCTTTTATAAAAATGAAAATGCTGGGGGTTTCCAAATTATTCTGTTTGCCAATTCTAAAAAGAACTTGAAAGGAGAAAATAAACACTCATAAATTATAGGCTTTACTTCCCCTACATTGACGGTCTAATACGCGACGTACTACGCCATGCGTTTTGAGGTCAGGGTGGGGAGCCCATCTTCTTTGAATAGCATTTTACTCCAAAGAATTTTGCGAAAACATGAGTTTGTATTTCCGGTCCTGTGTGAAAACTATTCATCCAATCTTAACAATTCTGTTTTTGAATCATAGATAAAACTACCAAGAATGAGCCCTACCAAGGACTTTACATATCATTAACATTTAGTAAGTCAAAACCGGTCGAGAATGTGGGTAATTATTTCACTTATTTTAAATAATTATTTAACTATTAAAATATTTAAATATATTCAAAATATTGGTAGGGCTCATAGAGTAACTCTTTCTTGATAAGAAGGGACAAAAAAATAGAAAATATTTTAATCCGATGATTTGCAAGAGCAGAACTACGAAGGTGCCGTAAATGCATGGGTGCACTATCCCCTTAACGAACAGACTATAGACGACAAATACCCACTTCCAAATATAATAGATATACTTGACAAGTTGGGAAGATCAAATTATTTTACCACCCTAGATCTCGCTTCTGGATTTCACCAGATAGAAGTAGATCCACAGGATGTTCCAAAAACTGGCTTTTCTACACTCAACGGTCATTACGAATTCAAACGTATGCCATTTGGTTTAAAAAACGCCCCATCAACGTTCCCACGTGTAATGGACAACATTTTACGCGGTTTGAACATTTGAACATGAAACTTGTTTAGTTTACCTTGACGACATTGTCATATATTCAGTTTCCCTGCAAGAGCATATTATCGTAGACTGAATAACTAAAGACGCCTCACCAATGGCTTGGTTTTTAAACGTTAGTTTTGATACATTTCTGAGATGTCGCTAGAGGCAAATATAGGTTGTCCTCAAGCTTTTGCAAAACGCATGTTCATCTTTCGCACTCTATCGTATTAAACATCGTAAGTTAGACAGAAATACAGCTACTAGAAGCGTGTATCGAAAAAATTGTAACCACTTCAGATTTTAGCCGAGAACTCTATAAGCTAAGATGCGACATACGAGCCCAAGTCTGCTAATGTGTTTATTAGAATAAGAACAATGACGTATATCCAATATTTCTACCTATGCTTTGAATGATTTACGATTTTGCCCCAACAAAGGGATGCCGCGAATGAAAGCAATCTGAAGTACAGAGCCGCATTCAGTTCTGATTTTTGATTGCCGTTCTGGAAATTTCTGGAAATTTCTGGAGTTATTTCAACTGCCATAAGAGCAAAAATGTAAAATCCCGGGATTAAAACTTTAATTTTCCGTGGAAAGATACGGAGAGATGTAAACAATAGGCATTATATTCAGGTAAAATAAATTTTTGGAATATGAAAATATGTACTTTGTTTTGGAATCCGGAGTAAACGGATTTTTTGCAACATGGCCATCGATCAATGTATAACTTAAAATTAAAATTTAAAATCATGCTGATTATTTTTTTCATCGTCAAATTGACCAATAGAAACATTTCATTTGAGTCTGGAATTTTTTCGATAATTTTCCTTGTTGATAACTGATAAGTTGCCATAGTTGCGAATTTGTAGGTGCATTTATAATTTATAATCTAGTTACTTTAGTACCTGCCAAACGTCAAATATTCCCAACATCTTTCTTTGTACTACATATATGAATTAATTGAAATAAAATTTCGTTTTGAACTACCTACCTTGCTTCGATTCAAAAAATAATCTTGTTAAATACAATTCGTGGTCTGGAATTTTTAGGTAATTTTACTCAAGCAACAGCTTTCGGAAAATTTCGGACAATTCCAGACCACTTATTGTTTAGGTACTACAGAAAATTTTATAAATACAAATATTAGCGCTTTTTGGAAGACGGCATATACCAGAATTTTAGTAGTGGTCTAGGGCTAAGGTATAAAATACGGCCGTAGACAGACAACCGGTAAGCATATTTTGCAACATAGGACGCTAGGAGCATGCAGAGATATCCAACGTTTTAACGTGCTATTATTCCCTTGTTTTTATTAGTACTCGCGGATTTTCTTTAAAAAAATACCATTCCTGACGGAACACCGGACACAACACGTCGAATGCAAAATTCTGTAAATTACAATAAACTTTAGAAGAAAAAAACAAAAAGGATCCGCTTCAATTCGAGCAAACACTCCTTTGTAGGTTGCTTTGCATGAAGTTTAACACTCTATTAAAGCACGTGAAAATGGAAGTAAACCAGTCAGCTTAGTATTTAGCCCCACCATGCTCCCATCAGCGACCTGTGTTTCAAATATTATGCAACCGGTAACGACTGGCTACAAACAGCCGGCGAAATCTGTATGACGTCATTAATGATGTGTTCAATTAGAATCTGCCGGCCGATTTTAATCGACCGGTAAAAAAGTTAGGTTATGCTTTGTAGTACTTCTGTTTATGTTTTATTGCGGATGAAGAACGCTTAAAATAAATATTACATTTTTTAAGTATTTATTTACTTAGATACCTAGGTATCTATATTTTAAACGTCAATTGAAAGTCAGATTTTCAGTTTGTGCTGGTTTCTTTTTCTTAAAAAAACAGTGAATCTAAAATTTTAAACGAAGTAGAAGTTATTCTCTAACTGTTGTCTTTATATTCAACTGTTCCAACCACTGCAGGAATTTTTTCAATTAGTAACTCTAATATTGAATCGTCTTTTACAGGCGGTAACATGATTTTGAGGTATGACAACTTTTAATAAGGTTTCGTCTAGTACAATCAAGTTGTACCTCAAAGTCAGGGTTACCAGCTTTTAAATTTTCAATAATAAAAGGTAGATACCTATGTGGGTGTTCCGCTTTCAAAGGCACATAATAATAATTCAATTTGCGATTCATAAATTATATTCCACAACGAATAAAAATGTTAAAATTGTTGGGCTTAGTTTGTATTATTACTGGAAAGTTCTTATTATACTCGGACATGCGAGGCCGGCCCTGGGCGCCACCTGCAAATAATATATCCAGATGGCAGATGCCGGCTGGAGAAATAAAAATATTTATTCGGAGAGCTAAAGCTAGGAAATATAAATTTTGTACGTATACGCCATCTATGAAATTTATCAATTACTATGACATTAAAAACCGCTACTGCGTTTATATAAGGCGTCTTGAGTTATTCAGTCTACGATATTATTCAGTTAAGGAAAGTTTTCGACAGACTTAGAGATTCTAATTTCAAAATTCAGATAATCAGAATTCTTGCGAAAGGAAGTTCAGTATCTCGGACATGTAATTACTCCAGATGGTGTAATACCGAATCCTGACAAAATTCACGTTATAAAAAATTATCCTATCCCTTCCACTCAAAAAGAAATTAAAAGCTTCTTAGGACTCTTAGGTTATTATCGTCGTTTCATTAAAGATTTCTCAAAAATTACCAAACCTTTAACTGCCTGTTTAAAAAAGTATGCAAAAGTTATCCACTCTCTTGAATTTCTACAATCATTCCAGACAAGCAAAGATCTCTTGAACAATGCTCCAATTCTCCAATACCCAGATCTCGATAGCCCTTTTATTCTTCCAACTGACGCTAGTAATTATGCATTAGGTGCAGTATTATCCCAAGGAACAGTACCTCGTGATAGACCTGTAGCATATGCTTCACGAACTCTTAATGACACGGAAATAAAATATTCAACGATAGAAAAGGAACTTCTTGCAATTGTATGGGCCTGCAAACATTTTCGCCCATATTTACTTGATAACAAATTCAAAATTTATACTGATCATCGACCACTTATTTGGCTATTTAATCTTAAGGAACCCAATAGCAAATTAGTTCGCTGGCGCCTTCGCCTAGAAGAATAAGACTATGAAATCGAATACAAGAAAGGCAAGTACAACACCAATGCCGATGCTCTATCTCGAATCAAAATTAATGCAATAGAGAACGAAAGTATTATAAATCAACCTGGCGACATTGACACAGACATTGACTAATTTTTACGAAATTTAGCAACAGGTGCTCCTCTACCAAATTTAGAACCACAACCTTCTACTAGCACAGCTTTCCCAAAACCTACTAATCCTGGAACTGATGTGGATAAATTTTTACGATCATTTATAGATGAAAACCCTATCCCAGATTATTCAGAACCCCAACCTTCCACTTCAAAACAACCTAAAATAAAAATTTTACAAGACATTCAGATTAAACCAGGCATTTCCCGAATTAACGAAGATGACACATCTGAAACTTTATCCGCACCTCCATCTGACGATAATCACGAACTAATAAATGACGACACTTCCGAAACCCTATCCACACCTCACTCTGACAATAACCATGACGTAGTAAATGATGGAATTCCTATAATTGACGAAATAATCAATAATAAAAACCATCAAATTATTGTAACATCAAATGTACACATGAAATTAGAAGTTAAATCCAGTAAATATAATAAATTAACTATCTTAGATGTCAAAATTCCAAAAACCAACGAAATTCTCATTTTTCAATTTTTAAGAGATTACACAACTCCTGGAACAAAATTTCACATATATTTTAGAGATAACGAACTATATAAAACATTTAACAAGGTGTACCGTAAGTACTTCTATGTAAAAGGTTTAACACTCATAAAATGCACAAAAATGGTTAATACAGTAAAAGAAAAAGAAGAACAAGTCATGTTAATTAAATTTCAACATGAAGGTAAGTGCAACCATAGAGGAATTACGGAAACAATGGAACATCTTCCTAGAAATTACTATTGGCCAACGATGAAAACAGACGTCACAAATTATATAAATTGTTACGTTATATGTCAAACAGCAAAATACGCCAGAAGAAAACCATATACACCACTAGCCCTTACAGAAACACCCAGTAAACCATTTCAAATTTTACATGTAGATGTATTTAAATTCGATAACGAACTTTATTTAACTATAATAGATACATTTTCAAAATTAGGCCAAGCTCTACCAATAAAAGGAAAAACGGCAATAGATATTTGTAATTCATTAGTGAAATACTTTAGTTTTTACGGATTACCTGAAAAATTAGTTCTCGACAGCGGTACCGAATTCAAAAATGAACCCGTTAAGGAACTACTCAAAATTCATAAAAGCAATGTACATTTTACCACACCTAAACATCACGAAGGAAATTCGCCCATTGAGAGATTTCACTCGACACTTTTAGAACATTTACGCATTCTACGTACTGAACATGGTCCAGATCCAAATTTAATGCAATATGACGTAATTGCCTATAATAGTTATATCCATACTGCAACAGAATTCACCCCTTACGAACTTACCTTAGGACACACGTCATCACGAGATCCACAAGATCTTATAGACAACACATTTTTCAGTGACTATGCTAATAGCCATCGAAATAAATTAAAACGAACTTATGAAAATGTGGCCGAAAAACTTACATCAGGTAAAGAAAAAGTATTAGAAAAACATAATACACAAGGTCCAACTCAACATCAATTTACCCTAGGTCAAAAAGTATTCAAAATTATCGGTAAACGAGACAAGAAAGAAAATAAATTTATTATTGAAATTTTAGAAAACAATAAGGTTAAGGTAAAAAATAAAAATAAATTCGAAATCATTCACACCAAGGAACTAAGGATCCCTGTTTCTGTTACAGGTTCGGATGCTGTGTAACAGCGGACACACAAATCAAATATCCAGTGTTTTACAAAATTTCGGACAATCCTGGACTCTTCTCATTCAAAATTGGTACTGCTCAAAATCAAGTAGATCAATGGTCATTCATTCAGATGTTCGACCTTTCAAATTTAATTAAGGAATTTAATGCACTTTCCAAAACAGCGGCACATTTTAGGAGAACTTTTGAAAATCAGAAAAACGGTTTAGGCTTTAAATTAGAATTTTCTAATTCTCATAAATTAATGGACAACTTAGAAGACAAAATTAAAATTCAACTTTCTCAACTTAACCCTTTGCTATATTATAGTCAGAACACACGATTCAAACGTGGTTTAATAAATGGATTAGGTTCACTTGTAAAAATAATCACAGGAAATTTAGATGCAAGCGACACGGAAAAATATGATAAAGCCCTGAACGATCTAGCAAACAACCAAAATAAAATAAAATACATTGTCAAAAATCAAATCAGCATATTGGAAACTTCTATAAAGAAATTCAATGACAGTATTTCTACTTTAGCACATAATCAAGTAATGTTAACTAGCCGAATTATTCAAATTGAAAATCACATTAATCAAACTCAAATTCAAAATACGGACGAAATTAATTTAATATTTATTCAACTAATAATTTCTCAAATAATCACAGAATATCAAGTCATTACTCAAATCCTAGAAAATGTAGAAACTGCCATAACCTTTTCAAAATTAAGCACTTTGCATAATTCAATCATAGATCCTAAGGACTTACTCAATGAACTAAAATCAATAAATACACGCTTACATGATGGTCAAAAGTTCCCTTTTGAACCTAAGTTGGAAGATATTTTATCGTATGAAAAGATAATAACCATCAAAAGTTATTCCAAATTAAACGTTTTGGTCTTTATCATCGAAATTCCTATTATAGAAAAAGAAAACTATAATTATTACCAGCTCTTTCCAATACCAGTAAAAAGAGAAAATTCCTATGAATCAATTATTCCAAAATCCAAATACCTAATCCTCAATGAGCACAACTACGTGTCGGTTAATGAACCTTGTAAGACAATTTCAGAAACTTTATTTTTGTGCAACGACCTCAGTAACAGCAAAATTGACTCAAATTCACCATGTGAAGTGCAACTTCTAAACTATAAACGAAATTCGACTAATTGTGACATAGTGCCCGTAGTAATAACTAAATTTAAACAGCATAAACTTTCAAAAAATAAACTTTTAGTAATAACGCCGAACGAAATTAACGCAATTCAAAAATGTGGGGATGAACGCGAAATTATACCTCTTAAAGGATGCCTACGTTTTACAACTTGTTTCACAATGCCAAATTGAAATAGGAAATTCAATTATGAACATTTATGAAGACTCAGAAGTAAGCTACAAAGAAGTCCGACTTCCCATGATTGAAACCAAAATTCAAAATTCAGAAAAACCCGAAGAAATCAGAAGACCCATCGTTCTGGACAATATTCAGTTAGACGATTTCAAAACAATTCAAACCGCATTGGATATGCAACTTAAAGAAATAAATGAAATTCCAAATTCGAATATTAATTTCACAAGTTTAAACATTTGGACAATTATATTGTACATAATTTTAATTTCAACGATGTCATGTGTTTTATAAGTTTGTTATAGCAAGATTTAGAACACGGGCATCGCATCAACAAAACTTAGAGCTAGAACCTTCATCACCCCGGAGGGATGAAATTATCATCTAGTTCGTACCCGAGGGTACTCACATCTTAAGGAGGGAGGAGTTATGGTATGCAACTCGCCTCTACTAGGCAGAAACTTATCAGCCTTCCAAGAAAGACCGAAGAAGACGCTGAATCGTATTATTTTATGTATCTACATTTATCTTTTTGCTTTAGAATTATATTCAGTAATAATTTTCACTTCAACCGCTCAACTTCGAGCCTGTAAATTTTGCTCAAATAAATCTTAGTGTTTTTTAAAAACCCGTTTATCGAAGTCGAAATCAAAATTTGCTTATGAAAAATGTTATTATTTTTTAAAATGTAGGTGTAGATACCTATGCAGTCTTCGGTAAAATAAACCATTTCATTCATTCATTCATTCATTCATAATCTAATTTTTGTTAATTTTGAGTTTGGTTTTTCCAAAGAGTGGAAATTCTAGATTTGCAGAATATGTATTGTTTTTGTTGACTTCAGTATGTAGGTGAGGTACATATAATAAAGAATTCATTAAATTTAATTTTCACATTTATTGAGTTCCTTAATAAGTCACTAACGCCCCCCAGTGCCAATGATTGGAAAAAAGTATGCCAGCTACTGGCAATTGATATGCCAATAATTAGAATATTTGGTGTGCCAATGTTTAGACAAAAGTGCCAGTCACTAGGCTATTTGACATTTTCCCTTTTTATTACAAATTATTCATCTAAAGTGAACAAATTTATAGTAATATGTATTGGGGTGTGAACTTCAGACATTAAACTAACTTGTGTTAAGGTATTTCTTTCAATAACCCCATTTGTTGAATTTTTACAGTAGAAGAAACAAAATATGTACCTTAAAGTGCCAATCATTGGGTATTTTACCCTACGACCTGGGTGACTCATGCGGTCTTACAATTTTACCCGGTTCCCAGATCCTATTTACATGGTTATATACAGTAACATCGGCATCAGAATCTAATACTTTTAGGGTTCTTTTAGCAGATCTATTGAAATACTCTTTATTATGCATTTGTCTGACAAGAAGCTTCTTATCCACATTTTCACATGCGACTGGCTTCAATAGCTATGCTGTAATTAAAACTCTAGTCTTACACATCATACCCATTAATAACTGAGAAGGAGAATAATCTATATACTTGAGTGGCGAGTTGCGATACTCCATTAATACCTAATACATACGTACATATCTAAGTTACCTTCAGCACATTTCTTAACAATACTTTTCCCTATAGCAACTGCCTTTTCGGCTAGACCATTTGATTGAGGGTAATTTGGACTTTGTGATGTTATGGTAAAATTCCACTCTTTTGTAAAATCTTGACAGCGTGACTAGTAAATGGTACGTTATCACATATTAACTCATCCGGACACCCAAATTTAGAAAAAATGGAACGCAGTTTTTGGACTACTGAAGCCGCAGATTTATCTTTCAATCTTTTTAATTCAAGCCAATTAGAATAAACATCCATTAAAACGGGAGTACCAAAAGTGCAATAATCTGAACTCTCATCATCTATTTCAATTCGAAAGTAACCATCTTTCATATCCAAAACCGTAAAATCGGGGGGTTGACCACTTGCAGAAATTGTGTACACCAATTTGACATTTGAAAATTTTGCCGGACATTTGAAACTTTTGCCGGACATTTGACACATTTACCACACGTTTGAAACATTTGACAGACATTTGACACATTTGCCGAACATTTGAAGCATTTGACAAGACATTTGACACAATTGACGGACATTTGACACATTTGCCGGACATTTGACACATTTGTAAGACATTTGATGGACATTTGACCCATTTGCCACACATTTTCAGTATTTATTTTGCATTTGAAATATTTGAGTGACATTTGCTCAATATATAAAACATCTGCAAAACACCTAAAGCACCTAAGTAATTGTCAGCATCTCAATGGTTTTAGGAGACCCCCTTTTATTTCTGATTCTTCATGCTATAAAATTATTTTCACGTATACAGGGTGGAACTTTCTAATGGAATAGGTATATTATTTGCAGATTTGATAGTCAGTTTTTTAAGCTTCTGATTGATGTGGATGTTGGCAGGTGTCCAGGTGTGCGACTGTTAATTTAGGCAGAAATAAAAATTGAACCTTAAGAATTGAAATTCTTGCTTTAATTTTGTGCCATTTTTTCGAAAATTTCCCCCATCTTGTCACCCAAGACTCAGAAAAAAGCTTACGCTTTATTTTTATAGAAAATTTAGCGAGCAGAGTTTGCACCGGTACAAGAAATCTCATTGCAAGATTACTTCTTTAAAGGACTGTTTTCTTCCATGGCACTCCTTGTTTCAAATTATACCTATAGGTTTAAGAAGTTATCACGCATTTAAGAATATATCATGAAGAAGTAATCCAGCAATGGAATTTGTTTGTCTCACTGTGAACTCAACTTCCAGAAACAAAATGGAAGCAATATTTTTGGTTTGGGTGCTAAAATATAGAAGAACCGAGTAAATTACTTGCCAAATTACTGCATTTTAAGGTTCAATTTTCAATTCTATCGAAACTGTCAGACCTAACAATATCTAAATCAATCAAAAGCTTAGTAAACTGGTTATCAAATATGGAGATAATATACTGGTTGTTCCGTTTGAAATTTTTCAGAAAAAATTCATATTGTGTAAGTTGTTCCCCTGTATGTTATGAAGTATTGTGACAAAAGTATAATGAATTTTATAGAGGTGCACCGAGTACTGATTTTTAAAAAAACCGGGTACCGGGTACCCGGCGATCTTTATTGGCCGAGTACCGGGTACCCGGCTGCCGGGTAGTTGCGCATGCGTATTCGCCAGAACAAATTTCTGAAGGTCACTGCACTGTTATTGGTTTGAATTGCGATGTTGCTTGTTACTGCTTGATAATTTCTCTCTTTGACTATAAAAAACACTAATTATCGTTAATGATACGATTTATTGTATGACTGTAACACGATAAAAATATAATTTAAACAAACACTGATTAATTGATTTAAAACTGATTATATGTTCTATGCAATGAGATACACCAAAAACACGTGCATCTCAGAGAGCGAGTGAACTGTAACTAACTAATACCTAATGCTTAATACTAACACAAAAAATGTTCGGTGGCGCGCTATGGTACTAAGGGTAGTTGCGAAGGAACTATCCAGTTATAGTATGCAGTAACAATTCGCCCATGTTTGGGGTAGGGTCTGAATTTCTACTACAAAAATGAGTAAAAGCAAAGTGTGGGATTATTTCAAGGTTTGCGAAAGGGGCGATAAGTAGGCTGTGTGTAAAAAATGCAAAATTGAACCAAGTGCACTACTCGGCCCAGGTAGTCCAAAATTTGGCCGGTTACCGGGTACCCGCCAAATCGGTCGGGTAGAGCCGGGTACTCGGTGCACCTCTAGAATTTTACCAATAGAGTAGTCTACGAACCTGGTGAACGTCAGTAGCTCCTCAAAGTTGGGTTCACACTGGTACTAAAATGGTAATATCTTAAAATCGCTCACTCAAAACCGCTAAACCCCACAGTGCAGTATATCAACCTCGATATCAACTTTCTTGAAATTTAATGGGGAATCCAAATATGTATGTAAACAAATAATGTAGGGCGTTCCATTTAAAAAGACATAACATTTGTTTGGTACTCAGAGTGTGAACATCCTGTATGTACCAAAATAATTTTATGCATGTGGGGTTGTCCACATGCATGTAAAATTTTATTTTCATATCTTTAATAGAACCAGAGATATGGACGACCTACCCACTATTGGCCCATCCTGTATACCTACTAGTCTATAAAACATACTCCAAAGCACTGGGAAACTCCGTCCTCATAAATAAAAGATAAATTTTTCAAACAAGGGGATCTACTTATACATATACATACATACACCGCTATTTCTGTGGAGCGAACTAGCGAAAGTCTATACCCAGCAATAGCGGGTGCTGCATTTCTAAACTACCTAACAATACAGGTGCCGCTCATAATATGCCTAAAATAATTTAGTTATATTCCCTAGACAAAACCAAAAGTCGGCTGTTTTGTACAAAGCTTTGTTAGTCGGTATTGGAAGTTAATCCCCTTGGCGAGTCTTTGGCGGAGCTGTTTGGCGCAATACATCTGCTCTGCCATCGTACCACAGCTTAAACATAGTCAGCTATTGCACTCAGCAATATATTAGGCTGCGTATTTCTCAGCATGTAGCGTCAGTTGCGAAGCATCAATCCTGTGCTTGACTTTCGACGTACAGGGCTTCCCCGTATAATTTGTCATCCCCTGCAGAGTTTATTTGAGTGGGTACAAAAAAGCTGAATATAATAGCTTTATAATTTTTCCCAAACCGTTTTTGAACAATTTTAATTTTTGTTAAATGAAACACTACAGGGTGTTCCAAATTAACGGGGCACTATTGCTAACTTTGTTATCTTTGAAGCTACGATTCCGCTCAAATGAGTAAACTAGTAGTATTTTTGGCGTAGATTACGGTGGTGAAAACAGAAAAACAATTGAACATCAAGTTTTCGAATTATCTACGAAAATGTCTTTTTTTTAATGAAACCTGTATATTCTTGTATATTTTGAAAGAGAAAATCATTCTTAACAGAAAAGTCTTAATTAACGACTATCATAAATCTTAAAATAAAGAAGTTCTGAACCATTTAAAACGCTACATATTTAGCGGCTAAACCAAAGCAGGCCGAGGAACAAGCGATGGTAAGTTTAATGTCAGTAAATAATTTTCGTAAATGATGTTCTTGCTTATTGCTGTTTAGTGAGTTTTCGTATAATTTTCGGGACTAAATAGCCGAATTAGAAAATGTAGCCACGCGTTACATTTTGATCTACGTTTAAACAACCGGCGCTTAGAACGCCGATCAAAATGTAACGCGATGCTACATTTAACTCGGCTATTTTGCTATTTAGTCAAGAAAATTATACGAAAACTCACTAAACAGCAATAAGCAAGAACATCATTTACGAAAATTATTTACTGACATTAAACTTACCATCTCTTGTTCCTCTGCCTGCTTTGGTTTAGCCGCTAAACTTTAGTGTAAAATATGTAGCGTTTTAAATGGTTCAAAACTTCTTTATTTTAAACTTTATGATAGTCGTTAATTAAGACTTTTCTGTTAAGAATGATTTTCTCTTTCAAAATATACAAGAATATACAGGGGGTTCCATTAAAAAAAAGTCATTTTCGTGAATAACTCGAAAACTTGATGTTCAATCGTTTTTCTGTTTTCACCACCGTAATCTACGCCAAAAAGACTACTAGTTTACCCATTTGAGCGGAATCGTAGCTCCAAAGATAACAAAGTTAGCAATAGTGCCCCGTTAATTTGGAACACCCTGTATACATTTTCCAAAATTTTAAAATAATTTGCCTTCCCATCTTCAAAGATATATAACTTTCCTCTATTTACTCAAGCCTTTTGTAATTTGAAACTGTCTGAATATTGAAATAATAATGAAAAAATGTGAAAATGCTAACACATTACTTCAATATCTAAACCCTTGCACAGGGTGTCAACTCTAAAAGTTGTACCCCCCCCCCCTATGTCCTTACATTTGAAGATATTTCAAATTTTAAACTGGCCGTCTTATCAGCCATTTCTCCAATTTTTCAAATATAGTATTCAATATTCAATATTTAAACTAGTTAGTCGCATATACCTGACAGGCGAGATTCCAGAAGATTACAAACGGAACATCATAGTAGCTTTGCCAAAAAGAAAAGGCGCGGATAGATGCGAAAATTTTAGAACTATCAGTTTAACTTCCCATGCGTCAAAAATTTTAACTAGAATTGTGCAAAGAAGGATGGAGAAAAAGGCGGAAGAAATATTAGGAGAAGATCAGTTCGGATTTAGACGAAATAGAGGAACGCGCGAGGCCATTCTAGCTTTACGAGTAATTATAGAAAAAACGATAGAAAAGAGAAAGAGCGTCTATATAGGATTTGTAGATTTAGAAAAAGCCTTCGACAACGTAAAATGGGGGAAGATGTTCGAAGTGCTGAGAAAGGTAGGGATGAAATACAGGGACAGAAGAATAATACATAATCTCTACAAAGAGCAAAAGGCAGTTATAGAATGTGAGCAGGAACAAAGGGAAGTAGATATCCGGAAGGGAGTGAGACAGGGATGTGCATTGTCACCTCTAGTTTTCAACTTATATATCGAAGATGCGATTAATATTGTTAAGGAAAGAACAGCCTCAGGGATCAATGTACAGGGCCAAACTATTAACATGCTCAGATTTGCGGATGATATAGCAGTGTTAGCATCTAGCAAAGAAGAATTAGGAGCGGCTCTGAATGAAATGGAAGCAGTTTTGACACAGGGCTTCGGCATGAAAATCAATAAAAAGAAAACTAAAATTTTGGTATGTAGGGGATGTGAAAATAGAACTAAAATGGAAATACAAATTGGAAATGAGAAGATAGAGGAGGTCGCGGATTTCTGCTACTTAGGAAGTAAAATAACTCAAGACGGTAGGAGCACTAAAGATATAAAACAAAGAATGGCGCAGGGCCGAGTTGCGTTTAACAAAAAGAAACAACTGTTATGCTCGAGAACGGTTAATATAGAGACTAGGAAGAGACTCTTAAAGTCGTATGTATAGAGTACGGCATTATACGGGTGCGAAACTTGGACAATAGGAGAAGCGGATAGAAAAAGAGTAGAAGCGTTTGAACTGTGGTGTTACAGACGCATGATGAAGATACCGTGGATAGATAAGGTTAGCAATAGGGAAGTATTAGAAAGAGTTGGGGAAAAGCGAAAGGTATGGAAAACAATAAAGAGTAGGAGAGATAGGATGGTAGGACACCTTCTAAGACACGAAGGAATAGTTCGTGACATACTAGAGTCAGAGATAGGAATAAAAAGAGATAGGGGTAGGCCTAGATTAGACTACTGCTCTCAAATAGTTAGGGATGTAGGATGTTCTACTTTTAGGGAAATGCGTAGGTTAGCTCAGGATAGAAAAGAATGGAGGTACGCGTCCAACCAGTCTTCGGACTGAGAACCTTATGATGATGACAACACAATAGGGCGAAAGAAAATGTTTTTTTAATGGAACATTTATAGTACTTTTTGTACTTTTTGTACTCTTGTATTTAAATCAAAATAAGTCGAGATATTCAAGAACAAACGAGAGAAATGTTTGATTTTAGCTGTCAAAATAATGCTTCTTAGTAAAGTATTAAATATTTTAATAGTTATTCAAGACTAAACACATATTTTAGTAACAAAGCAAAATAAACTTAACATAAATTATAAATTTATACATTTAGGACAGAATGCAAAGCCACTTGCAAAGCCACCTCGAAGTAAATATTTCTGAAGTTTGTTCTTGCCTACTTTGACTAAATGCAAGAGTTTTATATTTTCGAAATATTAAGCTCATAATGTGTTCCATTTAAAAGTATATTTTCTTTTATTACCCTGTATGAGTGATGATAACCTGATAACATTAGGGAACGATGAATTTCATATTTAAAAAATTCACGAAATGACTGATAAAACCGCATTTTATAATTTGAAAAACCTCCAAAATTAAGGAAATAGAGGGCGGTCGATTTAAAACGGCTTGAGCAAAATATAGGAGTTTTTTAAATCTTGAAAACTATACATTAAAAATATTATCATTTTGAGATTGTCTCTTCTTTTTTAACGAAAGATTCTTACGACATTTGCCGGACATTTGAAACATTTGTAGGACATCTGACACATTTGACGGACATGTGACGCATTTGCCAGACATTTGACACATTTGACAGACATCTGACACATTTGACGGACATTTGACACATTTGCCGGACATTTGAAACATTTGTAGGACATTTGACACATTTGTAAGACATTTGACGGTCTTTGTACACCACATTTGCCAAGTGGTCAACCCTCGCGTAAAATATTCCTTATTACTCAAATTACTTGATATCTCATCGATAGTCGGGATCAAGAAATGCTCTCGATGTATAGCCGCATTTAGGTATTTTGGGTCAAGACACAGTCTCAGATCTCCATTCTGTTTCTCTACAATTACTAAAGGATTCAACCACCTAGTAGGTTTATCACCTTTACGAATAATCCCTTGATATTCTAAGTCATTTAACTTTGCCCTATCCCTGTCAAACAACGTCTGGGGAATGCGCCTGTATGTTGTCACCTCCACGTATATAACTTGTTTTTGTATCACACATGATACCTTCCCGCCACCAAGTATGGCAACGTTGCGAGGCAGAATTAAGATACACTAGACTTTTTTCTTTTTCAATTTGGAGACGAGCAGTGCGAGCGCGATGGGTACATGGTAGTATTGTGCTGATAAAAATTGATATACCTAGAGAACCACACATTACTTCCATGTTTTATTGTTTATAAGAAAAGAACGCTTGGCCCAATTGTCAACAAAATCAATACACCGTGGTTAGATTGAGAACTTTAGCGTAAATTCATACCAAAATCAATGTTTTTAAATGTTTACTAAATAAAAACTTTGAAAATAAATTAATTATGGCAAAATCCGATAGGACAATTTGTTGGTATTTAAACAGGCAATCTTTGTCATTGAAACATTTTCTTATATTAATCGTGTTGTTATGGCTCCAAGCGCATCAACGCCCCTAATGGATTTACCACATTTTTTAAGCAATTTAAATTATTATAACAATCAATGATTATAACAATCAATAAGCCTCGAGTCAGCACTGAGGCACACATTCTAAAAATTATTCATTGAAATCAGTCGATTTTTGCGGGAGTTATCGCAAGCCAAAAATTCGAACGGACACACAGACAGGCAGGCAGGCACACAACCTCACAGGCATACGATCACTCAGCCACACCCCCACACACTCGCGTGGCCGCACGCGAGCACAGACGTCAAGCTAAAATCAACTTTTCTCACCATTTTGAGGTTAGTACAATACGAATCTGACCTTATCTCGAACACGAATAATAACATAAAACACATACCTACATGCAATGTGTCCACGGATTGACTTTGGAAGAGGGCAAAAAATGTAATTTTTAATTTTACGGAAAAATTGGATTTTTTATAAAAATGAGTGTTTGTCCTCAAAACATTAAAATATCATATAAATTTTCAATTTTCTTCAACAGGGTGGACACAAATCCAAGAAATGTAAAAATTACGAAGTACAAAATGTATCATTATACTCGATAACAAGTACTCTGGACCGTCCGAACAATTACTCCTCTGGCATATTTATGCTCTGACCTGCCTGGCATTGAATTATTGAATTAAATTTCGATTTTGTGCACTACGAAACGTCACAGAGAGCACAGAGAGCAATCGTACAAAATCGTACTCCATACATACGTCTTTAAGAGTCTCTTCCGAGTTTCTAAATTAACGGTTCCCAAGCATAACAGCTGTTTCTTTTTGTTAAAATGCAACTCGTCACTGCGCTATTCTTTGTTTTATATCTTTAATGCTGCTACCGTCTTGAGTTATTTTACTTCCTAAATAGCAGAAATCCGCGAACTCCTCTATCTTCTCTTTCAGTTTTAGTACTATTTTCACGTCCCCTACATACCAAAATTTTGGTTTTATTTTTATTGATTTTCATGCCGTAACCCTGTGTCAAAACTGCTTCCATTTCGTTTAAATCGATTCCCAATTCTTCTTTGCTGGATGAAAACACTGCCATATCATTCGCGAATTTATTGTTTTATTGTTTTTTCCTAAATGGTTTTCTTTAATTTCAATGTTTTTTCTCTTCAAGCTACGAGGTATTCGAATTTCCTTTGTGTTTCTATGCCCCGTAGGTGAATACTGAAATTCAGTTTTCTAGTTAGCTTATTTCATGGATATCATTATTTTAATAATTGTATTGTTTTGTCAATTTTTAGTTTCCTTGTCAACTGTTCCCAGTGTCACATTTATTACTTGACTTATCTAGGATATTTATTTACAATTTTACATTTTCTGATCATGAGATTGTTTGAAATCTTGAAACCGGTTAAATACTAGAATAAAGTGTTAATTGGTAGTACGCAGAGTATTTTATTAATTTTATTAGTTGACAGCCTTTCTTTCCCTCCTTCATTTAACAAACCCTCTCGTCTATTAAAGTCAAAATACCCCTTGTTATCCAGGGTTTTCTACTTTCATTCTGTTTGTGACCCAAAATATCTCTACTTACAGAATCTTAACTATTTTTAAAATGCAATTCCATTCTGTCTCTACGTCCCCAGCAGTATTTTCATCCGCGCCCTTTAGTGCTTCGTTCGACTTTTTCTCGAACTTATCGCGCGAATCACATTATCTTTTAGTTTTTCGCGGTCAAGAAAAATATCAGCACCTTGCTATTTAGAATTTCAGGAAAAACTCGATTTCAAAAACTATTTGAAATTTTTAAATTTTAAATATTCGTTTTTTAAACAGAGTTTTTCCTAAAATTCTAAATAGCAAGGTGCTAATATTTTTCTTGTTTATCGAACTTCAGTTTATTGTCCTCACAATTTGTGCATAAAAAGTGCAATTCAATTATCAATTACCTAATAGTTTAAATTCAAATTTTTCAAAACACTTAAAACGACTATGTTAACCTTATTTAAAAAAATGAAGGATGTACTGCGTCAAATTCGACAATTTTTCCATTGACATCAAAACAGTCTGTTAGAATTAATAGTTTAATTCACTAAAACGTTTAAATTTAGGCTCATATCGTCAAATTCACAGCCAACGTGACTTTTTCATTTAACGCCCTCTGACGTCAAAAATATAAAGTTCTTGGGTATGTATGATACATGGTTGTCAAGAGAATAAAAAGGCCTATCGAACTATCCAAAATATGATATATTGCTATTTAACATAATAAAGTTGATGTCACTTCCGGTTTAACCGGAAGTAATTAGATATGTCAAATGTGATAAAAATATGAGGTTTTAGGAGTATTATAATACTTACAGCAGATTGCCAAAGTGTACTTCAAAAAGTAAACAGATGACGGGATGTTACATGTTCTCGTTGACACCCGGTATAAGTAATATATTGTGCGTATGCACTTTACGCACAAGAACTTAAGGTACCTACCTAAGTTTAAAAGTCACTCGCATTAAGCACCATCAAACAAATTTGAAAACATAAAGCAGGTGGAAGTTCTAAAAGTGAGTGTGCACATATAGTATTTTATAAAGCCGGCAATGATGGCGGTATTTTGAAAATTCCGAAAAACCAAATCTTCTCGGCAAAACTATTGTTGATCTGAGAAGGTAAACCAAAGGACTCAAAGTAGTGCTTGTATGCTTGTAGCAGGACTTTAGCAGTTGATAGAAAACCTTCCCTCAAGAAAAAAAGTTGCTATAAACATGGGTCTTAGAATGCCGAGTAGAATGCCTCATTTATGAGACACAGGGTGCTGAAATACACATTTTCCTTCAACTTTTTCTTAATATAACAATAACTTTTGATTTACAAACAGAGATGATTTACTTTCCTCATTGCTTGCCATAAACACCGCATTTATTAGGTGGGTACTGAAATGTTTGTAGCTGTAATTGTAATTGTTATACCGTTGACTTTAACTTCTCGAACCGTTTTCTTGTCTATTCATGTTTTCGTAAATTCTATTTCCATTGCAGCCCCTATAGAAGATTTTATTTTTCTCTTATGATGTGCACTTCTTCTCCTTATTTAGTCTGTTTGTGTTGTATTTAAGTCATGCAAAATTGCTTTACGGTGTCATATGTTTTTGTTTCTTCAGCCTTTATTAATTTGTCTGCTTCTTTCATACCGCATCACTTCATCTCAACATATTTAAACTCACAATGTCTACCGGGCTATTCCCTATATCTATCAAAAATGAGTCAAAACTTTCATGCTCATTCTGTTTTCTAATGTACCGGGTGTCCAAATAAGAAATGATGCCGGCCATATCTAAGGAACCGTTCATGGTACAGCTATGGGAAAGAAAAAATAATAATAAGAGTGGCCAAGAGAAATCGCTGGAAATTATTTTCAGGTTTCTAAGTTTGCTGCTAGAGGGCGTAATAGTCATAGTCGACAAAAAATACATGGTTTTCTCACAAATATACCCAGATAAAGTGGATCAAAAATACGAATATTGCAATCTTGAATATATTTTGTATAATTTTGGTTTATCACTTCTTGCTCTAGCTCATCAAATAGCAGCGGAGTGGGAAGGGGAACGATTGATTGTGAAGATGCTTGTAACCTCGGTTTGGTTCAACATAATTTGGCAAACTTGGTCTCGTTGAAAAGAGCTCTCTTCGGTTAATTGTATGCTTTTATGAGCTAGGTTCTTTTAGGTCTGTAGTGATCGCTAGGGGGCACTGTTTGAAAGGCCAGCAAACTTTTCAAAATTTCTTGAAAATTTTAAATGGAATGATATAATAATTTTAACCTACTTAAAAAGAGGATAGAATGATGAAAGGAATAGTGAAACCGCGCATTGATATCTTTTTTCTAACCGGAGATATAAACAAATTAGTCTTAGGATTGGGAGAATGGGGGCAAAAATTGTTGGTAATATCCGGTTCAACATTTGCAAGTATTATGGACTAGTGATAAACTTGTGTGTTGGGGAATTTCATTTCTTATGTTTGTTCTTTTGTCTTTATTATAAAATAATAGCGATATTAAGTTGGCAGCATTTTGTGTAAAAAAAAACAACATTCAAAAAAACCTATGTACAATCACTTTTCTCTGTACTGTTCTGATTCTTTTGTAATAATTTGTTTAAATGTGTAAATAATATGTTTGGTGTTAAAATATACGCAATTGTGTCAAGCAAAGTTGAAGTTTGACTGGTCCTTCGAAGATTCCCTTAAAATTGTACGTAAAGTGGTCCGTTTGAGCCGGATCAACATAAAGTGGTCAGTTCGAGCCGGATGGATTGATTGGGAAGAAACCGCAACACCTACACGTATACACATCGCAAGCAAGGTCAGAACTTTACAATATTTTCGCTTTGCTATCAAGAAGAAAGAAATTAAATTCTTGCCGCTCTCTCGCTAGCATTCCCGATAGCCTCTAACTGGATTCTCACTACACTATCCGCAAGGTTGGCTAGCCTCTCTCACTGGAACATTGATAGCCTGCTAGTAGTTAGAAAATGAGAGTACTGGATACGAACCCCTTCGGAGCACATAGCGCCATCGAGTTCTCGAGGTGCCATCGACTTCTTCGGCAAATGACCTTGAAAGACACCAGAGGTTGCTGAAGGAATCGTTGAGGCATCCGAAGAAGTGTCTTCAGCAGCGGCATCTGCGGCAGCCTCTGGTGTCTTTCAAGGTCATTGCTGAAGAAGTGTGCATGTCTTCAGCAGCGTCTTTCAAGGTCATTGCTGAAGAAGTGGTGTTCAGCAGCAGCAGCAGCAGCAGCCAGGCGCATGCGCCGGGGCTATTCCTCAGATCAGTCCATCGAGTTCTCCAGGGCGTGTCTGCAGCAGCCTCTGGTCAATGCTGAAGAAGTGGTCTTCAGCGGGCAGCCTCTGGTGTCTTGCCATTGCGCACCCAAGCCGCCATTTTGGCTGTGGGTCAGGCGCCTGCGCCGGGGCTGTCGCGTACAAAGCGCGTGTTGCTCATTGTTCAGGCCAGTCCATCCTGGCCCCATCCACTTCTTCGGCAATGACCAGAGGCTGCTGAAGGAGTCATGTCTTCAGCAACGGTGTCTTTGGGGCCTTCGGCCGTGGCTCAGGCGCATGCGCCGGGGTTTTCGCAAACGTTCTGGAAATGACGCCGACCGGGATTCGAACCCGGGTCCCCACGCACCGGAGCCCTCGCTCCAACCAACTGAGCTAATCGGCGGCCCACAAGCCCGTCTTTCAAATCATCCGTATATACTTATGATTGTAAACAGAAGTTACAGAATTAATATTTATTTTCTCGGAAATTTACAATTGTTTATACTAAATAAATATTGATATTAAAGTTTAAGAAAAAAGCACGTTCGCCGCCGATAAGAGATGTTATAATTGTTTTTATTATGGGAAATAACCTTTCATCTTGCCGATAGGATATGTTTGTTTAGGTTTGATCCCACGCTCTGCATGTGCATTTAATACGTTGTAGACACTACAAGGTGACCCGTTTGTTTGTTTGTATTATTACTGGAAATGCCTTTTGTTTGATTTTTAATAAACTATACCTTGAAGTTCATTAGTTTATTGCCGGACAGAGCCAAAATGGAATTAATACATTTATTTTTTTTTATGTTATTATTTTTATGTCAAATTAGTTGCTTAGGTAATTTTTAAACATCATGGATATAATGATACTAAAAAATAGAAGTGATTGATGCGCCTACTACCATAGCTACTACTACTATTTCAGATGCCTACTATTATAATATTAAAAACACATTATTTGGTAAAAACAATAATTCTGTCCATACCGGCCGCCTTGAATGTTTCAATACAAAAGTAAAAAGAAAAAAAAAATACAACAATTAAATTGTTCAATAATTATCATTCACTGTTCAACAACAAACATAGTTTATTTACCGCCCGTTTCACTGAATCGGTGGATGTTTTGATTGTCACAACACGCACAACACCATCAAGTCCAGGATGCAGGTCCGTGATGATTCCCATTTTCCATAACATTGGAGGTGTTGGTTCACGTAGAAGGACGACTGCTCCTACATTCCAGTGTGATTCGGTTGGATGTTTCCATTTGCTGCGCTGTTGCAACAAATTAAGATAATCGGAGGACCATTTCTTCCAAAATGACTGTTGCAATTGTTGAACAAGTTGGAACCTTGAGAGTCGATTGGCAGGAATATCCGTGAAGCATGGTTCCGGAATATTGTATAATGAGTCACCAATTAGGAAATGGGATGGGGTCAAGGAAATTGGGTTGTCTGGATCAGTGGATAATGGTATGAGCGGACGAGAATTAAGTATTGATTCGATTTGCGTAAATAAAGTGTGCAATTCCTCGTACGTTAATATAGTATTTCCTATTATCTTGTGCAGATGTTTCTTAGCTGATTTAATTGAGCTTTCCCAGATACCCCCGAAATGCGGTGACCTAGCTGGAATGAATTTCCAGTTTATCGATTGGCTGGACAGGAAATTCGAAATGTTTTTATTATTTTCATCGGTGGAATACAAAGTAAACCATTCTGATAGAAGCTTGTTAGCTCCAACCAGATTAGTGCCATTATCTGAATAAATCGTATGGCATAAACCTCTTCGAGCTATAAAACGCTTTAAGCAGGCGATGAATGCTTCAGTACTGAGATCGCTGACAATTTCTAAATGTACAGCCTTTGTGCTGAAACATATAAAAATACAAAGATATGCCTTGTAAGTTTTTTGTCCTCTGCCCTTGCCTTGGCGAACTATAAAAGGGCCTGCGAAATCAGTGCCACATGTTATAAAAGGGCGTGATGGAGTTACCCTTGATTTAGGCAAATCTCCCATTATGGGGTTTATTATATGACTGTTTATACGTCTGCATATGGTGCAATCTCTGATTATTTTTTTAACTGACGAAAGACCTGAAATTGGCCAATAATTTTGTCTAATGGCATTTAAAACTACTTGAGCACCAGCATGCAAATACTGAATATGAATGTGTCGAATTATCAAAGTGACTAGATTATGATTCTTTGGCAAAATCAAAGGAAATTTATGATTGTATGGCAAATTTGAATGTTTCAATCGACCACCAACTCTAAGTAAATTGGATTTATCGAGGAATGGGTTCAGTGACAATAGTGTGCTTTTACATGGTAGCTGTTGGTTATTTTTGAGATTACTGATTTCCTGTGAAAAAACTGACAATTGAACAGCTTGTATTAGAAATAACATGGATTCGTCAAGTTCATTAACTGTTATTGAACCCGATATGCGAGTTTCAGGAGAAACTCTACAATTGGAAACGAATCTGAGAACAAATGCAAGAATTCGTTTTAGTCTGCTTAAATGTGAATATTTGTTTATTAATTGTGAAATGAATTCTATATTTAAACTTGAAACTAATGATATTTGATGATTTGATTTTAATTCTGGCAAATCCGCTGCAAATTGTGTTAAATTCGAAATTGGCCAGTAAGAAAAATCTTGTGATAACCATTGGGGACCGTGCCACCAGAGGTTTGATTTTGCTAATATTTTTGGTGAGACTCCTCGCGAAATAATATCCGCTGGATTGTCATATGTGCGAATGTGTCTCCATTGATGGATCTCAGTGGATGACATTATTTCTGTTACTCGATTAGCAACAAATGTTTTTAGTTGATTGGGAGATTTTGCTAACCAAGCTAGGACTATTGTTGAATCAGTCCAGTAGACAAACTCATTGATTGTTATGTCAAGTTGTAAAATTAACTGTTTCACTAAAGTAGCAGACAACAGAGCTGCACATAACTCTAGTCTAGGCAGTGTTATTGTGTGAATTGGTGCAACTTTACTCTTAGCACACAATAAATTAACAAAATGATCGCCATTGGCATTGGTTGACCTGAGATAAATACAACAACCATAACTTGTCTCACTTGCATCTGCGAACGCATGTAACTGAATATAAACTGATTGATCACATAAAACGTACCTGGGAATAGAAATATGTGTAAGATATTCGAAACTTAATTTGAAATTGGACCATATTGTGAAAAGTTCTTGTGGGATTGATTCATCCCAGTGTATGTTCAGTTGCCATAACCTTTGTAATATGATTTTAGCTGTTATTGTGATAGGCCCAATTAAACCAAGAGGATCAAAAATCTTGCTGATTGTAGAGAGAATTACCCTTTTTGTAACCTTGGCTGTAGTTGATTCAAATTGAATGGGAAATTGGAAATGATCTAATTCGGAGTTCCAACTCAACCCTAAAGTTTTTGTGGTTTTTAGTTCGTCATTGAACTGCATTGTAGTTGCTATATCAGGAATACCCCCTAAAAGTCTATAATCGTTTGATACCCATTTTCTTAGAGAGAATCCTGCAGAAATAAATAATTTATTTAATTGGTTAATGATGAGTGCTGCTTGATCAAATGTATCCACGCTCGCTATTAGATCGTCTACATAAAAACAATTTTTTATTATCTTGCTAGTGTCGGGATACATAGCTTGATTATCTAATGCGATTTGCGTAAGACATCTTGTTGCTAAGAAAGATGCGCATGAAGTACCGTATGTGACAGTGTTTAACTGATAGCATTGAATTGGATCGCTGCGATGTTTGCGCCATAAGATATTTTGATAAATTCTATCATCTTGATGAATTAGCACCTGACGGTACATCTTTTCACAATCACTGGTGAAAGCAAATTTATGTAAGCGAAATCTGATAAGAATTGTTATTAAATCTGGTTGAATTGTTGGGCCAATTAATAATGTTTCGTTTAAACAGATATTTGATGATGTTTTGCATGAACCATCAAAGACAACACGAATTTTGGTTGTACTACTCTCAGCCTTGAAAACTGCATGATGTGGGAAAAAATAGGCCCTGAATTTTTCCTTCTCAGTATACTGAACAGGCCTAGCTGTTCATATTCTGACAAGAAATTTGTATACTGTTCTTTTAATGTTATATTACGTTCAAAACGATTTTCAAGCAGAAATAATCTTTTTGCTGCTGTATTGTATGATTCTCCTAACTCACTTATGTTGTTTTTAAATGGTAATCGAACTATGAATCTGCCATCTTTGTTTCGAGAAGTGGTTTGAACGAACAATGATTCGCATGGATTACTTGGGTTTAAATTTGCGTTACTTATGTTGATTTCTTCTAGTTTCCAAAATTTAGAAAGCTGATCGTTTACTGATAAACATGAAATTTTACGCTGATGAATATGAATCCTTTGTTGACTGAATTGCCCTGCTATGACCCAACCAAAATGAGTTTTTTGTGCTATGGGATAGTGTTTGCCTAATGAAATTTGACCTACACATAGTACCTTGAAAAATACTTCAGCTCCCAACAAAATGTCTATATTGTTGGAATGATTAAAATTTGGATCTGCTAACTGCAAGTCAGGTGGTAACTTAAAGTTATCAATTCGAAATGATTGTTGAGGCAATTGCTGAGTAATTGATGGAAGGACTAAACAAGAAATGTTACAACTAAATGCATTTATTAATGACGACAATTTTATTTGAGCTTCTCTATTTACCGCTGATGTTATGCTATTTATTCCAGAAATGGGAAAATTGACCTTAAGTGTTTTAACACCCAAAATTCGAAGAAAACCTTCTGTGATAAAATTGATTTGCGAAGCTGAATCTAGTAGTATACGACACTGAATCTTGTTTCCATGTATGTCATGAGCATAAGCTAATGCTGTTGGCAGTAAGACATTTGTGATTTGTTTGTTGGAACAATTAAGACCTACTGGAAATATTTGATTATTATTTGATGAATTTGTTGATTCTTGAGGAAGATTATTGCTTGTTGTTTTACTCAAGTGTAAAAGAGTGTTGTGAGACTGGTTACATATTTTACATTTATATGTTGATTTACAGTCCCTTGTGGTATGATTTGATCTGAAACAATTCTTACAAAGTCTTTCTTTGGTGACCTCATTAATGCGGTCTGGTATTGATAATTTTAGGAAATCTTGGCACATAAATAAAGGATGATTTTGTTTGCAATAAAATCATGTTGGTTTTTTAATTGTAATGTGAGTGCTACGATGTGACCTTTCAGGAACTGATTGTTTTTTAGGTACTTGGAGCGACTGTAAAAATTGACAGCGTTTCATCAAAAAATTTGCAAGTTCCTTAAAAGTGGGTGTATCTGTTAAGTTGGAATTTATTTTCTCCCATTCTCTTTTTGAAGAGACGTCTAATTTGGAAGCTACGAGATGCACTATTATAAAGTCCCAATGCTCTGTAGGAACTTGAAGCTTTTTTAATGCTCTCAAATGTTTTAATGTATTGGTTAATAATTGCTGGAGGGAAATATGAGATTCTTTCAAAACTGGTTCTAACTTCTAAATCGAACAAAGCCTTGACATGATTGTTGATTATTAATGGTTTGTTTTCAAACCTATCCTTCAACAAACCCCAAGCTATGGGATATGTTTCTGCTGATACCTCCAAAGATTGTATTACCAAGGCTGCATCGCCTTTTAAGGAAGACTGCAAATAGTGATATTTTTGAATATCAGATAAATCTGAATTTTTATCGATAAGTGAATTAAAAGTGTCATGGAAATTAAGCCATTGGTCGTAATCTCCCGAAAATGTGGGAATTGATAAAATAGGTAAATTGACACTGGAACTGCCTGCTCGAGGAGTATATGAATTGCTATTAGAGTTATCAGTTCTAGAATTTATTGTAATGGAATGTTTTAAATTTTGAATAATTTTGATTGCTTTCGATCTTAAAGAATAGAACAGATTTTCAACATATTCTCTTTCATTTTCATGATGAGCTGTTAGATCGGATGGATCATAAGATTCAATATCACACTGAATTATATTAAAATCATTTAATAAATTTTCAATACCTGACAAACGAATTTCCAATTCAGTAATCGTTTCTGGATCTTCCATATTTACTTTTTCTACATAGGTTTTAAATCGAGTGAGAGAACACTTAATGACCCCACGTTTTCTAACAAGTGCTTTTAACTCATCATCGGCCATGATATTCTTTTGTGATATGTTTATTATGATGCGAAACTATTTTGTACTAACACTGTGAAGACAACAGGAAATACACTAATATTTTTAAGCAGCAATGCAATTGTTTACATTTACGCACATGAATATGATGGATATGTTTGGTATGTTTGGATAAAGGAGGGTAAGCTTTTTATTGATGACTCACGTGGCTGACCAACGCAGTGTGTATGATAGACTCTTCCGACTGTCTTGATATTTCGGCTTCTGTATTTGCTGGATGTAACATCCGTTCTTCGAAGGACCAAATTTGGAAATGCCTTTTGTTTGATTTTTAATAAACTATACCTTGAAGTTCATTAGTTTATTGCCGGACAGAGCCAAAATGGAATTAATACATTTATTTTTTTTTATGTTATTATTTTTATGTCAAATTAGTTGCTTAGGTAATTTTTAAACATCATGGATATAATGATACTAAAAAATAGAAGTGATTGATGCGCCTACTACCATAGCTACTACTACTATTTCAGATGCCTACTATTATAATATTAAAAACACATTATTTGGTAAAAACAATAATTCTGTCCAATTACAATAAAATAACATTCTAGAATATTCTTCTGATTGTTTATTTGAAATTACTTGTTATCTTAATGCGTTTCGGACACGTGTGGGAAAAAAACATTCTAGAACATTCTCCAGTTTGTTTATTTGAAATTACTTGTTATCTTAATGCGTTTCGGACACGTGTGGGAACCATCTGATTGATATATGCAAACATCTTAGTTCTCGGTAGTAGAACATTCTACATCGCTAATTATTTGAGAACAGTAGTCTAAATTTAGGCTAACCCCTACCTAAAAACTATGTCATGTGGGGTGTCAAATTAAAGGACTCGACTAGAGGTATCCGAATATTGGGGTGGATTTTAGGGGTGGTTTTTGGGGGTTGTTTTTGGGGGTGGTTTTTAGGGGTGGTTTTAGGGGTGGTTTTTAGGGGGTGGTTTTAGGGGTAGCTTTTAGGGGTGGTTTTTAGGGGCGGTTCTTGGGGTGGTTTTGGAGGGTGATTTTTAGGGGTGGTTTTTAGGGGTGGCCACTCACTGACCGCGCCCCCGGCCACGCTCCTTGCCCCGCCCACCTAGATCATGTAGGGTATCAAATTAATCAGCTCGATGAGACAAAAAGGAATCTATAGTTATTCTCCTACTTCCGAATTCTTATCAGTAGTTGTCTGTCTGTATGTCTGTCGGTCCGTCTGTCTGTCTGTCTGTCTGTCTGTCTGTCTGTCTGTCTGTCTGTCTCTCCGTCTGTCTGTCTGTCTGTTTGCGAATACAGCTGTCTGTTGACACAGACAGCTGTATTCGCAAACACCATGGCTGATGACACGAGCAAGAATAAGACTGCGCATGCGCACGGTTGTATAGAGAGTATTTAAGCAAGAAAATTAACGGTGCTGTCAGTTAGTACTTGTGCTTCAACAAGGGAACCGCATTTGAATAATGACACACATAAACGTAGACACGTTTCGTGTTCTGGATGGTGCTGTTTTGGATGAGTCAGCACGCCGTGTCGAGGTGCACGTACATCAGCCGTTCGTGACAACAACAACATTCAACGCCAATGACGAAATTCGCATACCAATCCACCAACAAGACGTTTACGTACTGCCGCATCTAAGCAGCATCTACATAGAGGGCAGGTTCATCAAGGGTGCAGGAGGCGGAAATGCGGCTTTAACAAATAACGCCCTCAGTTTCCTCTTTGACGACGTCAAACGGGGTGGAGGTGGATCGAACAAAAAACGTGGGCATCACGAGCACACTGAAGGGTGTAGTTTCTCTGAATGTGGGTGAGGTAGGTGACCTGGAGAATGCCGGCTGGACGAATACGGGAGACTCACCGAGCCACCTTATCGACGCGAACGGGAACTTTAACGTGTGCATCCCGGGAAGAATCCTGCTGGGATTCTTGGAAGATTACCCCAAAATTCTGTTAAATGTGTGTCACGAGCTCATTTTGACTCGATCGAAAAACGATAGGAACGCTTTCGTGGGTAACGAGGACACCAGAATTGAGTTGAGCAAGGTTCATTGGAGGGTGCTGTACGTCTATCCATCGGATGCTGAATACCTAAAACTGCTCAATATTGTCGAGGAAGAGAGAACGTTGCAGATATGTTTTCGCAGCTGGGAGCTGTACGAGTATCCGGTGTTGCCGCAAGCTACGAAACAAACGTGGGCCGTCAAGACTGCAACACGGTTGGAGAAACCCCGCTACGTTATTGTCGCCTTCCAGACGAATCGCAAAGCGAATTTGGACACGGATTCAAGCAAATTTGACCACTGCAATCTGACAAACGTCAAACTGTACCTGAATTCTGAGTGGATTTCTCCACGGGGAAATACGCCCTGCTATACGAAATGTACCAGAACTTCCAGAGTTCATACTATGGAAAAGTTGGCGAGCCGTTATACGGCAAGGAACAGTTCAAGGATCTAGCGCCCATCGTGGTGATTGACGCATCAAAGCAGTCGGAAAGCATCAAGCCTGGACCCATAGATATGCGTCTAGAATTTGAGTCGAGCGAGAATTTTCCGCCCAACACAACCGCATACTGTCTCATCCTGCATGACCGCATCGTTGAGTATACACCGGGTAATGAATCGGTCAGAAGAGTGGTATGAGAAGCTGCAGGGCTTCGATTTGCCCAGAAAATACACGCATGCCTACCATGTATACAGATTATAGTTTTAATTATATTGATGTAAAAATGTATTCAACGTTTTTATTTTTGCGAAAACCCCGGCGCAGGCGCCTGGGCCACATCCAAAGGCCCAACAGCACCTAACAATTCTGATTGGATGCTGCCCACAACCACTCTCATTGGCTGTTGCCCCGCCCACTCTCATAGCCAGAGCCCGGTGCATGCGCCTGAGCCACGGCCGAAGGCCCCAAAGACACCGTTGCTGAAGACATGACTCCTTCAGCAGCCTCTGGTCATTGCCGAAGAAGTGGATGGGGCCAGGATGGACTGGCCTGAACAATGAGCAACACGCGCTTTGTACGCGACAGCCCCGGCGCAGGCGCCTGACCCACAGCCAAAATGGCGGCTTGGGTGCGCAATGGCAAGACACCAGAGGCTGCCCGCTGAAGACCACTTCTTCAGCATTGACCAGAGGCTGCTGCAGACACGCCCTGGAGAACTCGATGGACTGATCTGAGGAATAGCCCCGGCGCATGCGCCTGGCTGCTGCTGCTGCTGCTGCTGAACACCACTTCTTCAGCAATGACCTTGAAAGACGCTGCTGAAGACATGCACACTTCTTCAGCAATGACCTTGAAAGACACCAGAGGCTGCCGCAGATGCCGCTGCTGAAGACACTTCTTCGGATGCCTCAACGATTCCTTCAGCAACCTCTGGTGTCTTTCAAGGTCATTTGCCGAAGAAGTCGATGGCACCTCGAGAACTCGATGGCGCTATGTGCTCCGAAGGGGTTCGTATCCAGTACTCTCATTTTCTAACTACTCCTGCTCTCTCGCTAGCATTCCCGCTAGCCTCTCACTGGATTCTCGCTACACTCTCCGCAGGATAATTCCTATAAGAATATTGACGTCGCTTCGCTACGCCACGCAGCACGCTACAAGCAGCCAATCACGTCGTAACGCGTAAGTACCTCGTGTTTTCACAAAACAACGACTCAGTTCATCAAGTGTCCCGCGCTATTGAAACGTCAAGTTGAGTGCTTATTTATTAGCAAAAATTATTTTGTTTTATGTCAAATATTGATCTTATTGTAACAATGGAAGCTCTTATTAAAAAACGCACTCGGGCAAAATCTGCTATAACTAGAATAAAAACCTTTCTTGATCAAAACAATGATCTTGATGATGCTAATCAATTCATAACTCGCGAATCACATTTAATAAGAGCTTTTGACGACTATACTATTGCACAAGATGCAATCGAAGACCAAGATGCTGGCCAGGAAATTGATCGCATTAATGTAGAAGACCAGTATTTTTCTTTACTGTCTAAAATAAAGACAAAAATTCAAAGCTTATCCTTAGCAAATATTAACACATTGCATATTGGTGCAACATCACCAACATCCCCTACCCCCTGATAATAGCACCCTTAACTCAAATCTAGGCACTCATGTTAGCCTGCCCCATTTAAATATTCCCACTTTCACAGGCAAATATGACGAATGGAACAGTTTCAAAGATTTGTTTACGGCTTTAATTGATGAGCATCCTCAACTGTCAGAAGTGCAAAAATTTGCGTATTTAAAATCAGCATTAAAAAATGAACCCTCAAATTTAATTAACGAATTGCAACTCACCAATGAAAATTATAAAGCAGCTATGGATATTTTGAAACAGAGATATGATAATAAGTTACTAATTATTAATTCTCACATAAAATGTATTTTAGATTCACCTTCGATTACAAAGGGTGATGCAACATACTTACGTAGTTTCTTAACTCAAACCCGCTAGCATTTAAACTCTCTTAAGGCTCTAAAAATGCCCGTAGAACAATGGGATTTGTTGTTGATTTGTATATTTTCAAAAAAATTGGATTTTCAAACACAGCAAGCATTTGAATTAGTAAAACCATCAGACAAACTACCCACTTTGGATGAGTTTTTCGCATTTTTAGAAAAACGATGCACAGCTTTCGAAAACGTTTCGGTTCCTGACTTAAAATCGAAGTTAGTTAGAGTAGCTCACTTTTCAAATAATACTAATACAAGTTCTACTGAAACGTTAAAGAGGTGCATTTACTGTAAAACAAATAATCATTCGATATACAACTGCACAAAGTTCAAAGACGTGGATGATTTGCGAAAACGAGAATTTGTACAATTAAATAAGTTGTGTTTTAACTGTTTGGGCACACGTCATAATGTCTTTCAATGTAAGTCATACGGATGTAGAATTTGCTCAAAGAAACACCACACACTGTTACACAAGCCAAAGGGGGGATTTGTTAGGAATGCAGAAACTTCAAATGTAGTTTCGCAAAATACAGCGAGTGTTCAAGATGAACACAAACAAATATCTCACCCCGAAACACTCCCAATCTCTAAAGAACAAATTTCATTTGTTACATGCGATAAAAGTAGTCAAATTTTACTGGCAACGGCAACGGTTAATTTAATAGCCAAAAATGGAAATAAGGTTGAGGCACGCGCGTCGTTCACAAACGACTTTCATAACGTTAGAATTGTTTAAATGCTTAAATGGAAAGGGGTATCAGCACGATCGACAAATTGTAGGAATTGCTAACAATATGACTCAGATAAATCGCATGGTAAACTTAACTCTTCAATCCCAAATCACACCTAATTTCAAAATTGGTGCTTGTTGTGCTGTCATAGACAAAATTTCTAGTTTATTGCCTCAAATTCAGGTGGATACCAGTAAATTCAATGTACCTTCTCATGTACAATTGGCTGATCCGCTGTATCATTTACCAGGCAAGATAGACATGCTGATTGGTGCTGATTTAATATTCAATTTGATCATGCCAGATTTGATCAATTTAGGTGTAAACATGCCTACCTTGCAAAGCAGTCATCTCGGTTGGTTGATTGCTGGACCTATACCCAATAAATGTTGTTTCGCCAATATCAGTCTATCTTTCTGCGCGCTCGACTTAAACGAAACAATGAGTAAATTTTGGCGACTTGAGGAAGTAGCACATAAACGCAGTTTGTCGCCTGACGACGAGCTTTCTGAAACAATATTTTTTAACACAACTAAAAGGTTCAAAAATGGTTCTTTTCAAGTGGGTATCCTTCTCAGGACACCAAATGAGACATCTAAATTAGGCGATTCCTTCACTTCAGCCAAACAGCGCTTCCTTTCTGTAGAAAGGAGGCTAGTAAGAAATCCATCACTTCACACTCAGTATAAACAGTTTATTGATGAGTATGTTAAATTAGGTCACGGAAAATATGTAGAATTTGATGAAAATAATTTAAAGCTATTTAAGGATAAAAATTTCTTACCCCATCACTGTGTAATTAGGGAGGATAGCACCTCGACTCGCTTAAGAGTAGTTTTTGACGCATCAATGAAAACGTCATCAGGAGTTTCATTGAATGATATCACTTTAAAGGGTTTTCAGGTACAACCTGATTTGTTTGACATTCTCTGCCGCTTCAGAAGTTTTATATACGTTTTAACAGCAGATATACAAAAAATGTATCGGATGATATGGATTTCTCCAGAACATCGGTGTTTACAAAATATTATTTGGCGCGATAAAATTGATGAACCGTTGAAATGCATAGAACTGCAAACCGTAACATACGGAACAAAGAGTGCACCGTATTTAGCTACAAGGTGTTTACAAGAATTAGCTTCTCAAAATAGTTTCAAATTTCCTCTCGCATCCAAAGCAATATTGGAGCAATGTTATGTAGACGATGTTCTCTGTGGGTGTAACTGGTACGATGAAATGAAAAATCTTCGTGAACAATTAATTCATATGTTGGAATCCGCTGGGTTCAAACTTCACAAGTGGTGTTCTAACGACAAATCACTACTAGATGCAGTTTCACACGCGCATACCTATCCCGACGTAGAAATCTCGGATGAGACTAGTTGTTCTAGTAAGGTGTTAGGTATCATTTGGAATACAGTTTCTGATAGCTTCAGAATTTCGCTACCGGTAGCAAATCAATTAACAGTTCACACGAAACGCCAAATTCTCTCACGCATTTCTCAAATTTTCGATCCCTTAGGGTTAGTTGGACCTATCGCAGTAGTAGCAAAGGTTTTAATGCAACAGATCTGGTTAAGGAAACTAGATTGGGATTCAGAACTTCCTGAAGACATACTCCACAGATGGTTAGCATTTTATAACGGCCTGTCAGATTTATCACACTTGTCAATTGACAGATGCCTTTTATCTCGTCAGACACTTTCGGCAATTCAGTTTCATGGATTCTCAGATGCCTCTCTCACGGCTTATGGTGCTTGCATTTATCTAAAAGGAATTTACTCTGATGGAAGCATCTCGTGCAATATATTGTGCTCAAAATCACGCATTGCACCCCTAAAACCCGTTTCTATTCCACGACTAGAATTGTGTGGAGCTCTTCTTTTATCTAGACTTATTCACAGAATTCTAGCTATTTTTCTTCATTTAACTCTTGAGGTTTTTCTTTGGACTGATTCGAAAATTGTACTTTGCTGGTTGAAATCTTCTCCTTCTAGGTGGACTACATTCGTGGCCAACAGGGTAGCGGAGGTTCAGGAACTTACCTGTGGTCATAAGTGGTTACACATTAGCTCAGGTCAAAACCCGGCAGACTGTCTGTTTGTCTCGTGGAATGTCGTCTTCAGAGATCGTTCAGTCTAAGCTTTGGTGGCATGGTCCCCAAATGTTGTTTGACCCCAATTTTCAACTAAAGGAAGAATTTGTCTCTGAAACAGCCATTCAATCTCCACCCGAGCAAAGAAAAATCGTTCAAGTTCACATGACTATCAAAACTAATGATGTTTTCTTCATTTTCTAGTTTCTCGCATTTGCAACGCATCTGTGCGTATTGTTTTCGCTTTCTTAATAATGTTAAGTGTGTCTCACAACGACGTACTGGTCCTTTATCAGTCACGGAACTCAAACAAGCTCTTTTAAAGATAGTTTGTTGTATTCAACAAGAAAATTTTGCAGAGGAAATATCTCAATTAAAACAAAACCACGATATTCATAAAGCTTCAATAGCTTCATTGAACCCATTTATTGATTGTGAAGGCCTGTTACGAGTCGGTGGGCGGTTAAAAAATGCCAACATTGGTGATAATCAAAAGTATCCTATTTTATTACCTGCAAAAAATCATGTAGTACGACTAATGTTAAGATATGAACATATCAGGCTTCTCCACGCCGGTGCACACACCACATTGGCCAATATCCGTCTAAGATTCTGGCCCATTCATGGATTAAGAGAAATTAAACTCGTAATAAAAAATTGTATTACCTGTCATCGGTTTAAAGCTGCAGCCGCTCAGCAAATGATGGGCGCATTGCCTCATGAAAGAGTGACTATTGCACGACCCTTCTCCAAGACAGGTCTTGATTTTGGTGGCCCTCTCCTCATAAAACAGTCTAGATTACGTAACGCAAGAATAACAAAATGTTATATCGCTTTATTTGTCTGTATGGTGACAAAGGCAGTTCACTTGGAACTAGTCTCGAGTCTATCTACAGAATCGTTTTTGCTCACTTTAAAAAGGTTCATATCACGACGCGGAAATCCTACCATAATATTTAGCGATAATGCTACCAATTTTCAAGGTGCCCACAACCAACTGAAGGAATTTTCCAAATTTTTTAAGGAAAAGGCGAATTTAACGTCCATTCATAACTTCCTGTCTCAGCAGGAAATTAAATGGAAATTTATTCCACCGAACAGTCCACACTGGGGTGGCCTATGGGAAGCGGCCATAAAAAGCACAAAATATCATATCCGTAGAGTTGTTGGCAACTTAAGTTTTACGTTTGAGGAACTGAGCACAGTTCTCTCACAGATAGAAGCAATACTCAATTCGCGACCCCTTTGCCCCATTTCAAACGACTCCTCGGATTTGAACTGTTTAACTCCCGGTCATTTTTTGATAGGCGAACCGTTAACTTCTTATCCTGAAAAGGATCTTTCCAATATTCCTGAAAATCGATTGAAATTTTGGCAACAATGCACTAAAGCTCAGCAACTGTTTTGGAAACGATGGTCCGTGGAATATCTAAATCAGTTACAGAACCGTCCCAAGTGGTACAAAAATTGCGAAAATCTGAAAGAAAATGCTATTGTATTAATCAAAGAGGATAACGTCCCTCCACTGACATGGCCTCTTGCTCGTATAATTGAGGTAATGCCTGGTTCTGATAATAAAGTTAGGGTAGTCAGAGTAAAAACAGAGCGAGGAATATTTGTGCGGCCGGTCACCAAATTGTGCCCTTTACCTTGTTGAAGCAAACTTCAACGGGGGGAGAATGTTGGGGAATTTCATTTCTTATGTTTGTTCTTTTGTCTTTATTATAAAATAATAGCGATATTAAGTTGGCAGCATTTTGTGTAAAAAAAAACAACATTCAAAAAAACCTATGTACAATCACTTTTCTCTGTACTGTTCTGATTCTTTTGTAATAATTTGTTTAAATGTGTAAATAATATGTTTGGTGTTAAAATATACGCAATTGTGTCAAGCAAAGTTGAAGTTTGACTGGTCCTTCGAAGATTCCCTTAAAATTGCACATAAAGTGGTCCGTTTGAGCCGGATCAACATTGTGTATGCTTTGATGTCAATATAAAAATTATACAAATATGATAAAACAGCTTTTACTATAGTTTGGAGAAAGTCTCCCATCTTCCGAAAATTTAAGATATTTGTAGATATCAAACACTTGACATTGTGCTGAATCTTTTTATTTCAACGCCAACTTGTTTTATAAATATACTGCGCACACAGTGGTTAGATCAGTAACTTTGGCGTAAATTCACTATGAATTCTTAATAAGCTAACCTCACACGCCAAAAGACAGTTACACAGCACATCCCTGAGGAGGATTTACATATCCGACCGAGATCTACCTGAAGCGCATGCGTCAAAATTTTTGCATTGTTGCATAAACACTCATCATTGTGCTTACATAATTGTTTTCACTATCCTTCTAAGTGATTACTGGACAGAACGCATTTTAAACAGACCCCTTAACTGCCCTCTCGCACCAGACACACGCATTTTTTGCAAAAAAGATAATGCAAAAACGTGAGAAGAAGACTAACCTCTACGGGAACCGACCCCACCCAGCCTGAGGTTACAAAACTACAAGCTTTATGCGATACCTATCTACCTACCGCGGCTGGTACCTACCTCTGCAACTAAGGTCGTACTTAAACGAGTTATACTAGGATGCAGAAACTACCGTATATTAAAGCGGGTAGATTTGGCAACTATGCAAGTTACACATGCGCTTCAAGTAGATCGTGGTCGGACATGTATAGCCGAGTTTAATGACTGTGTCACTGTCCTTTGGCGTGTGGGGTTATCTTCTTAAGAATTCATAATAAATATTGCAATTTACAAGATTATATTTTAATACCTAAAACATAGGTTTTTGCTTTAAAAAATGGTAATTTCCACATTTAAAAAGGCCACGAAGAACAACATATAATTTTATTGATTGTGATATTTTCAAAATGTCTTTTATATTCGGTGGCATGTATAAAGGTTAGTAATTAACCCGTCCTCCCGCCCCTAAAACTCTTTTGTCCATATCTCCGGTTAGAAAAAAGATACCAATGTGCGGTTTTCACTGTTTCTTTAGTTATTTTGTCCTCTTTTTAATTAATTTATAATTATTATACCGTTCCATTCAAAATTTTCAAGAAAATCTGAAAAGTTTGCTGATCTAGGGTCCCTGTATTTAGAGAGTACCGCACAGAGAATACCTACTACTACCGCAATCAATAGCTCCACTATGTTTCAGAACTGTGAGTAAACATGGCGGACTGGCGTGTCAGCAGCAAAATGTCATAATGTCAGTCAAAGTCCAGCTGAAATATTGGTTTGTTTGGTGCTTATGTTTCATCGTCTTTTGTGAATCAGTGATATATATTTCCACAATCTGGTCTGTAGTATTATTCCTCAACGTATTACAGTCAAATTTTATTTGTTTATGGATCAAAAATCAGAAGGTGAATCCGCAATTTGTAACACATGTCAAATATAAAATCTGACGTTCCGGCACAATTCAAATTTGGCGCCTGTTATTGTGAGTAAACATGGCGGAGATTGCGGTACTCTCTCAATACAGGGACCCTATGCTGATCTTTCAAACAATGCCCTCTAGCGATCACTACAGAACAAAAATGACTTAAATTATAAAAGCATCTGATTAAAGGAAGATAGCTCTTTTTAACGAGACTAAGTTTGCTAAATTCGGTTAAATCAAACCGAAGTTACAAGCATCTCCACAACCAGATGCTCCCTTTCCCCCTCCGCTGTTATTTGGTGAGTTAGAGCAAGAAGTGGTAAACCAAAATTATACAAAATATGTTCAAGATTGCAATATTCGTATTTTTGATATACTTTATCTGGGTATATTTTAGAGAAAACTATGTTTCTTTTGTCGACTATGACTGTTACGCCCTCTAGCAGCAAACTTAGAAACTTGAAAATAGTTTCCAGCGATTTCTCTTGGGCACTTTTATTATTATTTTTTCCTTCCCATAGCTGTACCATGAACGGTTCCTTAGATATGGCCGGCATCCTTTCTTATTTGGACACCCGGTACAACAAGTACAAGTACAAGTAAGTAGAACAGGTACCTTACGTGTAAAATATTCTTCTTCGGGTTACAGTTACAACTCTCAAATACCTGTAAAAATGTTGGGTGAAAATGTTCTAAATAGAGCACCACCCAATTCTTCTCGTACATTTAATAATATATTGTTACATTTCTAAAGTTTGTTTCTTAGTAGTGCGATGCCTTCATAAATATTTCAAACTTTTGTTTGAACCGACTCCAGATTTCCAGTTAAGGTGCCCATGCACGCACAGTCGGCCTGCAGTTTGGAACTGCCGATATCCGGATCGACAGTTAATATTTCGCAATACACACTCAGGCCGTCCGTCGTCCGGCCGTCGACAAGCCTGGACCTGCAGTTAATTCAAAACTGACGTGTATGTAGTAGAATCGTCAGTTGTGATCGTCAGTCAGAATCTTTCAACTAGTTGGAAAATTTCACGTATTTGATCAGAGTTTATAACATTTTTCATTTAATATGGCAACACGAATTAATAAAACGGAGTTTCTAACAGAATTTATAGAGTTGTACCGACAATTGCCATGTTTATGGAAAGTTAAAGGAAAATCTTATTCAAACAGACATGAAAAAAACAAAGCGTACGAAAAATTATTGAGTTTCTATAAAACCGCTGATGAAAATGCCTTATAAAAAATGTATTTGCAAGTTTCTGGTATTACTTTTCCTAGTGCCTGAGGTGAAATAACTGCTGAAAACTTCAAATCTTCCAAGCTTCGTCCAGTTGCTAAATACATTAGTGTTACAACCAGTCGCTCTTCAGGTGAAACAGCTTTCCTCATAACTGTATTTTTCTTGGATATGTATGGTTTAACTAAATCTAAAAGTTTATAAAAACACATATCGTCCCTTCGAAGATAATTTTTTAAGTCATCTTTTGCTCTTTCTCTTAATTTTCGAACCAGTGTCATATGAGACAATGTGTCCCGTTCTAATAGCCAGTACTTCACCCAAAAACGTTTTCTATCCTTCGATACAGGTTCCTGTAATAAAAGAATTACAAGTAGCGCTGTAAATTGTTGTTTTTTAGCTCTTAACATCTTGCACACAGTGGGGATCAAGAACTTTGACGTAAATTCACTATGAATTCTTAATTGCGACAAAAAATATATCGGGCAGTCAACTCGGTCTATTTTAACTCGCTTTAAGGAGCATCAAGCTCATTACAAATACGGCCGCACTGATAAGTCTAGCATGGCGTCACACGCGTTGGAAACGGGCCATAAATTCAATAGCAATAATCTCAAACTCTTAAAACCAGGAAATAATAAATTTGATTTAAACGCATTGGAAAGTATAGAGATATATAAAAATAAACGTAGTTGTCTTAACAGTAACTATGGTCCGATTCCGAACTCAACCCTGTATAGATTTATCAGGTAGATAGATTAAGTCTAGCCAAAAATATTTACCCTTCAGACCCTAATTTTATTGCTCTAATAGTTTTAAGAAACCCTATAGGTTATTGATCCCTTTCACTTAAGAATACAATTTTATTGCTCTCATGTTCAAATTAGTTCTGAGTAACCCTATAGGTTTATCGATCCTTTTCACTTCAGTAGTGGAGGGTGGGTGAGTGGGGGTTGGATATTTTTAGCAACGTAATTTAAGTTTAGAATTTAGATTATCTTCTACTCCTGAAGATGCTGACGTTGTCAGCGAAACACGTGTCGAGTTTAATTACTGTGTCACTGTCTTTTGGCGTGTGGGGTTAACTTATTAAGAATTCATACTTAACATCTTGCTTTCACCACCTTGTCACAGACTTAATTGAACATGTATGGTTCATTTTCGATCGCCGGCAGTCCAAAAACTGTCAGTCCAGGGACTGACGAGCGCATCGTTTTGTAAAACTGAATTGTGTATGGCGCGCAGCAGATGAGATCGTCAGTTGAGATCGTACAGTCCTGGAACTGCAAGCCGACTGTGTGTGAATGGGTACCTTTAGTTTTAACGTGACGGTAGATTAAAATTTATTGCAGCCGTGTTATCTAAGTATTTATAAAATTTCATGTCCACAGGAGCGGTTTTTGCACTGATTTTGACTAGCTTTAGTTCTTCTTGTTTATCCAGACTGCATTTGAAATAAAAAAAAACGATCTGTTAATATTTAGTGTATTAATTATGTCATAACGAGCTACATTATTACGAGCTAAATTATTATGTGTTGATAGAATTGCTTTTTATATTCCCTTACGTTAAATAAAAGATACACATATATATATATGAGTGGCTGGGACAGGGACAACCAGGCAATTGCCAAAGACATCAATAAAATTCGGAGCAGTTAAGAATTAAAAATAAGCTATAAAAGCTACAAACAACTGGATCCTAAAGGTCCCAAACCACTAGTTTCGCCGAGAGTGTCGCACTACATTTTTTACAGTTCTTTAAGCACTACTCTGTTAAGTATCGATCGTGTGCAACGTGGTGCAACAAACTCAATACTTCTTGAGCAGTTCGCTCTTAAAATTAAGAACTTATAAGTATTAAGTATTACTTAAGGCGGAAACTGTGCACACGGGCACATATTGATAATTAACTTAACAACCAGTGTTCTGCATTTATCCCCGAGATATCAGAAAATAATTTGCAAATTATGCATTATATGTACTTACTATAAAATCAATATATTGAAACAAAGCGTAATTAACCGCCTGTAGATCTAACAAACTCAGATTAGGCGTTATCTATTTTGTTCGATGAAACATCGCCGCCTTAGAAAAAAGTTAACAGATGAGAGAAGATGTCACGTCAATGAACCAAAGAGAGTTGAAAGAGAGGGTACAGGGAACGCGCGCTGACAGATAGGAGGAGCCGAACCTCCGACCGGCCGTTCACGAAGTTTGGCGGAAGAATTTATAAAACGCGATGTCACCGGTATTCATGGAACAGATATTCATTCTGCCTTCATTCGACAGACATTCATCCTGCATTCTCATACCAGACATTCTACTAATAACTTCGAGAATTATCGTGAGTACCTGACTACCTGACCTGCGTCGTGTGAAGTGAACAGCTGTGAGACAATAAGTAAATGCCGTTATTTAATGGTTGAGGCTGTGAGGCTGTCAAAAATTAAATATACGTTAATTGATCCGGTGCAGAGGTATTATAATAGTCTGGTGAAGGCTAGTTCTGAAATTCTACGGGTAGCCGTGGATGTTCAAACCATAAATTAGCACACGCCGAAAGCAGATTGAAACATGCAGTGAAAATAGCATATGCTGTGAAAATAGCACGTCTGCCTTCGACCGATGCAGTGAGCGATTGAACATCCCGTCCGGTTGAGTTTTTGAGCAATGGGGTCGTTGCAATAAATAGAAAATTGACATAATTTTGATAGAAATAAGTAACTAGGTGTTTAATAACCCTCCGGGTTACATTTATTTACTCACCAGTATCCCAAAATTTAAACAATGGCGATTTTAGCACGAAGCGCGCTTTCGGCGAATTAAACAGGAACACTTGCTGCCTCCGTTACGTCATTACCTTAGAAGCGCTTGTGATTGGTCATCTGAACTGATGTTTTGATACGCAGAAAGCTAAAGTTACGTGGAGTTTCAGTCGGTATCGGTAAAGGTAAAGTAGGGAGCAATCATGTTACGATTCTGACATTTGGAGGTTATTTGTATTTATATTGAGCGTATAAATAGTTTTCTGTCGTTTATTTATGTGTTTTTATTCCTACTTATTGTGTCATTTAGTATATTTGTGTACGGAAAATAGAGCGAGGTATCGTTAAAGGTGATTCAGACAATTTACCGATAGTTTAATTTGGACTACTTCAGTACTGAAATGAAAAATATTAAAACAAAACGGTGAGTGCTTCATTTATTTGGGAACTAGACAAACTGAAAAACAACACTGGACACTGTCAAACGACTAGACTGACACGATTGTTTATTAATATTAATTCAGTTTACGTTCGACGCGTTTGACTTGACACAAGATGACGTTTGCGCATTGCGCTAGCAAGCATAAACAAACAACGGTTGTACTTTCCGGCTAATATCGACACTCCTCGGCATTGCCGCGGATACGTCATCATTTAAAAGGCTTAAAGGGCCAGGGTCTTAACTTTGATCGTGGTTTAGATGCCTAAAACGTTCGCTCTGAGAAAAATAAAAAAATACGGGTCAAATATTTTACGAGAATATTCGGGAAAATATGATTTTTTTAAAATTGTGTAACGACCCCATTATAAACCTGCTTACGTAACAATTAATGGCCATCCGATTAAGGGATTGCCGTGAGTGGCTGTAACGTATGTTCCCGATCTACATATTACCTGGTTGCACACCTGTGCGGCGACGTAAACTAGATAACGAGTACACAGTATAATTCATCCCACGGGTAGTGTTGGGAAAAACCGACTACTGAGTATTCAAGTGATTTGAAAAACCGGTTTATCATCACTCGAGTGATCACTCGAATGAGGAATGAATTCTCGGGACTCGTAGTATACGGTTGCGCCAGAGGTTGCGACTTGCGAGTAGGTAGTTGGTGTCGCTTCGTCAAACGTTCGGTTTAGTCGATTGAAATCGTATTATTATGACTTTTTGCATTTATCGCAAACTGTTCGTGCGCGCAAATTTGCGCAAGTCTGTACCCACCTTTACGTGTGTATTATTTTCTCCGTATAGCAATAGAGAACACAGCCCTTCTTCGACTGAAACGAAGGGTATATATCTCTCGACGAATAAGTTTCCCAACCGACCGACCAAGATGCAACAATTCGATCGTTCATAAGCGAACGACCCGAAATAATTTAGTATACAGTGTGTCCCAGAGGACGCACGAAGGAAAGTTCGTTGCAATTATGTATATGTAATTTTGGAGATCTCGTAGTACTTATGAAGGGTAATCTCTATAAATGTTTTAAAACATCTCTTGGTAGCAGAAATCGTGTGATGAAAAAACTCAAAATGATATCACATCCGAGTATAAAGTCCAACTCTATCTATTCCATCTACAGACTATCTATCTTGGTTATACAACCAAACAAATATATATCGCAACGTTTGATTATGGAACCAATGCTACACATCTAGATTATTCACACAACGAAATTAACTTGATCTTAAAAAATTGCCAAAACATGTGCTTCATTATGTTTTCATAGGTACCTATTTCCAATATTTACAAGACACAATTGAAAAGTGGAAGAGCTCTACATATATAAGGAACGGACCTTCACTTACCTTGCCAATAACCAAAGTTCGTATTATTCTTTAATACAAGGATTAAGATGTTAGAGACTATGGTCAAATAATTAATTCAAGAATCAATCAGACCCCTAACCACACAAAATTTGAAATACTTTATGTATACGTATTTCGGCAACTAAGTTGCCATCTTCAGTAGTTCGGAGAAAAAAAATAATAATGACAAGTTGCCGAAATACGTATATAGTATTTCAAATTTTCTGTGGTTAGGAGTCTGATTGATTCTTGAATTATTTAATACACTTTTAGTTCCAAAATGTACATGTGTATATTCCTCTAATCTGGCATACCTTTTTGTCTGAACTTGTAATGTTTTTTTTTTTAATATTAGGTTATTGATTATTTACAGGAACTATAGAAAGAGAAGTTGAAACTTTCATCAAACATCCAGAGTTCAAACGCTCGTCTCTGCAAAATGACTTAGCCCTTCTCATACTGACGTCACCAGTTGAACTATCTTCCAGAGTCGGTATAGCGTGCCTTCCTTCACCGGGTACAGTATGGAATAAAACCGAATGTATAGCAAGTCCTTGGATGAGGAAGACAGCTCGCAGAGACTACCAACCCCTATTTACATTAGTTAAATTATCAACTGTTCCTAAAGCAGAATGTACACTTGAATTAAGAAAGACTCCATTGGGGGGATTTTTTAAGTTGCATGACAGTCTGATATGTGCTGTTGGGGAAATGGAAAAAGATACATGCGGAGGAGACGGGGGAAGTCTATTAATTTGTCCAATTCCAAATCAACCGGGACGCTATCATCAAGCTGGCTTTCTGTCGTGGAGTATAGGCTGTGGTGAGGATCACACCCCTGGGGCATATGTTAATTTGGCAGAATTTAGATCGTGGATCGACGAACAGTTGAAAGATTATGATTATGATATAATTACATATAGATACTAATAGTATGTACTCAGTTGCCAATATGTTCTTGTCGTAAAATTTATACAGTTCAGTATTAAAATTAATTTGTAGCTGCTTTTTCATTGCCATCCCACAAAAATGCGAACACGAGAATAAAAGCGGAGACTGCATGTGCCGTTGATATTTGAGTCAATACAATTCATAAATAGATAGGTAGTAATTTATTTGTTGCCTTCTGCCTACAAAAAAATTGGGGGGAAAGGGAAAAGGTTTGCAATTGCATGAACGCAGAGGAATATTGAAAATTGCAAGGTATAGGTGATCCTAAATATAAAGAAATATTAACCCAGGAGTTGCCAAAGTACCTAAGGGAAGACGGACAGAATGGCAGACGAATGGCGAAGTTTAGACCCGGGAACGAGCAAAAATCAAGAAGATTGGATGAGGGAGGACGAAAGAAAGAGAAGAATGTGTGAGCATAATGAGGAAACCCTTGAATACATACATAGACGATGTATCTCCACAAAGGGAGAAAGCGGAGTACGAGCGGTCTGGATGGAAGAGATGAGAAGAGTGAAAAGGGCGAAAGAAGAATGGAAAGTGAAGATAAAATTTAAATTGTAACTGTACTGTATATACCGAGGGGTAAACCGCTGGAAAAAAGTTGTACACCACAATTCCTTTTTAGCCAGAAATTCCTTGGAAATTCCCGTAATTCCTTGGAAATTCCCCGCAATTCCTTTGAAATTCCCGCAATTCCTTGGAAATTCCCCGCAATTCCTTGTAAATTCCCGCAATTCCTTGTAAATTCCCGCAATTCCTTGGAAATTCCGGCAATTCCCCACGCACATTACACACATAAATTTACAACTGCCGCAAATAACATTCCCGATTGCATACGTACATATATCCATCGCATGCCTAATACATTCATCATAAAGTTCTCAGGTCGAAGACTAGTTGCACGCGTACCTCCATCCTTTCCTATCCTGAACTAGCCTACGAATTTCCCTAAAAGTAGAACTTCCTACATCCTCAACTATTTGAGAGCAGTAGTCCGATATGGGCCTACCCCTGCCTCTTTTTATTGCTATCTCCGACTCTAGTATGTCGCGAACTATTCTTTCGTGCCTCAGAAGGTCTCCTACCATCCTATCTCTCTTATCCTTTATTGTCTTCCATACCTTTCGCGTTGACCAACTTTTTGTAATACCTCCCTTATTGCTAACCTTATCTATCCACGGTATCTTCATCATGCGCCTGTAGCACTACACTTCAAGTGCTTCTATTCTTTTTAGATCCGCTTCTCCTATTGTCCAAGTTTCACACCCTCACAGTGCCGTAATCTACAGGGTGATTCAGAACGGGCGTGCCAAATTAAAATGGGTGCTAGAGGAACTCCAAACAGGGTTGTGAATTTGTCCACTTTTTTTGGTTTCGTCCAGGACGTGGACATTATTGGACAAAATCACATTACTGGACAAAATTGGACAAAATCACACAATATTGGACAAAATCGAGTTTCATTTTTATTTATTAAATATTGTAAGTTAGTAGTTAGTCTGCTAACCTATCCAGTCAAGCACCAAAATGGGTTTTCATTTCCATTTGTTTTATTTTTAATATAATATTTTAAAATTAAAGTTTTTTTAAATTTTTGCCGCGTTTTATTGATTTCGTTCAATTTTGTCCAATTTGTCCATCACTATTGATTTTGTACGGACGGACATAATTGGACAAAATCGTCCAATTATGTCCACTTGGAAAAATTCAATCAACCCTGACTCCAAATAAGACGAAAAGTTTAAATGAACATATGTTCTAAAGTGACTACTAACAAAGATACAGGGTGTAAAAGTCAATCCTTACAAAATAAAGAATAAAATTCGATTTTACCAAAACGATAACAAAATGGCAAGAGAACATCAGTTCTTACTTACGAAAAGATACAAACTAAAAATTAAAATCTGCTTTAAAACAAAAAAAATAACACAACTTCTTTGAAAATGGCCTTCATTTACTTACTTAGAAACTACCTATGCATTTTGTAAGATTTGTACTGCTTATCAATATTTATCTTATCAGATCTCTTGAGTTGGAATGGTCCACTGCCTATTAATCCAATAGGGCCGTAAAAACATATTGTAACGTATTTCTTATTCACACAATTTATTTACAGTGACTTAGGTATGTATAAATATTTATAATTAAAAGTTATTTGAGAACATGTAATTTTAGAATTATTAACAAGAAGCAGCGAAATATACAAGCAACAAACAAACTACAACAAGCAATAACAATTAAATAACTACGAGCGAACAATAAATTAAAGAATTAACAACTAATTACCTAACCTAAACAATCCACAATACACAAATCAAAATCTAAAAACACTGCTACAACCAACGGTTAATCACGTCCGAAAACGCCCCGGTACACTTAAAAACGCGACAACATTCGCACGCACATACCGATACCAAAACTCCAAACGAAAAGTCTGTAAGACATATTATACTCGTATAGGTACTCGCCCGGTTCTATCGCTCTTCTTCGCATCTGATTCTGAAAGCCAAGACTTCAAAAACTAACTTCAAAACTGTCCTCCCGGCTTCTTGCTTCCCAATAAATAGTCCTCTTCGAACATTCGGGAACTGAAAACTACCAGAGATCGATTTTTCTAGTCTCATAAACACGCAAGTTCAACGCCATAATAAACAATTGCGGCTTGCAGACAAACAGCGTGACTCATTACCAGGAGCGTCGCTTGCGGGGCAAAAATTCGAATCTATTTTTTCCCACCCCAAACAACATCTTCATTTGTAGGTCATAAAAAGAGATCTAAACTGTTCAGATAAGAATTTAATTTTAAATTCATTTCCAGAATTTTCTATAATTCGTCCAATGTACCATCTTTTTTCATAATAGACCGCGTAGTACGCACAATTCAAACAATACGTTTAAAATACGCTGCCCGCCCAAAGTGAAACATAACCTAACTAACTCTACTGATCGACGAGAAACTTAATAGTGGTCCCTAACAAAAACTGGTTAAATATATTTGTCATTATTACCCGGACTAGCTAATTGACTAGGTACCTAACCAACTTACCTTTCATATTTTATATAAAAACACGGATTCAAAACTACACTATATGCGGCATTCAAACACACTTCTGAATTTATGTCTTAATTCGCATTCCAACTGTTCGACGCGCAAGCGCAAATCTTTCCACAACACGTGGCAATTCCTCCAAATTCCCGTCAATTCCTGACAATACCCACAAAATTCTTTGCAATTCCTCGGCAATTCCCGAAATTCCTCTGCATTTCCTGCGAAATTCCTCGGCAATTCCCGAAATTCCTCTGCAATTCCCGAAATTCCTCGGAAATTCCTCGCAATTCCTCTGCAATTCCCGAAATTCCTCGGCAATTCCTACGCTTTGTACACCAAAATTCCTCAGCGGTTTACCCCTCAGTATATACAGTATGTCCCACAAAGTACGTAACAGCCAAATATCTCTTTTATTACTTATCGCATTAAATTTTCGTTCCGAGAAAAAATTCTTGTAAAAAGCTCTCCTTGAAATCTCAGTCTAATACATTCTATATTATACGAGGAGTGTTCAATTTGAAAAAAACTGTTTCAGTTAAATGGAAAGTGGTCTTATTCTACATCGAATCGAAGAAATTTATTAAGAGAGTTTGCTCAGAATCCCAAATTATGCGCACACACAAAAATTTTCCAATATATTCAATTATTTATTTTCCTGGGCAAATTGTCCCAAAAAGTAAGTAACAGCCAAATATCTCTTTTATTGCTTATCGCATCAAATTTTCGTTCAGACAAGATTTCTTGTAAAAAACTCCTTGATAACCGGGGGGGGGGGGGGGGTTGACCACTTGCAGAAATTGTGTACACCAATTTGACATTTGAAAGTTGTGCTGGACATTTGAAACTTTTGCCGGACATTTGACACATTTGCCAGACATTTGAAACATTTGACGGACATTTGACACATTTGCCGGACATTTGACACATTTGCCAGACATTTGTAGGACATTTGACACATTTGTAAGACATTTGACGGACATTTGACCGATTTCCCGCACATTTTTAGTATTTATCTTGCATTTGAAATATTTGAGTGACATATGCTCAATATATAAAACATTTGCACAACACCTAAAGCACCTAATTGTCAGCATCTCAATAGTTTTAGGAGACCCCCTTTTATTTCTCATTATTGATGCTATAAAATTATTTTCACGTATACAGGGTGGAACTTTCTAATGGAATAGGTAAATTCAGTAAAGACTGAACGGCTAATATTTGATTAAAATCCTGGAACACGTCGATTTTTGATTTTAATTGCGCATAGGCAGAAATAAAAGTCGAACCTTAAGAATTGAGATTCTTGCCTTAATTTTGTGCCATTTTTGGGAAATTTCCCCCATCTTGTCACCCAAGACTCAGAAAAAAGCGTACGCTTTATTTTTATAGAAAATTTAGCGAGCAGAGTTTGCACCGGTACAAGAAATCTCATTGCAAGATTACTTCTTGAAAGAACTGTTTTCTTCCATGGCACTCCTTGTTTCAAATTATACATAGGTTTAATAAGTTATCACGTATTTAAGAATATGATCATGAAGAAGCAATCCAGCAATGGATGTTTTTGTTTCAATGTGAACTCAACTTCCAGAAACAAAATGGAAGCAATATTTTTGGTTTGGGTGCTAAAATATAGAAGAACCGAGTAAATTACCAGCCAAATTACTGCATTTTAAGGTTCAATTTTCAATTCTATCGAAACTGTCAGTCGCAGACCTAACAATATCTTCATCAATCAAAAGCTTAGTAAACTGGTTTTCAAATATGGAGATAATATACCGGTTGTTCCGTTTGAAATTTTTGAGAAAAAATCCATATTGTGTAAGTTGTCCCCCTATATGTTATGAAGTATTGTGACAAAAGTACTAATTAATTTTACTAATAGAGTAGTCTGTGAATCTAGTGGACGCCAGTAGCTCCTCAAAGTTGGGTTCACACTGGTACTAAAATGGTAATATCTTAAAATCGCTCACTCTAAACCGCTAAACCCCACAGTGCAGTATATCAACTTTCTTGAAATTTAATGGGGAATCCAAATATGCAAACAAACTCACAAACAAATAATGTAGGGCGTTCCATTTAAAAAGACATAACTTTTGTTTGGTACTCAGAGTGTGAACACCTGTATGTACCAAAATAATTTTATGCATGTGGGATTCTCCACATGCATGTAAAGTTTTATTTTGGCATCTTGAATAGAACCAGAGATATGGACGGCCTACCCACTATTGGCCCATCCTGTATACCTACTAGTCTATAAAACACTCCAAAGCAATGGGAAACTCGGTCAACATAAATAATATATACATTTTTCAAACAAGGGGATCTACTTATACTTATACAAATACCACTATTTCTGTGGAGCGAACGAGCGAATGTCTATACCCAGCAATAGCGGGTGCTGCATTCATAAACTACCTAACAATACAGGTGCCGCTCATATTATAATATGCCTAAAATAATTTAGTAATATTCCCTAGACAAAATCAAAAGTCGGCTGTTTTGTACAAAGCTTTGTTAGTCGGTATTGGAAGTTAATCCCTTTGGTGGAAGTCTTTGGCGGAGCCACGGCATAATACAGCAGAACAGCTCTCCCTAAATTTTCTAGCTCGCGTAGTAGCGGAGACCGCGCAACTTCTCAGGCTCCCCACGTGTTCTTTTTTGTTTGTCGCCGAGTTAATACCGGCGCCAAACCTTTTGATAATACGCCGCGGTAGTAAATCACTTACAGTTGGAGGTCACCAAATGCAGCTAAAATAGTTCAAAGACACCGCCAAGCACTTTAACTGCTGTATTATGCTGTGGCAGAGCTGTTTGGCGCAATACATCTGCTCTGCCACCGTACCACAGCTTTAGAGCGTTTTCACACGGTGCTATATATATATCGTGAGCAATATATGGTCGCGATATTGCAAAGCGCCAAGAATATGTACTTTTTAATGAGCTATTTTCACACATACGCGATACATGGTAACCATAGCGCAATATGGCCTGCACACGCAATATGTTCTACTGAAATCGCAACCATAATGTATCGTCGCGATTGCAGTGTCCTATACAAGCCCATGCGTGTTTTCACACCACGAGCTATAAATGGTAGCGATTCATCCAGCAACGTTGTCAGAAAAACGGTCAGTTGGCAGTTGCACGTAGAATTGTGTTGTATTTGGTGCATATTTTGTGCAAGTTGGCGAACAAAAACAAGTTTATATATGATACGGTTGCTCTGATTGAATTGGTGAAAGAATGACCGTGTATCTGGGATAAATTCGACGAAGATTATAAAGAAAGAACTAAGAAAACAAGAGCTCATTCTGAAGTAATTGAAAAATGTCTCCTCATGTTGTTGAAGAGCTTGTAAAATGCACCATTCACATACCTTACTTGCAACAATGGGTGGATCTAAAACCTTCGCTGAATTTTTTTTTTTCGTTGTCTCCTTCGTCGATTCAAAATTAACAGCAATAATAGACGTCTCCTCTCCATGATTCTTCACGGTACAATGTGGCATCACTGCATATTGTGTTTCTTTTAAATTGTAACCTATGGTCGCTGACTATGGTGTCATGTGAAAATACTTCACCATATATTGCTCACGATATATGGTATGGTTATAGCGCCGTGTGAAAACGCCCTTAGAGTCCGGCAAACCCCTTTAAAATGAACCTGAAAACTGACTTCGTAGTACTATGCTCATTTCTAAACGGTGAAAATTGAAGTGTTGAATTTTGGACAGTTTATAAACGACACTTTATTTTATGTTTCTATAGAAAGAAAAGTTAAAATTTATCTTAGAAAGTGTCAGTTCACTCATGAAATTGACCAACTTCACGCGTGCATAGCGCCAAGAGATTTACAGTTTTCGAAAAATTGTTTCAATAGAGACATAAAATATACATTCTTCTTCCATAATCAGGCTTTCGTGTTGCTAAATTTACTAGGATGAAGGTTTAATCGTGGTACAGCGAGAGCACTTCAAACGCAAAATATGCCTTGGTATGTGCTGCCGCCGCGTAGCGGGTGAGCGTAAACTCAGAGCGGCGTTGTCATATTCACTATGTACCGAAAGCGCGGGCTTTGAATGTGCGTTGTTCTTGTGTCCATAAATGTGTTTAGCGCGACAGTGTTGGAACACAGTTGATAGTTCACTCCGCTTTCTAACGGATACCTCACCGACCCGATGCCCCGCAGTAAGTTGTAACTTTTGAACTGCTTTGCCGGACTCTTAAACATAGTCAGCCATTACACTCGGCAATATATTAGGCTACGTATTGTAGCGTCAGTTGCGAAGCATCAATCCTGTGCTCGACTTTCAACGTACAGGGCTTCCCCGTATAATTTGTCATCCCCGCAGAGTTTATTTGAGTGGATACAAACAAGCTAAATATAATTTTAGAATTTTTCCCAAACCGTTTTTGAACAATTTTAATTTTTGTTAATTGAAACACTATACATTTTCCAAAATTTTAAAATAATTTGCCTTCCCGTCTTCAAAGATATATAACTTTCCTTCTTTTTACTCAAGCCTTTTGTAATTTGTAACTGTCTAAATATTGAAATAATAATGAAAAAATGTGAAAATGCTAACACATTACTAAATATCTAAACACTTGCACAGGGTGTCAACTCTAAAAGTTGTACCCCCCCCCCCCCCTATGTCCTTACATTTGAAGTTATTTCAAATTTTAAACTGGCCGTCTTATCAGCCATTTCTCCAATTTTTCAAATATAGTATTCAATATTGGTTAATGACAACACAATAGCGCGAAAGAAAATGTTTTTTTAATGGAACATTTATAGTACTTTTTGTACTTTTTGTACTCTTGTATTTAAATCAAAATAAGTCGAGATTTTCAAGAACAAACGAGAGAAATGTTTGATTTTAGCTGTCAAAATAATGCTTCTTAGTAAAGTATTAATTATTTTAATAGTTATTCAAGACTAAACACATATTTTAGTAACAAAGCAAAATAAACTTAACATAAATTATAAATTTATACAATTACTAGCGGGCCCGACATTAAAAAAATTTTCGTAAAAAAAAATCCTAGAACCTGATTGCAGCGCCACCTACCGGGTCTAATTGTGAATGTAAACCATCCAGGGATCCACTCAAACACACACAGAAAATTTCATCAAAATTGTTCAAGCCGTTTTAAAAAAAATCCTAGAACCCGATTGCAGCGCCACCTACCGGGTCCAACTGTGAATGTAAACTATCCAGGGACCCACTCCAACACACACAAAAATTTAATCAAAATCGGTCCAGCCGTTTAGGAGGAGTTCAGTAACACCCGATTGCAGCGCCACCTACCGGGTCCAACTGTGAATGTAAACCACCCAGGTACCCACTCCAACAAACACAAAAATTTTTATCAAAATCTGTCCAGCCGTTCAAAAAAATTCCTAGAACCCGATTTTTTATATATGTATGTATGTATACAGATTGTCCACATAAAAATACTAAAATCGCGAATAAAAAATGGTGGGTGGGGGGTAGGAGGGTGAAAAATACTTTACGACCTATTCTCATACCTACCAAATGTACAAAAAAATTTCAATTATTTGGATATTGTTCATATAAAAATACTAAACTCGCGATTAAAAAATGGGGGGTGGGGGTAGGAGGGTGAAAAATATTTTACGACCTATTCTCATACCTACCAAATGTACAAAAAAAATCAATTATTTGGATATTGTTCATACAAAAATACTAAAATCGCGATTAAAAAATGGGGGGTGGGGGTAGGAGGGTGAAAAATACTTTACGACCTATTCTCATACCTACCAAATGTACAAAAAAAAATTCATAAAAATCGGTCGAGCCGTTTCGGAGGAGTGCGACCACAAACACCGTGACACGAGATTTTTATACAGGTAGTCCACAACGCGCGCGCCGGTCAATAGTCGCTAAACCGCTGGACTTATGGAAAAATATTTTTAATACAACTTGTAACGTTTCATTTTTGCTGTAACTGAAAATTATTTTCAATTATACAGGTTGTCCCATTTCTTCTGCGCAGTACCTAACTCTATTTTTTTTAATGGAACACCCTGTATTTGATAGCATTTTGGAATTCTTTGTTGAATTTAAGTGCCACGTTGTTAACCGTACATTGGGTCTAAGTCCCACAGTTTCAAAGTTATTTGATGTTAGAAATCGCCATTTTTCAAGTTTCGCCATTTATAACTTGTAAAAGGTTCAAGATAAAGAAAAATGACTTACGTGTCCCTATCTTAGTTTTTAATTCTCTATCTAATGGGGCTGGAAAATACTGCTTCCTGATAGGTCACTTTTTGCCATTTTTTGACCAATCAGGAAGCAGTATTTTCCAGCCCCATTAGATAGAGGATTAAAAATTAAGATAGGGACACGTAAGCCATTTTTCTTTATCTCGAACCTTTTACACGTTATAAATGGCGAAACTTGAAAAATGACGATTTCTAACATCAAATAACTCCGAAATTGTGGGACTTAGACCCAATGTATGGTTAACAAAGTGACACTTAAATTCAACAAAGAATTCCAAAATGCTATGTAATATAGGGTGTTCCATTTAAAAAAGCCAAGTTAGGTGCCGTGCAGAAGAAATGGGACAGCTTGTATACTTGAAAATAATTTTCAGTTGCAGCAAAGATGAAACGTTACAAGTTTTATTTAAAAAAATTCCCATAAGTCCAATGGTTTAGCGACTATTGACCGACGCACGCGTAGTGGACTACCCTGTATATTAGAAGACAGAATGCAAAGCCACCTCGAAGTAAATATTTCTGACATTTGTTCTTGCCTACTTTGAACTAAATGCAAAATCATCATAAGGTTCTCAGTCCGAAGACTGGTTGGACGCGTACCTCCATTATTTTCTATCCTGAGCTAACCTACGCATTTCCCTAAAAGTAGAACATCCTACATCCCTAACTATTTGAGAGCAGTAGTCTAATCTAGGCCTACCCCTACCTCTTTTTATTCCTATCTCTGACTCTAGTATGTCACGAACTATTCCTTCGTGTCTTAGAAGGTGTCCTACCATCCTATCTCTCCTACTCTTTATTGTTTTCCATACCTTTCGCTTTTCCCCAACTCTTTCTAATACTTCCCTATTGCTAACCTTATCTATCCACGGTATCTTCATCATGCGTCTGTAGCACCACATTTCAAACGCTTCTACTCTTTTTCTATCCGCTTCTCATATTGTCCAAGTTTCGCACCCGTATAATGCCGTACTCCATACATACGACGTTAAGAGTCTCTTCCTAGTTTCTATATTAACCGTTCTCGAGCATAACAGTTGTTTCTTTTTGTTAAACGCAACTCGGTCCTGCGCCATTCTTTGTTTTATATCTTTAGTGCTCCTACCGTCTTGAGTTATTTTACTTCCTAAGTAGCAGAAATCCGCGACCTCCTCTATCTTCTCATTTCCAATTTGTATTTCCATTTTAGTTCTATTTTCACATTCCCTACATACCAAAATTTTAGTTTTCTTTTTATTGATTTTCATGCCGAAGCCCTGTGTCAAAACTGCTTCCATTTCATTCAAAGCCGCTCCTAATTCTTCTTTGCTAGATGCTAACACTGCTATATCATCCGCAAATCTGAGCATGTTAATAGTTTGGCCCTGTACATTGATCCCTGAGGCTGTTCTTTCCTTAACAATATTAATCGCATCTTCGATATATAAGTTGAAAACTAGAGGTGACAATGCACATCCCTGTCTCACTCCCTTCCGGATATCTACTTCCCTTTGTTCCTGCTCACATTCTATAACTGCCTTTTGCTCTTTGTAGAGATTATGTATTATTCTTCTGTCCCTGTATTTCATCCCTACCTTTCTCAGCACTTCGAACATCTTCCCCCATTTTACGTTGTCGAAGGCTTTTTCTAAATCTACAAATCCTATATAGACGCTCTTTCTCTTTTCTATCGTTTTTTCTATAATTACTCGTAAAGCTAGAATGGCCTCGCGCGTTCCTCTATTTCGTCTAAATCCGAACTGATCTTCTCCTAATATTTCTTCCGCCTTTTTCTCCATCCTTCTTTGCACAATTCTAGTTAAATTTTAACTAGAATTTTAACTAAATGCAAAAGAGTTTTATATTTTCGAAATATTAAGCTTATAAAATGTTCCATTTAAAAGCATATTTTCTTTTATTACCCTGTATGTGATAACATTAGGCAACGATGAATTTCATATTTAAAAAATTCACGAAATGACTGATAAAACGGCATTTTAAAATGTAAAAAACCTCCAAAATTAAGGAAATAGAGGGGGTCAATTTAAAGCGGCTTGAGCAAAATATAGGAGCTAAATATATATTTTTGAAATCTTGAAGACAAATCCTTTATAAATATTGAAAACTATACATTAAAAAATATACATATTATAGGTACGGTATTAACATTTTGAGATTGTCTCTCGTTTTTAACGAAAGATTCTTACGACATTTTTCCGGACATTTGGCACATTTGCGAAACATTTAACACATTTGCCGGACATTTGAAATATTTGTAGGACATTTGGCACATTTGATGGACATTTGACGCATTTGCCAGACATTTGACAGGCATTTGACACATTTGACGGACATCTGACACATTTGCCGGACATTTGAAACATTTGTAGGACATTTGACACATTTGTAAGACATTTGACGGTCTTTGTACACCACATTTGCCAAGTGGTCAACCCTCGTTGATAACTCAGTCTAATACATTCTATCTTATACGAGGAGTATTCAAGACGATAAGCTGTTTCGGTTAAATTACAAATTCTACATCGAATCGAAGAAATTCATTACGAAAGTTTGCTCAGAATCCCAAAATATGTGCTCACGCAAGAAATTTAGTGTGTATCTAATCGGTTCATATCAAAATAAAATTTTACATGTATCTACATATGTGAGGAACGACATGGAGCATTTCGGAAAATTATTTATGTATATAGATACAGGCTGTTCACATTCCGAGTACCAGACCAAAGTTCTATTTCTTTAAATGGAAACCCCACAATTTCGATTCCTCATAAAATTTCATGAAAATTGATATACTACATGATGTGGTTTTGAGTAAGGACTGTTAAGATATTGGAATTTTTGTGTCATTATGGTCCCAAATTTATGGACGCTACTGACGTTTACTGACCAAAGCCCCCTAACTATTTTTTATTGAAAGAGGTTTACACACTGCTGTATTTGTGAAATCTGTACTTTCACCAAAATACTTAAGATTATACAAGGTGGTTAAGTTATGCAAAAAATAATTTTTCTCAAAAATTTCAAATAGAATACCATGTATATTATTGGCACAAGTGACATTCAGTTAACTTAGCTTTTAATTGATGTATATATTGCCAGGTCTACTACTGATAGTTTCGGCAGATATTACGATTAAACATGAAAATTTTATAATTTTATAATTAGCTTATACTCTTTTTGGCGAATTCTCCCTATTCTGTTACTCCAAACACACAATAATGTTTATGTTTTGTATCTGCAAATTGGTATAAATATAAAGACAATAAATCTTTTTGTAAAATTGTTTCTTGATGGTTATATTCTTACATGCATAATGTCTTTTTAAAGTTGGGTATAATTTTCAAACAAGGAGTGACATGGAAGAAAATATTACCTTTAAGAAATAATCTTGCAAGGGGATTTCTTGTGTTTATGTAAACTTCATATTCTATAGAACCAAAATGCGGACCTTTTTGGAGTTTTGGGGGACAAAATAGTGGAGGTTGCCAAAAATAATGTAAAATAATAACTAAAGACTAAACTCTACATTTTTATAATTCAATTGCAAATTCTGCCGAAACTTTTACTCGTAGACTTGGCAATATCCACATCAATAAAAACCTTAGTAAAATGACCGTCAATTGTACAAATACATAATACACATGGTATTCCATTTGAAATTTTTGAGAAAAATTATGTTTTGTATAACTTAACCAAACTGTACCTATTATCTCAAGTATGATGACAACAGTATTTAAAGATTTCAAAAATACAGTAGTGTGTGAACCTATTTCAATAAAGAAATTTTAGGTGCTTTGGTTAGTATACGTCATAAATGTGAGTCCGTAATGGCACAAAAATGTCAATACCTTAACATTCCTTAGTCAAAACCACATCATGTAGTATATAAATTTTCATGGAATTTTATGGGGAATCCATATTATGCAGACACGTGGGGTTTCTATTTAAAGAAATAGAACTTTGGTCTGGTACTCAGAATGTGAACATTCTGTATATACCTAAGTAATTTTGCGAAATGCTCCATGTGGTTCCCCACATTCGTGTAAAATTTTATTTCGATATCTTAAATAGTACCACCCGGTATATTAAGGTTAACTCGCCATGAGGTGGGACAGTCATCTTAATAAGATTAATTGCCTCTTCGATACATAAATCCAGCGGTGACATTGCGGTGACATTGCGTATCCCTGTCTCACTCCTTTTCCGATTATCCGCTTCTGCACGTTCTTCCACAAATTCTACAACCCCCGTTTGCTCCTTATACAAATTACCTATTTATCTTTTGTTTCACTATGTTTCACTATGTTTCACATCTACAGTTCTGAAGATTTCAACAATCTCTTCCCATTTTGGAAAGGTTGTTAAAATTCGCAAATCCTATAGACATTCTTGTATTTTTATGTTGTTTTCTCTGAATCCGTAAAGATAGGATGGTCTCGCGCGTTCTCCTACTTCCTCAAACCCGCATTGACCTTCCCCTAAATACTTTGCTCCTTTTTTCCACCATTCTTTGTACGATTCCATTGACGCAATATTCACTTAATCCACTTAAATTCAATCGGTTCCATTCAAAATAAATCATCGCAAAATTATTAAGCTCTGTGATCCATTCAAAAAGATGAAATTTAAAATATAAAATAACATAAATGTACAATATTTCCGTTTTTCAGTTAGTTCGGTTAGTTCAGTTAGTTCGGTCGCGAGTTTCAAACGATACGGACGTGCTGTGTTCCGAAATCGAGAGATAAGCGAGTGAGTGAAAACAAACCAGTTTTTATTATAACCAATTTTTTTTGTTACTACTACTTTATGGAGAATAAACGTCATCGAATTTTATTCTACGTCTACACAGGACTATAAAGTCAACAAATAAAATGTTCCCGTCTCAGAAAGGAACAGGACCCCCAAACAATATATATAACTTTCCGCCGTTGCAGCCAATGAATGCAATGCAAATGCCTCAAGCAATCCAACAAAGACCGTTATATCAAGCTCATTCAAACATACCAGTAAACCAAGTATTCATTCCCAACAGTTTCACACCCCCAAACCAATATCAGCAATCAAGTCAACTGCAATCATATCCTGTACAAATGTTAAACACTGATTTCGATAGTAACGCAACTCCAACAGAGAGAAGCCCAGAGATCACAAACTATGACTCATACAGCGATTCATTCAGTGATGAAGAGATGATGAATAACGTAACTCAGAACAAAAACACCTGGCAAGCAGTTACTAAAAAAGGAGACGAACTGCAAAAGCAGATATTAGCATCAGTAAAGGAAACACGCAAATAAAAACAACCAACAGATTTCAACCCCTAACAACCCTAAACAATTCAACTGACGAAAACAGAAATACTCAAGCGAAAGACCCTAAACTTCCTACAATCTATATATACGGAGTAACAGACTACAAAGCGATGATTGATAACCTTGCCAAAACTACCGAAGAAGAAACTTACTTTACGAAAAGTCTTGCAAACAACACAATAAAAATACTTCCCCAAACAGCGGATACTTACAGGAAGTTGATCCATCACCTCAGAGAAGAAAACAGTGTCCACCATACGTATCAACTAAAGCAGGAAAGGGCTTACCGAGTGGTCATAAGAAATCTTCATCATACAGTTCCGCTAGAAGATATCGAAAATGAACTAGTGAAAAAGGGTCATAGCATACGAAATATTATAAACGTCAAACACAGAATGAGTAAGGAACCATTACCACTATTCTTCATCGACTTGGAACCACGGGAGAATAACAAAGAAATATTTAAATTGCAATTCCTACAAAACACAAAAATCAATGTGGAAGCACCAAGACCCAAAAGAACAATCCTACAGTGTACAAGGTGTCAAGAGTACGGACATTCAAAAACCTACTGCAGGAAGACATTTTATTGTGCCAAATGCGGAAAACCCCATGACACGAAAACGTGCATTAAACCAAAAAATACACCAGCGACTTGTGCACTATGCAGCGGGAACCACCCTGCAAATTACAAGGGATGCGTCGTGTATAGGAACTTACTAAAAGCAAGAAACGGAAATCCACCAATAAGACCATTTTCGCAACAAAACAACACAAATACAACATCAGACTCGCAAAATACTCAAAATATGCATCAAAACCAAACTTATGCGCAGGTAGTAACTGATAATAGAATACCAAATATACCTAATGAAGATATGTCCGACAAATTTACACACTTTTTGAATGAATTTAAAAATATGTTTTCTCAACTCATCAGTTAGAATAACATGATACTAACCATGCTTAACACCGCTATAAATAAATTGATGCGCTAATGGCTTCATCTATAAGAATTGCTGCCTGGAATTCCAACGGATTGGCAAATCACACCCAAGAAATTACTATATTTTTAAGTATCAACAAAATAGATATTCTATTAATTTCCGAAAGCCATGCCACTGATCGCACAATGTTAAATATACCGTATTGCAATATTTATTTTACTAATCATCCGGATGGAACTGCTCACGCAGGGACAGCCATTATTATAAGAAAATCCATAAAACACTATAGTTTGCAACCATATATTACAGAAAAAATCCAATCCACACAAATCAAAATTGAGACATTTTCTCGGCCACTTACAATATCAGCTGTTTATAGCCCACCTCGACACAATATCACGGTGGATTAATATCAAGAACTTTTTGACACACTCGGCGAGCACTTCGTCATAGCTGGCGATTGGAATTCTAAACACACCACATGGGGATCAAGACTTACTACTCCTAAAGGTCGTAATCTACTGAAGATTATTCAAGATAATAATCTGAACTACCTGTCGACTGGAGAGCCAACCTATTGGCCAGCGGACCTAAATAAGTTACCAGATTTACTAGACTTCGCAATAACTAAGGGTTTGTCAGAGTTGTATCAAAAAAATAGAACCAATGTATGACTTGTCATCAGACCACAGCCCTGTCATAATAACAATAAGCACAGGAATCATATACAGAGAAGCAATACCACATTTCTGTAACAAGAAAACAGACTGGGAACTATTCAAAAACACTATAAATGATCAAATTACCCTAAAACATCGAATTAAGGATACAATAGAAATAGAAGAAGCTGTGGAATACTTCAACAGATTACTACAGAATGCAGCCTGGCAATCAACACCACAAAGCAGCACAGTGAATCCGGGAAGCCAAAACATACCACTTCACATCAAAAGGCTTGTAGAGGAAAAAAGAAGGGCACGAGGCAAATGGCAAAGGACCAGAAACCCCAACGACAAAACAATCCTAAATAGACTTACGCACAGATTACGAAAGACACTACAAGAAAATAGAAACGCAACTTTTCAGCACTACGTCTCAACTCTTTCGCCAAATGACAAATCAATATGGAAAGCTACCAAAAAGTTTAAAAGAACAGTTCAAACAGTTCCACCTATAAGAAAACCAAACGGCACATGGGCACGTTCCCCTGAAGAAAAAGTAGAGGTCTTTGCAAATCATCTCGCAAATCACCTTGCCGAGGTATTTACTCCTCTAGAATCTAATAATGACGATACAGAAATCATAAAATATCTTGATGCTGCATGCCAACTCTCACCACCAACGAAGGCATTTTCGCCAACAGAAGTATTTAATCAGATCAAAGCCATCAACTCAAAAAAAGCACCCGGATATGATTTAATAGTAGGTGAAATGCTAAAACATCTTCCAAGGAAGGCAGTAGTTTTACTAACTACCATTTTCAACAGCATAATGCGTCTATGTTATTTCCCCATTCAGTGGAAATACGCGCAAATCATTTTGCTCGCAAAACCAGGCAAAAATCCCTCCGAAGCTGCCTCCTATAGACCGATAAGTCTTTTACCAACCATATCAAAATTATTTGAAAGGTTGCTATTAAATAGAATTAAACAGACTGTTCCCACCGAAGATCTAATCCCCAACTACCAGTTCTGTTTCAAGGAACAACATTCCACTACACAGCAATGTCACAGGATAGTCAATAAAATCAAAGAATCATTAGAAAATAAAGAATTATGTGCAGCCCTATTCTAAGATATACAACAAGCTTTCGATCGAGTTTGGCATACCGGATTGATGTATAAACTAAAATCAAGACTTCCTGATCAACTCTATTTAATAATAAAGTCATACCTACAAGACAGATTCTTTCAAGTTAAATTTGAAAACACACTATCCTCTTATCACCCCATAAACTCAGGTGTACCACAAGGGAGTGTCCTGGGGCCATACTTGTATTTAATATTTACGGCTGATCTACCAACAACGGACACTACCACGATTGCAACATTTGCCGATGATACAGCTATCCTAACATCTGACTTAAATCCAAACAATGCCGCTAGGAAACTACAACACCACTTAGACCTTCTGCAGAACTGGCAAAAGAAATGGAGAATAAAAGTTAACGCTAGCAAATCGACGCAGATCACCTTCACCACAAGACACGATATGTGCCCCCAAGTAACAATGAGTAATGCCCTCATTCCCCTAAAAGACGAAGTAAAATACCTTGGACTACACTTGGACAGGAAACTCACCTGGAAGGCACATATCAAAGCCAAGAAGCGACAGATCAACATGAAAACTCGACAGCTGTATTGGCTCACAGGGAAGAAATCCCAACTATCATTGCAAAATAAATTACTGCTATACAAAACAATTATAAAGCCGATATGGACATACGGCATCGAGCTATGGGGCTGCAGCAAACCCTCAAATACCAAAATCCTTCAAACAGTTCAGTCAAAAATTCTCCGAAATATGACAGATGCTCCTTGGTATGTATCCAATTACACCATACACACAGATCTAAACATACCATTCGTCGCAGACGTAATAAGAATACAAGCTAACAGATACATATTACGCAATACTCGACACCAAAACGAACTCATTAGCAACCTTAACGAACAACCAATGATGGAAAGAAGACTACAACGAATGTGGCCAGAAGATTTGATAAGATAGATTCTAGAGAACGGTCAATGGACGGTTCCTGACTCAAGCCCAAATCAGTCATCAAATTTACTTATTACTCTTATATTATATTGAGTAGATTGTAAAAAGCAATAAATTAAAAAAAAAACCTATACTCTGTTGTTTTCTTTGAAGCATAGACATACATATTATTCAGCTGAGTATCCACCGCTATACTTGAGCCAATTTTCAGAATCGATTGCTGCAAATTAATTTATAACAATAAATTAAACAAGATAAAGAAGTGGAAGTGGGCATTAAATTGTACACATGTAGAATCAGTATTGGTGGCATTGTGACCTTGTGACCTATCAGTTAGGTACATTATTTGTTTCTCATCGAGGATATTTGCATTCAACTCAAAATGACTGTAAGTTTGTTAATTTATTTATTGGTATTTTCTAACATTCTTAGCGAAATATCTATTCTAATAATATTTTCATTCTTTTAGTATTATACGTACTTATTAATAATATTGTACTACGTGCTAGCAGGATGTTTCGCTGTACAGTATTCAGTAAATATGGATATTTTTCCACAACAAGCATGTACGTGCATGCCATTTTATCAATGTTCAGATGAAACTGGTGGTCTTATAACTGATGGAAATGGGCTTTTAGATTTTAGGTAAGATTATTAGTTTTTATATTGGCGCAACCAATTTGCTAGTTTCTAAGTAGATTGCTTATTGCCCCCTAGAACTAAATTAAAAAGTATCATTAATTCCTATACCTACCTGAAAGAAGCTGTAGCCTGCAGCCATGTAGAAAATTGAGAAAATAGTACCAGCTTATAAACTTGTTAAAGAACTACTCCTTGGGCACCCCGCCAGACATTAAATCATAGAGCAAGTCTCGTCAGGTGGAAACGGGTGCACACAATAAGGAGGATATTCTCAGTGTGCTTAAACTTGAAATGCTACTACTAATTAAAACAATTTGAATTTTTCAGAGTATAAGGATTAAACACAAACAAATCGAACGATCTGGTTATATATTTTGATTTTTGTTTTAGATTTTCAGAAATAAAAAACGTTAAGTTGAAATGCCGAAATTCAAAATTCAAAAATTCAGCCGCGTCATTCAATTTAAGCTGATGATCCTGTATTAAACCAAAAAGAAAAGAAAATGTTCCCCTATCCATCCTAAAAAGTTGTTGGTAGTCTTCCAGGTAGTTTTGTTAATTTCCTACCAAGTGCAGATAGCTGGCTTCATTTTTTCTATGAAACCATTTCTTTGATCAGCATTCCAGTATATCTTTCGCTTTCGTTCTACTTTGTTCTCGATTTCCATTATCAAAGGAACAGCGAGTACTTCTTTTCCGTTAGAGATTACATTTTTAACATATGTCTATACACTTTTATAAGTATACAATCTTCAAATGTCCTAACTGCATCATAAATTCACTACCTATGTTATGTCTAAACATTTTGTCCTAAGTGAAATAAATTATAGCTATAAATAGTTACTAAAAAACGAGGCAAAAACGTCCGGTATGATTTATACTAGTCCATATTGTCCTATCTACGCACAAAAATGCAGGTCGGACAATTTAGGTTAGTAATTTCCAGCATTTTAGGACTATTTAGCTTAGTTTAAATAAAATTCTTTGAGGTTAGGTGCCACACAACTTTAAAATACGTGTTGCAGTATTTATTTTACGCTTCGGTCAGGATTAATAAACTAATATTTGATGTTAATAAAAGTACTTCATGTAATCAAGTAAATTAAAAATACAATCCTTCACAGCTACTCTTACTGACTAACTTAAAACTATCTTAAAAAACTACCAAGTATCCTCCCTTTTCCAAACATTCCACCAATCAGCTCTAAACATCTCATTATCACACATACACAATTATCCAATCAGATTAATTCATTTATCTGAAAACACTCTTACTCATCTTTCAATCCCGTCATCTGATACCCAAGCTTATCGTCTCATAACTTTTGCACCCACTCTGAACCTGTCATCTTAAACCTACCACACTTAGAAATTTACGGCCATCTGACTGGCACCACAAAATTAAAAAAAAATCTATTTTCTTATAGTTTCTGTTCATTAAGGAAGACAGTTCTGTTCTAGCGAAAATATCCATTTCATCAAAACTATTTGGCGTCAAATTTTTTAAGGTTACTGCTGATTCATAGCCCAAAAATGAAAAATTGCAATAAAACTTTGGTGTGCATAGGGATTTTCACGAGGATTTTCACTTCAATTTCTTCGTGGATTTTCGGCCAAAACTTGTTTGTTTTGACCATATTGTACAGTTTCTGCTGTGCTGCAGTTATCATTTTCTCGGTCTAGTCGTAATTCATCTCCGTCCTCCATTTCTTAACGCGCTTCTCCGAAAATGTCTCGGATACACGCACCCAAATTGGCCTGCGTACAGGTATTGCTGATTATCTTTTCTCTGACTCCAAATTTCATAAGTCGAATAAAATTTACTAATAGCAATATAATTTAGATGTATCCAGCTAACTCATACCAAACGCGATTACGCACTACGCTCGAACTACCGAGCGGACACTTGATAATTATTATACCACCCGATAAAGCAATATATTGTTACGGAATACCCAGGGGAATACGCCTGTTGGGACAACTATGATAGTGCCGTTTAGAGTGTATAATTTATGTAACCAGTATGCGTTATGGGGCTTTGCTTGGCTAAATTCGGGCTAATTCTTTCATTGCAACACGTGTTGTTAACTATTTCTACGTTAATTCTAAGGTGTCAGGCAACTCCCTCCGTGTTCGGATGGCTAACGCGCCGGCTCTGTACTCGAGATATCCGCAGATCAAACCTAGCTTGCTGAACCTGTCATCTTACACCTGCCACACTTAGAAATTTACGGCCGTCTGACTGGCACCACACCAATTTAAACACACTTCTTATCATAAATCATCAAACTTACACCCTTAAAATAAAAATTAAAATACTCTAACATAGGGTAAACTACCCAATGATTGGCACTCTAAGGGAATCATATTAATAAAACTAACTCTAAAATAATAAGGTGCATTCCATAAGGTTTATATATATTTTTCCCGAATACCTATCAATTTAAGATTATTTATGTGAATTTTTTGTATCCATATCTTGACTGCTAAAGCCAAATTTAATTTAATTTGTTAAAAATTGCATTTTTCCGATTATTGGCACTCGTACGCTATTTATTGGCATCATATTTTCCAATTATTGGCACTAAATATTTTGTGGAAAATCCTATCTAGGTAGGTAACTGAATATTAATACCTACTTTAAATGATTACCTACACTTCCATAATTAATGTTTTGATTTAAGTTCCTACCTAGGTATTTATATTTAAGATATAAAAACAGAATTAAAAAAAGCATTTATTTGAATCAAAATACTTACAAAATCATAAAAATGCGTTTCAAATTAATTACCTAGGTACCTAAGTAGGTACCTAACTTTAAGTTTCACTGTTGGGGTGCCAATGTTAGGAACAATAAAGTTAACGGCAATTCTATATTTCGGCACCGATGCCAATAATTAGATTTCTTAAGTTGTGCTTTCCAAATGTTGGCACCCTATAAATTGGTGCTAAATCGAAATTCTTATTACTGAAATTATGCTAAAACAAAACTAATAAGGTCACTAAAAGTGTGTAACAATTTGTGCTATATATAACAAGAATTACCATAGGTTACAAAGCGCTTTAACATTGCACTATCCTTGCGAAAAACTTAAAATCTTACCTTGTTTGGTAACGTCACCACAACAAACACGCAAAACATCAGCCATACTAGTTTTAAGGGGCACGCGCAGTCCTTTACTAAAAAGGGGACATGTCGAGTGCCGGCATTTGGGTGTTTTACCCTACGTGTTTATTTTGCCATCGTAGTTATTATGAAAAAAGTTTTTTGTGTTGCATTTGCATTAATTAACTTTTATGTGGTTAATAGCTGCTATAGATATAAAATACCATGGATCAAAGGTAAGGTTTATTAAAAATATAAGTTTGTTTGTTAGAAAAATACCTTAAAAGTATAATTTATTTTTTTGTAGTGGGTCACAATAAAACTGCCGTTCAAAACGTTTAGCTGCGTTAGTCTTAATAAACAGTTACAAGAAAAAATACATGATATTCGTTCTTTTGAGCAAGAAATACAAAAAAATAAAGATTGAAAAAAATTCTGATTTATCAATTGTATCTGATAATAATACAAGTGACGAATCGAATTCTTCAATTGATTGTAAAGAAAACATTTCACTCAATATAAGACTAAATATTTTATCAGATATACTAATGCACCCGCCAGAAAATCTTTTAATAATCAGGAAGTCTTACCTTTTTCGTCAGTTACAAACCCAAAACCATTTACAAAATTTGATGAACCGGGAAGCTCAATTAACATTGCCAACTACATTTTAGAAGAAATAATTAATAGGTAATGCAGTAGACAGATCTGAAAGTAATCTCCAAACCAAAAAGGGAGAAGTAAGAAAAATACAAAAATATTGATTCTTTGTCTAATAGAAAAAAGCAAAAATTAGACAGCAAAATCCATAAGTCATAATGTTAAGAAGGCATGCAAATGTAAGCTGAATTGTCCAAGAAAATTTGGTTTTACTAGACAAAGAGATATCAACGAAAACAGTTTGTTTTAAATTGTATCCAAAAAGATTTCAAAAGAAGATCTACTTAAAAAAACATCAGCAAGAGTTTATTCCTACAAGTATTTCTTGACGAGTGCATTAAATGGAAAAATAAACATATGCAAAACATTCTTTTTGAGTACTCTAAGCTATGAGAAAGAAAATGGTAGAATGTTAAAAAACATACGCAAAACAGATTCAAATTTAATAACCCCTAAACAAGACCAGAGAAAACGCCCATCATCCCGAAAAAATTGATAGAAATACAATCATTGAACACAATAATTCATTTAACCCTAAGTATAATATCACTTTATAGAAGGGAACATGCACCCTATAGGAAATACACCTTCCTAGTGATATTTCCATAACATTTATGTACAAAGATTTCAAACTAAAATATCCAAATTAACAATTTTCGTATGAACGATATAGGAAAATTGTGTCTGAGGACTTGAATATATCGTTTGCCAATCTGGGGCACGAGGAATGTTAGGAATGAGAAGAATTTAAAATTCGCCAACAAGCTACAAGTCATGAAGTTTATCCAGAAATTGTTTTAAGTTGCGATGTTTGTAAGAAATTGCAGATTCGTAATAAGAAAGCTATACTAACGGTAGAAAAGTATATCAACAAGATGCTGAAAAAATAAAAAATAATGATGAAATAACAAGTAGCAACTTTTGTCGTTGGTGACCTGTTTCGCGAAAAAAAGTTGCCACTTGTTTCTAGTTGTTCCTAGTTGTTTCTGTCGCCAAAGCAAATGTTTCCAAATATCGCGTGTTTCGCTCTCGAGGCGGTAAACTTCAAAAGAAAATAGGTAACAGATGTCGACAAGTTGTGACTGTGTCTTTGGTTTGGACAATTTGTAATCAGTGCGTGTTGCGGATGCGTGTCTTCTTTGCCCCATATCACAAAGATTACTGTGTTGTGTTGACATTAAGTATCTTCATGTTTTGGAACGGTTGACTTGTTTATTGTATGTGGACACTAGGTTACCTCTTTTTGTGACATGAAATAGAAACAGTCGACATAGTCGCAATGACATGTTGCCTCTTGTTGCCTCTGTCTATACACGTCTTAAAAATATCAGCAGATTTATAAAAGGTATGAAAGTAATATGTATAACCATTGTTTAAAGATGTTATAGTTAGTCAGTGATATGCTCTTATTGGGAAACCGATTTAACGGACTCGCTAGATGACAGTAGACTCGCTATTTCCCATTTATTTAAAAGTTATTGTAGTAGGGATACGCACCTTTTACAGTGTTCAAATTGAAAATGTTGTTTCTATTCATTGTAGATGGCACAACAGTCGGTCGCGGCCTATCAACGAAGATCAAAGATATATTTGTCTTTGTGAAACATAAATCAATATCAGAGCATAATACAGTGCGGTGTCTTTGAAGTATTTTAGATGCGTTTGGAGAACTCCAACCGTAACTGATTTATGATCGAGGCGTTTATCAATCGGTTTCACACATCAGGGTAGTATTATAAAATTTGGAGGGGCTCCACAATAAATTCTTTATGTTACTTGCAAAGGACAATACAGTAAAAGCTTCAAGTAGGAAGAAATTCCATTCAAAATTAATCCGCAGAAAAAGACTGGGCACGTCCAATTTATATTTTAGTTAGTACCTTTGGTATAATGGTATAAATGACTTTACCGTTTCTGGATTAACTGTGTGCCGAGCGTGCGTGGTTTTGAGTTACTGTGCCACGTTTTCAAGGAGAGTGTAGCGGGGCAAGCAGTCAGTCAGCAGCCGTCCGCCGAAAGCGAGACACGGCAAGAAGTTATTTTTACGTACCGCTGACAAAAGTCGAGTTGTTCTTTTATATGTCAATGTATGTCGTATGTGTGCAGAAATATAGAGTTTTAGTTAGTGTTTCCAAGACCAACGCTTTTAATTTGAAGAACCTACCTTTACCAAAATTTACCCTGGGTACATTGGCGCTCAACTCGTGGCAAAAGGGTTGGTGTATTAGGAAATAGTAGCTGACAATAAGAATCTGCTAACTGTTATTGAAAATTATTGGAAGTTGGAAAAGGATATTTAAGACGCAAATTATATTTGGTCGTACGCGGAGAGGTAGAGTGGAATTGCGAGCCTAGCCGACGCGCGCAGCTCAGCGGCCGAGATATGCGGTAAGACCAAAGTGAATTCACTTTGGGTAAGACAAAGCAGGAAAGGAATGTGGGAAGACTGCCGTATCGGTGAGCTATAACAATTGTATTTGCTCTGAATATACATTTTGCGATTTTGCGTTTAATAAACACCATAGTGCTCGAGAATAGTGACGGGGGCTACAAAATATATTTAGTATAGGTACAACAGCCAAAGTTTATTGTGGCTAGTGCATGCTTGAGTTATAAATGTGTAATATTATAGGGATAGAATTAAAGATAGGTAGATTTAAACTGTAAGTATAGTTGTATGGGTTGGAATTATTTTGAGTAAGATTTGTTTCAAAAAAAATGCCGCAAAGAAAACAGAAACAATCAGTTAACGACGAAATAGAGCCGTCAAGGGTAAGCGAATTAGAAATGTGTGTTAAAAATCTGACACAAAATGTTGTAAAAATGCAAGAAATGATGGAGAAAGTTTGTTTTGGGGTTAAAGCGGATGATTCGGAGGGGAATATAAGGGCAGAAAAAAACGTAGAAGCAGAAAAGGGGGTAGATGAAAGAAATATATATTGCCTTATGGAAAGATTTGGGGGGAAGTAATTTAACGTTTTCTCCAAACGGGGGTACCCATCCGGTTGAGTTTATGAGGAAATTGAGGCGTTTGTTAGACGATGCGGGAGTACTGCAGGAAAAGAGGGTGTCACTGGCAATAAATTGTTTACGGGGATCGGCCGCCGATTGGGCAGTCGCAAGGGAAGACGATTTCGTAAGTTTTCAGGGTTTCTACGAGTTATTTATGAAGCGATATTGGAGTACAGAGGAGGAGAGCCGGACGTATCACAAAATTAAATACGGGAAATTTGAGAGGGGTAGTCGCGCGGATTATTTTTTAAAAATGACACGCGAAGCCACTTATTTAACGCAACGGTTATATAATATAGAGCTGATGGAGCTGCTCATTGAACATTTCGAGCCGGAAATACAGAGGGGTATATTAAATAACGGAATCTGCGCTGTCGACGAAATAGAGCGGTTTCTGAGAAAAATAGATGCTACGTATGACGAAAATAGAGTGAGGAATGGCGGCGCCAATCGGGGTGGTGCTGCTGGACAAAATTGGCGCGGGGCTCCGAGATATCGCCAGGATGATAGGTGGGAAAGGCAGGGTGAAAGGAACGAAGGACCGGAAGATAACGAGGGAAATAGGCAGGGTCGTAATCCGGGGCCTGCCCCAAGGACTCGAAATGTGGAAGTCAATGCAATCGTAAGCGATAATCGGGTGGTGAATACGATGTTTAACGAAGATAAAGAGTATTTGTTGGAAGAAGAAGAAGCGGAAAGAGTGCCCCCTACGCAAAAACCTGTTATTGAGGGCGTCGTAGGGGATGTAAACGTTGAAATATTAGTGGATTCAGGTAGCGAGTTATCCTGTGTATCGCTTGAATTCTATAATCAGCTGAAGCAGAAAAATCCTAAGTTATTAAGTGTGCCGGTAAAACGGGTACTTATTTCCGGTGCCCTGAAGGGGAAATCGCAAAGAGCGAAAATACAGACTTATGTATTGGTCCAAGTAGGTGATTTTCAGTTTGACTGCGTTTTTATTGTTGTGCCAACCTTAGTCCGCGAGGTTATTTTGGGGTGCGATTGGTTGTCTGATCACGCGGTGGTATTAAACTTTGCAAAGGGTATTTTAGAAGGTGAGTTTGCGGAAAAGCGTAGAATTATTCGATTTCAGGAAACTATTTGTGACGGTGAGAGTATGGAATTAAAGGAAATCGGTCCTGAAGATGTCGAAGTTAATCAGACATCAGTAAACGAATTAGGTGGGGACGTTGGCGTGGACGAGGCACTTTATGCAGTTGTTGAGAAAGCCAACCAGTTCGGTAAAAAAGATCAGGATGATCTGGCCGAAGTACTTCTAGAGTACCGTGATATCTTTTCGGAGCGACAGGGTTTAATTCGAAATTACGAACATGAAATTATACTTAAAGATTATTCACCGTTTTATATAAAGTCCTATCCTATTCCGCATGTATTCAAGGACCGAGTACGTCAACAAATTAAGGAAATGGAAGACTGGGGGGTTATTAGCAAATGCCGGACCGAATATGTTAGCCCTTTAGTCGTGGTACAAAAGAAAAATGGGCAGCCGCGGGTGTGCCTAGATGCTCGCTTTCTTAATAAAAGAATGGAACAGGATCACGTGGTCCCTCCCAACCCCTCGGAGTTGTTATACGAGTTCTCAAAAGGTCAGTGCCTCTCGACCCTTGATTTAACTGCTTCCTATTGGCAGGTCCCGATCAAAAAGGATCACCAGAAGTACGCAGGGTTCTCGTACGAAGGAGAAACGTATGTCTTTAAACGACTACCTTTTGGTTTTTGCACGGCGGTGGGTAGCTTTATTAGAGGCCTCAACCGAGTACTCGGAGAGGAAACAAGAGATTTCGTAGTACCATACGTTGATGATCTTTTGGTCTATTCCCCCGACTCCCGAGTGCATCTGGCCCATATAACGAGCTTATTTGAAAAATTTAGGGTAGCGGGTATCACTATAAAACTGCAGAAATGTAACTTCGCCCGAGATAAGGTCGAATTTTTGGGGCATATAGTGTCTCCGTTAGGTGTGGAAGTTTGCCCAGAACGAGTAAAATCCGTCGTGGATTTTAGGGTCCCGCGAAATATTAAGGATCTGAGGTCGTTCTTAGGCCTAATTAATTATGACCGCCGCTTTATAGAAAATTTCTCGAAGTTAACGCTCCCGCTACTGCGGATGTTGAAAAACGGCCAGCCCTGGCGCTGGACTCCCGCGAAACAGCAAGCGTTGGAGGAGTGTAAGGCAGCGTTTTATGAAATTATCTCGTTACGCCATCCCGATCCGAAACGGGGTTATTATATTTATACGGACGCATCCGGTTATGGTGTAGGAGCATGCCTGTGCCAACCAGGGGAAAAAGTTGGAGAATGGAATGTGATAGCATATTACTCGCGAATTCTTAAGGGCCCGGAGTCAACGTATTCCGTTACCGAAAGAGAGGCGTTGGCGGTGGTTTGCGCTTTGAAGCAGTGGAGAACTTTTGTTCTTGGTCGAGAATTAACCGTTGTTACGGATCACAAGGCCCTGTCCTTCTTGAGATCATGTCGATTGTTGGGGGGTCGGCTGACACGGTGCTTTATTTGCAAGAGTTTAATTTTAATATCGAATATACTCAAGGATCACGAAACACCATAGCGGACACCTTGTCTCGCTATCCTGTGGGGTTTACCCATAGCCAACCCGCGGATGGAAATTTGGATACGAAAATAGAGGTGTATTTACTGAAGCTTAGCTCTCTGGGGAGGATTGTTAAAAGAAATCTGGTCGATATCCGAAAGGGTCAAGAGGGGGATGAGTTTTGTGTAACGGTAAAGGGGGAGCTAGCAAAGGAGAGTTGTGCCAATAGGCTCCGAGATTGGTTTGTGGTACATGAGGGCTTGTTGTTTAAAAGGGGGTCCGCTGACAACCCTCATATGCGATTGTGCGTTCCCCAAGGGTATGTAGCTTCCCTAGTGCTCCAGGAGCATGAGGATAATGGACATTTTGGGATAGAGAAGTGTGTCAAGGCGTTAGAGACTTATTATTTTTGGAAACGATTCCGTTCTATCCGAAAAATTATATCGCGTTGCGATCTGTGCCAAAAATTGAAATCATCCGCCCGTATGCGCGGCCCAATGAATAGTGTATTAGTGGAGAGGCCCGGAGAATTGGCTTGCTTGGACTTAATGGGGCCATTGCCCAAATCGCGAGGGGGAGTCACTCAGCTGCTCGTAGTGATCGACGCGTTTAGTAAATACGTCACCCTGTTTCCTTTAAAACGTGCGACTGCCGCCGCTATTTTAAATCGCCTAATAAATCGCTATTTCATTGAGGTAGGAAAACCCCAAGCGATTTTAAGCGATAACGGTACGCAATTTACTAGCCGGAACTATTGCGAAACGCTTGCTGGACATGGGGTCAAGGTGATTCATACTTCCCTCTACTATCCGCAGGGCAATATGACCGAACGTGCGAATAAGGAGATTGGGCGGATATTACGAGCTTGTTGCTATAATCAGCACACAAAGTGGGCTTGTATTTTACCTAATGTTCAAAAATGGCTTAACCGCGCGATACATGATAGTACTGGATTTTCACCAGAGCATTTGCATTTCGGCAAGAGTCAAAGTATTCCGTTTTTGAGGCATATAGAATTCCCACCCTCTGCCATTGAACCAGCCGATATAATAATGTTAGCACGCGATCGTTTACGATCGAAAGCGGAAAAAAGGCAAGCACGTCACGACGGCTTGGGACAAGTGGTGTCATTTAGTGTGGGTGATAAGGTGTTGGTCCGAACGCACGATCTCTCTTCCTCTGAGAGTAAGGAAATCCGAAAGTTCTTTTTGTTGTACAGAGGTCCGTGTACCGTCATTTCGATAACGCACCCGAATGCTTATGAGGTCGTTGAGGACGCAACGGGGTTGTCACTGGGAACGCAAAACGTGTTCAATTTGAAACCTTACCGTTTTGACGCTGAAATAAACTAGCTCCGGGGCGAGTATTTCTGATGTATTTCTGATTGTTGCTATTGTCAATGTGGAGTCTATATGGTAATTATAGAGTCTTCAACCTGTTAAGTTGTAGAAAGAACCGCTTTGTTTAAAGGTTCTGGTTTACAATGTTTTGTTCTATGTTAGTATGTAGTGTTGGTTTTGTTATTGTAAAAAAAAAAATTGTTTGTCCGTATTATGTTCGTCACCGTTATTGTAAATTCTGTGTTGTGCTCAAAAGTGCTCACTGCCCCAAAATTTAGGGGGGTTATGTGCCGAGCGTGCGTGGTTTTGAGTTACTGTGCCACGTTTTCAAGGAGAGTGTAGCGGGGCAAGCAGTCAGTCAGCAGCCGTCCGCCGAAAGCGAGACACGGCAAGAAGTTATTTTTACGTACCGCTGACAAAAGTCGAGTTGTTCTTTTGTATGTCAATGTATGTCGTATGTGTGCAGAACGAGGGGTTTACCACTCATGTAATAGTTGGGACAACCTCATATGTAATGATTTTGTAATACCGTGTAATACTGTGTAATGCCATGTAGTATATTCGTAATGTTATGTAATACTAATGTAATAGTTGAAATATTCATGTAATAGTTCTGTAATAGTTGTAATACTCATGTAATACCTATGTAATTGTCATGCAATAGTTATGTAATACTTGTGTAATACTTATGCAATAGTCATGTAATACTCTTGCAATAATCGTGTAAAAGTTGCGCGCGCAGCATAACCTTCAAAACTTTTGCAAGTATGATCTCGCGCAAATTATAATGGTGTGGGTCTGCATCGTATTGCATTGTTAAAAGCAATTACAAAATACTCGACAAAATATAAAGCTCACGGGAGTCGTGGATTATTTTCGCATGCCATTACCATTCGATAGGCTTCTTCTTTCTAATTCTTGTTGGTTAAATGAATATAAATTTCAGATAGTGACAGAAATGCAAAATACGCGAAAGCTTTCACACAGAAATAAAGTTTTGCCAATAAAGTTCAGTTACTATTTAAAAGTTAAGCGCGTACACATATGAGCGCACATGCGATGAGAATGAACGCATGCACATACGTTCGTTCTCGAGCGTTGTCCAAATACAATTTCCCACATGCGTGCGTTCTCACGGCGCTCCGTTTAAACAACGCACAAAAATTATTTAATGTCATGATGGCCTCCGAACAAGACACATTTGCTTTCATTGCAACAACAGCGGCATTTTTATTTCTTGCCAAGTGTGACAAAAAAGAAAACGGTCTCCTACAAAACGGGGTGCTGTTCATAGGCAGCAATGAAATCTAAAAGATTTTTCTTTAGATCACTTCACCTCGTGTTGGTATATAAACTAAACTGGCATAAATGCAGTCTCCTAGCCGGCACGCCGCAAGCGTGTAAATAGTTTTAAAGCAACAGTTTCAATGTCCACACTAAGAAAGATTCAGACGCATGATTCTTTTGAGCGGTGACCAAAAACCGACAACGATGGCTTACTTCATGCGTGGTGAGGGCTTTCCCGAGCGCGGAGAGAATTTGCGGTACACATTGACAAACATGCATGTATTCTCGCCATACTCAGCATATGTGCGCTCATATGCGTACATGCCTTTAAATGTTAATTTTGAGTATACCACGTGGGACGTGATTCAAAACTCGTTTTAATTAAAGTATCGAGTAGTTTTTTAATAAACACGAACATAATATGGTATTATTGATATCTAGGAAACGAGAAAATCGAATTTGAAAGCTAAAACCAGGCAATGTATACAAAGACCTTTGAAATGAGATATCACAGAACATTTAAAATTTTTGATGGGAGATAAAAGGTGCTGTGTAATTTTTATGTAAAATATACCCCCACACTAGTACTGTTCACATGTCTCGGCAATTTTCTTGCGTTTTGTACACCGAGATATTTGGAACGAGAAGTTTTCAAATTAACAACCCTGTATATTGTATATCGCAGCCATATTGTAAATTCCGTTGTTTTATAAAAAGCCTAGGTGAATTCTAAACCGTTCCGTTCTCAAACGACTGTTTTAACACACACTAGGTTAACACACTTTTGATTAGGTTCATATTATGTTCCTGGATAAGGTGCTACTATTTAAAAACTCTTAACCATACCCACCGCCATATTTTGATAATCAGAAAAAAAAACTTATAATTTTATGATTTGACGGATTTTTGATAATCTGGCTGACATAATAGATTAGTACCCACATCTAAAACGCAAATAATAAATATAGAGGTAGATACGACCTAACCTGACCTCACACTTAGTATTTTTAACATTGAAAATGTTATTAGTATCTTAGAATGGATATGATATTCACCGAAAAGATTGTGTTGCATATGCCACATACGTCATGCGTGAGACCCCGAGCGGTAGCCAGGCGCTAGACTGCTCAGTCTGAGTAAGCTTCATTAAGTGTGGGACCGTCTAGCGTCGCAAATGCCACAACAGGAATGCAGTTATTATAAATCGGCGCAGGTGTTTTATGAATAATTATTTAACACGCTATGGCCACAGTATATCTATTTACACAGTATGGTCACTTGTGTCGGTTTCTTTGATCTTTTTGATGCCGTGGGCGCCATTTTGCGGGTCTCCCAAGTAGTCTTTACAATGGGTAAACTTTTGTTTGACAGATCGAAAAGTCCGTTTTACAACAAACAATTTAAGACGCAAAATAAAACGGAACCCAAAGTTTTCCAAAAAAGTAAGAACAAAATTACAAAAACAATTTAAAGTATTATAAATCGTTATTTTATTAAAATTTGAAGAAAACAAGTAAGGTTATGGTTATTTTCGCAATTTTAGATTTGTAAAATACATGTTATGTAACTGAAATATATTTACTTACATTGTTGCACTTTTAGACAATATGCATTCCCCCTTTTGTAATATGCACTCCCACAACATCCTCAATCGGAGGGATCTTTCGGCACTCCATTATAGGTACTACAATGTTCATTTGAGATTTAGCTGATTTCAGGCAACTTTATAAAAACAAACATGTATGAATATTATTTTATTCATTCAAAAATACAAATACAAGTTAAAGATTATAGATAGGTACCTACATAGGTACTTAACGGTATTTAATTCTAACTCCATAACAATTTTATATTTTTCATGGCTCTTATAAAAACAAATAATAACTAATAGCATTAGAAAGTGAAGAACACAATTGGATAGCATTTTTTGTGAAAATGACAGAATAATAAAATACATAAGTTACCTGTTTCACCAGAGAACAGAAAATTTCATCATTAAATCTACGCAAAAGTAATGATGTCACATATCAGCTGCCCTGCTAGTGTTTCATGATTGAGGTCGGAAACTGTTAAAAACGCAATAGCAAAATCGCCAACATTTTAGCGAGGGCCAATGGCATTTCCATTGCTTATCACCTGCTGTACTTCAAGGAAAACTTGTATGTGCTCTGTGCATGAGTGATACATTCTGTTCTCCCGTGAAATGACTTAAACACAGTTCAAATATAAAATGAAACAGGTTTTTAACATGAACATTAATTACAGTTGCAGAACAAAATGAAATATATCGTAACTGAGGATGCTCTCTTTTTTACTGCTGGCTGCAATACGATCTGCAGGAAAAGCAAAATATATATTGCGTTTATTATTTAAATCGTTGAAGGAATGCAAAGGATCCTTGAAATACACTGTCTCATCTGGATGAAATTTAATAATGTACTAATAGCATAAAAAATGTACAAAAATACAGGTGTCCAAAAAATAGCGGATAAACTCAATGGTACGTTAGCAGGAATGGTCACCTCAGTATGCGAAAAACGCTAAAAAATTCCAAGTGCCGTAGTTTTCAACAGAAAAAGTCCAAAGTCTGCCTACTCAACTCCTATTACAGTCGTTATGCTGACTAATATTTTTTTGATCTTAAACTATTGTGTCACGTTGTATTCATTCCAAGACACAAGGGAACATGTTCTACACGTAACAGACACTCTTAAGGTACACACTCAGAGGAAAGGCTTAAAACATGCATGAGCAAGCTATGGAATATGTAGAGGGAAAACTCAGTGTGTGGGAATAACGCACTCCCCTCTCCACGAAATAACTGCACATTCAAGTCATTGTGTGTGTGGATGAATAGATTATGGATTTGACTTATTCAAACATGTACAGACTGAACTGTGCATTCTTCCCTCTGTTAGTATGGGCTCCTTAAGATGCGTGACATGATTGTAATAGTGAAATGTTACTCAAATCTCGAAGGCTTAAGGGTTACTTACATTGCGAATAAAAACAAGTGCAAACTATGAGTAAATTAATAGTTGATAGTTTTATGGCAATACACCGTAACAAAGTATGCAGCCTGGTTACTAAGGTACAATTACATAGTGGACTAGATATCCCTTGCTATTAATATGGGAGTTACCTTTTACGAGTGCTGCCATATTATTTCTTTCCTATGAACTTTTTTTCCTGCAGAGTTCGTACATTTGAAATTCCTATTTACAAATTTTAAGGTATAATATAATCTCATTCGGCTATACAAATGAATTAAAAACGATTTTGGAAAATCCTGACACGGATGATTTAAATTAAATGTACTAAATAAATTACGATATAGTTTTACTACATTCCTTGATGTAATAAAAGTTGCAAAGTTTTCTTCAAATTTGTCTTCTAAAAGACATATATAAAAATAAAAATTGTCACTAGGCATTAATAAGTTACCAAAAGTATCACACTCTTTATTTTTATATGCTTTAAAATGGCAATAAATTGTCGTTTCATCTAATGTCTCTTGCTCGTTGGCGTATGCATTGCAAGTTTCACATGAATGTTTTTCTAAGCACTTTCGAATTAAGTATCCGCAAGTGTAACGCAATGAATTTTCTTCAACTATTGATGCTTTTTGGTAGTCACAATCGTGTAAATTTAACTGCTTTTCAACAGCTTCGGTTGGCATCAATAAGTCACCTGTGTCTGAATCTGACAAATGTCCCAGTAAGTCTGAAGCCTGCATTAGCAGTTGACTAAAGTCTGCTTCACAATTTTCACTTTCTGTATATAAAAAATCAACAGAAAACAATTTTTTGTATGCCCTTTGAAATTGAATTGGTGTAGGATTTATAGCATTTCCACCTTGTTTCCTTACTGTGCCAAAGAAATGTTCCAGGTCATCTTGGTGTAATCTCCGTGTTAAGATATACTCGAAATCTTCTTGTAAAATATTCCACAACATTAACAGACCTTTAATTGTAATTTTCCAACATCTAATCGATTTTATTTTATTTGTTATATTTTTCCCATTGCGGTCAAAAACAGTGACATTTTCAAAAAAACTGTAACAGTCACTAAGAAAATTCAACTGGAAGGTATCACCTTCAAATGGCTTCTTATATTCAGAACCATCAGTTACTGGACTGGATGAATTAAAAATATCCATTAGCTTATCAAACCTTTCAATAAACTCTATCGTACCGACTGCATCTGGGTGCAACTTTCCAAGGCTGACATATGTTGATAAAGCGGCAGCAACAGTAGCACTCATAACTTGTGTTGCTAAACGTACTTTCATCTTCTCCAAAGGTGTAGGATGAATGTGTAAATCTGTCAGTTTTTTTGCCAGTCTGTTATGCAATGTCTTGTCATGGTTATAAAATGTTTCAATAAATGCCCATGATGTGTATTTATTCTCAAAAACAAACCTGTGCTTCAATAAATTGTTTCGTGTAGCCTTCACTAAATGAGGTATATCAAACATATATGCAACTTTTAAATTATTTACATAGAAGTAGGGCTGCTCTGTGCTAATTCCCAATTTATTTGCCAAATGAATATTGTTAGAACCCATGTCATTGACTAACAGAACAACTTTTAATCCAATGTCAAAAGATTTCATAACACATTCCTCAATTATAACTTTCAAGTTTTCAGCAGCACATGTGGTGTGCACCAAATAGTATGCTAGTGGCTGCTTCCATTTTGAAGATATTCCCTTAAGCATAACCACCAATACGTTTAAACAAGGTTTAAGTATTTTTTCCTCGCCCAAATCTTGCAGACCTACAACTTCGTCTTGGCCAATGTTATAAAATAAGTGGGATTTCAATGCCATTTCATCCACACATATTAAACAATATTTGTCCCTTTCTGTAAATGTCTGCATTTTCAATTTTAAGGCTTCCAAAATGACAGCATTGATTCCAGGCTTTATGACCAAGTTTTCAGTCATTCGAGACAAAGTACGCCGCGTTGGGAAGGAGAAGATGTTACTAATACTTTTATAAGCTAATGGACTAGAAAAATAAATAGTCAGGCACATTTTCTTGAAATCATCACTATAACGCCTTCCTTTTGGTCGTTTACCATACAGATCAGCTTGTACTTTCACAACAGCAGCTGCTTCTGGAGGAAGAAATTTGTCACACAATTTTTTGAAATCGGCAACTTTCACATCATCCAACTGCAACTCAGACTTTTGCAACACCTCTTCAGATTTCTTTTGAAGCCTCCTTACTTTATTTTGCAAATATTTTAATTTTGTTCGCATTTTTTCTTTCCGCGGAGTGTGTTCTGTGAATTTCGAACTCGTTTGCACCTCGGTCTGTACGGACTTCATAGAAGTTTGTTCCTTTTCAATTTCAGGGGCTTCAGAAATCTCAGTGCCAAATGGGATTCTTTTTTCCAAATGTTCCTCGGTCATTTTCAACATTTTCTGCTTTCGAATCATTCCCACCAGTTTCTTTGGTGTAGCACCTGAATTTACAGAGAAAAATATAATTTTATCTAATAAATACTTTTGGACTTGTAAAAATTATGCACAGTAAATAATTTTCAAGTGCTCAGTGTTTAACTGCTATTGCCATTTGATTTTGAAAAAAATATTTTTATTGCCATTACTTTAATTTCCACAAAAAACCGTAGCGGTCTTATATCGAATCGGTGATGTCGGTGCTCACATATACAGGCCATTTATTATGTGTGGTCTTGGACGGCACCATCAACTTCCTTTCCCTGATCTCCTGACCATCAAGTCAACTTTTTTTAGGTTTCATAGAAAATTGCTGAGCATTTTAAATTGTTTACTGAATGCTTAATTTTTTGTAATACATTTGTACAATTAATCAAAGGATTGTCGAATTGAACTAGGGATGCAACGTTTAAACGTTTAACCGCCCGTGTGGCCACTACCCGTTTAGGGGAACGTTTAAACGAACTGCAAATAAAATTTAGATATCATTAAATTTCAGATAAATAAAGCCGCGGATGGCGAGTGCTAGGCACGCACCTCGTAAGAGCAAAAGAGACGCGGCCACTTAAATATTGCAAAACCGTCCTGTGCTTTTCAAATTGATTGTTTGCATCCCTTTGAGGACTTTCGTCGCCTTCGCCGCAGCCATCATTCAACGGAATATGTATTATTTTATGATTTATAACCCAACTTTCAAATGACGTTTGATTTTTTCTAATTATTCAAGTTTCAAAACAATATTGGTAAGTTACGCGTAGGGTGCGCGTTTAAACGTTTAATATACCTACGCATTTAAACATTTATGAAAAATTGCTAAACGTTGCATCCCTAAATTGAACTACACTTACCAAAATGTTCCATCTGCATACCACTAGTAGATGGTCGTGGTGAAGTCACCGCAGATGTAGTTGCAATCGGTTCTTGAGATTTTCCATTTGACGGAAAGTTAGAATCTGTAATTGATGATAGAAAACATGGTTGTGATTTGTGGCACAGCAAGAATTCAGATTGATAATATATAGAATATTCTATTTGTCTATAAACTGTATGCATTACAGAGCATGAATATGTAGTAGCTACTGAGCAATACCATAAAGTAAGCATCGAGTATCGATACCAATAGAGTATTAAAGAGTACTGAAGTATGTATTGCAATTATTGGAGGATTAAAATAAATTTTAAAAATATATTAAATAAGATGGCTGAAATCGAAACCAAACCGAAAAATAAGCCGAAACTGATAATTTGGTAGGTGTCTACCGAAGGGGTGCCACATCCAAAATTAGGTATACAAATTAGAAGTATCAAAGATTACTAAAAAATATTATATTATAAGTGAGTAAGCACAAAAAATGTATTACCTGTATCATCAGCGACATATTCTGCTTGTACAGCACTAGTGGAGGGTTGTGGAGAAGTCATTCCTGTAATTGTGGCAGTTGGAGAGAATTCTTCATCTTGTAAATGTAAAACAGGTGTTGCATGTCCTTGCAATCGATTTCGCAAGTCATTTAAGAACATACTATCTTTGAAATGTATGCTGCACACTCTGTAACTGCTATTGTACATCTTAGATGGTCCAAGTTCTTCGAACACACTCAAATAATTGCATGCCACAGCCCAATCCCTGCACCTAAATCAAAACAAGCTTGCATAATTTTGCATGGACATCATAATAATTATAGTCTAAAATGAAATAAAATGAAACGATGAAATAAAATTTTTTAGAAGGTAAATAAATTAACATTACCTGACAAATAAAACATACAAAAACGTTTGCCTACATACCTGTTATGATCTTTTGGAAATCGAAATAAAGATACTCCTTTAGTATCACTTGCATTAAAGCAGTTTCTTACGGCACATTTCTTTACACCTCTCTTTCTGGAAATCATTTTAAAACTACCCAAACAAATCCGCAAATCGAAGATAAACGCAAAGTTACCACTTTACTACAGTCAAACACAAATTATAAAGTTAATAAACACAACGTTAATAACACACTTAAACTTATCAAAGCATAAGAAAGGATTAAACACGAACACAAAAGTTCCAAGAACAAAGCATGTCACGTAAACATATGCTAGACGAGACGTCATAAACAAGGCAGCCATCTTCCTGGTCTCCCAAAATCGATTTTGCGCACAAAAATATAGGATCACGAAATCTGATAAGAGACTTTACTGTGTAAATAGATATACTGTGCTATGGCGTATGCGGAAATATCCCAAACGCACAAGGATTACAGTCTGCTTTGTCATTTCCAATGTTGCATCATTGCGAAGGCTGTGAATTTTTTTAATTGAACAAGATTCAATTTTTGAAACCAAGTTATCTTTGGTGTCGTATCCCTCACTACCCATTTAGTTGATTTTCTCTAGTACAACATGATAGATATCAATTATATTTATTGCTCTGTCATTACTGTTTCTAAAACAACTGATCTATTTTATTACAGGGTGTTTCAAGCAAAACTAGACACCCCAAATGAGTCTGAGTCAACAATATTTTGAAGAATCAGGAAAACACGTCAACGATTATTCGAAAGGGGACACAGTTTAGAGTAAAACGGGTACACCTATCTTCATCCCCTTACCTGACATGGTCACTGCCCCCGAGATTTTATATAGCAGTGGGGTGTCAAATGATGCACCGTTTGAAAGGTATTGAAATTATCTGAATAACAATGCAAAAAATTTAAGTACTTTTCAAAGGATGTTATCACTTGACCCCCTTGCTGTATAAAATTTCAGAGGGGCTGACCATGTCTGGTAAGGGGATGAAGATGAGCGTGCCAGTTTTACTTCAAAATATGTCCCCCTTCGAATCATGGTCGACGCGTTTTCCCAATTCTTCAAAATATTTTTAACTCGAGACTTATTTAGGGTGTCTAATTTTGCTTGGGACACCTGTATAATATTTGAGCGATTTGATGTCCCTAAAAATACTTGTTTTTAATTATTAATTTATAACAGCTAAGTAGTCTGTTATGAATAGGACTCTAAACTCGGGCTCCCACTAGTTTTAACGCGATAATGTTTAGACATTTATTAGCTCCGTAGCCTAAGCTAGGTAGCTATTGTGATAGTCGTTTTTTGACCATGGTGTTTTTTCATCAAATGTGGACGTTTCAGGTCATTCTAAGACTTTTTGGAAAGGTGGCACATTTCCGTCCGTATGTATGTGTGTATGTCTGTTGGCACTTTTACGAGAAAACGGCTCCACGGATTTTGCTGAATTTTTGCATACGTATATCAGAGATGGTTCATAGGAAACTGATGGAGTGGTGTTTTTTAAAACACTTTTGAGCCGAGATATGACGTCATCGAACATGTTTTTCCATGAGACCGTATATATTTTTGTATTGCATCGGATAGAGGGTATTTTTCTCTACACGATGTGCGAAAATCGTAATAGGTTGTATAAGGAAAAAATTGAGAAAAAAATTACGAAAAGAAGGAGTTCGCGCGCGCGCGCCCTCCAGTTCAGTTGTGGCTGTAGCTAGGAAGCTGTTCTGTCAATGCGTTGACAACTAGTTTATTATATTATTTCCAAAGCAATGCTTATTTATCTATTTATTTTATTTTTCTTAAATCATTTATATTAGGTAACAATCTGCATTACCTGCTTAAATAAATAAAGCCAGTAAGTATTACAAGTACCTGCATGCATGAATTACCTGTAAAAATTTTGTAATAGTTGTGTAATAGTTATGTAATTCATGTAATACTAATGTAATACTAGTGTAATGCTAATGTAATAGTTATGTTTTTTGTTGTAATACTCATGTAATACTAATGTAATACCATGTAATATTTATGCATTTTGTGGCATGAAATAATTGTACATTTTGAGTTTTTAACTTAATTTTGGTTTAAAAAAGTGTGTTAGTTATATCGTTCTCAATCCGACGCATGATGAAGATACCTTTGATAGACAAGGTTAGCAAAGGGGAGGAAGTAAAAATAGTTAGAAAAAAGAAAGATATGTGGAAGACGATAATTAGTTAGTTCGCAACCTACTAGTGGCAGAGGTAGGGATAAAATATAAAAATAGGCAAAGGTATGCCCAGATTAGAGAATTAGACTACTGTTCGCAAATAGGATGTTCTACGTTGGGGAAATACGTCCAATCAATCTTCTGACTAAGAATTTTGTGATGAGAAACTACTCTTATATCAAGATAAAATAACAACTGACTGCCACTAACATTCTTATTATTTTTTTATTCCTTTTGAAATTTATGAACTATTTCAAGCCTAAATTGGACACATCCACAAACATAAATACATCATGTATTATGTATACAATGAAATCAATTAAATGCACGCATATATCGTCATTTGAAGTTATTTCAATGCGTATGATGTAAATACAACAATAACGCAGTAAATAATAAATATAGTTAGGCGACATAGGCACATTACAAAAATAAAACTGGGAGCAAAATGTTCCCTAATACTCGCCTGGTATTAACTCCGCGACGAACGAAAAAGAACACGACGCCTAGCCTGAGATTTTCCATATTACGTTTTTTACCCAACCACCGTGTTTTGCAAATTTGCTTTTCGGTGGCTGGGTTTGAGTGTTGATTGAGAAGTCTTTCAAACCTGTAATAATTATATGGTAGGTACTTCGTGTTATCGCTTCATAATTCTATCATTCACCCAGTACCTGTCATTTCCAACCTGTCACTCTATAAAGCCTTGGTTTTTAAGTCTGTCGCTGTTCGAACGGCAGAAAATTTTCAGTTTTTTGTTTGGTGTAACTTAGCAACAAACAAATTGGTCGAAAAACATTTTCCAGCGCAGTGTGTCGACGGAGTCCGTCGGCGGAAAGTTTTTAACAACCAAGGCGTCTGAACGGCGCCACACCAATTTATACAAACTTACTTATCCAAAATTTCCACTGTAAGAACATTTTACATGTATGTGGAGAACCCCTCGAAGCACCTGAGAAAATTATTTTGGTGTATACGAAATACGAGTACAGGTGCTCATACTCTCGAGTACCAAACCAAAGTTTTGTTTTTCTTAATGGAATGCCCCACATCTGTTTACATATTTGAGTTCATAATAAAATTTTATGAAAGTTAATATTACACGATGGGGTTTAGAGTGAGGGACTTTTAAGATAATATTACCATTTTAATGCCAGTGTGGACCCAACTTTGAAGAGCTACCTACTGACGTCGTCTACTAGTCGTAGCTATTTAAGAATTCTTTATTAATCTTAGCGCACATTATTTGTCGGAATCCGACGGACGGGGACGGCACGCAACGGAAAAACATTCTTAAGAGGTATACGTACGTTGCTCAAGAAAAATAAACACTCGATCGCGTGATACTCTCCCCCACTACACCAGCCAGCGTAGGAGAAACACGAAGAGAAACAGATCTGCCAGCCAGATACGGCCCGAACGTACTCGGCTGTCACCGACTACTGAGGGGCGATTGGAATCTGCTAGCGGAAGGAGGCGCTCCCGTTTTTAGAAATGGGTTTATTGTCGAAGTAAATTTAATGTAACTTATTTATTTTTAATTTAAATGCATTGAAATTTGAAACGCAAGCAATTTAATGTTCATATTATAGTGTGTTCTAATTAGTTTTCCAGTATTTGCTTTTTGAACCAAGTTTCTAGCTGCTGAAAATACTCCAAAAGGCAAATTTCACACGTCTCGTTTCTATGATTATTTACATATTTGTTCTTAATTTGGTTTGACGGAATTGTAGAACAAATCTTCTTCTTTCTGACAAAGAAGAAATTTCTGCAAAATATTCATTAGTAAGAGCTCTACGTTTCGTAACATAGAGCTTGATATCGGCGCTGTTTTCAACGTACGTATCCCTCTTAACATACATTTAAATTAGTCAACTCACACTTGTGCGGACCGCATTTAACGGATTCTTAAAATCCGGCGAGTATTCTGCAATGAGAATCAAAATTCGTCCGGCGCTTGCCGTCCGTCCGATGTGTGCTAAGCTTTAAGCCGGCTCCAAACGATGTGGTCACTCGACAGATATTCGCCATGTGTAAGCAAATGCAGCATCGTGTGGACGATACGACGTATGCCAATGTGGTCATGTGCGTAGATTTGTCCAAACGCCAAATGTTTGACAAGCGCAAACAAATGCAGCATCGTGTGGATGATACATGCATGAGCATTCGAGAGGATGTGTGCACTCGTCAAATATTCGCCAAAGCAATACACATGACACATCGTTTGGACCATGGACGAATGTATTTTACTTGATGTGTTAAAGGTTCGCTCCGAGGGCGGTAAATAAGCACACATCAAAGCAGACGAATCTCCGCGCATCGAACCCGAGCACGTGCATGCATTCACTTTAATTTTTACATTTTACCAGATTGATGACCTGATGAAATTGATTATCTTCTCATATTCGCTGCAAATTTAGCAAACTTAAACAAGCGGGTAGACAAGCCAAAAATTGCCAAGTGAGCATATAGTGTGGATAACGTAACGAATACTTCGAGGCATATTTGTCATGTGTTCACATTGCCGCGTTAACACATCGTGTGTATGAACGACTTGGCGCTATAAATTTTCGGCAAACAAATATTTGACGCATTTTTACTTGACTAACATTTGACGAATGACCATATCGTTTGGAGCCGGCTCTCGAGCCGGCTTTAGACTACTTTCACACCATAGGTAGGTACTTTTGTCACAATACTTCATATCAAAGGATGGAAAACTTACGTAATCTAATATATGGAGTTTTGCTGAAAAATTTCAAATTGAATACCAGGTATGTATATTATTTCCATATTCGATATAGTCAGTTTACTAAGCTTTTGATTGATGTATTTGCTAGGTCCCTAAGTCTGCGACTGACGGTTTCGATAGAATTCAAAATTGAACGTTTTAAAATGTATAGTAATTTGGTGGACAGTTTATTGGGTTCTCCTATATTTTAGCACCCAAAACGCAAAATACGGCTTCCATTTTGTATCTGAAAGTCGAGTTCCCATCGAGACAAAAAATTGCTAAAGATTTCTTCTTCATGATCATATTCTTAAAATACGTGATAACTCATTACCTAAACCTAGGTATAATTTGAAACAAGGAGTGCCATGGAAGAAAACAATCCTTTCAAGAAGTAATCTTGCAATGGGATTTCTTGTGCCGATCGCCTATGTAAACTTTGTTCGTTAAATTTTCTGCAAAAACAAAGTGTAAGCATTTTTCTAAGTTTTGGGTGGCAAAATAGCAGGGGATATTCCCTAAAGATGGTATAAAATTACGGCAAGAATTTCAACTTTTAAGGTTCAATCTTTACTTCTGTCTAAATTATCAGTCGCAGACCTGCCAATATCAACATCACACTTAAAACTTAAAAACTCTCGTAAAAACTACCAAGCATCCTCCCTTTTCCAAACATACCACCAATCAGTTCTAAACATCCCATTATCACACATACACAATTATCCAACCATATCCATTCATTTATCTGCAAACACTCTTACTCATCTCTCAATCCCGTCATCTGATATAGGTACCCAAGCTTTATTGCCTCATAATTTTTGCATCCACTCTATACCTATCATGTTCAACCTGTCACACTTAGAACTTAACGGCCGTGTGAGTGACGTCATACCAATTTACACACACACTTCTTATCGTCAAACTCACACCCATAAAACAAAAATTAAAATACTTTAACACCTGTAGGTATAATATTTTCGTTTTTTAATCCTGCATCAGTTTACCATATATATTATTTTCCTGTCGCCAAGATATCGCTGCTCCAACTTTGTTCAATCGGAGATATTTAATTTTTAAAATCCTCTAGGTATATCTGACAAAATTTTGACAAAAGAATGCCGGTAACTTAAAAAGTATAGGCATATTGGGGGAAAATATCTTATACAACCTCACAGTAGATCAATTATTAAAGAATACAAAAATGCAATCAATTACAAATTGTTCCATTAAAAAAACAAAGTTTGTTGCTGTACAGAACACAGAAGGAACGGTGCGAAGTGTATAAATGGAAATACATAATTAAATTTTAAAGTATGGAGAACTAAAAATAAGGACGAGTCCCTCATATAACTTTTCTCTCTGAAATGCATAATAAAGGCGCAAAACTCCGCCGCTGCACTGTTTCGACAGCCTGTATATTCACAAAACAAATATAGGTATACCTATAAGATCATGGCAGTTATACAACTATAAATTTTAAAATAAAAATCTTCATTTGCTTTGTGTGTAAATATAATAATGATGTACCTATGTAGGTAGGTAATGTACCTATCCTTCATTTTTGGATAAGGAAAATAATTCATTCCTGAAGTGTCAAGAAACCACCAGCTGCCGCGGCAAAACATGCCTTTGAGCAAGAACTGCCGCGCCGACAAAGAACCGCGAGAACGTTTGCGGCGTCTATTGTATTTTTACTAGAGGGATTATATATCATTTTATAACTGGCTCAAAATACTAAGGCACACGAGCGCCCTCAAACGGGTAATAGCGTAACTTCAACTCGGCCACCGCTTACCGACTTTATAGTTCGAAGACTCCAAGAAATATTACAAAACTTTGTCTTAAAGAGCGCCATCTGACCTCTGCCTCACAAAGTAGAATTTTCTGCCTCCCAAAAGGTGTTTCCAATTTTACACACGGTATTGTCTAACTATAACATCTTTAAACAATGGTATAGTTCTTTTCAGATATCTTGGCGTGTGTGTGTGCAGTAATCTGCGCATTACGTTCATATGTCTTTCTCCCTTTTGTAAAATGGATTTGTTGAATTTTAATTGCTGCCGTAAGATGACTTGAGAATATTATCACGTTTCCGTATTTGATCTCGCTCTTTCTTACTACGGTTGTGTGAAACAAAATGGTTTCAGTATTAATATGCTTATTTTCCAATATCCAGTGGTCACCAAGGAATTTATTAAAAATTATTGTCTTTCAAGTATAACTGTCAGTTTGATTGTCAGGTGTAAAGATGCCTGGAAATGTTTTTACGAAACAGTGTTGAGAAGTTTTACGAAATATTTTTGAATACTTTACTCGAGAGAAGGAAAATAATGGTCCCCTATTAATTGCCTTTAACTTGTGACCAGGAGCGATTGGCCGATGCATTAAAAGTAAGTCTACACAGCGTGTTGCGCTTAGTTGGAGAGGAAAAACGAGATTTGTCTGCTGCAACGCCCGGAAAAAGGCACAGCAAATCAAAATTAAAAAGTGAAGATGTAACTGACGCATTAAAACCGAAGTAAGGAATGCTATTTATTCCATGAAAGAAAAGAAATAACATTACATTAAAAATTTTAACAAATCAAAAACAAAACAAATAGTGGATATTTCTGACCCAAGTTTGTGACGTTTATAACCAATGGCAGATTTAAGTACAAACTAGAAAATAACCGGTGTCTTTTGTGTGAACGGGCTAATGTTGTGGGTAAAATAATACATTTCTTGAGGGAAAACGTCAAAATGCTCATTGCCGTGTGCCGTGTCCAGAGTCGCGGCGCACACGCTTGTCGCGGTTCCTAGCAACAGCAAAATTTTGGAAACTACTGAACTGTTGGCGGTTGCTTGGATAATCGGATATGGTGGCGCAAACGCCAACAAATCTGAAAAATACTATATAACTATACTCTATTCCTTAGAAGATGTCTCCCACGTGACATCTGTAAGTGTCAAGTTACGCAGGACGGTCGACCTACCAAGTTTGGCAAGTGTCAGAGAGACACTGTCATTCTCAGCACTAACTTATAAAAATCAGACGAAGTGAGGTAAATCGCATGTACAAGCGATATAGTGTTCCACTCTTTTAGGATTGATTCGAAGAATGGGGACCCTTTGCTACCATTTCACTTAGGTCTTTACGTTTGCTTTTTATGTCATAATAATTTACAACTATCAGGGTTAATTAAAATTGCCGGATTTTCTATGACTATTTCACTCATCGAATTTTAAATCAATCCACATTCGCTATTTCCGAATATATTGATGTATTACAGCGGGAAAAGTGCCTGCTAAAAATTTTATCGGGGGTAATGAGCCAATGAACTGTTAGCATTCGCTAACCTACAGGTAAAATCACCTTACTTTTTATGCACGTCACAAAATGTAACGATTGAGAGTCGCCTTACGTAAAATGACAAGTCATATAAATTGAATGTGCTAAAAAAGAATAAAGAAATATTTGAATGTCTAAACACAACACTATTTTGTTGCATGATTGCCGCTTAATTTTTTGACGTTTCCCGGTTGACTTGACAGCTGATATTCTGAAAGCGTCAAGTTTCGTTAACTTTTGTTGTTTTTGGTGTTTTAAACCCTTGTTTTCTTTGTTCATCAACTTTTGCGGTAAAAATCTGTTCTATTGAGAACTAAAATAGTGCTCCTGGTTATTTATTATCGGTGTTGTTATTGTTGTTGTTGGTATAATACCAAAGTTCTTAAACAGTCGGTGTAAGGAGCTTGTAGCGTCCCTTATCAACTATTTTGTAAGAGAATTGGAAAATAATGAACCCTTATTACCATTGAATTAAGCATTGAATTCAGTTAGAGAGGTAAATTGAATTTTAATATTTTGGAATTGAGTATCATAAACTCTTGTGGCAACAGTGCTGATATGAAGCCTGTGACGTGCATAAAAAGTAAGGTGATTTTAACAATACATGGTTTTACAGCGACAAAATTTTAAAGTTTCCTGGACTACCAGGTCGTTCTCTAGCAACTCAATTTATTTACACACGTAGCCAACATTTGACATCACTAATAAAATATGGTTAGAATCACACCATTCGTGAAATGCATTTATCTCAACTAATAAGCATAGGTTTGAATTTAGTGGTTTGTTTCGTAAAATAGCCATGATGAATATCATTCGAGCTAAGATTTTACCTGGCAAAATTTGTCAGTTGTACACTCGAGGTGCCCAATTTCTTTCGTGGCATTTTCAAAAATTACTGGACTGACGTTTCGTAATTTTTATGTAAAATGTCACTCAAGAAATTGCCATGCAACCTCTCGTGACAACTGAAAAAAATTGCCGGTATAATCTAAGCTCTTATGATATTACTTATGAAAATTTTGCATGTAAGTATGCTCGAGAAGCGCAATCCGTGCATTTCGGTGCATCTCGAGAGCAAATAACGTTGCACACGGGTATGGTGTACTATATGGAACAAAAGCAAAAGAAAATATTAAAAGCTTATTCATAAAAACAGTGGAGGAGGCAGACATAGATTTGATTTATACCTACCTCTTAGTCACAGCCGACTCGAATGTACAAGCCACGAAGTACGAACTGGCAACACTGCAAAGCAGCAAACAAGTGGTCCTCCCGCGAGAAACGAACAGACCAGCGCGCCTATAGCAGACTGCTGAGGGCTCGCATTTTACTCGCATTTTACAGCTAATTTTGAAAACTTTTGGAGGATAATATTATATTATACACGAGTTTATAATGAATGCTATTATTACCGAGGATGAAGTTTACAACACGAGCGAGTTTTGTAATCATCCGAGGTAATAATAGCATCATTATAACGAGTTGTATACTATACTTTGTCCACGACTATCAAAATAGATTCCCAGAAAGAATTTACCTTCATTTCCCTTCTCCAGAGTGTAAGAAAGATTCATACATACGCTCTCAGGTACAATTTTCTTGGTTTTTTGGGCAATGAATCTAATGAGGCAAGTTCTGCAGCTTCTTTTATTGCTGGTGCTGTTAAAGAAACCTCGTTTTCACTCTCACTACTCATTATATATTCTTTTTTAGAATATGCATTTCAAATTAAAAGCAACCATGCTGATTTGACGTTTCAATTTGGACTGACACATCGCGATCGCGGCCTACTAAATATGTAAATGTAAAAAAGGGTCAAAGCGATGTTCCTATTGGTGTAGTGAATAATATTCATTAATCACTGCAGTGATTAATGTATCTAATTATGATTGAAGAAACACAGGTATAAAGAGTATATTATAAGATAGTCGTGGACCTCGTCGTGGACAATAGTATATTATACACGAGTTTATAATGAATGCTATTATTACCGAGGATGAAGTTTACAACACGAGCGAGCGAAGCGAGCGAGTTTTGTAATCATCCGAGGTAATAATAGCATCATTATAACGAGTTGTATACTATACTTTGTCCACGACTATCAAAACAGATTCCCAGAAAGAATTTACCTTCATTCCCCTTCTCCAGTGTAAGAAAGATTCATCCATCTCAATCCATATGCTCTCAAGTATAATTTTCTTGGTTTTTTGGGCAATGAATCTAATGAGGCAAGTTCTGCAGCTTCTTTTATTGCTGGTGCTGTTAAAGAAATCTCGTTTTCACTCTCACTACTCATTATATCTTCTTTTTTAGAATATGCATTTCAAATTAAAAGCAAACCATGCTGATTTGACGTTTCAATTTGAACCGAGGGGTGTGTCACGAGAAAAATTTTGTACGAAACATAACCTTTTTCGTAAATATTGCCTCATATCGCCTTGAGATTACCTCATATTACAACGGTTTGCTTAGAAATTACCCGGATTACCACGGAACACGTCGGGATTGCCTCGGAACACCTCAAGATAACCTCGGAATACCTCAGGATTACCTTGGATTGCCACTTGATAACCTCGGATTACCGTCCCCCACCTTGATACTTTTCATACCAAAATTAAGATTACATGGCGCAAACTTCACGAGACCTTAATAGTAGCTCCCGGTTGCATACAATACGCATGCGCACGCATTTTGGTAGTATAAAAAAACTAAAGCTGAGAGAACGCATTTTTGAAACAGACCATTTACTTGCCCTCTCGCACCAGACCCACGCATTTTTTGGAAAAAAGATTAAAAACAAGCAAAATATATCAAATCCCTACGGGATCAGAACTCGCCTAGCCGTAGGAGAACAACATGGCAGTTCTGTACGATACCCAAACACCCACCGAGAGCGTTGGCGATGTTTTCCAATAACGAATTACTTAAACATCATTTTACTGATATAGTGTAATGGTCACGCCGCGCCGCATGCGTATTGTACGCAACCGGGAGCTACTATTAAGATCTCCTCAAACTTGTAATTCAATAATTAAATAAAAACAAAATATCAAGATGCAGTCTCATTTTTAATAACAAACGTAATACTCTGGTAATACAAAACATATGATTATTCTTTTAATAAAATAATAAAATGAACTCCAAAAAACTAACATTAATTATTTGTGGTATTTCTCTTCAACTCTTTATATTCTCTGGCAATTTTTACACGGTTCGGATCTAGATAGTAACAGCGGCCCGGACCCCACCATATTTATGGGACTAAAAAAGATGTGGATATCTTCCACTTCTTGGTATTCATCCATTTTTGGCCATACAAAACCTTCTAATTCTGCTTTTAGAAATTTTACTTTAAATATGTTGGGGCCAAGTTTTTAAACCACGCGGCCAATATACCAGCTGACGTATAACTGACTGCGTAGTATTTTTCGATTTCAAAATTTTTTTGGTCGGTCATTATGATGTCATCGTTATCGAGATAGTCCCCAACGATACCGTCTACTTCGTCTTCATTGCTGTCCGAGTTTTCAGAGAGGACTTCATCCTCAACTTCAGTATCGGAGTCACTGTCCATAACAATCTTTCTTTTTCCCTGCAGAGAAATTTGTGTTTTCATCTCGGTGTTCATTAAACGAGCCACTTCTAGTGTGCCAATATATTTTGAGTCACCAGTTTCTGCGGAATGAACAAGAGTGGGATCCGGGATTGTGTATTTATAATAGTTTACATCGTAAAATTCATGGTGCGTCGAGTTTGCTGGTGTAAGAGTATTATCTTTAAGGTGATACCAATTACAACATGTAGCACATTATAATAATAGCACTATGCATACAATAAGCACAAGAATAAACAGCGATTAACATCTTCGAACACAAGTGCATGTTGCCACCGGTCTGTCACATGCAAACAATAAATATGGCGATGGCACACGAATTTTCACGAACTCATACGAACGCGGCAAAATCACCTCGTATAACCTGATATTACCTTTGGATTGCCTCGGATAACCCTTGGATTATCTCGGATTACCTCAGATAACCCTCAGATTACCCTGGATCGCAAAATATTACCTTGGACAACCCCGATATCGCCTCGGATTACCCCTGGATTGCCTCTACTGTGTACGAAAAATTACCTCGTGAACCACCCCTCGATTTGAACTAACACATCGCGATCGCGGCCTACTAAATAAATGTAAAAAAGGGTCAAAGCGATGTTCCTATTGGTTTAGTGAATAATATTCATTAATCACTGCAGTGAATAATGTATCTAATTTTGATTGAAGAAACACAAGTAGGTAAGTATAAAGAGTATGTTGTAAGATAGTCGTGGACAAATATTATTAAATTATCTGTTTAGACAATAATTAAATATCCATTGCCATATTTTATGTAAGCTAATGCCCAGCAATACTTTAAATCGGTCTAATAAATTCTGAATCTGTGACCATCTGTTAATTTTCATATGAAAAGCTGAGATCCATTTTAAATCGTTAAAATGCATTTCATTGCCCTTTGCGAATATTTTTATTGTTAAGTCATTATTAATTAATATTTGGTTCTCGACTGTAATAAATTGCATCAGCATCAAGATTTAATGTGGAAAAGATAACTTTAGGTGTTAATATTTTTATATTCCAGTTATCAGAAATATTCAATTTTTCCGAAAAACCGTTGACGAAACCTTCAAAACTTTCAATATCTGCTTTTTCAAAGTTTTGTATAAGATTTCTGGTTTACGAATTTGATTTTGCCGCCTAGATTCATGATCTTTAGGAACGACACACTTTTTTGTGGATAAGTACTTCGGCAAATTTAGAAAAATGGTTGGAAAAGTATTCTAATATAACTTAGGTTTGCAAGGAATCATGTCAAGTGTTCCGTCTGGTAATACTCGTAGGTGTTTAACAAATTTAATAATCGCATTGGGATCAAAGTGTAACTCACATACTACAGAATGTTTTGATGGTAACCAGTCTTGTCTAGGAATTGCTTTGAGCCATTCTTGTTTTAATCCAACATCCATAGGGAAACTAAAAGTAGACTTCACACCCTCGCTTTTTATCGAAGAATCATAGTTTGTTTTGCAACCCGGTACACAACAACGTCTCGGCATATTTATTGTACCAGAAAACTGGCAGTCACTTTCCACTTCCATTACAAGAGATAAAACACATACAAAACGATTGTCACGCACATAAAATAATCACTACACAATCTACACTTAATGTACTTTGGACAACACAACTTTTTAACGTTATAATACATTAAAAACTCCGGCTTTTAATCACTTTAAGGCAGGTATACACAGCGCAGTACACGGCAGTACACGTCTGTCAACGGCCATATGCAAAATTTGCCGGCCAGGAGGCAACGTTGCCAGATTTCTTACTTCGCCGCGGCTTGTTCATTTGAGTCGGTTGTGTCTTAGTATTAAAGCTTCTAAAGGCACTATGCAGACACACCAAGTAACATGGCGTAAATGTAACAAGAAGTTGTTTTTGAACAGTTTAAGCTGCTTTGATTGTGAACTCCAAGAATAGAGTGTGCTTTTGATCATTATCCTGAGCACACATTTTTCAAAAATGGCCAAAATAAAGAAAACGAGCTCTGCAAATTATCACATTTTAATCTAGGTTGTTTAAAAACTCCTGGTATTCTTTCCAAATTATTTAATGTACTTATTTTCTTCGAAATTTTGATGCTCGAAATTGCTGCTATTGAGAGAATAACCGCCCACGTTTCATTCTACTACAAGTGGATGCAATACATAATATTCCAACCCGCCCAGCATTGCATCAATAATTGGATGCAGTACACAATACTCCGACCCAACAAGCGCTGCTGCAGAGTTACAATCTTATAAACCCTTTTAGTTTATATAAATATAGTATACAGAGTGGTCACATTTACAATGAATACCACTGGAATCTTCTAAACCCGAAAGAGATCCTGGATAGCTCTCGTTGTTATTGAAATGTCCTGAAAAAATTGAAATATTGCATTCCCTCATTTTGACAGCACATCAACCAACGTGTGTTCGTCGATTTACAATGCATTGTGTATTGTTTTATTTGTTCTGTTACTTTCGGCATGGCTGCCAGTTTAAGATCTTAATAATAAAAATTATGGATCCAGACGAAATAATTTGCGTCTTTTGGTACTTACAGTGAAAGAAGTGATACAATAAGCTGACAGCGAGCCTTCTGATGATATCTCAGATTCTTGTTAATTAATAATTAACCTTTCTTACTTATAATATTGTTAATGTTATTATTGTTATTATTGTTATTGTTATTGCTAGTTTGCGAAACTGTTATGAGTATAAATTTTAAGTGATTTGTGGTAAAAAATATTTAAAAGAATGTAAAAAAATAATATGGTGACATCATGAAATTTAAGAGGGAAATAACTATAAAAAGGTAAGCGCGATTCCATTTATGACAACCGACAATACCTATTTTCGCAAATTTTATTGATTGTTTGTTTTTTGGTTACACAAATAAAAATATCAACGACACAGACTTCTTGGTTTATTGTAAATCGGCGAAAACACGTTGGCGCCCGATATCGGCTGACTGGCTGTTTCATCGCGTCGGCATCGGCAAATATGACTGTGATATCCCTCTGCCAACCGCATTAGTAGGAGAGCCCGCTGCAAAATTATGCACCCATCTGTTAACGAAATGAAATGTGCGGCAAAGGCATGTAAAAACACCGTACTCAACGGAAGGGCACCCGTGCCGGTTACCATTTGGTACAAAAAGGTAAAAACAATGGCACTTCCGGTACGGAAATTTGCGGAAAATTGCGCGATTTGTTAACGAGATGAAAGTTTTGCCATCTTGTAGCCTGCGATTGATTGAATTGAAATCGGTACCCGTGCCATCTATTGCACTAGTACAAATCCCCGGCACGGCGACATTTTGCAACCCGTAACTCGGACAAATTCCCGTCATGTGTTAACAACTTGAAATAAAGTTCAATGAAAAGGGCATTATGTCCCCTTTATGAATATCCAAACGTGCCGCAATTCAAAACAGTCAAAGTAGTTGGCACGGCCCGATTTATAACGCGTTACGCGGCGTCGAAATGTGACTTTTGGATCAATTTCAATGGTCGCACAAAATGTTAATGGTAATGGTATGGTAACTAAGTCATGATACAAAGAACTAAGTAACTACAGTCCTTCTTTTTAACTTGATTCTTACGTCATCAACATAATGTGTAAGTTACTCCGCACGGGCAGCTGTAGGTAATAGTGCATGTTGAAAAGAGACACTTTCGAAAAGAATGTCTGGAATGCCGGTATGGCGATTTGCATTGTGCAAAAAAGGATGGTAAATAAAAGTAACGTCTTAATTGCACGCCGGCTTACGTTCTTTTCAGCGTTCGGACTGCTGGACTGAGTGACATTAGGATCAAGTTAAAAAAAGGACTGTATAGGGAGTAAGTAACTAGGTAAACTTTCGCTATTAAATCATGCTGCAAATGCAACGCGTGACATTGTTGCTGAATTTAGGGCCTATACTACGAAAATAAAAACATTTCCAATGTTAAAAATTCGCGCGCACCGCGCCGGCTGCCGAATTCCCTGAAAATGACGCCGCGCAGCGCGTTATAAATCGGGCCGTGCCACCTACTTAGACTGCTTTGAATTGCGGCACGCTTGGTTATTCGTAAATGGGACATAATGCCCTTTCCATTGAACTTTATTTCAAGTCGTCATGACGGGCATTTATCCGAGTTACGGACTGCAAAAATGTCGCCGTGCCGGGGATTTGTACTAGGGTAAAAGATGACACGGGTACCGATTTCAATTCAATTAATTGCAGGCTACAAGATGGCACAACTTTCATCTCGTTAACAAATCGCGCAATTTTCCCCAAATTTCCGTACCGGAAGTGCCATTGTTTTTACCTTTTTGCACCAAATGGTGACCGGCACGGGTGCTGTTCCGTTGAGTACGATGTTTTTACATGCCTTTGCCGTACATTCCATTTCATTAACAGATGGGTGCATAATTTTGCAGCGGGCTCTCGGACTACATATTCTTATTCAAGGGATCATAATTAACACAATAAACCAAAATTCAAATGCGTTAAAATGACTAATTAGAGCTACTTTTCCAAACATGTTCAAAATCTCTTGCTCTGCTTAAGGATGGCTCAAGACCTCTGCCTTCGGTATTTACCTGGGTTTTATGATGTAATTAATAAATTTCATCAAAAGGCAGAGGCGCTGAAAAGATTTAAGGGTGCCTTATTTTTTGACATTTTTGGCAACCTGTGAATTGTAAAATGTCCGACACGAGAGCGACAAAGGTCGATTTTCTTATTTGTCAACAAACAATTACAATGCATGCGAATATGAACAGCGCTAAAATCATTTACCAAAAATGTCGCTATCCGACGTACTATCTGCAGCACTTATACAGTAGCCGCCATTGGATGGCACCAACTCCTAGCAAAAATATATCTTCAATCTTCATCGTCTTGTTCTATGGTATTTATTGAGCGCCACATTTTCACAACTCAACTCAACTCAATCGAATAAAAACTGGGCAAAACAGAAACTGTTGTTATTGAATTCTATTCGCGGGTGGTGTAAACATAAAGTCCAGTAAGGACCAAACAGTTTAGGAACAGTTGGGAAACAAAACTGTTAGGATTTCCTGAACAAACGGACAGTTCGTATTTTGAGTTTGTTCAGTCCGCTTGGTGGAAACTCGGCAAAGTTCTTAATTCTACAAAGACCGCATAAATTTATGCAGTATTATCTACCGTGTGTCCCGGGAATTCTGAAGCATCCTGTTTAACATGGGAAATTTGAAAATTGCGATTTGTATGTCCCCAAAGTGGTTTAAGAATATTCCGAGTATCAGGACACATACAATGTGCACCAGAGAACGTTTTCGTACAATAATTATCAAAGTTTGACGAAAAATATTAATAATATTTCCAAAAATATAACGCGTGGGAATCAACTTAGTTTAAATACTACTGTAAAGACAATACCAAACGCGTCGCAATGGTTGAGTGAGTGTTGTGGTTTAACCTGTTACATTGCATCTAGCGGATGGTGGTTCAAATCCAACTGCGCGGCGGTAGCGATTCCTTTTACTTGTATTTTTATTTAGAATGAACGGCGATTGATTTCTATCAGAATATGCATAATTAAACGTTTTATAATTTTTAATTAAACTGGAAATTAACCTATCAGAAAATTATTCACATTATTAAAAGGCTGTAACATTGGAGCAGAAAATTAGTTATTTATTTACTTAAAGGTTTTAAAACTGTGTTCATTTTAATTTGCAACAATAACTGCATTTATTTGCGGGCATTGATAACAGCTACTAGGCAATCATCGTGTCTGAAATCAACCCTCGAATAAATATTTGTGGCGGTCCTGAAAAGGACCGATTGGGATCGTTTGCAAGTGCTCAAACAGCTCTCCATTTTGCACCATTTTGCACAGCCTATTGTACTCGTAATATTCCCGACGCACATTCGCTGATTCGCTAGCTGTCGGTAAGTACTTTCAAGTAAAAATTCCCTCCGTAAATTCTCCATTATTTGCAAATAATTATTCCTTTAAGAATCGAACACAAAGCACAAACACAAGGTATCGTTCCAATGCTACAGCCTTTTAATAATGTGAATAATTTTCTAATAAGTCCATTTCCAGTTTAATTAAAAATTATAAAACGTTTAATTAGGTCGTCGTCGTTCATTCAAAATAACAATACAAGTAAAAAAAAGTTGGATTTGAACCACCATCCGCTAGATGCAATGAAACAAGTGCAGTGACTAAACTCACTCAACCATTGCGACGCGGCTGTTACTGTCTTTACAGTAGCATTTAAACTAAGTTGATTCCCACACGTTATATTTTTGGAAATATTATTGATATTTTTTGTCAAACTTTGAAAATTATTGCACGAAAACGTTCTCTGGTGCACATTGCATGTGTCCTGATACTCCGAATATTCTTAAAACACTTTGGGGACATACAAATCGCAATTTTCAAATTTCCCATGTTAAACAGGATGCTTCAGAATTCCCGGGACAGACGGTATAGTTATGTACTTACCTAGTTTGAGACTGCTATAATATTTTCCAAGTGCAGATCCTTCAAGTTCTTTTCCCACCAAGAAACCCGGTCAAGTAGTGCTCATTATTTTACAGAGAAGTAATATTATAGATTCCCGTTACAGGAATTTTCAAGAAAATGGGCCCTGTGCAGGATACTTTGATGTATGTTGTGATTCGCCCAAAGAAATTGAAAAGGAGAGTCAACCAGAAGAACCTCGAAGTTGTGGTTTTCATATACCTGGAATTTTTCCTTGGTCAGGTGCTCTTCTTTTTACTCCAGATGGCTCTACTGCTATTGAGTATAAGTGTGGTGTTTCTTTAATAAATGCAAATGCTGGAATTACAGCGGCGCATTGCATTGGATCACCCTCTGGTACTTGGGTGTTAAAAATTGGTGAGTCATTATAACTATTTTGTGATTGTTGTACTCGTATGTTACTGTGAATATCGGAAAATTAAATCATGTCGACAATCACCATGTTAACATTTCGAGTTGATTGGAAATGTTTTAATAATAATTAGAGCTTTTATACTTAACGAAGGCACTCAAATTGTAAATGGTGGATGTATGAAAAAACTTTCAGACCCTAAACATCTTCCGATTATTCGGTTGTAGGTATTCTACGAATTTCAGTCTGTTCGGGTAAAAACAGATTATGTACGCCAGTTTGTTAACATGTAACCGGTGAAGTCAGTTTTCCTTCTCTAGAAGGCGAGGTGGAATGTGACAGTCACCTTTTGTTTCGATATGTGGAGAGAGGCTGTGCCATAATAGTAGAAGCCAGGGCCGTACCCAGAATTTTTTTTCGGGGGGGGGGGTTACCCATACTCTCCTATCCTGAGCTAACCTTCGGATTTCCCTAAAAGTAGAACACCTTACATCCCAAGGCCGTACCTAGAATTATTCTTCGGGAGGGGAGGGGGGGGTTAGTATCTGAAAATAAAAATATAGTAGTAGACCCCGAGTCCCATTCATCGTACCTTTTTCGCCTTGAATGATAACTGTAAATATAATGATAAAAGTAACCTAAGATCATTTTTCATTTGTCGATATGGTATGGTATTAATAGTTATTTATACGAAACGAGTGCGAGAAGACATTTTTCGCGCATGAGCGCAATGTTTGAAGCACGAGCGACGAAGGAGGGAGTGCTTCATTTGCGCGAATGCGCCGAAGACGTCTTCGCGCATCGAGATTCGTACAATATTTTTTGAAACGAACATTATAATTGTTTAATTATTATCTAATACGTTTCCAATTTAAAATTTCAAAAAATCAAGTGGTTACATTGACAGATTTCCATTTGACAATTGTAGAAAATGACATTTGGTTTAATTTATTGAATTGAGTTGTCAAAGTGTCAATCGAATTAATAGCGATTTATCTTTATTCTTTCACTATTTTCAACATCCAAATTGGAGAAATGGCGTTTTGTTAACCAAACTTTATTACTATCAAGTCAAATTATTTCTAGAAAGCCTGAAAGGGCCAGTCCTTTTTGCTAGATTTCGCGCACTAGTGCGCGAACACTATGTTTGAGTTTGTCTGTCGGGTTCGCGAAATGTCATTTTGAGAGCGGTGAGTTCAAAAATAAGTTTACGAACGACGAACGAAAATAATAATGAGGAAAATGTTTTATTACAAGTATTAATGGAGTATTAATGGAGAGCGCAGGAGAACTTTTCGCGACCATTCACGTCATCTTCCAAATTATTGGAAAAATAATGCACCCGCCATTTTTCGAAATTTCGAAAATTTTCGAATTTCCGAAAAATTTTCGAATTTTCCGTAGTCAGCTGCTGTTATGACGTTCTCGTTTTAGTATTTCGGGGGGGGGGGGGGGGTTGACCCCTCTAACCCCCCCTGGGTACGGCCCTGATAGAAGCGCTTTTATGGAGTTATATTCTCCAAACGTGCTCGGGTTGAATCTCTAGAGCCCGGAGTTACAATATCTGACCATTGAGGAAATTTCATCAAAAACCACAAGAGGTTATAGACTTATAGATACTACAAACAATTTTCTCTACAGGACAAACAAATTGAATTTTTACATTCATAGCACAATATAATATGTACTTACTTTATCTTCCTATCCAATTTGAATGGGCGCTAATAACGATATTTTTAAATTTCCATCTTTTTCGTTCCCAATTTTTCTTTTGATGCTCAACTAAAATACTTGATTGGAGATAAAAATAAACTGATTCCTGAAAACGAATAAATAAGAATTATGGGAAATAGGAATAGGTATATATGTAAGTGGCATTATTGCCCAATGATGTACATCCCTGTAACGATGTAAATATAATTCGTAAATGCATAAATACATTCAAAGACGCATATTTTTGATTAAAAAATTGAAAATGCCTAAGAAAGGCCAAGATTAAATATTTTGTAATATATATAATTATATGTAGCAATAATGTGTACCTCACATGCAAAAAATATGTTTTGTTGTTTAATTCTTTCCGAAGTTTAACTGCAAAATGATAAAAGTTGATATTTGGTAAGTCTGATAAAGATATACCTTATTAACCTTTGTAACAGCTTTGTTTGTATCTGAAACTATTCTGTGATCTGAAGAACGTTTCCTTGCCACTGCGCCTGCTGCATCGTCCTCATGCAGTTTCTTGGGATGTAAAAAGCTGCATTCATTTCTTCATCACTTAAAATTAAAATACTCACTGAGCTTAGCAACGCTCAGATGTGATTTCCGAATGCTAATTGTCAACATTTCTTCATAATCTTCGTTTTCCTGGCTTGGCAACACTTGATATGAAAAGTCGCCCAAATGGCGACTTGCAATGGAATAGTCACCCCCACAAACCACCCCAAAACCGCCCCCTAAAAGCACCCCTAAAATCCACCTTCAAAAATCGCCCCCAAGAACCACCCCTAAAAACCACCCCCAAAATCACCCTCAAAACACCCCTAAATAACACCCCTAAAATCACCCCCAAAACCGCCAAAGAAAACCTCCCTTAAAACCATTTCTAAAACCACCCCCTAAACTGTCCCCAAGAACCCACTCCTCTACCAACGCCTAAAAACCATCCCTAAAAACCACCCCCTAAAATTACCCCCTTAAACCACCTAAAACCAAAAATAAAAACCATCCCATAACCTCCCTAAATACCACCCCTAAAATAACCCCCAAACCGCCAAAGAAAACCTCCCCTAAAATTATCCCCCAAAACCATTCCTAAAAACAACCTTTAAAAACCACCCCTAACAACCACCCCGACAATCACCCCCAAAAACCACACCTCAAAACCACCCCCTAAAAACCTCCAAAAGCATTCCTAAGAACCACCCCCATAAACCACCTCTACATCCACCCCTAAAAACCACCCCCAAAACCTCCCCCAAAACCATTCCTAAAAACCACCCCCAAAATCACCCCCAAACTACCTCTAAAAACCACCCCTAGAACAACCCCCAAAACCACACCCGAAACCACTCTTAAAAATCACATCTAAAACCAACCTCAAAAATCACCCCCAAAAACCACCCCTAACAACCGCCCCTACAGCACCCCCAAACCCACCCCTATAACCACCCCTACAAACTACCCCTGTCGCGTCTCTTTTAAATCTAATAAGTTCAGATCCGCCAGGCTCTCGCATTTAGTCGCTAGCGCTCGGGTCTGTTTCGAATAAATGCTGCAAATGAATCAAGAAATCGAACTCCATACTATGAAAATAAAAACATTTTCAATGTTAATAAAGATGCAGTTCAGGCTCTTCATTTGTGTTATTAATTGACCTTTGACTTTCCAATTCTTCACCCATCATTTGACATGTTCACGCATCAAATTCTCAATTACTTTCATAAGTTCTGAATCACATTGTGAATTTTGCTGTAAACGAAATTCTACTGCTTCATGAGGATCCACAATAAATAGTAGTTGAGAGTTGACCAATGACCATAACTTGGAATCTCATTGAAAGCTGGGTACAGTGCTGTATTTATTTGATAATATATTTATCCTTGTACTTTAAAAACAAAATGAACCTCTAGGTACATGTTCAATTAAAATTTACCAGATTAGCAAAAGAAAATGTACTGTTATAATTTCGGTTATGATTAAAAAAGTTATTCGATTTTGAATGAGAACCATTGAATAGGTAACTCTAGGACTGCAGGATTTAGCATTTTACATAAACACGTCCGTGCATAATCAGTTGCCTATTCCACTGGTTGATGCTAGGAACATTACTTTTACAACGACAACAAACATGACAGTTCAGACGTACGCACTTTCGGCGATCGGCTCCCTTACGTATTAAAAAGAGACGGAAACGAAAAATCTGACCTGGCTAGATCGTAGATCGAAACGGGTTCGTCCCTATCGCGCAATTGCAAAGATTCATGTCGATTTTCGTAAACATTCTTGCCACCACTCCTTCGGGGCTCAGTGGTCAGTGTCCCTTCCCCACAAATAACAACGCTGTAGAGATGTGAAATTTCGTTACTTTTTTGTATTCGTTACAAGTCGCTACTCCCGCTATTTGTATTCGTTACTGAGTATTCGTTACTCGTTACATTTCGCAACGCTGCGCTGTGGATTGTGGTCATTATGCGTGGATGCATATTATGCAGTGTACGAGGCGATAAATCTATACAGGGTTGAGTTCGGAATCGGACCATAGTTACTGTTAAGGCAACTACGTTTATTTTTATATATCTCTATACTTTCCAATGCGTTTAAATCAAATTTATTATTTCCTGGTTTTAATGTAGTTAATATTTTCTGATTTTACTATTTGGTTGAAATTCATGATGAATTGAAAAATTACTACGCGTACTACCAATATAACGATTTATTATTATAACTTGACCGGTTTCAGAATTCACAATGATTCCATCATCAGAAATGTATAAATGTATAAATTATACATTTCTGATTATGGATGATGATGGATGATGATGGAATCATTGTGAATTCTGAAACCGGTCAAGTTATAATAATAAATCGTTATATTGGTAGTACGCGTAGTAATTTTTCAATTCATCCTGGTTTTAAGAGTTTGAGATTATTGCTATTGAATTTATGGCCCGTTTCCAACGCGTGTGACGCCATGCTAGACTTATCAGTGCGGCCGTATTTGTAATGAGCTTGATGCTCCTTAAAGCGAGTTAAAATAGACCGAGTTGACTGCCCGACATATTTTTGTCGCAATTTCCGCATGCTATTTCGTAAATTCCCGCTTTATTCCGTTTTATCTTTCGCATTTCCTAGTAGATTTTGTAAATTGTTGCTCGAAGTGTGAACCACTTTGAAGCCCGCTTTCCCGAAAATAGTATTCATACCTCTAGTTATTTGCGGTACGTATGGTATTTTTATAAATTTAGTAATTTTATTATCCCAATTTAAAGTGGTGGAATTTCGCAATAGCATTTTAAATTTTCGTTTCCTAATTAACCTATTAACAATCTCTGGATCGAAACCATTACATTTCGCTATATCTTTGATTGTATTTACTTTCTTGCGGTATCTTTCAACGGATAACGGTAGACTCAACAGTCTATTAACTAAAAAACCAAAACTAGCCTCTTTGTGTTGACTACAGTGGTTCGAATCTGCAGTTATATACCGAGCTGTACTGGTTTCTTTCCTATAGATGTCAGATTCTAACTTACTGTCTTTCCTAATTACCAAAATGTCCAAAAATGGAAGCTGTCCTTCCCTTTTTATTTCATGGGTAAATTTGATAGAATTGAATCTACTATTTAAGTCGCTCAAAAAATCTTCAATGTTACATTTACTAGTGTCAAAAATGGCAAATATATCGTCTACATATCTCACCCACACCTTTGGAAAATATGGGAGCTCATCTTTCAGTTGAGTTTCAAATTTGCCTATGAAAATTTCTGCAATGAAAGGAGAGAGGCAATTTCCTATGGCTGTACCTTCACTTTGTTGAAAAAATGATCCACTGACTGAAATAATTGTGCTGCATACACAGATTTGTTAAATTAATGTATTCTTTGGCAGTTTGTTCATCAATGTTATTTTTATTAAGGAGTTCATACAAGTACTCCAAAGCCTTTGGTACAGGTACACTGGGAAAAAGTGAGCTGACGTCGAATGTGTGATGTGTTGAATTATATTTATAAACTCTAATGAGTTCTTCACTGAAAAACTTGACTGCTTGATTTCGAGGTTATTAAATTCATTGACTAACCATTTGGACAGTTTGTAAGTAGGAGAATCTATAGCTGAAACTATGGGCCTTACGGCTTTCCCTACTTTATGGATCTTCGGTAAACAATACATGCGTGGTACTTTTAGGTTAGACACATGTAGCTTACGTTTGATATCCACGGTAATGAGGTTATTACATAGTTTAAATGTTTTCTGAGTATCTGAAATCATTTTACGCAACGGGTCTTTGTTAATTTTCACGTATGGACCGTTTTCTATTAAATTATTTACTCTTTCGTATAGTCACATTTATCCAATATAACAACCTTGTTACCCTTATCTGCCTTAAGATAAAAACAATCTTTCTCTCTCAGTCCTTTGATAATTTTAGAGTGTGTGACGGGGAAGAGAACCATGATATTTAATAATATTTTCAGATAATTTTTGTGCAACTGTTCCCCTAATCATACTTTTTTTGGATTCAGTTAAGTACTGAATTGAGGATTCAATACTAGCTATTACATTTTCGGTGCCTACGCGACGAGATTCTGGCAAGCTAAACTTCAAGCCTTTATTTAATAAGTTAAGTTGGCTTTATCAAAGGTTTGAGAAGATGGATATTCTACAATGTCGATCTTTTTCTGAAGGAAATTTGTCGCATCTAATTTCTGACAGGGGTTTATTCCCAACTTTATTAATTTCTTCTTATTAGACATAACTTTTTTTCAGATATTTAGCAGTATTTGTGACCTCCATTCTCCTCAAAAAATTATCCCATTCTAGATTTCCTAAACTCTCTAGCTTATATGTAAGTTTTTGGTACAGATTGTACGCCTCTAATTCTAACATACTACGTTTACCGTAAAAATGATTGAGTTCCATATTCAACCATTTCTCTTTTGCAACTTTATTAACTACATCATTAATTCTTTTATTATCACACGATATTTTAACATGAATGAAATTTGGGAATATTCTGTTAAATTTGCAAGTTTTGAGAAATTGAATATCGGCACCCAATAATTTAATCTTGGTACTAACCTTATGATACAAATTGAGTTCCTGTGACAGGGAAGCCATTTCGTATACACAGTGGATGGATCAAGAACTTTGACGTAAATTCACTATGAATTCTTAATAAGTTAACCCCACACGCCAAAAGACAGTGACACAGTAATTAAACTCGACACGTGTTTCGCTGACAACGTCAGCATCTTCAGGAGTAGAAGATAATCTAATTGTAAACTTAAATTACGTTGCTATAAATATCCAACCCCCACTCACCCACCCTCCACTACTGAAGTGAAAAGGATCGATAAACCTATAGGGTTTCTCAGAACTAATTTGAACATGAGAGCAATAAAATTGTATTCTTAAGTGAAAGGGATCAATAACCTATAGGGTTTCTTAAAACTATTTGAGCAATAAAATTAGAGTCTGGAGGGTAAATATTTATGGCTAGACTTAATCTATCTACCTGATAAATCTATACAGGGTTGAGTTCGGAATCGGACCATAGTTACTGTTAAGACAACTACGTTTATTTTTTCAACAAAGTGAAGGTACAGCCATGGGAAATTGCCTCTCCTTTCATTGCAGAAATTTTCATGGGCAAATTTGAAACCCAACTGAAAGATGAGCTCCCATATTTTCCAAAGGTGTGGGTGAGATATGTAGACGATATATTTGCCGTTTTTGACACTAGTAAATGTAACATTGAAGATTTTTTGAGCGACTTAAATAGTAGATTCAATTCTATCAAATTTACCCATGAAATAGAAAGTGAAGGACAGCTTCCATTTTTGGACATTTTGGTAATTAGGAAAGACAGTAAGTTAGAATTTGACATCTATAGGAAAGAAACCAGTACAGCTCGGTATATAACTGCAGATTCGAACCACTGTAGTCAACACAAAGAGGCTAGTTTTGGTTTTTTAGTTAATAGACTGTTGAGTCTACCGTTATCCGTTGAAAGATACCGCAAGAAAGTAAATACAATCAAAGATATAGCGAAATGTAATGGTTTTGATCCAGAGATTGTCAATAGATTAATTAGGAAACGAAAATTTAAAATGCTATTGCGAAATTCCACCACTTTAAATTGGGATAATAAAATCACTAAATTTATAAAAATACCATACGTACCGCAAATAACTAGAGGTATGAATACTATTTTCGGGAAAGCGGGTTTCAAAGTGGTTCACACTTCGAGCAACAATTTACAAAATCTACTAGGAAATGCGAAAGATAAAACGGAACCCATTCATAAAGCGGGAATTTACGAAATAGCATGCGGAAATTGCGACAAAAAATATATCGGGCAGTCAACTCGGTCTATTTTAACTCGCTTTAAGAAGCATCAAGCTCATTACAAATACGGCCGCACTGATAAGTCTAGCATGGCGTCACACGCGTTGGAAACGGGCCATAAATTCAATGGCAATAATCTCAAACTCTTAAAACCAGGAAATAATAAATTTGGTTTAAACGCATTGGAAAGTATAGAGATATATAAAAATAAACGTAGTTGCCTTAACAGTAACTATGGTCCGATTCCGAACTCAACCCTGTATAGATTTATCAGGTAGATAGATTAAGTCTAGCCATAAATATTTACCCTCCAGACTCTAATTTTATTTCTCAAATAGTTTTAAGAAACCCTATAAGTAGTTAGAAAATGAGAGTACTGGATACGAACCCCTTCGGAGCACATAGCGCCATCGAGTTCTCGAGGTGCCATCGACTTCTTCGGCAAATGACCTTGAAAGACACCAGAGGCTGCTGAAGGAGTCGTTGAGGCATCCGAAGAAGTGTCTTCAGCAGCGGCATCTGCGGCAGCCTCTGGTGTCTTTCAAGGTTATTGCTGAAGAAGTGTGCATGTCTTCAGCAGCGTCTGGTCATTGCTGAAGAAATGGTGTTCAGCAGCAGCAGCAGCAGCAGCCAGGCGCATGCGCCGGGGCTATTCCTCAGATCAGTCCATCGAGTTCTCCAGGGCGTGTCTGCAGCAGCCTCTGGTCAATGCTGAAGAAGTGGTCTTCAGCGGGCAGCCTCTGGTGTCTTGCCATTGCGCACCCAAGCCGCCATTTTGGCTGTGGGTCAGGCGCCTGCGCCGGGGCTGTCGCGTACAAAGCGCGTGTTGTTCAGGCCAGTCCATCCTGGCCCCATCCACTTCTTCGGCAATGACCAGAGGCTGCTGAAGGAGTCATGTCTTCAGCAACGGTGTCTTTGGGGCCTTTGGCCGTGGCTCAGGCGCATGCGCCGGGGTTTTCGCAAACGTTCTGGAAATGACGCCGACCGGGATTCGAACCCGGGTCCCCACGCACCGGAGCCCTCGCTCCAACCAACTGAGCTAATCGGCGGCCCACAAGCCCGTCTTTCAAATCATCCGTATATACTTATGATTGTAAACAGAAGTTACAGAATTAATATTTATTTTCTCGGAAATTTACAATTGTTTATACTAAATAAATATTGATATTAAAGTTTAAGAAAAAAGCACGTTCGCCGCCGATAAGAGATGTTATAATTGTTTTTATTATGGGAAATAACCTTTCATCTTGCCGATAGGATATGTTTGTTTAGGTTTGATCCCACGCTCTGCATGTGCATTTAATACGTTGTAGACACTACAAGGTGACCCGTTTGTTTGTTTGTATTATTACAATAAAATAACATTCTAGAATATTCTTCTGATGGTTTATTTGAAATTACTTGTTATCTTAATGCGTTTCGGACACGTGTGGGAAAAAAAACATTCTAGAACATTCTCCAGTTTGTTTATTTGGAATTACTTGTTATCTTAATGCGTTTCGGACACGTGTGGGAACCATCTGATTGATATATGCAAACATCTTAGTTCTCGGTAGTAGAACATTCTACATCGCTAATTATTTGAGAACAGTAGTCTAAATTTAGGCTAACCCCTACCTAAAAACTATGTCATGTGGGGTGTCAAATTAAAGGACTCGACTAGAGGTATCCGAATATTGGGGTGGATTTTAGGGGTGGTTTTTGGGGGTGGTTTTTGGGGGTGTTTTTGGGGGTGGTTTTTAGGGGTGGTTTTTAGGGGGTGGTTTTAGGGGTAGCTTTTAGGGGTGATTTTTGGGGGTGATTTTTGGGGGTGGTTTTTAGGGGTGGTTTTTAGGGGGTGGTGTTAGGGGCGGTTTTAGGGGTAGCTTTTAGGGGTGGTTTTTAGGGGCGGTTCTTGGGGTGGTTTTGGAGGGTGATTTTTGGGGGTGGTTTTTAGGGATGGTTTTTAGGGGTGGCCACTCACTGACCGCGCCCCCGGCCACGCTCCTTGCCCCGCCCACCTAGATCATGTAGGGTATCAAATTAATCAGCTCGATGAGACAAAAAGGAATCTATAGTTATTCTCCTACTTCCGAATTCTTATCAGTAGTTGTCTGTCTGTATGTCTGTCGGTCCGTCTGTCTGTCTGTCTGTCTGTCTGTCTGTCTGTCTGTCTGTCTGTCTGTCTCTCCGTCTGTCTGTCTGTCTGTCTGTCTGTCTGTCTGTTTGCGAATACAGCTGTCTGTTGACACAGACAGCTGTATTCGCAAACACCATGGCTGATGACACGAGCAAGAATAAGACTGCGCATGCGCACGGTTGTATGGAGAGTATTTAAGCAAGAAAATTAACGGTGCTGTCAGTTAGTACTTGTGTTTCAACAAGGGAACCGCATTTGAATAATGACACACATAAACGTAGACACGTTTCGTGTTCTGGACGGTGCTGTTTTGGATGAGTCAGCACGCCGTGTCGAGGTGCACGTACATCAGCCGTTCGTGACAACAACAACATTCAACGCCAATGACGAAATTCGCATACCAATCCACCAACAAGACGTTTACGTACTGCCGCATCTAAGCAGCATCTACATAGAGGGCAGGTTCATCAAGGGTGCAGGAGGCGGAAATGCGGCTTTAACAAATAACGCCCTCAGTTTCCTCTTTGACGACGTCCGCTATGAAATAAACGGGGTGGAGGTGGATCGAACAAAAAACGTGGGCATCACGAGCACACTGAAGGGTGTAGTTTCTCTGAATGTGGGTGAGGTAGGTGCCCTGGAGAATGCCGGCTGGACGAATACGGGAGACTCACCGAGCCACCTTATCGACGCGAACGGGAACTTTAACGTGTGCATCCCGGGAAGAATCCTGCTGGGATTCTTGGAAGATTACCCCAAAATTCTGTTAAATGTGTGTCACGAGCTCATTTTGACTCGATCGAAAAACGATAGGAACGCTTTCGTGGGTAACGAGGACACCAGAATTGAGTTGAGCAAGGTTCATTGGAGGGTGCCGTACGTCTATCCATCGGATGCTGAATACCTAAAACTTCTCAATATTGTCGAGGAAGAGAGAACGTTGCAGATATGTTTTCGCAGCTGGGAGCTGTACGAGTATCCGGTGTTACCGCAAGCTACGAAACAAACGTGGGCCGTCAAGACTGCAACACGGTTGGAGAAACCCCGCTACGTTATTGTCGCCTTTCAGACGAATCGCAAAGCGAATTTGGACACGGATTCAAGCAAATTTGACCACTGCAATCTGACAAACGTCAAACTGTACCTGAATTCTGAGTGCTTCCCCTACGAGAATTTAAACTTGGATTTCTCCACGGGGAAATACGCCCTGCTATACGAAATGTACCAGAACTTCCAGAGTTCATACTATGGAAAAGTTGGCGAGCCGTTATACGGCAAGGAACAGTTCAAGGATCTAGCGCCCATCGTGGTGATTGACGCATCAAAGCAGTCGGAAAGCATCAAGCCTGGACCCATAGATATGCGTCTAGAATTTGAGTCGAGCGAGAATTTTCCGCCCAACACAACCGCATACTGTCTCATCCTGCATGACCGCATCGTTGAGTATACACCGGGTAATGAATCGGTCAGAAGAGTGGTATGAGAAGCTGCAGGGCTTCGATTTGCCCAGAAAATACACGCATGCCTACTCTGTATACAGATTATAGTTTTAATTATATTGATGTAAAAATATATTCAACGTTTTTATTTTTGCGAAAACCCCGGCGCAGGCGCCTGGGCCACATCCAAAGGCCCAACAGCACCTAACAACAAGATCTGTTCTGATAGGCTCTCATTGGCTGTTGCCCCGCCCACTCTCATAGAGCCCCGGCGCATGCGCCTGAGCCACGGCCAAAGGCCCCAAAGACACCGTTGCTGAAGACATGACTCCTTCAGCAGCCTCTGGTCATTGCCGAAGAAGTGGATGGGGCCAGGATGGACTGGCCTGAACAACACGCGCTTTGTACGCGACAGCCCCGGCGCAGGCGCCTGACCCACAGCCAAAATGGCGGCTTGGGTGCGCAATGGCAAGACACCAGAGGCTGCCCGCTGAAGACCACTTCTTCAGCATTGACCAGAGGCTGCTGCAGACACGCCCTGGAGAACTCGATGGACTGATCTGAGGAATAGCCCCGGCGCATGCGCCTGGCTGCTGCTGCTGCTGCTGCTGAACACCACTTCTTCAGCAATGACCAGACGCTGCTGAAGACATGCACACTTCTTCAGCAATAACCTTGAAAGACACCAGAGGCTGCCGCAGATGCCGCTGCTGAAGACACTTCTTCGGATGCCTCAACGACTCCTTCAGCAGCCTCTGGTGTCTTTCAAGGTCATTTGCCGAAGAAGTCGATGGCACCTCGAGAACTCCATGGCGCTATGTGCTCCGAAGGGGTTCGTATCCAGTACTCTCATTTTCTAACTACTCCTATAGGTTATTGATCCCTTTCACTTAAGAATACAATTTTATTGCTCTCATGTTCAAATTAGTTCTGAGAAACCCTATAGGTTTATCGATCCTTTTCACTTCAGTAGTGGAGGGTGGGTGAGTGGGGGTTGGATATTTATAGCAACGTAATTTAAGTTTAGAATTAGATTATCTTCTACTCCTGAAGATGCTGACGTTGTCAGCGAAACACGTGTCGAGTTTAATTACTGTGTCACTGTCTTTTGGCGTGTGGGGTTAACTTATTAAGAATTCATATTGTATAAATAACACAAAGTAGTATAATACCTACCTGAATCATATGCATTTGATTTATTATATCCTCGCAGCGTTGTACTGCAATTATTATGTTTGAGCAAAATTACGTCTTTATGGTACAATGTATTTCTTCTCATGGGTGTTTGTCGAAATGTTATTCTGTTTCTTCTGGTTTCTCTACTTGTACTTCTGGCACCCACTGAGAGAAACAAACTCTGAATTTCTCGTCTCACTGACGGCGAGGGTGTTGAAGTACTTGCTGCAAGAGCAGCTATAGAGTTTGGAGATGTAACAGGCACATTTGGATGGTTGGAATTAATTGTTCTTACTACTGTGTCTTGGAGAGCAGCCCTCAATTCTGGGCTTTCTAATATGTTGGATACAATCTGTCTCACATCTATACCGGACCCGATGATAAACCCGTAAAACAAATCAAGTACAAAGCACTGAAATTCATGAGATTAGATAGAAGTTTAGAAGTTGCTAGGGATGCCAGATTAGCTAAACTCAATTCCGGGACCCCCCCCCTCGAGGCGAATCTTAGAATGTTTGGTGCTTAGTCCGAATGTGACAGTCAGCTGCAGTGTTGCCAACCCTACCTAAATTTCTGTAGATCTACCGATTGTCAGCTGACAAGTCGCGGCTGGCGTGGAGTTCGCGCCTCGTTTTAATAGAATCGTTTATTACAAATAAATAGGAATCTAAATCACAACTTAGCTTTATTAAAATTTAATAGAGTAAACTTGAAAGAAAACGTAACAAAAACATTTATTTCTTGAACTCTTCAATGTACAAACCGAAATCACCCTACCCTAGATATAATAGGACATTACAAGTTGATGTACTTAACCTTGACTGCACTCACACTCTAGCTTCTAGCAGTGTTGACATTTCAATTTTTTTCCCGAAATTAAGCCAACTAGCTTTTTACAGTACTATCCACCAGTTTTATATTTCTTTTCCGGGAAATTAAGGTGCGTTTACGGGATCCGGGACAACGTAGTTCATTCCGGGACAATCGCGGAAATTCCCGGCCACCTGGCAACCCTAGAAGTTGCAGAAGTTGCAATTGCACTTCGCAGACCGCAAGGCAGACGCGGACGCGGGAATTAGCTTTCTTGCCTTGTCAAATGTAGTGATGGGTCATTCGAGAGAAAATAACGAAATAGAATCCACTATACACAGCATAAGACATAAGTGCTTCCGTCATACGTCAGATTTTCATTCTAAAGAAAAACAAATGCACTTGCCTTTTGACGTTTATCAGTATTATTTACAACGTCCTAAATTAATTTTTGCAGTATAATTCTAGAAGTTTTGGAGTGAAAACAATTTATTTTCAATTTGTGTGTTACGCTTACGTGTAAAAACTTGAAAACGACTATAATTATATTGCATAGGTTAAGTTAAAACGTCAGATAGCACGTGGCTTTGTTTTGTTTGGAATGAAAATCTGACGTTTGTGATGCGCCCCTTAATGTGGTGTATTAAAATCTCTCGAAACAGAAGGTACGTGCTCTAGGCATTCTCTAGTATTTTTAGCATAGAAGAATTAGGAATGGCTCTGGACGAAATGGAAGCAGTTTTGATAGAGGGCTACGGCATGAAGATCAATAAAAAGAAAACCAAAATCTTGATATGTAGAGGGCGTGGAAATATAACTAAAACTAAAGGGAGTGACTACTGCACAGTCCGGCCGCTTGCGCATTACAGAATGTAACCTATATTTGGCATTTTGGAAGTGTAAAAAAAAACTAAAGCTGAGAGAACGCTCTTTTAAAATACACCCTTACTTGCCCTTTCGCACCAGACACACGCATTTTTTGGCAAAAAGATGATGTAGAAACAAGCAAAAAATGCGAACCCGTGCGGGCGCAGAACTCGTGTGGCCGTAGGAGAACAAAATGGCAGCTCTGTACTATACCCGAACACCCACCGAGATCGTTGGCGATCTGTTTTAATAACGAAGTTCTTAAACGTCATTATACTGATATTGTGTCGACTGTCCTGAAACAAAGTTTAGAAGTGACCGGCGGACTGTTCAGTAGTCACTCCCAAAACTAAAACACAAATGAGAGAAGATAGAGAAAGTTGCGAATTTCTGCTATTTAGGAAGTCAAATAACTCGCGCTGGTAGGAGCACTACAGATATAAAATAAAGAATAGCGCAGGACCAAGTTGTGTTTAATAAAAATAAACAACTGTTATATGCTCGGGAACGGTTAACGTAGAAACTCGGAAGAGACTCTTAAAGACGTATGTATGGAGTACGACATTATACAGGTGCGAAACTTGGACTATAGAAGAAGCGGATCGAAAAAGAGTAGAAGCGTTTGAATTGTAGTGCTACAGACGCATGATGAAGATACTGTGGATAGATAAGGCTAGCAATAGGAAAGTATTAGAAAGAGTTGGAGAAAAGCGAAAGGTATGGAAGACAATAAAGAATAAGAGAGATAGGATGGTAGGACACCTTATTCTAAGACACCAAGGAATAGTTCGCGACATACTAGAGTCGGAGAGAGGAATAAAGAGAGGTAGAGCTAGGCCCAGATTAGACTACTGCTCTCAAATAGCTGGGTAATATAGAATGTTCTACTTTTAGGGAAAAGCGTAGATTAGCTTAGTACTTATAGGAAATGATGGAGGTATACGCGTCCAACCAGACTTTGAACTGAGAACTTTGTGATGATTATGATGAGGAGGAGTTATTTTCATATCATACCATGTATCATCATAAATAGACAGTTAAACATCATGCTATGCAAGCATCAGGCGTGACTTAGTACTAAAATCCGCAAACAGTTTTTGATCGAAGCCAAGCGAATTTTTTTTCTTTTCTAATCTAAAGTTTATTGTAATTTACAGAATTTTTCATTCGACTGGTGTATCCGGTGTCCCGTCAGGAAAGGTATTTTTCGGCAAACGTCAAAAAACATGGTTTTAGCGGCTCTATGAACGACACTAAACTGTCACTTTTTATGTGCTTAGCAACCAGGAGTCAGAAAAAAGTTTTTTTACTGACAAGTCTGTAAAATTTTGTTTACTGGCGCCAATCCAAAGCAATCTATCATACAATCATACAATAAATAATAAATGCCCCTATTGATATTTTTTACTCTTTTTGCAAGCAAAATAATAATGTTTATTGGAATTTAGATAAGTGTATCGACGATTGCCGAAAAAATAGCATATTTTATGAGAAGCTAAAGTGCTTTTTGTGGCTCATCTGTAGTTGCGGGACTCACTCGTTCGTCCGTCAGTCTACAGATTCGCCACGAAAAGTAACACTTTAGCTCTTTATAAAATAAAATACTATTTTTAAATAAAATCTGAGATTACTATTGAAAACACGCTAAAACATTGGTAATCTGTGCATCAGCAAAACCTAGTTGGGATATTACATAAATGCGGTCGATAGGTTAATCATTAGATTGTGCCCATCACTAGTTAAATAATCATCCTGTCGCATGCGCGAGCTGTCATAGTGGGGTAGTTCAAGCGCACTGTCTTGGCATTTATGCCGATCCTACGCGGTATAACATTAGAGCTAATGCAACGTTTCCTGATTGGTGTATTTCTGCCGCCCAACAACAGTACATCAATAACTGTAAAAGTCAACAAATTAGTGGATGTTTGTCTCGCGTGATGGTGATCTCCTAGCTGTCCTTTTGGACCAGAACAGTTTTTTTGGTCAAAAGAAAAAAGAGAAATCATCATAACAAAAAAGAACTACTGCGGTGTGCGAACCCTCAACGTTGCGGCTTAGGAGGCTGACACATCGACCACTGAGCCACTAAAGGTGTGGTGCTAAGATCGGTTACGAAAATAGTATATTATAAGAAGAAAATACGCCCGTTGCCGTAAGTATAAAATCAGGGATGAGTGTACAGTTGCTATGTTATACTGCGTAGGATCGGCATAAATGCACTGTCTTGTCCAAATACAAATCCGCCATCTGCAGGACAGCGCGGAAACCGCAAATTTTAAATATATTTAGCTTAAACCTAAATATATCACAACAGAAAAATTATATTTTCAGATTTAGTCTTTATAGATATATTTGCAAGATAAATATATATAGAAAGTTCTAATTCAATAAATATTTGTTCATAATAACGTAATATAAATAAATATTCGTTCAAACTATAAATATTGCCGAAAAATAAAAAATATATCATGAAAAACAATATATTCAATATTTTCAATACATATTTACAAGTTTAATAAACGGACAAACGGCGCCTCATATTTTCGGCTGTTTTGCTTGGGCTTTTTATTAGGACATTTATTTTGTTTGTGACCTAGACGTTTACAATGAAAACATTCTAATATAGGTTTTGGACAATCTCGTGCGCGATGAGGTCCATTACAGTTAAAACACCGAATTTCTAGTTTCAAGGTGCCGTCGGTTTTCTTAGAGCGTTGCTGCTGAAAATTGCTGGACCTTTTTCGCGCACTATCACTTTTAAAACTCCTCGGCATGTTCCCCAACGTACTCAAATATGCGTATTATTCATTTGTGTCTTTGTCATTTGTGTCTGTGAACCGAGAAGATCTTGCGGACCTTGCAATACATATATATTTTCCCCCTATTATCGCGTCAACCAAATATGTTTCGGGAATATTTAATTTAAGAGCTCTTAATTTATCAAACTTATTAAAACAATATTCACTTAAGTCTTGGCCACTATGAGTTTCATATAAAGCAGCTTCTCGAAGTACCTAACTTAGAAAATGGTAACGGCTTTGTGAACTGCTTAAGTAGAAGTTTCTTCATTTTCTTCCAATTCACAGAGATCTGGTCTTGTGAATCATACCACCTTCTAGCCATACCCACCAATCTATTCGCGACTAATCTTTTATTACGGTTAAGTCATCCCACCTATAACACTCCACGAGATCATCCACAAGACGAATCCACGACTCGATTGACTGCTCTGCCCTTTGTGGGTCAAACACAGGAATCATCTTTTCCTCTCCCTGACTACTAACCTGGTTAGAGAAACTGACGCTGCGTCTAGCACTTCGATTCCTTTTCTTCTTACGTTTTGATCGTTTGAAATCGCTGGATGAACTCTATGTTGACGTAGAACTCGACGTTGAACTTTCTCGGAGAGCACTCCTCGACTTCCGTTTTGTATGTTTTTGCTCAGAAATTACTGGCGAGGACATCGGTGGCGTTCCTTCGAGAATTTGGCTTATAATCCTTGACGTTGAAGGCCCAGGAACAGGAGATTGCAACATGATGCAATTACGCTATCACACTACTTTTCACCTTTGGGCGTTGTCTTTAATTGTTAGGTATTGATATAATTACACTAAACACACATGTTTAATGCGGGCTTAACATGGAGTGTAATCCCATTTCTGATTTTGTTAAAAATAATAAAAAGATATACTCCAAAAACATAATTTTAATCCTCAAATCTGTTCGCTTCTACATACTTACGTATCAAAACTAAAACTACTCTTATGAAATTCCCCATCCATCCGCTTGTACATTGTTTAATGTTTAGACTTAAGTACGAATGTAAAGACGTCAGCAGCTTTGAATCATTGTTTATTTTGACGTATACAGGCTGTCTGAAATTCGTAGTGCAACATGGGGATCTCTGTTATCTTAACAGCTAGACCCTAGGTTTAAATTCGGCAAAGTTGCCAAATATTATGCTGACTAATGTCCTAAAAAGAAAATGGAGATATTCTGAATCGTTCTCGTGAAAACTGAAAAAAACTGAAAAATTGCGTTTTCGTTTTTTGGTTATAACTTTTTTGTTTGACCTTGTATCTTCATTCTGTAAAAACTTTTACATTGACACTTTTTATTCTCTATTTGATAGCATTGTCACCCATTGGCTACGTCGATTCATTTTTGTTTTTTAAACGCCAACTTCATTTTTTCTTATGGGCGTCATATGTGAGTGACAGGTGAGCTAATCCGCGTTATTTTCCTGAATACAAAAATGTGCTTCATGTTGACTTTTTTCATATTTTTACAGTTTTTATACAATTTTGCCGATTTTTATCTCTGCTTTCTAGTTATCTAAGATAAAATCAGAAATAATAGGCCCCTGCTGTTATTGCTTGTTGTTTTGCGTTTTTGAATTTGTATTACCTACCTATTTGTAATTAATTTTGAAAATACTCCCTAACAAAGAAAAACGAGATATATGATTGAACTCTATTATTCGTTGAGACAGAATGAGCAATTAGATTTCAATAATAAATTCCTATTAGGTTACTTTGTTTCCATGGTAACTCGCATTATTTCTGATTTTGTCTTAGATAACTTATAGAACGCAGAAATAAAAATCGGCAAAAAGTTATAAAAACTGTAAAAATATGAAAAAAAGTCAACATGAAGCACATCGTTGTATTCAGAAAAATAACGTGGATTAGCTCACCTACCACTCAGACATGGCGCCCATAAGAGAAAATGAAGTTGGCTTTTAAAAAAAAAAATGAATCGACGTAGCCAATGGGTGACAATGCTATCAAATAGAGAATAAAAAGTGCCAATGTAAAAGTTTTTACAGAATGAAGATACAAGGTCAAACAAAAAAGTTATAGCCAAAAAACGAAAACGCAATTTTTCAGTTTTTTTCAGTTTTCAGGAGAACTATTTAGAATATCTTAATTTTCTTTTGAGGACATTAGTCAGCATAATATTTGACAACTTTGCCGAATTTAAACCTAGGGTCTAGCTGTTAAGATAACAGAGATCCCCATGTTGCACAGCGAATTTCAGACAGCCTGTATACGTCAAAATAAACAATGATTCAAAGCTGCTGACGTCTTTACATTCGTACTTAAGTCTAAACATTAAACAATAAACTTAAGTCTAAACATTAAACAATATCGAGACGAGGCCGTGATAATAAATTTCTGACAAAAATATAAATTTAAATAATAAATACAGTCGAAACAAAATAAATATAATTATATTTTATAATACAACAGATTGCTTACTGCTAAAACACAAAGCTAGCTGCTGATCTGTGTTGTGTAAAATGTTTAAGTTGATCTAGAGCAGGTCAAAATAAGAGAGGATATCAAAAGCAAAATACCTACAACATAAAAAAATTCAAACCAATGCCGGCCGCTTTATATTTTTTTATACTTTGTATAATTAGCCGATAAAGCACGCGCCGCATCTACGCACGGCAACCCATCAAGTGAAAAAAGGACGAGACCCGAGACGGGAGACGCAAGACTTCAACAAGTAGCGAAGTAGCGATGCTCTCCAGTAACGAAATAACGAAATGACTCCAGCAACCAGCGAGTAACGAAATCACGAAATGAAACAATATAGCAAATGGAATAGGAAAGTAGTCGTGTGTTGTTCTGCACCTGCGCAATTAAAGTACTCGAAGAACGAATACTTGTCGAAATCAGTATTCGTTACTTTCGCTACTACCAGAGTAACGAATACTTGATATTTTCACATCTCTACAACGCTGGGAGTTAGGCCCAGTTTGCATCTCGCCGCAGCTTTTTTTTTGTTATGATGGTTTCTCTTTTTTCTTTTGAACAAAAAATCGGTCAGGTCCCAAAGGACAGCTAAGGGATCGCCATCACGCGAGACAGATATCCACTCATTCCACATTAATTTATTGTTGATTTATAAATCATTTGACAGGCGTATTAAAGTGGGAATAATTGTAGAGTGGTGGGGTCTAGGCGCTAGTGAGTGAACAGTCCACTAGCTTGGCATGTTCGTAAACCATAGTCAATATAGCTACGGCAGGCTCCCTATTGGTCGACTTCAACTAAAAACATATTTTTCATCATTGTTAACCTTATACTTTCGTTTAAGTTCCTCGTTAGTTTCCATCCGAACCAGCAGCGACGGTGGGTATGTAGGTGTCGCATAGAGTTGGTGGTTTGATGTTCTCGGGCGGGGTGGGTCAGGTCCCGTGTAGGTTAGTTTTGTTTCTCACGTTTTTACGTTATCTTTTTTGTAAAAAATGCGTGTGTCTGGTGCGAAAGGGCAATTAAGGGGTTTGTTTAAAATACTTTCGTTTCATAAAGTGCTTTGTTACAAATTGCAACACAATATTTAACACCTGTTCGCAATAGCCAATAGCATGCTTTTAAATGTATTAGGATGCTATATTGACTATGGTTTACGAACATGCACTAGCTTGATGCTAAGTTGGGTCAGACTGAGTGCGCAGAGAGCTAGTAAGGGTGCCTTGATATATTTCCACATAAGTAGAAAGCCACAGGATGTAGGTACTTATTTCGGTATTTCAAGAAAACGGCAGAAAACATACACATTTTATAGATAATTTCCGTTGTTATACTTTCTAAAGTTCTGGTAATTTATTGTAAAAAAATAAGCAGCATCCTAAACAATTCACAGAGTTTAAAGTTAAATCATGTTCTATTATTATTTAATTTATTCTCTTCTTCACAGGGGAGTTTGAAGGGCAAATTCGAAAAGTCATTACGCATTTCAACTATGATTCCGCAACGTTACAAAATGACATAGCCATACTAATACTAAACGCTCCAGTAGAAATCTCCAAAAAAGTTGGCATAATTTGTATCCCACCACCATCGACAGTTTATGACAACACTGATTGCATTGCAAGTTCTTGGATGTTACAATCTGCACGTAGTGACTTACGACCAATTTATAGAATGGTGAAGCTACCAATGGTTTCTAAGCACGAATGTACAGCAGCATTAAGAAGGACACGTTTAGGGCCATTCTTTAGATTGCATCGTAGTTTTATATGTGCTGGAGGCCAGGTAAATAAGGATACATGTGGAGGAGATGGGGGTAGTCCTTTGGTTTGTCCAGTTCCAAATCAGCCTGGTCGTTATCATCAAGCTGGAATGGTATCATGGGGAATAGGATGTGGTGAAGATAAAATACCTGGTGTTTACGTTAATTTGGCGGTGTTCAGAGACTGGATTGATAATATAATGATTGAGAATGAATTAGATATAACATCGTATAGATATTAGTAACAGAAATTATAAATAGGTACTGTGCCTGTTCTATGTTCTAGTTTCATTAATTCAATAAAAGCTTTATAGTTTATGTGGTTGTTTAAATATTGCATGTTTTGAATGTGTATGGAAAACCGCAGACCAACTGATTTCGTCCTTCTGGGACATCAGTACGGTACTTTTCCCTACACACTCAAACTATGCAATTTAACTTGCTATACAGGGTCTTGCATCTCACCTCCCGTTTTCTACTACACCTAAACGATTTATTTTATAATTGGGCCGCCCAACAGACGGAGGGATCACCCTGCAAGAACGTGCTCTAGCGGGGCCAATAGTAATTTATGACGACCGAATTGGAGTGATGCGACTTCGTTGGGTCTAAAGAAAGCGCATCAGTGCGGTTCTGTCGTCCTAAATTGATAGTGGTCCCGTCTAGAGCTCATGCTTGCAGGGTGATCACTCCGTCTGTTGGGCGGCCCAAGTATAGAAACATGATTTAAACGGGACAATAGGCTGTTTGTTAGAGAGCACATTTTAAAAATATTTTTGTACATACAGGGTGTCCCAAAAATTGGTGGTTCACCAAAGTTGTATTTTTTTAAATGGAATGGCCTGTAGACTTATTGATTTTTGAGACCCTTTCGAGCTACTATACATATCCCTAGAATATTATCAAATCTGATTTGATAGGAATAAATTAAAATCGGAAAACAAACATTTTTCGTAGTTTTAAAAAAATTATAAAAAATAGAAGAAACATCTTCAAACCAAAACTAAGCAGCAGGTTGATTATAATAAAGGGTCAGTTTATCCTACTACGAATATCGTAAAAATAACTTATACAGGTTGTTCAAAATTCAATGCCAAACTTTTCAAAATGTAATGCTATTTTTCTCCATTTATTCAAATGGGACACCCTGTATATTTTTATCCCGTTGGATGCAGAATTAAAAAATGAGCATGTTTACTAATTAAAATTATCTCGACATTCTCAAAGGTTTCACAGATCTATTCGTAAAATCGTAAAATTATTATCTGTATTATGGTAATACAATATACATAAGTGGTCTGGAATTGTCGGAAATTTTACGAAAGCTGTTGCGTTGCTTAGTAGCCGAAAACAATTTGTGTCTCAAGAACTATTTCAACAAGAAGTAGGTCAATTCGAAAATTTCCCAGAAAATTCTTATCCCGAATTTAGTGCGAACCCGTTTTTGGCGCAGTCGGTAGGATTAGCTAAACAAAATCCGACAAAAATCGCGAAATTGTTCTGTTTCAACAGTTAATTAGCTAATTTTAAATGGAAAACGCGTTGTGTTAGTGCCAAAGAAAAAACCAAGTTGGAAACGTTTGAAGACGAGGACAACATTGCCGAAACCTTCAAAACACCGAAGCAGAGGACAAGAATTGCCAAAACTTCGAGAATCGGACGAAAATCGCCGAAAAGAAAAATCAAGTCCAGGGACTGGTGACAACATTGCTCCTTCCCATTGGCATCTAGATTTAAGAAACGAAGAAAGAAAAACGAAACCAGAATGAAAATAATCCTGTAAGCCAATTTTCCTTATTAATATAGTAACAATAATTTTCATTTGCATTTAATAAGTGCACTTTTTCATTATATGTCAGAAGGTGACGATATACTCAATATTTTATTAGAGAAAATTGAAAAACTTTGCGTATCCGAAAATAAAGAATCTGTTTCACAAAATACAGCCAAAATGACAACACCAGTTAACTATCAATTGCTTAGACTTTATGTAGACTCAATACCAAACTACGAGGGCAATCCTCATACTTTGGGAATATTTTTAGATAGTTGTGAAAATCTAATTTCTACATTTGGTGATCCGACAAATAATGCAATAAATACTTATTTGTTGAGAGCCATTATTGGTAAATTAATCGGTAGAGCATTAAGTTTAATTGGTTCGAGAATAGAATTAAGAACATGGGACGACATTAAAGCTGCTTTAAATTTAAGCTTTGGTGACCAGCGTAATATAGACTGTCTCATCCAAATCTTATAAATTTGCAGCCACATAAAACTGAAACACCATATAATTTTGGTATGAGGTGTCAAGATGCTAGAAGCCTCATTACTTCAAAATTAAATTCATTGCCTATGCCTAACAACGAAAAGGTAATAAATTTAAGAAACTATGATAATCTTGCTTTAAAAACATTTATACGAGGACTGTCAGGACAAATTCAAAACAATATTCGTTTGAGAAATCCAGATAGTTTAGAAAAAGCTATGTCGCTAGTAATAGAGGAAGAAAACTTCTTATATTGCCAAAATCGAGGTAATTCTCTCAATTTTCAAAATTCTTTTAGACCAACACAAAGATTAACACCTACTAATTTCCAAAAACAAACTCCAAAACCTTTTAATTCACAACCTAATAATAACACCCCTTTCAGATTTCAACAACAACCAAGATTCTATAATCCAAATCAGTCAGTGACACGCCCTAATTTTCAGTCGCATTTCCAACCAAATGTTCAACCAAATTTTCAATCAAATTTCCAGCCAAATTTTCAGTCGAATGCTCAATCAAATTTCCCAAATACATTCGCACAGAGATCGCAATTCCAATTTAAACCTAATAATTTTCCAGCCCAGAAACATCCATATTTCTTACAAAGACCTAGTCAAATAAGACGAAATGAGCAACAGTTCCAAAATCAGCAAACTTATCGTAACTTTCAATCACAAAAACCCGAATTTAAGCCAGAACCAATGGATACATCCTCTGGTAACACCCATTTAAAACCACGAAAACAATTTGTGTCTCAAGAACTATTTCAACAAGAAGTAGGTCAATTCGAAAATTTCCCAGAAAATTCTTATCCCGAATTTAGTGCGAACCCGTTTTTAGCCACTGACAGCTCAGGCTTCGCCTTTGCGCTCTTGGCTGTCAGTTTTATGAGTCGAATTACCGTCTAGCAATAAAATTGAGTTTGCAAAACAGAAATTTATCCAGGCAAAATAAAAAGTTCGAGTTAAATTCGGCTAGATAATTTAATGAATATGAGATTACGCATATGGGAGACTCTATTTTTAAACATTTTGCAATCAAAAATACGAAATTTGGGACGTCGCCAAGACAGCAAAAGGTAAATAAAAAAAATATCACTTATAATAGCCCAAGGGTCTTGATAATTCGAAATAACTTGATACATTTTCGAAAGCGGGTTGCTCGGCAACATCCCGACGCCGAAGGCGGAGGTATGTTGCCACAGAGAAACCCGCTTGAGAAAATGTATCAATTATGAGGATTTGTCAAGACTCGAGGGCTATTCGGTAAGAAAATTTTTTGCCCAAAAAGAACAATTTGTTAAAAAGAAATTAAAATTGAAAAGAACAATCTTGGAAGTTGGAAATGACATTTTGTGCAAAAAAATTCGACAGCAGTGCCAAATAGACATTTCTCCGTTGCTACAGTAATCCAGATGACATAAGTGAAAATAGCCCATAAGCACTCTTCAGTTAAATGTTCTCCTGATTGGGTGTCTTTGAACACGTGACTGTAGATACACAAATTCTATTGGATTATTGTATAGGTAAAAAATTTTCGCTGTAATAGTTAGAGCTAACTTTTCTCGCTGTCATTCTGACAAAAACGTCGCGGCGTACGACATTTTATACATATGAATTAAATTATCGTATGTAATTTGACGAGTACTTTTTATTTTGCCGGATAAATTTCTGTTTTGAACGAAATTAGCAACAAAATTGAGTTTGCAAAACAGGAATTTATCCAGGCAAAATAAAAAGTTCGAGTCAAATTCGGCTAGATAATTTAATGAATAAAATGAAACACACTTTAAATTTAATTAGAAACACAGTTATTGTAAAAAAATTATTTTCCTTGTTGTCCGAATTCATCTCACTTACATTTAGTAGAGCAGTGCTGCTGGTGGCTTCTACATGTTTTCCTCTCATAGCTTCCACTATTTTCCCATGATGTTCGGTGTTTAATTGTAAATATGGTTTAATAGAATTAGCAGAAGAATGGCCCGTAATTTTTATGAGTTGCTGTTCACTAATTCCCGCTTTGCATAACTCTCTCACTGCCGCCGCCCTGTTGGAATGATTGGTTATTTTTATTCTTTAACATCAAGACCAATTCGTGCCGCTGATTGTTTAGTCCATTTTGTAATTTCATGCTGTCCGATAGGGCTGTCCTTCAACCAACCTTTTGAATCTATTTTTTTCCAGAAAGGGTTAGGAGTTAGAAATAACCGTTCGCTTTTGATATTTTTTCCCCGCATCTCAAACATCTTCGTTAGTAACCTCACCGGACAAATATCACTATTTTCTTTATTCGTTATCAAATATTTGCTGTCACTTAACTTTTTGCAACCTCCTTGAGCAGTTTTACTAAAAATAGGATTGTATTCGATCCTCCCAGTGGTCATGCCATCATTATGTTTTTCTTCTTTGAAATAAAACGTTTTACAATTTTTAGCTTCCCCACCTCTACAGACTAGTTCAAATGCAGCTATATTGTAAAACTTTTTTTGGAGTCCTTCTGATTCTTCTTCGTTCCATTGTTGTGCCATTGCAAACACCTCCGCTCTAGTTCATGTATTAGAACTGGCTTTTATTTTCTGGGATTCTCTTTGTAACGTTCGCCGTTTAGCATTTCTTGCATCTCTTGCCTCTTTGAACTGAATATCGCTGAACGGATCAAACGTGATACCATATTCATTATACTACTTCTCCTGCACCATTTTCGCTACACCATTCCATAATGTTTTTACCGCGGATTTTTTATAATCGTCTCCGTTTATCTAAGATAAAATAAGTAGTTTTCCCTAATATTATTTTCTATATTTGTACCTACCTTTTTCATATTAAAGGCCCAGTCCTTAAGAATGCAAGCCAGTTCTTCGATGGACGTGTTTTGTACCAGTTGATACTTCCTTGATTTCCAGAATTCCGTAAATTGTCTCCATACTGATGTTTTAGAATTGACAGTGTTCTTGAGCACTATTTTTAATTTGTTCAACTATCTAATCGCCAGAGTAATTTCCGAAACGCGTATAGGTGCACACATTGAGTTTGCAAAACGGGAATTTATCCAGGCAAAATAACAAGTTCTAGTCAAATTCGGCTAGATAATTATTAATGAATAAAATGAAACACACTTTAAATTTAATTAGAACATTTATTATTTTTCATTTTTGTAAACTTTTGCGCTTCGACGTAGTTGATTGATTGTTGATTTTTTGTTTAACCATGACTACGTGTCAACGATGACATGAATGAGAGACTTGATTTTTAAACATTTAGCAGTAAAATTAGGAAATTTGGGACGTCGCCATGGCAGCAAAAGGTAAATAAAAAAATTATCGCTGTAATAGTTAGGGCTAACTTTTCTCGCTGTCATTCTGACAAAAACGTCGCGGCGTACGAGATTTTATACATATGAATTAAATTATCTAATAAATAATAATTTTACTTGGCGCAATTTTCACATCAATGACTAGAACATATGTTCAATATGTCTTCCGTTCTCTTGGAGGTACAAACGGAGGCGGGTATGAAATGACCTTGCTACTCTTCCTAATAGCTCGGATGTAATGTTTTGAAATGCGCTTCTGATTCTTTGCTGCATGTTTTCTGATGCGGTTGGAGGTTCCTGATAAACGATTTTCTTAACGTAGCTCACAAAAAGAAACCAATTTAGTTAAGTCGGGTGATCGGGGCGGCCAATTACAAGGCTCTCCTCTTCCAATCCACCGGTTTGAAAAGGTTGAATTGAGATTGTCCCTGACTCGTAATGAATAATGTACTGGGGCTCCGCCGTGCTGCAGCCACATTGCATCTCTCAAATCAAAGCTATTGGTAAATTTTGGCATAAGTTTAGCAATTGATTTTACAAAAAATCAAAATACATAGCACCGTTCAAATTAATGTCCGTTAAAAAAGTGAGGACCAACAATATGTTCACCAATAATCCCCCCCCCCCCCACCTGTGTATGGAAACCGCAGACCAACTGGTTTCGTCTTTCTGGGACTCATCAGTACGGTGCTCTTCCCTACACACTTAAACCATGCAATTTAACTTGCTATATATGCTGCGGCGCTCTGGACAGATATCAACAAGTGACAACTACTTTGAGTAATTATCTGGTAGTAATCAGTGGTACTGGACTGTTCGAACAAGTACGCCTCGTGCAAATACCCCGCTAGGCATTGAATTATATTATATAATTTTTGTTGAGCATACAGACTTAAATAATAATGGAATTACAAGACAAAAAAATAAGTTGTATGCCAAAAGGCGAAGTTCAGCCAAGTGACTGTTCTTCCACTTAACCTCAAGATAACAACATAATCAGTATATAAAACAAAACTGCAAAGTTAGTGCCAATAGCGAAGAATAAAATATGAAGAAAACTGAGACAGCGCAAAGAGAAAAAGCACCAAAAGGTAAAGAAGTAAGGACAGAAAGAACTAAGATAGGAAAGGGAAGGTTAGTCGGAGAAATATGGCCAGTTTAAACAGCCCCAGATCGACGGACTTTTTGTCCCTATTGACCCGATAATAATAACTGTGCGAGCTTTTTTCGAAATGTCAGCAAATTACAGCTTTTTAATGGGTGTTTCAAAATGAGCGCAAGATATGCTTTTTCAATAAAACACATCATTTACTCGAGATTTGCAAATATTTTTATTCTAATATGAAGTATACATATGGCGATTATGTGTGGAATAGAACATCCAACAAATGACCGCAAAGAGTCGGCTGGCACACTCTTGCTCTTTTAGAGAAGTTCCTGATTACTTTTTCGCACATCTTCCACCCCAACACCCAGTTGACAAAAGTACGGCGTTGGCTTGATCACCTGGCTTAAGTTCTTGAGTCAATTGGACTTTATAAGGATGCAGCTAGAGATCTTTTTTTAAAAGTCGCTGTAAACTGCTTGTCGAATTGGCCAGTTTCTGCGACCGGCGGCGACCGATGTGCCTGGATTCTCAGTAACACTTACAGTCACTAAGGCAATATTTTCGATGGACCGGCCTGGCAGAGTTCGACCTGATGATTTCTCGTTCTCAAGCGAGCCAGTTCGATGGAATTTCTCGATCAGTCTCTTAACACGTTCACTGCCACCAACGCGACTCCCGCGTTCCATTTTTTTTTTATAAAAAAGTTTTTCTCAGCTGATTTTTCATCGTAATAAATGAAAATAACGACATTTTTAATATTCCAGAAAGTAAAACGAGAAAAAAAGTTTTGGCAACTGGATGTAGCCAGTCTTATTGGTTGGCAGTGAGTGTTAACTGTCGAACAATTTGGTGCATTTCGTCGACCAAAAATTGCACGCACTCTGCGACCGCTAAACTTTCACCATATTTTAGATACGTTTTCACTATTAAAATCCACTCTTTGATCGTGTTGCATTCCATGACTGATAATCGCAATGCGTCTACTCGACAATTGTAAAATTTTTAATCCAGCATCCTTGATTAAAAGAAAATGCTGAAAAATTTAAATCTTGCGCTCATTTTGAAACACCCTTTAGTTCACGAGATATATTATTATAAATTTTACTTGCATTAAAAGTGAAATATTTCTCGAAAAACGAAGTAGCATGTATTGGAGGAGTAATGAGTGATTTTCTACGAATATTTAATTTATGCACGTCTGTTCTAAAACGAATTTTTAAATATAAATAAGGTGGACAACGAACTAAAATTATTTTATGGAGGAAAAGACACAAGTGCAAGTATTTTCTATATTCTTCATATTTAACCAACTCAATAATTGTTTGACGTATTGCGAGATATGTTCTGTTCTTCGAACTCCACAAATTAGTCTTGTACACGAGTTTTGTACCACCTGTATCCTGCACGCAGTCTGTGCGTCTATGCAAGGTCCATAGATGACATCTCCATAGGTAAAGTGTGATAATACCAAAAGATCACACAGCAGCCGAACTGTTTTTTATTTAGTATCTCTTTATTAGAGTAAATCAATTTTAAGTTGCAAAAAGCTCTTCTAACACAATTATTAACGTGAGTCTTAAATCTCAAATTCTCATCAGTAACTACTCCAAGGTTCCTGGCCTCCCCCACACAACTCAGTTTAACATTATTTACTACTATATTCAATCTATTTGAAATGTCGTCCCTAAGTGCGTTTTTCCCAAACAACCTCAAAACAGACTTATCGGGATTAATCACCAAATTATGATCTAAAGATGCCCTAACAAGGTTTAACAAGTCTGAGTTGATGTGACCATTTGCTTGTTCTGCATCCTCAGGGTTGAAGGAATAATACATCTGGGTATCACCCGCATAACAATGAACCTTGGAATAAGCCATACAAGAATATATGTTAGACGTATAAATCGAGAACAGAAGCGGGCCAAGGATGGATCCCTGAGGTACACCACAACCCAAGGTGCCCTCCATGGAGCATATACCATTCAACTTGACCACTTGTTTCCGTTGCGACAAATAATTTAAAAAAAATAAAATAACCTCATTAGAGAAACCGCAGTAAGATAATAATATACTAAGCAACAGTGAGTGATGAATACAATCAAAAGCCTTCGAGTAGTCTAACAGTATTAGAACTGTGAACTGGTTACTCTCCTTGGCTCTACAGACATCATCAATCACATGTGACAAGGCTGTGACACAGCTATAATTCTTCCTAAATCCAGACTGAAATGCAGGTAGGATGTAATTATTTAAATGTTAAATGTTCCGTTACCTGACGGAACACAACCTTCTCCAGCACCTTGGACAGTAGGGGTAAGACACTAATGGGCCTGAGATCTTTATAATCCCTTGGCTGACTGACCTTCGGTAACGGATGAACATAGGAAATCTTCCACACATTCGGAAAAACATTGTCCAATAAACAGGAATTAACTATATGCACGATGTGAGGCAGCACGTGAGGGAGACAAGCAACAAGCATATTCAAAGCCACACCATCACAACCCACAGCTGTATTTTTAAAGGAGTGAATTATATCATCTAATATTTCATTTGACTGAAGCAAGGAAAATGTCTGCTTAATATTATTTAAATAAAAGTTAATTTTGGAATCAACATCTCCAGTTGGAAGGCTCTTTGTACCAATTTATAAAATAATTATTGATTTCATTAACGTTTGACATGTGCAAAGGGATAAGTAGTTAGAAAATGACAGCCTCAGATACGAACCCGTTCGGAGCACATAGCGCCATCGAGTTCTCCAGGTGCCATCGAGTTCTTCGGCAGTGACCTTGAAAGAGACCAGAGGCTGCTGAAGGAGTCGTTGAGTCATCCGAAGAAGTGTCTTCAGCAGCGGCATCTGCAGCAGCCTCTGGTGTCTTTCAAGGTCATTTCTGAAGAAGTGTGCATGTCTTCAGCAGCGTCTGGTGTCTTTCAAGGTCATTGCCGAAGAAGTGCGCATGTCTTCAGCAGCGTCTGGTGTCTTTCAAGGTCATTGCCGAAGAAGTGGTCTTCAGCAGCGGCCAGGCGCACGCGCCGGGGCTATTCCTCAGATCAGTCCATCGAGTTCTCCATCCACTTCAAGTGGGCGTGTCTGCAGCAGCCTCTGGTCATTGCTGAAGAAGGGCCTCTGGTGTCTTGCCATTGCGCACCCAAGCCGCCATTTTGTGGGCTTTGGCTGTGGCTCAGGCGCCTGCGCCGGGGCTCCGCCTTCAGCAGCTTCTGGTCATTGCTGAAGAAGTGGTCTTCAGCGGCCCCCCTGGTGTCTCTCATTCTGTTGGGCCTTTGGATGTGGCTCAGGCGCCTGCGCCGGGGCTGTCGCGTACAAAGCACGTGTTGCTCACTGTTCAGGCCAGTCCATCCTGGCCCCATCCACTTCTTCGGCAATGACCAGAGGCTGCTGAAGGAGTCATGTCTTCAGCAACGGTGTCTTTGGGGCCTTTGGCCGTGGCTCAGGCGCATGCGCCGGGCTCTGGCTATGAGAGTGGGCGAGGCAACAGCCAATGAGAGTGGTTGTGGGCAGCATCCAATCAGAACTGATCTTGTTGTTAGGTGCTGTTGGGCCTTTGGATGTGGCCCAGGCGCCTGCGCCGGGGTTTTCGCAAAAATAAAAACGTTGAATATATTTTTACATCAATATAATTAAAACTATAATCTGTATACAGAGTAGGCATACGTGTATTTTCTGGGCAAATCGAAGCCCTGCAGCTTCTCATACCACTCTTCTGACCGATTCATTACCCGGTGTATACTCAACGATGCGGTCATGCAGGATGAGACAGTATGCGGTTGTGTTGGGCGGAAAATTCTCGCTCGACTCAAATTCTAGACGCATATCTATGGGTCCAGGCTTGATGCTTTCCGACTGCTTTGATGCGTCAATCACCACGATGGGCGCTAGATCCTTGAACTGTTCCTTGCCGTATAAAGGCTCGCCAACTTTTCCATAGTATGAACTCTGGAAGTTCTGGTACATTTCGTATAGCAGGGCGTATTTCCCCGTGGAGAAATCCAAGTTTAAATTCTCGTAGGGGAAGCACTCAGAATTCAGGTACAGTTTGACGTTTGTCAGATTGCAGTGATCAAATTTGCTTGAATCCGTGTCCAAATTCGCTTTGCGATTCGTCTGAAAGGCGACAATAACGTAGCGGGGTTTCTCCAACCGTGTTGCAGTCTTGACGGCCCACGTTTGTTTCGTAGCTTGCGGCAACACCGGATACTCGTACAGCTCCCAGCTGCGAAAACATATCTGCAACGTTCTCTCTTCCTCGACAATATTGAGAAGTTTTAGGTATTCAGCATCCGATGGATAGACGTACGGCACCCTCCAATGAACCTTGCTCAACTCAATTCTGGTGTCCTCGTTACCCACGAAAGCGTTCTTATCGTTTTTCGATCGAGTCAAAATGAGCTCGTGACACACATTTAACAGAATTTTGGGGTAATCTTCCAAGAATCCCAGCAGGATTCTTCCCGGGATGCACACGTTAAAGTTCCCGTTCGCGTCGATAAGGTGGCTCGGTGAGTCTCCCGTATTCGTCCAGCCGGCATTCTCCAGGGCACCTACTTCACCCTCATTCAGAGAAACTACACCCTTCAGTGTGCTCGTGATGCCCACGTTTTTTGTTCGATCCACCTCCACCCCGTTTATTTCATAGCGGACGTCGTCAAAGAGGAAACTGAGGGCGTTATTTGTTAAAGCCGCATTTCCGCCTCCTGCACCCTTGATGAACCTGCCCTCTATGTAGATGCTGCTTAGATGCGGCAGTACGTAAACGTCTTGCTGGTGGATTGGTATGCGAATTTCGTCATTGGCGTTGAATGTTGTTGTTGTCACGAACGGCTGATGTACGTGCACCTCGACACGGCGTGCTGACTCATCCAAAACAGCACCGTCCAGAACACGAAACGTGTCTACGTTTATGTGTGTCATTATTCAAATGCGGTTCCCTTGTTGAAGCACAAGTACTAACTGACAGCACCGTTAATTTTCTTTCTTAAATACTCTCCATACAACCGTGCGCATGCGCAGTCTTATTCTTGCTCGTGTCATCAGCCATGGTGTTTGCGAATACAGCTGTCTGTGTCAACAGACAGCTGTATTCGCAAACAGACAGACAGACAGACAGACAGACGGAGAGACAGACAGACAGACAGACAGACAGACAGACAGACAGACAGACAGACAGACAGACGGACAGACGGACCGACAGACATACAGACAGACAACTACTGATAAGAATTCGGAAGTAGGAGAATAACTATAGATTCCTTTTTGTCTCATCGAGCTGATTAATTTGATACCCTACATGATCTAGGTGGGCGGGGCAACGAGCGTGGCCGGGGGCGCGGTCAGTGAGTGGCCACCCCTAAAAACCACCCCTAAAACCACCCCCAAAAATGACCCTCCAAAACCACCCCAAGAACCGCCCCTAAAAACCACCCCTAAAAGCTACCCCTAAAACCACCCCAAAAACCACCCCCTAAAAACCACCCCTAAAAAACACCCCCAAAAACCACCCCTAAAATCGACCCCAATATTCCGATACCTCTAGTCGAGTCCTTTAATTTACACCCCACATGACATAGTTTTTATGTAGGGGTTAGCCTAAATTTAGACTACTGTTCTCAAATAATTAGCGATGTAGAATGTTCTACTACCGAGAACTAAGATGTTTGCATATATCAATCAGATGGTTCCCACACGTGTCCGAAACGCATTAAGATAACAAGTAATTTCAAATAAACAAACTGGAGAATGTTCTAGAATGTTTTTTTCCCACACGTGTCCGAAACGCATTAAGATAACAAGTAATTTCAAATAAACAATCAGAAGAATATTCTAGAATGTTATTTTATTGTAATAATACAAACAAATAAACGGGTCACCTTGTAGTGTCTACAACGTATTAAATGCACATGCAGAGCGTGGGATCAAACCTAAACAAACATATCCTATCGGCAAGATGGAAGGTTATTTCCCATAATAAAAACAATTATAACATCTCTTATCGGCGGCGAACGTGCTTTTTTCTTAAACTTTAATATCAATATTTATTTAGTATAAACAATTGTAAATTTCCGAGAAAATAAATATTAATTCTGTAACTTCTGTTTACAATCATAAGTATATACGGATGATTTGAAAGACGGGCTTGTGGGCCGCCGATTAGCTCAGTTGGTTGGAGCGAGGGCTCCGGTGCGTGGGGACCCGGGTTCGAATCCCGGTCGGCGTCATTTCCCCACGGCGAAAGGCCCCAAAGACACCGTTGCTGAAGACATGACTCCTTCAGCAGCCTCTGGTCATTGCCGAAGAAGTGGATGGGGCCAGGATGGACTGGCCTGAACAGTGAGCAACACGTGCTTTGTACGCGACAGCCCCGGCGCAGGCGCCTGAGCCACATCCAAAGGCCCAACAGAATGAGAGACACCAGGGGGGCCGCTGAAGACCACTTCTTCAGCAATGACCAGAAGCTGCTGAAGGCGGAGCCCCGGCGCAGGCGCCTGAGCCACAGCCAAAGCCCACAAAATGGCGGCTTGGGTGCGCAATGGCAAGACACCAGAGGCCCTTCTTCAGCAATGACCAGAGGCTGCTGCAGACACGCCCACTTGAAGTGGATGGAGAACTCGATGGACTGATCTGAGGAATAGCCCCGGCGCATGCGCCTGGCCGCTGCTGAAGACCACTTCTTCGGCAATGACCTTGAAAGACACCAGACGCTGCTGAAGACATGCGCACTTCTTCGGCAATGACCTTGAAAGACACCAGACGCTGCTGAAGACATGCACACTTCTTCAGAAATGACCTTGAAAGACACCAGAGGCTGCTGCAGATGCCGCTGCTGAAGACACTTCTTCGGATGACTCAACGACTCCTTCAGCAGCCTCTGGTCTCTTTCAAGGTCACTGCCGAAGAACTCGATGGCACCTGGAGAACTCGATGGCGCTATGTGCTCCGAACGGGTTCGTATCTGAGGCTGTCATTTTCTAACTACTGGGATACTAGTTGGCATTGTTTTCGAAGTTATATTTAAGTTCCTTAGTTCCTTCCATAAAAATTTTGAACCATGGGTCTGGAGTTTGTTGTTCAAATACGCTCTCTTCTCACGCTTTACCGCACTGGTAGTATAGTTCCGTAGTTGTTTATAATATGAAAAATGTACCTCATTACCTGATTTTTTAAATTTAAGCAACAGTTTAAGCAACAGTTTAACATTGTCCGTCAGCCAAGGGGATGGCGGCCTCACCACGCGGTATGTCAGAAGCGGTGCATAACTATCAAAAATACCCAAAATCAAATAGTTAAAATATGATATTTTGTCATCAATATCCGACATGTAAAACAAATCATCAAATGGAAGTTGTGTTAATTCACCAACAAATCTGTTCTGATCAAAATATTTCTAAAATAAACTTCTAAAACATCTATAGACGGAGTCGGTTTCGGGGTCGAATTCTTCAACAAACAATATACAAGTTCATGATCGGTAATCAGATCACTGGCATGTCTCACCCCAAAATCGTCAATGTCCGAAACATGAGAACAGATTATAACATCCAAAAGAGAAAACTTATTCACTGAAAAACGAATAGGCTCAGCAATTAATTGGAACAAGCCAAAAGCATTCAATACCGAAATTAATTTATTTACATTTAGTCTGTGTACATCCAGTCCAGATTTTTTGTACTACGAGACGTTACAGACTGCTACCCCACCTAAGGTGGCTTTGAAACAATCATAATGTGTCTCCATGTACGTACGTGCTTTTAAGCAGGTCTTTTGTTCAAAAATTGCATGTTTTGAATGTGTATGGAAAACCGCAGACAAATTGGTTTCGTCCTTCTGGGACTCATCAGTACGGTGCTTTCCCCTACACACTCAAACCATGCAATTTAACTTGCTATATTGTAATGGACCCTACCCCACCCTTGCAAGTTTCTGCTCCCCTGTCTATCTACCTGCTCAGCGCTGATTAATTAACCTAATTAAAGTTTACATAAATACCTGTCGAAGTGGCCACGTGATCGTATATTACCTACGTTGTGTATTACCTATGCAATTACAGACCCCCTTACTTTGATAAGAAAGAATCACAAGCGAGGATGTTAATAATAGATACAAATAAAGTTGAGAAATCAAGATTTATTCATATCTTTGGTAGTATTATTCAATTATCATTAATCATTTTCGTACAAAATCAGATTGATTACCATCTGCAGTCATCATCAATAAAAAGTGTTTAATTATTATCTATCGAGATGTAAACGTTATTTATTATAATTTATTACTGACAACAATCAAATAGCTGTCGTTAAAGTTTTGTTTTATTGTTTATTGGCGTTTTCCGTAACGGTTATCGCTCTTTTGTTGGGCCTTCTCCTCAACGGTTATCGCCTTCTTTTTGTTGGGCGATCCCTTAACGGTTATCGCCTTCTTTTTGTTGTTTGCGTTACCTTAACGGTTATCGCCTTTATATTGAAACAGGACAAGTGGTTGGACTTAACCAGTATGATGTCTATTGTAGTGGTAATTCTTGGGTGGGTAGCTAACGAGGCTGACCCCCACATCCCCGCCTACTGAATGTTTATATGGCTAAGGGTGCCCCAGTGGGCTTCTTCTCGAATTCCACATAATAAACACAATACATGATTGTTTTTAAATATAATAGAATAATTTATAATTATGCATTTGTTAAGCTAAGAGATTTGAAGTCAGTAATAAGTGTGGCCCTTTGGCTACTTTAGAATTCACGACGTTAAGTACACTTTGTATTATACTGCAGTTACATTAAATATACAAAATAATAAAATTGTATTCAGACATACCTGATATAATCACTTTACACTGATATTTATATTAAAAAGGAATATATATAATTATTTTATTAGTGGAAACAATTTTAAAGACGCGACCATTTCTCTCAAGGACCAAAAACTTCTGTCCCTTGCCTAACTAACCTTCCCCGCGTCTCCCTACACTGCCGTCTGGAGTCTGCCCTCCTGAACCTACTTTTGTTTATGTCTGCATTCCAGTGAAAGCAACTTTATAAGTATACAGTCTGCCCCGAAAGTAACCTATTGAAATAAAATACAGATTTTAACGTATAATTACTGGATTTCCTAATAATGGGGATCACAATAACAAATTCTAAAATTAGCTAACTTAATTACTGGAATGTCTTCAGTATTTACCAACGAGATAGCAGAGAATGATTTATATTTTTAAAACAACTAGAACAAGCACTCTCTGAGATCTCACCGCTTGAATGGAAACCTGTTGTATTCCTTTTATATTTTGGGAAAACCTCTTGGGAAAAACCCATTTACCTTTAGTAGGTGAAAACCTTCAAGTGAAGTCGTCAGTGTATAAGAACCTAACCCTTTCTTTGCTTTTGGCTATCTATTTAATGAAACGAACTAGGCAACCCAACGTGCATTCCTAAAGCTAGGTTATGCAACCAAACATACACCAGTTGAGTAGACTGCGATCCCTTTCAATATATGCTGCCGCGCTCTGGACAAATATCAGCAAGTGAGAACCACTTTGAATAATTATCTTGTAGTAATCAGTAGTACTGGACCGTTCGAACAACTACTCCTCGGGCAAATACCCCGCCAGGCATTGAATTATAGAACTAAATCCAGATTTTTGTGCTACAGACTGCTACCCCACCTAAGGTGGCTTTGAAACAATCATAAAAATGTGTCTCCATGACTCCATGTACGTACGTACATATTTATATTTTAAAACAAAATGGACCTTTACGAGTAGAATTAAAATTAGTGCTGTACGAATCCATAAATTTTAACGGATTCTGATACGTTTAAAAAAACGGATCCGGATATATCCGGATCCTGATTTTATTATAAGATCCGGATATCGGATATCGGGATTAGGATCTTGGATCCGGATCTTGTATTCGGATCGTATTGTCAGATCCGGATCTATCGCTATCCGGTTCTGAAAATTACGTTGTTTTCTGAAGACGGTATAGTTATCTATAAAAATCAATTGCCACATGTATGTAAGATCATCACTACTTGAGAACGGCTAAACCGATTTGGCTGGTTTCTTTTTTGTTGTGTTCGTAATTTTCAGGACAAGGTTTGTATGAAAGAAAATTTTGGAAAATCCACCGGGAAAGTAGAAAATTTGAATGGTAAAAGTTTGTATGAAAATCTGTTTGACAAACAAAAATGTGACGTTCAGTTTGACAGTTCTAAAAATTATTGAATTGTCAGTGTGTTATCGGTGGTGATCATGTATTTGGTGTTTCTTTGGAAAAAATGCCACCAGTGAGGCGTCGAAATATCGCTCGGCGTACGCGCAATGCAAGCCAACTACATGATCGTCGAGTCAATGAGACTGACGAAGAGCGCAGACAGCGTTTGGAGCCAAGTCGAATAAGAATTTCTCAAGCCTCAAGCACGATCCATTATGACCCCGGAACAACGGATACAATCGAGTTCGACGCGCTCAGTTGGAGCTTACGCACAAAATAATTTGGAACGTCAACAAAACAGAGGCCGAACCTGGCATTAGGGAACGAAAAATTGGAAAAGTTGCCCGGAAAATTGGAAAATTCGGGAAAAACTGAAAGTGCTTTTTTCTATGGGATTTTTGTATGATATGGATATGCGTAAGTCGGGAAATTTGGGCAAACTATAAAAATCATAATTTTGGAAAATCCACCGGAAAATTTGAAAATTCGGGAAAAACTAAAAGTGCTTAACGGCTGGACCGATTTGGCTGATTTTTTTTGTTGTGATCGTAATTGTCAGGATAAGATTTGTATGAAAGAAAATTTTTGGAGAATCCACCGGAAAATGTGAAAATTCGGGAAAAACTGAAAGTGCTTAACGGTTTAATCGATTTGGCTCATTCTTTTCAAAAGTAAGGTTTTTAAGAAACGAAAAATTGGAAAAGTTGCCCGGAAAATTGGAAAATTCGGAAAAACTGAGAGTGCTTTTTTTATTGGATTTTTGCATGATATGTATAGGCGTAAATCGGGAAATTCGGACAAACTGTAAAAATCATAATTTTGGAAAATCCATCGGTAAATTTGAAAATTCGGAAAAAACTACAAGTGCTTAACGGCTGGACCGATTTGGTTGATTTTTTTGTTGTGATCGTAATTGTTAGGATAAGGTTTGTAGGAAAGAAAATTTTTGGAGAATCCACCGGAAAATGTGAAAATTCGGGAAAACTGAAAGTGCCTAACGGTTGAACCGATTTGGCTAATTCTTTTCAAAAATGAGGTTTTTAAGGAACGAAAAATTGGAAAAGTTGCCCGGAAAATTGGAAAATTCGGAAAAACTGAAAGAGCTTTTTTCTATTGGATTTTTGTATGATAGGGATAGGCGTAAATCGGGAAATTCGGACAAACTGTCAAAATAATAATTTATTTTTGTATGCACTCGCGATCATAACTGACGATAGGAACGACATATTTGGTTGAACATAAAAGTAATCAGAAAAATGTTTCACGTTGAATAAACGATTTGTTAATGAATTAAAAGTTCAATACGAAAAGTAATTTTAGGCAGGACAACGTCTGATGCCGGGCCCGCTAGTAAATTAATAAAAATCAAGAAAATAAAAAGTGCATTGGGAAATAGGTATAATAAAATGGATAGACTTTGAAACAAAAAATGTAATTTCATTCTAAAAACAAATATGTACTTACACCCTAATGTTGTCTTAATCCGAGATCCGGCTCCAAGATCCGGATCCGAGATCCTGATATCACTTACCTAAATCCGGATCGATCCGGATACGGATTTCGCAGTCTTATAAATCCGGATCAGATACGGATCTAATCCGGATTTGAAAACAATCCGGATCTGACGTACAGCACTAATTAAAATTTACCAGATTAGCATTAAAACGATGCAAATGAAAATGAGCTATTGTAACTCCGGATATGTTCAAAAAACTTGTTCTACTTTGCATGAGATCCATTGAATAACGATTCTAGAATTGCAGGAAATGCAGGTAAAGGTTGCAAATGTACTTCACCATGAATACAACAATCATCAAAAGAATTACCTTTATTTGAAACTCTTTCAGAAGCAAAATGTTTTGCGCCACTGTGCATGTATGCATGAGATAATCACGGCACCAATTATATAATGTTGACCAATATCATCAGCCGTAATTGTCGTGAGATCAAATAATTTTTTTCGTCTCGAGAGGTCATTTCTTTGATTTTGTGAGTACTTAATATTGTTTCGGTTACGCTTCGAGTATTAAAATAAGGATTCTGTCTGCTATTTCGAGCCATTTCTCAATACTTTCATTGATATTCAGCATTTTTCTCTCGCATGCGTCGAATAAATTCTTCTTCTTCTTCAGGACTTCGATTAACTTTTCTACGAGGCATGGCCACTCTAATACTTGAATAATTCAAAAAGCCAAAATTCTGTTTTAAATCTTTCTTGGTCCTACTGTGTTACTTTAAATAGTCTTGTAAGTCTATTGCCGTTTGTCTTTTACTTGGAGCTGTGTCTCAATCATAAATTTAGCAAGAGAAGAAAAGTTTTGGTTCGTTCGCACACAGCAACCGCATATCATGATTTCGCTCTATTGGAGCTCGTCAGTACGATGCAGCTGTGTGCGAAGAAACCAAAACAAATCCTACTCTATAAAGGCGAGTGGGTCACATCAGTAAGCGAGCGCCAACTCAAAGAATTGGCTCTCGCTCACTTATCGTCCCCTCTAAAACATTACTAGTCAATGTTAGAAGACTATTTAAATATTGAAATGAAAAATAACGACCGGAGCTTGCACCAACAAATCTTCCCCGGATAAACCGAAAACATTGAATTACGGAGCAAGTCCCGGTCGGAAAACGTGCACTATATACGGCAGCATAGTCTACGAAAACCCCCCTGCTATCAACTAATGCAGGTATTAAGAATCCGATGTGCTCCAAGCGTACACAAAAGCAGTAGAAGGCCCCACTATGGCGATATAAATTTAGCAAGAAGAGAAGAAAAGTTTGGGTTCGTTCGCACACAGCAACCGCATATCATCATTTCACTCTATTTGAGCTAGTCAGTACGATGCAGCCGTGTGCCAACTAACCAAAACAAATCCTACTCTATAAAAGCGAGTGGGTTACATCAGTAAGCGAGCGCCAACTCAAAGAATTGGCTCTCGCTCACTGATCGTCCCGTGGTCCCGTCTAAAACATTACTAGTCAATGTTAGAAGAATATTTAAATACTGAATTGAAAAAAACGATCGGAACTTGCACCAACAAATCTTCACCGGATAAACCGAAAACATTGAATTACGGAGCAAGTCCCGGTCGAAAAACGTGCACTATATACGGCAGCATAGTCTACGAAAACCCCCTGCTATCAACTAATGCAGGCATTAAGAATCCGATGTGCTCCAAGCGTACACAAAAACAGTACAAGGCCCCACTACGGCGATATAAATTTAGCAAGAAGAGAAGAAAAGTTTTGGTTCGTTAGCACACAGCAACCGCATATCATGATTTCGCTCTATTGGAGCTCGTCAGTACGATGCAGCCGTGTACGAAGAAACCAAAACAAATCCTACTCTATAAAGGCGAGTGGGTCTCATCAGTAAGCGAGCGCCAACTCAAAGAATTGGCTCTCGCTCACTTATCGTCCCCTCTAAAACATTACTAGTCAATGTTAGAAGAATATTTAAATACTGAAATAAAAAAAATGAAAAAAAAAGACCGGAGCTTTTTTTCATTTCAGCATTTAAATATTCTTGTAGCATTGACTAGTAATTTTTTAGAGGGGAAGATCAGTGAGCGAGAGTCAATTCTTTGAGTTGGCGCTCGCTTACTGATGTGACCCACTCTCTTTTATAGAGTAGGATTTGTTTTGGTTTCCTCGCACACAGCTGCATGGTACTAACGAGCTCCAATAGAGCGAAATCATGATATGCGGTTGCTGTGTGCGAACGAGCCAAAACTTTTCTTCTCTTCTTGCTAAATTTATATCGCCGTAGTGGGGCCTTGTACTGCTTTTGTGTACGCTTGGAGCACATCGGATTCTTAAGAATGCAGGTATTAATTAATACCTGCATTAGTTGATAGCAGGGGGTTTCCGTAGCGTAGACTATGCTGCCGTATATAGTGCACGTTTTTCGACCGGGACTTACTCTCGTAATTCAATGTTTTCGGTTTATCCGGAGAAGATTTGTTGGTGCAAGCTCCAGTCATTTTTTTCATTTCAATATTCATAATATTTCAATATTCATAAGTCAAGCAGTGTCGGCCAGATGTCTGGTAATTACCAGGATCTACGGCCATTTGTTATTTTATCTGGTAACTCGTAATGAGTAATCGTGTAATATAAGGTATTTTTTGGGAACGACATTATTTTGAAAAAGAACTATTTCGATATTCGTTTCATATTCATACCAAATGCCCTAAGCACATAATACACTCTTCCATTTCACAAACTTTAATAAACATTTGGCGACATCTAGTTAGCAGTATAGACGGATATACATAATATATTTTTCGACATGTGAACGCCTTTTTTCCAATGTGAACTTAACAAAAACCAAAACGCGGAATAAATTAATAACCCATACTTCTGTACAATTTATTGGCGTCTGCCACGATTAATTTGCTTAAAACGGAGTCCGCATTCTGATAAGCATCATTGGTATATTAAAGTAGCAGTAACATTGAATGCACTTTTCTCTAAAACTGTTCGTTTAAGCGATTCGCAAATAACATACCTTTTTTACAGTTAATCGAGTGCTCTTTCCATAAAACTACTAATTGTTTTAAAATACACAGAAGAAGAAGGTGGCGCCCTGGATATTTTACTCAAAAGTAATTGCATATTAATCTTCCGATGCCAAGTTTCACTGAAATAGCTTCAAAAGTGCACGAGAAATAATGAAAAAATTAATAAGAAGTTGTTCTTCGAAGGCCCATAACTTTTTAAGGAATCTGAAATGTACTAAAATAAATCGGTTCGGATCGGTTTCTTTTAACACAAAGAAGCTAGTTATAAGTCTAACTCACGAAAAACCGAGACGAAAGACACCTATTTGTTCCGGCCTAAACGCCTATTTTGATCAAAAATTCGATTTTCTGCCTATTTCGTGGTTTTTAGGGCCTGAAATAGGCCACTTGCATAATTTAGCAGTGTACCTGTTCTGGCTGTCCAAAAAATGGCATTTCATGTTAGAATCTTGTTATTCTTTAAGTTGGCAGGGTAAAGTTCTGAATTTGCAGCCTGGTTAACTGTAACTGTCAGTGTCAGGTCGTTCGTTAGATGAGGGAAAAGTATGGATACTGGATACACAACACCCGATCTTTGCCCGGCACGTGAGTATTGCCATATTTTGGGCAGATTTGATACCAAGCAAAATGCCGAAACAAGGTTACTGTTTAGAATTTATAGAGTTTAACACAAAATAATGAAAGCAGCGTTTTAGTAGAGGTCACGAAGCCTCAAATTGTGATTTTCGTTTGCACTTTGAGGTTAAAAGCTGAAACCAATTTTAAATGATTTCTCATCATTAAATATATCGAAACCCAGAAGGCGTCAAAAATCGTCCTGTACGGGGTGGCTGTAGGGGGTAAAATGTAAAAAACACCCCAAATTTTTTTTCTTACAATCTGAATCTTCACAATGTGTAGTTTGCATTTACCACAGCTCAGGTGTGTAAGACTGAGAAAACTATATATTTTAGCATATTTTGTACGACCGAAAGCATGGCATTAAATGGACAACCCCAACCTTTGCTGGGTGCTATTGAAATAGACCTTAATGTTTAGACAGATTAGCGCTCTACACCGTCATATCTGTTTTATTCGCACTCTGATCGAAAATTATGCATTAATAATGTTTTAGGGTGAAATCTCGGCATTCTAACGCACTGATTATTTTTCATTTTACTTTATTCTATAAATTTATAATATAATACATAATCATAATAATAATATAATAATGACTTTATTGGTATAACAAACCGCATATACATATTGTTTAGTGTTAATTAACATATACCTGTTACACCAAATGGCGAAGTTCATCTTGTGGATACAGATATTCACAAGATGCTCTTCCACTTAACCAATATCAATTTTTTCGTGAGCGCGCGCATAGGGTCGAACAAGGTCGACTATCGCGAGCGTTCACAAAGACTTGTAGAGGGGACTTAGCTATTTACATTTTCGACTGAAGCAGGGTGAATACTCACAGTCTAAGCGTTTGTGTGTGGAAAAGGCAAAACAAAACAGCCGACCAGTTGTGTTTGCCGCCGCGGAAACAGAGTATCGCGGAACATTCGTCTAGTCCGTTGCTTGAATTTAATAACAAACAACGCTGCCCGCGACCCGCTGGCCTACGAACGTGTAGACTTCAAAACAAAATCAGCTGTTGCATAAGGACGCCAGGTCCATTCTAGAAGTCTTTGAGCGTTCACGTCTATTTCTCTCTCGTGGCCGTGCTCGTATGTATAGGATTTTATTGAAACTAATATCACACAAACTCCAACTTTATTAATAGGTACCTACTACTTAACTAAATAATAATAATAATAATAATAATAAGTTCATTTTTGCTTTAACATACTTATAAGTAAAAAATATAAAAGATTCATATTAATATCATAATGCAAAAAAGGAGCTGAAAACAATTAAAATTGATACAGTTCAGCCCCTAATCTACTACTAAAAACTACCGCATATACAACAATATTGATACAAAGAACAAGAGGAAGAAAGCGACCAATCGCCAACAAAACACAAAACATACTCAACAAAATACCACAATTAATTACGTGCAAATCAGACTCTGCATCACCTCTTACTTCTTTGTGGAGACACATACGAAGCCACAGCTAGTTAATAATTACATCAACTCTACGGAACACACGATGCAGACGACACACTACTCAAAATTGTCTAAGGGACGCAAATAATTTTCACTGTACGATTTTGATCATACAAGTCAAAGTGAGTAGGTTACACTATTTACTCGTATTTGACTAGCTTGTCTAGTACAAAATTGGCTAAAAATAAACTTGTAATGTTTTGCATTATTTGTTTGATAATGAAAATAAACATTTAATTGGCAAAAGGGCCCACTGCTTTCTCAGTGCATTTTCAAATTCAAAACGGCCTTGAATCTTTGCCATAAATGGAAGAAGTTGTCCTGCACATGCTCAATGGGGTTGAGGTCAGGAGACTGAGGAGGCCATGGTAAAAGGGCTCTTCAAACCAGTTTTGTACCTGATGTGCAATGTGAGGACGCGCATTGTCCTGCATAAGCCTGAATCTGTGTTCCATAATTTGACTTTTCCGTCGTCCCCGCCCGTCGCAATTAATTGACCATCTATAAACCAAATCTGGACCAGCAGCATATGGATATGGTTGCACAACAAGTACAAAAACTTGTTCAATACAACGCCGCTGGTTCATGGCTCCATCCAGACAAACGAGGTACGAGGTCCTTTCTATGGTGCAAATCGATTCCAGCCCATACCATCACAGACCCTCCTCGATAATTGTGAACTTCCTGGAAGTGCCTAGTCATCTCCAAGGCTCCGCTTCTTCGCCACACTCTCGTTCTTTTGCTATCAGGTTGAAATCCGAACCGAAATTCGTCGGTAAACAGAACATTGGACCATTCTGCTTCACCCCATTGAGTATGCTCTTCAGCCCATTCAAGACGAGCATCGCGATTGCCGTGGCGAAGTGCAGGTACTCTAAATTGATCAACGAGAATGAATACCAGCTTCATGGATACTATTTCTGATGGTTTGGTCAGAAACCGCTACGGCATGTACATTTTGGAGATCCGCAGAAAGTTCTCGTGTCGTAATAGATGCATTTCACCTGGTTTGAAAAATAATAAATTTTTCTTGGGCAGGTGTTGCTTCTCTTCTACGGCCTTCGTGTCTTTCGGCCACATTGCCAGTCTCCTGGTATCGTCCCCACATTCGACAAACTGATTTTAAGTATTTTAAGTAGCTGTGGCTTCGTATGTGTCTTCACAAAGAAGAAAGAAGTGATGCAGAGTCTGATTTGTACATAATTAATTGTGGTATTTTGTTGAGTATGTTTTGTTGGTGATTGTTCGCTTTTTTTCCTCTTGTTCTTTGTCTCAATATTGTGGTAAATGCGGTAGTAGATTAGTAGTAGATTAGGGGCTGAACTGTATCAATTTTAATTGTTTTCAGCTCCTTTTTTGCATTATGATAATAATAATTATGATATTAATATGAATCTTTTATATTTTTTACTTATGCGTATATTAATGCAAGAATAAACTTATTATTATTATTATTTAGTTAAGTAGGTACCTATTAATAAAGTTGGAGTGTGTAATATTAGTTTCAATAAAATCCTATACATACGAGCACGGCCACGAGAGAGCAATAGGCGACTTTCGACCGTAATGAACCTCGCCTAAGCGTGAACGCACGCGATAGTCGACCTTGTTCGACCCTATGCGCGCGCTCACGAAAAAATTGATATAAATTTATAGAATAAAGTAAAATGAAAAATAATTAGTGCGTTAGAATGCTGAGATTTCACCCTAAAACGTTATTAATGCGTAATTTTCGAACAGAGTGCGAATAAAACAGATATGACGGTGTAGAGCGCTAATTTGTCTAAACATTAAGGTCTATTTCAATAGGGCCCGGCAAAGGTTGGGGTTGTCCAATGTCCATTTAATTCCATGCTTTTCGGTCGTACAAAAAATGCTAAAATATATAGTTTTCTCGGTCTTACACACCTGAGCTGTGGTAAGTGCAAACTACACTTTGTGAAGATTCAGATTGTAAGAAAAAAAATTTGAGGTGTTTTTTACATTTTACCCCCTACAGCCACCCCGTACAAGACGATTTTTGACGCCTTCTGGGTTTCGATATATTTTATGATGGGAAATCATTTAAAATTGGTTTCAGCTTTTAACCACAAAGTGCAAACGAAAATCTTTTGTAGACGACTTTGACTGAGCTGTGATCTCTACTAATAATGCAATTAGTCATATTATTTTAAGAATTTTCGTCCAAACTTCGGCGTAGAGACTAAGAAATTTAGGTTACGCCCCTTTTTTTGGTGCCAAATGGTAACACAAACACCTGCTTTTTTGAAAGCCGAATAAAGGTTTTTGCCTAAACTGTACATGTATGTTGCCATTTTTACGGCCAAAATTTGCCTTTTTTAACTGACTTCAAAAAAGGAGGTGGTTCTCAATTCGACTGTATTTTTTTATGTGTGTTACCTCAGAACTTTTTTCTAGGTGAACCGATTTTGATGATTCTTTTTTTATTTGAAAGCTGGTGCTTCTCATGTGGTCCTTTGAAAATTTGATCAAGATCTGACCAGTAGTTTTTGATATATCCTTAATAATGCGTATTTAATTGACTTCGACTACATTGATGATGTTCTCATTGTATATTGAAGTAGGTTTTCTATTTTGTAGGACAAAAATAATATTGTTCCTTAAATTTAGCTCCTATTTTCATATTTTTTAGGACCTAAAATCCGGGCTCTAATAATGAGCGACAACCTGGCGGAGTTTAGCCAAGATTGCTCTTACACTCAGCCAACCGTAAAATGAAATTAGATATAAAAATATTGTAAAATAGACTCGAACGCTTAAAATTAACAGACATTTTTCTATGCAATCATGAATAAAAGAAAAGAATAACGGGCTAATACGAAAAGAGAAAGAGAAAAAAACAAAAAAGCTAAATTTCAAACCAAGACGAAACTGATTATCAAAATCTTCACTGCTGATCAAACAATAGTTATTCAATTCTTAGCTTACTCGACGCAACTGTTAAACTTCTTGTCTCGATGGACACGGCATTGTAAGTAAATGATCGTCTAAACAAAGCACTTTTGAATAAGTCCCACTTGATCCCTATTTCTATTTAATTTTGTATAGCAAAATGGCCACCATCTTAGTATAAAAAAATTCGAAAGCGCTCCTCATTCTGACCATGGAAAAGTAGATACGAATAACAGTAAATGTCGTACGGGTTGACGCCATGCCATTAAAAAGTGAAACTTTCTGAAATATTGACAGCGATTTTCAATTAAGCTGATGGAATATTATGAAACATGGTCGTGTTCAGAATGAAGAGCTCTTTGATATGAGTCGTCAATGACCCCTACTCGAATCTAATTTTTCATTTCAAAATGGCAAGTTGCCACTCGTTCGCCATATGGAACTGGCCTGTCAAATGTTTTTGAAAAGGTGCATTATCATTGTTGTTATGTAGTTTCCGTGAATTTGTCTGGCTACTACGCATACATCCTATATTTCATCTTCCATAGCCTTTTAACCTTTCAGTCATCTACCTCCTTATCGTCTGGCATTTATAACTTAACTTATATCTTTGTTATACACTTCTCTCATGTTTGTTGCTCTATAGAAAACTCTTCCTCTTCGTATCTCGTATGTCCGTACTACTTCAATTTCATTTCTTCTATCCTATTAGATTCTGTTTCTTTCCTTTCAAAATCTACAAAATTTTCAAAAGAAGTCCACTTTCGTTCGACAATTGCACTATAAGTGCAATTTTCTTTGGGTCGGTATTGGTTGGGGCGTTTTTTTGTGGGCCAAAGTAATGAGTTCACAAGGGTGAGTTACAAACGAATGAAACTTATTACGTATAAACAAGACCAGAGAGAGACAAAGGAGAGTAGACAGTGTCACAGAAGTTGAAATGGGAAAAACTAGTTATTCAACCTTATCTTGGTATGCAAATCAAGATAGGTAATGCCTTTGTTCATGCACGGAGTTTCGATCGCGAATTAAGCCTTCTGTAATTAATAGCTGAAGCGTGAAACAAAAGTTAGAATTGATGACCAATCCCAAATTCGTAAACGGTACTATTATTCAATGGTCATTGAAAATGAACCATGTTATTCACGTTATATCACGTCAAATTTATATTTATTCTAACAGAAATCAGATAGGTATGTATTAGAAGTTTCTATGGCAACGCTCTTCCAAGGATTACCTTTTGCAGATTTAGTAAAGTATTCCACTCTGGAGTTATGGCTATTATTAACTGGGATGAATTAAAATACTCGCATACGGCTCGTTCTTTCAACTCGCTCATAGAATAATATACTAGTGTACATCATTTAGCGTTGAATACTGTTTCAGTTGCCATATAGTTACGAAAGGTAGGTATGTCGATTGTTAAACTTGACGATTACACAATTCAAAGCTCGCCAGAAGACGAAAGTAAACCATTTCTCACTTCTTTATATGTAAATTAATATGAACAATAAAAACTTGTATAAAATTTAAAGACTATGCGAACTGCTTTCCGTTTCATTTTAGATAATGACGCTCATTCTCAGTATTGTCTACATTATTTAAATAATGTAACACATACATGTGTGCAACGGGTCAATTAAAAATATTAAGAAGTGTTGCGAAGTAACGCATAAAAAATACCGCTGGTATATCAAATCGAAACATTCCTTTCACTGAGTGAATTTGATATTAGAACCTGTTGTACAGTCTTGACACATTATTTTTTATGGTGTTACCACAAACAGCCGTTGGGCAAGAACGCCTTCGTCTTTAGATGAGCACATTTAGGTAAACTTAGAATTCTCGATAATAGACCAGGGCTTCAAGGTTTTGTCCCAGAAAAGCTATTGTAAATCGGAAAAATTGGCTCAAGCGCCACTTAGGCATTGCCGAACAACACACTGAAACTCACAAGAACTCCAACGCTGGTTTCATACTTTACGCCTGCAATCTGTCTACACCTGGTGTTTTATTGTATTTTAAACTTTCTAATGCTAGCTCAAATGCTCGCTCAAATGCTTCCCTTATTATGGGACAGCCTAGGTTATTCCTCTCTACACTGATTTCCTTTTCTAATATATCTCCTAATTCTTGACCTGCATACAAGATTCCCAAATATTCCTTCCAGCTATCTGCCTTTTCCGCTCTTCCGATTCAAATGTTCTTGTTGCTAGGTCCAATTTCTCTGAAATTTCTCATAATTATTGTATACGCTTCGTCAGTTTTTCCTACTTCGAACTTATCTTCCATTTCTTTGCATTTGTTATCAATTCACTGCTCTTTCGCTTTTCTACATTTCCGAATAATTTCCCACTTGACCGCTTTATACTTTTGTTTCCCTCCTTCATCTAGCTTATTTTCATATTTTCGCCTCTCGTCTATTAGAGTCACAATATCCCTTGTTATCCAGGGTTGTCTACTTTTATTCTGTTTGTGGCCCAATATATCTCTAGCTGCAGAACCTTAACCATTTTTAATGCAATTCCATTCTGCCTCTACGTCCCTAACAGTATTTTCATCTGCGCCCTTTAGTACTTCATTCGTCCTATTCTCAAACTCATTGTGCGAATCACAGTCTTTTAGTTTCTCTAAGTCAAGGTGTCGCCCACCGTTTCGTTTTTTCATAATCTTAAATTTAAGATTAGCCTTCATAACCACTATCTATATCTGCTCCTGGATAGCTTCTGCAGTCCCTAGCTTGATTTCTAAATCTTTGCCTAATGTAATCTATTTGAATTTATTACTTTCGTGGAATTATTGCAGCAAAATCGGCTACTGTATGTTAATTTAAATAAAAGAATCGGCACAAATAAATATAAAAAATTGTAATCTATTTGATATTTCCCTAGGTCCTCTAACATTTTCCATGTATAGCGCATCCTAACGTGATGTTGGAATAGGTATAATGTTCGCGACGGTTAGGTTATGTTTATCGCAAAATTCTATCAATCTAACGCCCCTGTCGTTCCTATTACCTAATCCAAAGGGACCGACTATTCTATCTTCTCTCCCTGTACATACAACTGCATTAAAGTCTCCTACGATTATTACATTTTCATACCCCTTCACAAACTCTAATCCAACAGTCCAACTATCAAAAATTAACCGCACTGTAACTCGACTTTACACTCTCGAATACAAGACTTCTTGAACACTCCTCGTAACTAATTAATTCACCCGACCATTTCATTCATTGCATATAATTATTATTCAGAGACTTACTAACGTTTAAAGCAAATACTGGCATCGGTCTTTCCAGGATAGTACAGAATATCGTAGGCGGTTCTTCAAAGCACTGTAATATTCTGTTTCCAGAGGGTAATACATTATCTCGGCCGTAAAGCTGTCAATAGTAAAGAGCAGATGACTCAAACGGCAGCGCCCTTAATAAACTTCATTCATAACAATATAATATTAAGTCCTAATATTATTACGACATAATAATATACATAAATATGCGGTTGAAGTATTCTATACAACTGAAGCCTAGGAAATACAACTACAAATGTTCAATTTTTATGTTAGAAGACAACACACAACACACACAGATATAAAAAAAAAACCCGTACAAACGTCAAAAACATGCTTAATAGTTCTCTAAGCAGCCACCGCAGGCGCTGGTGTAGACGACATGGCGGGATTATTCAAATTTAAAGCAAATTTAAGTTCAATTAGAATATACAAGGAAGGACATAATGGTACAACACCAAATTCAGTGAATCATAAACAAACAAATGGGTTAGCAATATGTATTAAGAAATTTGCAGTGGAACAAATCAAGTCCGCTAATTACTAAATTCTTAATATACAAACTATTATCTTTGTGTAGAAATACAGAGAAAAAATAAGTTATTTTGGCGCCTTATTTAATTTAAAATCGCAGTTATGTTACAACAAAGGAAATTCTTCACTTACATCGTCACTCGCCTGTTATACGATTTTCCGAGGGTAGTAAGAAGTTCACCAAATTTGGATTCTGCTTTGATGCGATCTACGGTTCTTAAACTTATTTTCAATGCGGCAGAAACTTTCTCGTTCACAGAAGAAAATGGAATCAAAGGCCCTTTATTTTCTGCCTTAAAATACTCCATTAGATCTAGTACAAATTGCCTGCACTGTTTTGTTATACAACATCCAGGTATTTTGTTATTTTAGTTTAGTATTATAAATATTTATAAATATATAAATATAAATATAAACTAACTGGTACCCGGCACGTTGCTGCCGTTTGACGTTTGCTGCAATATTGAAAGGAAAGAAGATATTGTAGAATTGCAGAAATATTCTTTCAAATATATTTCCCGGTACGACACGCGCGCCACCTATAGCCGATTGTCAATTGTAAATTTTTAAATTATGTCGAAAGGAAAGAAAATATTGTAGAATTGCAGAAATGTTCTTTCAAATACATTTCCCGGTACGACACGCGCGCCACCTACTGTAAGTTAATTGTACTATGCCTATAACCTTCGCGCAAGTGCGAGCAAAAGTTGACTAAGTTTTATCGCAATGGGATGAATGATATGGCAGCGCATACAATATACGAACAAAGAAATATTGATTTTTATATTATACAGGGTGATACAAAAAAGTAGGTCAAGTCGTTAACCACAGATTATCTGGCCGAATATGAAGGGACTTTCTTTATGCCATTTTTCATTTAGGCTTCTTTCTTTCAAGATACAGGGTGTTAAAGTTAAAATTTAAAAAACTATTTTTAATAATAACTCCTTTGTTTTTACGATATTCCCTTGAAATTTTGTACCGTCACAATGTTTGTGTAATTTTGATCAAAAAAATCGATGCGCGAACGGAGGAAAGGGGAGGTCGTAATCATTGACCCCCCAATTTTTCCCTGCGCACGTCTATGGTTCAAAGGTATTGTTTTTATACCAAACGTTCTTTTCTTTAATTTTTTTCACTCTTGTAAAATTTTGATTCGGGGCTTGGTTTACGAGATAGTGCAACTCATTTGACTATGTGTTGTTGATCCACTCGCTGTTTAAATCTCCCAATTTTTCTTCGGTGGCGAACTAAGCTCGAGAAAAATGTCCTTGGATGGATATGTCCCTGCATAACGACTAAACTTAAGAAAAATGTCCTTTTTTATTAATAATTATTTTGACAACTTAACGCCTACCTGTCTTTCTTTCCAATGCTAATTTCCATGCAGGAATATGGCCGAATCGGTACCATCCAATGGCATTTTTCTGAAGCTCAGACGTTATGCAGGAACAAAATTCATCCAAAGACATTTTTCTCGAGCTTAATTCGTCACCTAAGAAAAATGGGAGTGACTACTGAACAGTCCGCCGGTCCCTTCTAAATTTTGTTCTAGGACAGTTGACACAATATCAGTAAAATGCCGTTTAAGAACTTCGTTATTAAAAGACATCGCCAACAATCTCTGTGGGTGTTCGTGTAGTACAGAACTGCCATTTTGTTCTCCTACGGCCACACGAGTTCTGCACTCGCACCCGCACGGGTCCGCATTTTTTGCTTGTTTCTACATCATCTTTTTGCCAAAAAATGCGTGTGTCTGGCGCGAAAGGGCAAGTTAAGCCTGGGTCTCATTAGGACATTTTAGTGGAGTCAACAAGTGGAAGCCACCGAAGTTGCTCTGAAATGTCTTGGTGTGATTACATAGTGGCCGGTTGCCTTCAACTGGGCAAGTAGAAAATTTACTTTCCTCTAGGAGCAAACTTTAGTGGCCAGTTGAAAGCCACTTGTTGACTCCACTAAAATGTCCTAATGAGACCCAGGATTAAAGGCTGGGTCTCATTACCATTTCTGATGACGAGATCGTTTGTGAATCTTGAAACCGGTCAATAAAATAATTTTTATACTTATTGGTAGTACGCATAGTAATTTTCTATTTCATCATGGATTTCTACCAAATAGTCAAGACAGAAAATATTAACTACAGGTAATTTGTGGCTAACGGCTTGGCCTACTTAGCGATACCCGGCGCGCGTTGCTGCGCCAAAGAAAGAAGCAGAATTAGAAATCTGGTCGACCGTACGATCCAATTTAAGAGAGGGGGTGTCGACTCGAGGGTATACAAAAACAAAAAATACTGTCTTATAGAAAATTTTATGCTGCATCCGAATCTGCCGTTCGCCCCTTAATCCGGACTTGCAAAATATGAGAAAACACATATTTTGTGTTAAAACTCGAAAAACCCAATTAATTGACTTTTTTTGTTCATCACTCGATATCTCGCTTATTATTGCAGATATCAACTTTCAATTACCTGAGACCCTTGTTGTTCACATTATATTAACAAACTTGAATTAAACTTAGTACTTTTTAGAGCCTCGAAGAAAAATCTGCATGTATCTAAATTATAAATCTTGGGCAGTCAAAGAATCATTTCCAAAAGAAGTTAATTGCTTTAATTCATTTGGATGCCCCTTTAGAATAGAATTTAGTGCTATTCGTTTTTCCTTTTTGAAGGGAAAACTAAGTGTCACAGCCGAGGTCACAGCCTGACGAGCAGTACACAGCCAATATAATGTTTGCCAATTCATTTTCATTGAATTTGTAAGTAGATGCCTAATGTGTTATTATTATAGGAACGCAAATATTTTGTTTCTGAAGCCATATACATATCAGAATTTAAAATGGTGCAGTAATACATATAATCCATCAAGAACAATAATATCGGTAACTTCATATTTATTTTTGCTGCATATGATTGTTCTTTTGTTATCTTTGTGCATACCTGCTAAGATAATCTGGCAGTTTTCTTCTATGTCAATTTTTTTTTTTCAAATTCTAATGCCAAAAAGGTAAGCAACCGTTGTTTATTATCTGATTCAGATATACCTTTAGAGATAATAAAAATAATCTATTAGAACATGTATCACAATACTACATTGCAAGGGATCGCAGCCTACTCAACTGGTGTATGTTTGGTTGCATAACCTAGCTTTAGGAATGCACGTTAGGTTGCCTAGTTCGTTTCGTTAAATAGATAGCCAAAAGCAAAGAAAGGGTTAGGTTCTTAGACGCTGATGACTTCACTTGAAGGTTTTCACCTAATAAAGATAAATGGGTTTTTCCCAAGAGGTTTTCCCAAAATATAAGAGAAATACAAAAGGTTTTCCCTTCGAGCGGTGAGATCTCAGAGAGTGCTTGTTCTAGTTATCTTATAATGTAAATTATTTTCTGCTATCTCATTGTACTCACTGAGTCGTCATTAGTGAGTAAGTTAGCTAATTTTAGTCTTTGTCATTGTAACTCCCATTATTAGAAAGTCCAGTACTTAATCATACTTCAATCATACTTCAAAATGCCTATGTTATTTCAACAGGTTATTCTCTGGACAGACTATATACTTATAAAGTTGCGTTCACTGGAATGCAGACATAAACAAAAGTAGGTTCAGAAGGTTACGCTCCAGACTAGAGAGACGCGGGGAAAGTTAGTTGGGCCTGGAACACGGGGTATTTAGGATTAAAAGGAGGTGGTCTGGCTTTCGAAGCTTAAGGCTATGGTTTTTGTAAAAGTCGCGCTAAATAGGTAATTAATTGTAAGTGTATTCAGTGCTTAATAATACAGGTATGTTATTGTAAACAATTTTATTATTTTACATATTTTCTGTAACCGCATTGGATACAAGGGATGCATACTTGTTTAAATTTGAGTCGACAAATATTGTCGATCCTTATCTATTGACGCCTAACTGACCAGCTTGTAATTTGCAAAGTCAATGGTAAAAGAACGGTGCCAAATAAAGCGTAAAACAAATAATACGCAAAATCAAGGTAAAAAGAACAGTACCAAATAAAGCGTGCCAATGATGCACAAAATTAACGGTAAAAAGAACAGTACCAAATAAAGCGTAAAACAAATAATACGCAAAATCCAGGTTAAAAAAACAGTACCAAATAAAGCGTGCCAATGATGCACAAAATTAACGGTAAAAAGAACAGTACCAAATAAAGCGTAAAACAAATAATACGCAAAATCCAGATAAAAATAACAGTACCACATAAAGCGTGCCAATGATGCACAAAATTAACGGTAAAAAGAACAGTACCCAATAAAGCGTAAAACAAATAATACGCGAAATCAAGGTAAAAAGAACAGTACCAAATAAAGCGTATAACAAACAATACGCAAAATCAAGGTAAAAAGAATAGTACCAACTAAAACGTAAAACAAACAATACGTTATAAATATTAGCAGACAAAGCAAATTATACGTTGGTTTGATTGTCGTCCGTAGGTAAACCTATCAGACACTTACTAATTCCAATAGAGAATCCTACATATCTCTTTGTCTTATATGCGAATAATGCAAACAGTAAACGTATCTGATTTTGTACCAAAATGATTATGGATAATTTCTGAATAATGCTTTGAAAGATATGAATAAATCTTTATGTCTTAACTTTGTTTGTGTCTATTGTTAACATCCTCGCTTGTGATTCTTTCTCATCAAAGTAATGGGGTCTGTAATGGCATAGGTAATACACAACGTAGGTAATAGACGATCACGTGGCCACCGACAGGTATTTAGGTACATTTTAATTAGGTTAATTAAGCAGCGCTGAGCAGGTAGATAGTCAGGTGAGCAGAAACTTGCAAGGGTGGGGTAGGGTCCATTACAACATCTAAAAATTTTTGGAACTTGCCGCAAAATGCCATATTGTGTGTGAATCTAGATCTAAGTAAATATGTATGTATTATTATGTATGTATTAATAGGTAGTGAAGCGGAAATCCTAACAACCTACTCGCGACTGAAATCACAACGCCACAAGCGGCAACCCGCAAGCCAGTTCGGCGCGGCGCGGCGTGGCGAGCAGGCAAACACCGCAGAGTTGTCAGTTTTGTGGAAAACTATTCGCCGTAGAAAAAAAACTTCAAATAAAAAAACTTCCTTGGTCTATTGTCTTCATTTTATCCCGATATGCGATACATCTATCTTCAAAAATAAAAAAGTTTCTCGCTCACTATAATTTGCATAGCATTTTCTTAATTTCATGCAACAAGGCATTAATAACAATTTTATTACAGACAAAGTACTAAGTTTAATTAAAGTTTGTTAATATGATGTCAACAACAAGGGTCTGAGGTAATACAATACAAAATTGGAAGTTGATATCTGCTATAATAAGCAAGATATCGAGTGATGGACAAAAAAAGTCAATTAATTGAGTTTTTTCGAGTTTTAACGCAAAATATGTGTTTTCTCATATTTTGCAATCCCGGATTAAAGGGCGAACGGCAGATTCGGATGCAGCATAAAATTTTCTATAAGACAGTATTTTTCTTTTTTGTATACTCTCGAGTCGACACCCCCTTGTCGATTTTTGTCCTCCAGACTCCCGACTAAATGGCAAATTTTAACATAAAGGAAAAATTTAGAAAACAAAACGAATCACCCAAAACACTTTTATTAAGCTGGGAACACATTTCTCTGATGTGTTGTGTTGTGTCGTGTCGTGTTGTGTTGTGACTCGCCGTGTGCACATGTTTCTGTCGTGTTGTGACGCAACGTTTGATAAACCGGTGCTACCCCATTTCTCAAAAGCTCCAGTGTGTACACACCGAGCGTTTTCGTCCCCGATTAACCGGGAACTTTTTATAGAACTGTTTCTATACTTTTTCCACACTGTATGTAAGTACAAGTGAAGTAAAAATGCTGTTGCTTTACCTGTAGAATTCATTTCCCTGCCTATCTCCTCCCACGCCTCTTGCCGCATACACTCATTGCGGTACGTCTTCGAATTCACGTTGAATAAACATTCGTAATTTCTAACTTTTTCAATTAAGACAGCTTCATCCATATTTTTTAAGCGAAATGACCCGTGCACACTTCTCTGACGCTCTGATGTGTTGTGTCGCGATGCAACGAAAATCTGGAAAGAAGGGATCGCGTTGCGTCACAACACAACACAACACAACACAAGGCGTAGCGTCAGAGGAATGTGCACGCGCCCCGTTTAATTACATGCGATTTATGCTGTATGATCCATACAACGTTGCGTCACAACACAACACAACACGTCAGAGAAATGTGTCCCTAGCTTTACTATCCGAACATACAATTTAATAATTAACAACCGTCTTGCTTTCTTAACCAAGTCCCACTCCTTTTTCTCGTCCTAATCGCATACCTGACCCTGGCATACGGGTATAGGGTAGTTATATCATGCAGCTTAAAATGTAACACGATAACACAAATATTTATATTTATTTTATTTATTTATTTATTTATTTATTTATTTATTTATTTATTTGTTTATTTATTAATTTATTTATTTTATGTATATGGCACGTAACATGTGTTAGTACGCGCGTGACACAATCCGACTCCTAATTTCTACATTTTTCAATTTCTACACAGGAAACCGGAATATTTCCGAAATAAAAAGTAGTCCAGAGTAATCTCTGAAAAGTCCTTTACCGGATAATGAAAATCTCATCAAATTCGGTTCAGCCATTTCCGAGATTAACCCGGACAAACAAACACACAGACAGACAGACAAAAAATTGAAAAATGGGATTTTATGTTTTGGTAACGTGCGAAGAATCATATTATGAGCTTAGAAAGAAGCATTTATTTCGAAATCACGGACAGACACTTCAATTTTATTTACATGTATACAGGGTGATTCACGGAGACGGTCGGTTAGACGTTTCTCAGAAACGGCAGCGAATTAAAATCTGAAAATTTGCACACAAAAGTTCACGGCTTGGACCATTCTAATTAACATATTTTCAACACCCGACAACTTCCGGTTATACCGGAAACGAGTACCTACTCTCTTATTTTAAATGGAATGCCCACATTTTTATTACGGATTTAGATTTTTGGTCGAATTTTAAGGTCACTTTATGCAAAACATCATGTGTGTAAAGTGCACCCTCTTCGAGATATTAGACGTTAAAAATCGTCATTTTTCAAATTTCATCAATTATAACTTGGACACGGTACGAGATAAAGAAAAATGATTTACATGTCCCTATCCTAGTTTTTAATTCTCTATCTAATGGGTCTGGAAAATACTGCTTCCTGATTGGCAATTTTTTGTTATTCTTTGGCCAATCAGGAAGCAGTATTTTCCAGACCTATTAGATAGAGAATTAAAAACTAGGATAGGGACATGTAAATCATTTTTCTTTATCTCGTACCGTTTCCAAGTTATAATTGATGAAATTTGAAAAGTAACTATTTTTAACGTCTAATATCTCGAAGAGGGTGCACTTTACACATGTGATGTTTTGCATAAAGTGACCTTAAAATTCTACCAAAAATCTAAATCCGTAATAAAAATGTGGGCATTCCATTTAAAATAAGAGAGTAGGTACTCGTTTCCGGTATAAACGGAAGTTGTCGGACATTGAGAATATTTTAATTAGAATGGTCTAAGCCGAGAACTGTTGTGTGCAAATTTTCAGATTTTAATTCGCTGCCGTTTCTGAGAAACGTCTAACCGACCGTCTCCGTGAATCACCCTGTATAGATTTACAGATGTATAGATGTTAACGAATTTGAACGCATTGGAGAAAATTTCTCACACTTATACACCTACATATACCAGGTGATTCTTTTAAAGCGCACATTAGAACATTTACGACTTCTACTTATGCTAGAGCTATGAAACTTGGAACCTAGCCATAATCGACGATTCCGAGACGAAATTAAATATTTACAGGATGACGTCACTCTTAAAAATGACGGAAGTAGACGCCATCTTTGTTTTTTTAAATGGAATGCCCACATTTTTATTGCGGATTTAGATTTATGGTCGAATTTTAAGGTCACCTTATGCAAAACATCGTATGTGTAAAGTGCACCATCTTCGAGGTAGGTATTGGACGTTAAAAATCCTCATTTTTTAAATTTCATCAATTATAGCTTGGAAACTGTACGAGATAAAGAAAAATGGCTTACATGACCCTATCTCAGTTTTTAATTCTCTATCTAATGAGTCTGGAAAATACTGCCTTCTGATTGGCAACTTTTTTCCAAGCTATAATAGATGAAATTTTAAAAATTAAGATTTTTAACGTCCAATATCTCGTAGATGGTGCACTTTACACATATGATGTTTTGCATGAGGTGACCTTAAAATTCGACCATAAATCTAAATCCGTAATAAAAATGTGGGCATTCCATTTAAAATACAAAGATGGCGTCTACTTCCGCCATTTTTAAGTGTGACGTCATCCAGTAAATATTTAATTTCGTCTCGGAATCGTCGATTATGGCTAGGTTCCAAGTTTCATAGCTCTAGCATAAGTAGAAGTCGAAAATTTTCTAATGTGCGCTTTAAAAGAATCGCCTGGTACACAGTGACCGGCAGAAAGTCCGCACCGTATGGGAATTTTTATCTTTTAATTTAATAAATGAACTTTATTATAAAAAAGTCCTGCATGTCCTTAAACCAAAATACCACCCATCGTACTCAGTAAAACTTCTGTAGTATACGAGGGAGGGGTGAAAATTTCAAATTGCTCCAAGAGTAAAGTAGCCTTATTTCTCATTTTAAGAAAGAATTTTATTAGGAAAAGTTGTTTTTATTTAAAAGTTACTTACGAATATGAAATTTCAGTTCCTTGGTATGAAAAAACTATTTTAATCGTTTTTTCAGGTGCACCCCCCTATGGCAAGTTTGGCGAAATTATTCATTGCCCAAGCACGTTTCTTATTGGTTTCTTTACAGAAAAAAAACATATTTGTATCTTAAATTAAGGTACGTAGTACGCAAATGATAGAGTCTGTGGGCGTTGTTCTTTCTTCATGGCTACTAAACAGATTTTGTAATTTTCTGGAGATTGAATTAGGTATCCATGCTGATAAATTATTGCATTAAATATTAATTTCAGTTCTAAGGGTTTTTGGAAAATTGTGTAATGTAGAGGATAGATAAAGTTGTTGTGTATACCAGGGGTACAACTGTATTCAATTTTTATAATACATATCCCATAAAATAAAATAAGGTGTGCACCAAAAAAATCCTAGTTTTGATTTAATTTTTGGGCGGCCCCTATCATTTGAGTACGCACCCTTAATTTAAGATACAAATATGTTTTTTTCTGTAAAGAAGCCCATAAGAAACGTGCTTGGGCAACGAATAATTTCGCCAAATTTGTCATAGGGGGGTGTACCTCAAAAAACGGTTAAAATAATTTTTTCATCCCAAGGAACTGAAATTTCATATTCGTAAATGACTTTTAAATAGAAACAACTTTTCCTAATAAAAATATTTCCTAAAATGAGAAATAAGGCTACTTTACTCTTGGAGAGATTTGAATTTTCTCCCCTCCCTCGTATACTGCAAAAGTTTTACCGAGTACGATGGGTGGTATTTTGGTTCAAGGACATGCAGGACTTTTTTACAATAAAGTAAAATGAATCCCAAAGCAACGTTATGAACATCATCCATTATTTAATAGTATATTATTCAACGAGCGGTAATGTAGGTAATAACTCACGCAGATGAAATTTGCAGCACGAGCCGCAGGCGAGTGCTGTAATTCATCAAGTGAGTTATTACCATTACCGCGAGTTGAATACTATACTTTATCTACGACTATAACAATAAATATTTATTTACAAATCTTATTAGTTACAAAGATATGAAAATTAAATAATTATTCATTTTGATTATTAATAAAATTAATTGTAGAGTTTGAACAACCAGCAAACTGAATATGCGGGAATGAATTATGCAATTTTATTGCTTCTTTTTGTGTTTGTTGCAAATATGTCGTAGAACTATTAACTGGTTGGGGTAGTTAATGATTCTCAAAAAAATAAGACGGATACCTACTGGGAATAAAATTTATACTTCTATCGTACCCAAACAAGTTAGTAAGTACTTTCTATTGTATTATTAGCTACTTGCCCTAATTCTGGCGGTGTACCTACATAATAATTCATCTTCACTATTGCAATTCATCTTTTTTAGCACAATTATTACTTAACTGTATTTGAAAACGTCAATTTTTTTAGAAATGTCAAGTCATCTGCCTCCCCTCAAAAATAATGGACTGTTCCATTTCGCCGAATCGGGAAAGAAGGTGTAATAACTCACTTGTGAGTTATTATAACTCACGCTCTTTGTTTATGGATACTATTAATTGCTCAGAAGCAGTTGATTAATTAATATATAATCTAATAGGAGTAGATAAATTTATGAATATTGACAGCTTCCAATTGACAAAAATAAGTTTTTAAACAAATAACTATGGTTACCCAAATTTACATAGCATGTCCTATGTAGACAGCTCTATGCTGAGCCATGCTAAATTTAATTTAGCATGGCATGGCATGACCTATGTGGCGAGCCCTTTCCATTCGGACCGACGGCGACGCGACCTACAGATTTAATTCAGCAATTTTCTGAATTTCAAATACCTACGTCATTGTTGGTAATTGTTGTGGTAACGCAATACGGAACAACATCTCATTCATGATCTTCAGCGTTGCACGTCACAAAATTATATCACCAAACGGTGACGTAAGCATTTAGCAGTTAATATTTAGTTTAGGTTACGTCGTACTGCCGTGTGTTATATGAGTTATGAATACCTGTTCGTTTCTTTTGAAATCATAATTATAAAAGTGGCATTTGATAGTTACGCCCTTTTAACGACACAAAATTTAAATATCTACTTTCAATAAAAAGAGATAGGTGTGCCTGAACACAATATATTATTTATACACTTTTGACAAAACTTCAACTGCAGAACATTAAAAACCTTTCTCACACTGTAGATATGAAAGTCTTCTACCTCTTTCTCTCATTATATAAAAATATCTACCTACATATAAAGAAGGAAATTAATTTCTGAACTAACGTTCGGTTTTGTCTTGATAAGGACTTCAACATTTTCGAATTGACGGTTAAAAATTTGCAGGAGAATACCGAGACGAATGACACTATATTTTCTATTTAGTAGGTACTCAGAAAGTACTGATTTTGGGGTTTGCATTATAAAACATTGTGCTTTTGGTGACTGCAACGGTGATAGCAGAGTGGGTAGGCCAAGTTATCGCTTGGGATTTCGATCTTATCAATTTCTCAAACCCTGCCTAACACTGGGGGAAATCGAATATTCTACACAAAGTTCAAGGCCTGACAGTGACACTTGTCAAAAAACTAAGAACAGTTGATTATCAGTGTACTTCTTGCACATGCGCATTAACGAAATGAAAAGGTCTATTGACAAGTCAAAGTCAAATGTCAAAGTTAAAATCGAAATTCCATGACAATTTGACAGATGCAGAATGCAAACGCGCGCAACCCTAAATATTCTAGTCCTTTATCTTTTGTAGAGGTGTGATAGTCAGGTGGTTGAGGACTAGGCTACAAATACAACGGGCTCGGCTTCAATCCGTAGAGCCTGCAGTCGCTACATCTACCGCTTTTTCCTCCTTTGTATCGATTCAGTCTAAAGGGCGTGAGTGTGAGTACGTGGAGCAAAAAATGGGTTTCTTGAGACTCAGAGCTTTCTCTCCGAAATACACATTGGTGCATTTCAATATGCCGAGGCTAAATTAAGCACTTCTAATGTTAACATGCTTGCTCGTACGCTTTCGTCAAACGGCATAAAAGCTGAACTACTATTATTAGGTATTATTAACTAGATTTCATGTATGGAAAACTGTCTAAGCTAAATAGATAGTGCTACCTCCTGATATATGTCGCAGTGATCTTTTGCATTTCGCAGTAAAACCTGTTTAAATTTGCGAAACAATTTGTCAATTTCACATTTGGTCCTTCAACGAAATTCGACGCACAAAACGTGCAGCAATACTCCCAAAAATTATACCCCCCCCCTCCCCTACACAATACAAACCTTCTATAATCAGCAGTAATGAATAGCCCGCGTCGAGCAACATTTAAAAACAATCACGGTGCATTGAGAGCGCCGAAAATTTCTTGCCTCACCCGCTCACCTTCGCAAACAATGATGTTGCTCTCAAAGAAATTATGTAATAAGACAGAACGTTATTAGCATGTGCGCCGTCCATGACCTGCTGTGTGTGTTTTGTTTTATCACGAAAATCCCGCCAATAATCTCGTCAGTTGCATTTGGCGAATTCGGAAGTTGGGATATGCACCCGCGATCCTCAAATAATGCACCTGGCGGAAGAGTTCAGTGACGGTGTTTTGTTGTTAGTGTTAGTGTTTTGTTTTGGCGTCAAAGGACAGGACCATTTCGATTTGGGTAAGCTACTTAGGTGAATTTTACAAGAAAAAAAATTGTTTTTAAGACGTAAGTGCAAATAAGGGCATTTCTTCCATTATAATAGGTACACATACCTTTGATCAATCAATTCCGGAAAATAGTTTTAGATCAACGTAATAATTTTCAAAGTGGTAGGCTCTTATTATTTACGGTTTTTATTATTTTTTTCTTTTTCTAAATGTCGTTAATAAATTCTGCTTTAGTTAAGGGCAGAACAGCCTCAGGGATTAGTGTACAGGATCAAACTATTAAAATGCTCAGATTTGCGGATGATACAGCAGTGTTAGCTTCTAGCAAAGAAGAATTATTCCTAATATTAGGAATGGCTTTGAATGAAATGGAAACAGTTTTGACAGAGGGCTACGGCATGAAAATCAATAAAAAGAAAACCAAAATTTTGGTATGTAGAAGGCGTGAAAATAGAACTAAAACTGAAATACTAATAGGAAATGGGAGGAAGTCGCGGATTTCTGCTATTTAGGAAGTAAAATAACTCTAGATAGTAGGAGCAACAAAGACATAAAACAAAGAATATCGCAGGGTCGAGTTGCGTTTAACAAAAAGAAACAACTGTTATGCTCGGGAACGGTTAATGTAGAAATTCGGAAGAAACTCTTAAAGACGTATGTATGGATTACGACATTATACGGGTGCGAAACTTGGACAATAGCAGAAACGGATCGAAAAAGAGTAAAACCTGAGGGGTAAATATCCCGAAAAATTTTTGTACACAGGACTCGGAATTCCAAAGATTTCCAAGGAATTCCAAAGATTTCTTAGGAATTCCAAAGATTTCCTAGGAATTCCAAAGATTTCCTAGGAATTCCAAAGATTTCCAAGGAATTCCAAAGATTGCCTAGGAATTCCAAAGATTTCCAAGGAATTCCAACGAATTCGGAGGCCTTCCAAAATAATTTTATGGAATTCCGAACGTCTTCGAGGAAAGCAATCTCCTCCCAATTATCCCAAACAAAAGTGCAGTACTGGCATAAACCTTTTTACGTTTATGCTTAAATTTCTTAATAGAGTGCTCAAAGAAACAAAATAAACTAATTTTTGATTATTTAAAACAACTATTATTTTATTAAAGAAAACAAAATATATATGTATATAAAAAAGGCAGCTCTTTAAAATAAAAATAACAAAACGGTTGCTTGAAAATAAACGTAAATACTAATACAGTGTGCCTCACTTTTTACGACTTATTATGTTATTAAAATGGAAGTCATGAAAAGTGAGATATATTGTGTAACGAATGAATATCATTAAAAAGGAACATAGAACGTATAACCTCTATTATAGGTAACTTTACATAAATGTTACGGTAATTGTGATTAATCCGGCTATTTTGTATAAATATCGGCAATTATACATATTTAATCACCACGGAATTTGGCGAATATAATAAATTCTTTAATATTTGCAGTAGGTAATTAATTGAATTGGCTGGTTTTTATATTTGATACCCACAACTTAATGGTAAATATAATAAAAGCCTTTAAAATATTCGATTTTTTAAATTAACCGGACGATATATAAAATCACCAACCAAGTATGGCAAATGTAATAAATTACGTTAGATATAACCGACCTGCCCTGTACGGAGTTCCTTTTGGAATGTATGACACTTGCGTACAAGGCAAATTTTATGACATTAGCGTCCATAAAGCAAAATAAGGCTCAGCAGGTAAATTAAACAACTCTGATCTAGTGGCACTTGCGTGCAACATAAAATTTGGATTCCTAATTTAAATATTTATTTCGAACACCTATTATGTTAAATATTGAGGTAAGTTAACTTGATTCCCCCGGTGATTTCTTTTGTAAAATGTTTGTTGAATGATCTTTGAGGAGAATCATATTATAAACGCTAACGACTGAGACTTACAACGCCCCGCTCGCTTCGCTCCGCTCCGCTTGACCTTAACCTGGCAGATTTTTATGTTGTACGCAAATGACACTTGTTTCGATCTGCCCGCTTTTCCTGCTGGACATCTTTCCTTATGTACGCAAATGTTACGTACGCAAGTACCTTGACGCCCACCCTAGTACTACTACAGATCCATGCCTTAATAATTGGAAAAGAAAATAGAAAACAAAATAATTTATTATTATTAGTATTATTGCCACCGCGTCTTGGAACCCTTTCGCAATTTCCTAAATCAAATATTCTCGAAATTATCAAAAAAGTACTATTTACCTACAATGGACAGTTACCCAACTAAATTCACAGATTAGAGACTAAACTTCTGAAACTAATACAGAATTGTGACAGCACTGTACCTCACCCCACCCTCAAATTGAAAATTATTGGCCGGTGGATGCGAATGCAATGGATGCCTGCAGATTGCAGAAACTCAGATACCCCTCATATTACTCATCACTCATCACACCACTAAAATTTTATTTTCATACAGTTAATGAATAGAATATTAAAATGTATTTCAAATATTCTTAAGGAACGTGTGGAGAAATTAATATTTACCCACAAAGTTCTTGGGAAAGATTGTCCTTCCATAAAATTTGCTATTCAACATTGTTTGCTGAAAAACCATTAGGAATCTACTGCTCCGTGCTTCTTTTTCCCGGAAAAAATTATAATTAAAACGAAATCAAAGTTGCTTTAGAAACATTTGGAATTGACTGTTTTACCTCATAAGGACCACATACAAAATTAACGGTTTCGGGGAATTCCATGGAATTCCAAGGACTTCCAAGGAATTCCAAGGAATTCCAAGGACTTCCAAGGAATTCTATTGGAATTCCAAATAAGTGTACACAAATTTTTCGGGATATTTACCCCTCAGTAAAACCCTTTGAAATGTGGTGCTACAGACGCATGATGAAGATACCGTGGATAGATAAGGTTAGCAATAGGAAGGTATTAGAAAGAGTTTGGGAAAAGCGAAAGGTATGGAAGACAATAAATAATAAGAGAGATAGGATGGTAGGGCACCTTCTAAGACACGAAGGAATAGTTCGCGACATATTAGAGTCAGAGATAGGAATGAAAAGAGGTAGGGGTAGGCCTAGATTAGACTACTGTTCTCAAATAGTTAGGGATGTAGGATGTACTACTTTTAGGGAAATGCGTAGGTTAGATCAGGATAGGAAAGGATGGAGGTACGCGTCCAACCAGTCTTCGGACTGAGAACCTTGTGATGATAGTAACACTTTGAGTGGCGAATTCGAATGCCTTTCAATAAAATTTACTGAAAGGCATTCGAATCCGTCATTTGCGCGCTTTTGCCTAAAGCGTACACAAAAGTTACTCTGCAGTGAGAATTTTTGCTAAATTTGAATTTTAAGTTCACAAATCAGAGGTTTTATATTTTTTAATTTCTTACAATTTTTGAAAATAGGATTTACAAAAAGTGTAGTATTTTGGATACGCGGCTAGATGTGTATCTAACATACAATACAGGTTATTCCATTTAGAAAAACACTTTACGTCATAACTTGTTTAAAATGTTCAGTTGTTACCAAATCGAAACTCTGACGGCGTATCCAAAATACTACAACTTTTGCATTCACAAATTAATATTTCCGAATTTTAAATAAAATAAATAAAGCCTATTGAAGAAATCTGGAAATTTGACTGTTGACACCTACTTGAAGATTAAAAATTGTAATAATAGTTTTAAATCTAAACCCGAAGTCTTTGAACTCTCTGGTTATTCTATAGGTACGTTCTAAAATTGAGAAATAAATATAGTAAACCGATCGAGTGATGGCGACCGGTGGGGGTCAGAGCGCGCAGGCAAAATCCCTCTCAATCGTAAATTAATTGGCACAGAGTGCAACTACGTCTAGCGCGCATCTCCACCGCTCGTCATCACTCGATCGGTTTACTATACGCAAATTATTAATATTGCTTGTTCACCTCAAAGGTAAATTAAAAATATAGTGATCTAAACAGGTGTCCCATTGAGTCTAAGCGACATAGAAATAGAACTTTCTTGTTTTAAGCAGAACATCCATAATTTGTCTAATGGAATTTTGTTCAAAATTTCATTACTACTAATTTTGCAAATTATTTTTTTAGGTAAAATCTGCCATCCATACAGAGAAAGAACTTTAAAAATTGTTATCCCATAGACGATTTTTGCAAAGAATATATAAGTGTATTAAGTATATAGGTAAAGAATATTCGACAGAACTTCAAATGTGGTGTGGTGTGGCATTTGCGTTGACAAGGGAAGATGGGGTCCAGCAGGTAAAGCGAAAAGTGGCATGTGGCACTTGCGTACCTACAATATCAATTTTGCATTCGTAATATCGGCCAAATTTAAAAAAATGCAGATATCTAGATATGTACTTCTGTTTTCAAAAGAGGAAAGAACTTCCCTTCACACTTTCTCCAGACTTAGGAATGGTAAAATTTTTTAAACAAAACGGATATTCGAACAGGTTGTCCCCGTCAAGTACGGAAGGAATCGTTTAAAATATTCTGTGAAATAGGTACAATGTTTAAAATATCGTGGTCGAAGTTTTCGTCGTAGCTCGTGCTCTCGTCTATCTTTCGACTACTGATCAAAGTCGCTCAGCTGTCAATCGATCCCGAAATAGGGAGTGCGCGCAACAAGTTCATTCTCAGTGTTAGTTTGGTCGACTAATTCCCTGCTTATCCAGATAGTTTTTGCCGTCCGCTCTAGGTCCGAACCCCTGAACCCCCCGATTCTTAGCAAATTGGTGTGTCGGGCTCTTAAAAGGTATGGCAGTTGAACATTTTAATGGCTACCCCGTGGAAGACCTAAATATTTTAGGTACGAACTACTGGTCATTTATGAATTGGCGGGCAAGAGAACAAATCAGCGTGTCACTCATGAGCCGGTCGGAATTATTAGAATATTATGCTCATGGTAAGTTAGTAGGCTACTTGGAAATTTTGACATCTATTGACGTAGACAACAAATCCTTAAAATAGTAGTTTACGTAACGAGCATGGAAAGTGACAAATTTCATACGAGCGTGAAATTTTATGCACGAGGCGTAGCCGAGTGCAGAAATTCACGCGAGTTTATAGGAAATACACTTTCCATTGAGTTATGTACACTATTTTTCCTACGACCCCTTAAGAAGATAAATTTATTCATAAAACAGTAACTTTATTTAAGGATTTGTTGTCGATATTAACCGATGTCAAAATTTCCAAGTAGCCTACTAACTTACTATGAACATAATATTATAATAATTCCGACCAGCTCATGAATGACACGTTGATTTGTTCTCTTGTCCGCCAATTCATAATATGACCAGTTCGTACCTATATAAAATATTAAGGTCTTCCACGGAGTAGCCATTAAAATATTCAACTGCCGCACCTTTCAAGAGATTTTTCCGATAAAAATTATTAGATTTAAAAAGAAACGCGACAGGATATTTATTCAGTAAACGTCAAAACCTCAAAGCCGGCTACAAAATATGAATGAACTGTGCGATTTTCAAAAATTGCAGCACAGGTTTGAGTTTACTGTACGGGTAACGCAATTGTCAAGTTTCCGGCCTACTATTCTGTATGCAATGCGCCGCTTTCCTAGGGGGTCGTAGGAAAATAAAGTTACTGTTTTATGAATAAATTTGTCTTTTTAAGAGTCCGGCAAAGCAGATCAAAGTTACACCTGCGGGGCATCGGGTCGGTGAGGTATCCGTTAGAAATCGGAGCAAACTATCAGCTGTGTTGCAACACCGTCGCGTTAAACACATTTATGGACACAAGAACAACGCACATTCAATGCCCGCGCGTTCGGTACCTAGTAAATGAGACAACGCCGCTCTGAGTTTACGCTCAGTCGACACCGGGCGGCAGCACATACCAAGCCATATTTTGCGTTTGCAGCGCTCTCGCTCTACCATGATTACACCTTCATCCTAGTAAATTTAGCAACACGAAAGCCTTATTATGGTAGAAGAAGGTATACTTTATGTCGCCATTGAAACAATTTTTCGAAAACTGTAAATCTCTTGGCGCTATGCACGCGTGAAGTTGGTCAATTTCATGAGTGAACTGACACTTTCTAAGATAATTTTTTTTTAATTTTCTTTCAATGGAAACATAAAATAAAGTTTCGTTAATAAACTGCCAAAAATTCAACACTTCAATTTTCACCGTTTAGAAATGAGCATAGCACTACGAAGTCAGTTTTCGGGTTCATTTTAAAGGGGTTTGCCGGACTATTACGGGGTCGTGGGAAAAATAGTGTACACAACTCGATGGAAAGTGTATTTCCTATAAACTCGCGAGATTTCTGCACTCGGCTACGCCTCGTGAATAAAATTTCACGCTCGTATGAAATTTGACACTTTCCATGCTCGTTACGTAATATACTATTATATACAAGTGCAAGGTAAGCGTTCTACATTACGTTACTACAATATTACACACGAAAGGAATGTGTTTTGGGTTGCATTTCCTTGGTCGAGATTCACTTCGAAGGAAATTAGGTCAGCTATATCTCCATGGCGTAACTGACGCCACGGGAGCCCCCTTGGAGTGATTAACGATAACGGTCTGGAAATCGTACTCGACGCCCTGATCGAGTCGTTAGTGGGACGGCTGTTGGAGGCGTCTGCTGCTCGTGAACGTGGAGCGGTTCTTGAACTTCAAGAGGTGTGCTGGTGGTGACGCCGTTTAGGACGTATGCGGGCTTAAGACGGTCGATAGAAACGGTTACGTCTTTTCCTCGGATCGTGACGGTGTAGGTCTTGTCACGGCGTTGCACAACAGGATAGGGACCTTCGTAGGGTTGTGGCAGCGGTGTTCGTACGGCGTCTCGGCGGAGGAACATATGGTCTGCTGTTGCGAGGTCTCTAAACATAAAATTTTTTGAATTATTCGTATGCCGTGTCCCCGGAGTAGGACGCAGGGCATTGAAATGGCGTCTGAGATCCTTAATGAACTCGGTGGGGTCAATGGATGGCTTGAACTGTTGATGTGTGGTGAATTCGCACGGGAGTCGGAGAGGTTCTCCGTAGAGCAGTTCTGCTGCTGTTGACTTTAGATCATCTCGCCAGGCGGCTCGTATTCCCATTAAAACAGTGGGTAAAACTTGTGTCCATCGGTCCGTTTCGTGGTATTTAATGGCGGCTTTGAGTTGCCGGTGGAAGCGTTCGATCATACCATTCGCTTGGGGGTGGTATGACGTAGTTCTGAGGCGGTTAGTGCTTGTTAAGTAACTGAGATGCTTGAAAAGGTGTGACTCGAATTGTCGACCTTGGTCTGTAGTTACGCGCAGGGGTGTACCAAATCGTGTTATCCAACCTTCTTAGAACGTTCTAGCAATCTAGCTATTGTTTGTGCCTCGATGTTATCGGTCGGGAAAGCTTCTGGCCATCTGGAAAATCTGTCAGTACAGGTTAGGCAGTAACATTTACCTTCTGAGATGGGCAGCGGTCCGACTATGTCGATGTGGACATGTTCGAATCTTGCGGATGTTACGGGAAATGTTGCGAGTGGACTGGAGATGTGTCGGTGTATCTTCGATCTCTGACATTGAATTCATGCTTGGGTCCATTTTCTGCAGTCGGCTCGGATGGAGGGCCAGACATAGCGTTGTGCTATGCATTTGGTCGTTCCTTTAATGCCGCGGTGCGAAAGTCAGTGTATAGCGTCGAATATTTTTCTTCTGAAAGGCTTCGTGACAAACGAGCGGATGCTAGACGTGGATGTGTCGCAGTAAATCGGGGTCATTAGCTTATAAGTTAGCTAGTGACTCGAAATCGATGGGTGCAGTTATCTTTTCTGTGCGAGAGAGTGCATCGGATACGAGATTGGTTTTGCCGGAAATGTGTCAGTAGAGAATTGAGAAATGAAATCGAGGTAGGTATAGAAATTGTGGGGGTGAGCATTTTTCGGGCTTCTGGCTGAAAGCGAAGGTGATTGGTTTGTGATCTGTGAAAATGACGAAATCACGACCTTCGATCATGTGCTGAAAATGCTTGACGGCTCGGTAAATTGTGAGTAATTCTCTGTCGTAAGCGGCGTACTTCTTCTCAGCGGGTGATAGCTTTTTGGAGAATACGCTGTTGTAGGGCGGCGCCAATGGAAGTGTCAGAGGCGTCGGTGATTATTGCGAGCGTTGCTTGGGGGTTTGTATGTGCAAGACGCGTTACACTGGCTAAACTCTCTTTATAGGCGTCGAAAGCGGCTGCCGAGACGGGGTTCCAGACGAGTTGTGTCTTGCCTTTGGTGTTGCCGTGTAAGAGGTCGTTAAGTGGAACTTGAAGTGTAGCGACATTGGGAGTAAAACGACTATAGAAGTTTATCATTCCCAGAAATTGCCTGAGTTGCTTCACTGTTTGTGGGCGGGGGTAGCTGCGGATGGCATTTGCTTTCGCCGGAAGTGGTCGTGTCGCAGTTTCGGAAACTTGGTAACAAAAGACCGTGACAGCTCTGGAACTGAAAACACACTTCTGAGGATTGATTAATATTGTAACGTATTTCGTTTATACACACAATTTATTTACAGTGACTTTAATATGTACAAATATTTACAATGATTAACAAAAGTGATTTGAGAACATGGAATTAACAAAATGAACAATAACAGCGAAATATACAAGCAGCAAAACAAACAACAACAAGCAATTACAAATAAGTAAATAATTTCAAGCGAACAATTAAACAATTAATTACCTAACCTAAACAATCCACAATATACAAATCAACCGTTCAAACTTCTCTAAGACACTCTTTAATCGCGTACGAAGACGCGGTACACATAAAAACGCCACCAAAGAATTCGCTCACTCGCGTGTCGTACCAACACTAGTCGCGTATACAGAACAGTTCTCGCGCCGTCTATAAATTATCGCCCGGTTTTATTATCGCTTTGACATCCGCTTCGAACTTCCAAACTTCAGACTGACCCTCAAACTTCTTGCTTCCCAATTTTATAATGGAGCCCCATTTTGTTTTTGATCTAGCATTTTCGGACTAATGCTGGATATATTTATGCCATCCCAATAAGAGATCGATCTCACTTTACATATTAGTCCATTCCCTTCAGGAATGTTTTTTTGTCGCTTTGGACCTTCCTTCAGAGGGGCCTTAGTCTGAGTGGTACTGGACCGTTCGAACAACTACTCCTCGGGCAAATACCCCGCCAGGCATTGAATTATAGAACTAAATCCAGATTTTATGTACTACGAGATCCATACCGTAGTACATAAAATCTGGATTTAGTTCTATAATTCAATGCCTGGCGGCATTAGGTGGTATCTGCCCGAGGAGTAGTTGTTCGAACGGTCCAGTACCACTCATAACCGCCCCATAATTCGGCAAATAATTAGCTCTTGCTAATACTTACACCAAGCGTGTAAGTATATATAAAGCAAGCAATATTGCATAGTTCGAGTGTGTAGGGCAAGGCACCGTACTGATGAGTCCCAAAAGGACGAAACCAGTGGTCTACGGTTTTCCATGCACATTCGAAACATGCAATATTGAAAAACTTTTAACGGGCCTTAGTCTTTTCACCACTATTTGCTTGGGACTTCGTATAAGTCCCTATATATAGTGTTTAATTTTCACACTTCGTTGGGATGCTCACGTGGTTGTTCCTCATTTGATTTATTTCATCACTGTAAGTATAGTTTTAGATTATGACTGATTCATTTTCTTATATTGTCATGTTTGATGTAGCTCTTGGTTTGGTCGGAAGATGGGGTGGTAGGTGAAGACCCCGAAACCGGTAACCAGTTTTAAATAAAGAGTGTCGAGGATTAACGGATTTCAATTAAACCTTTAATACTTCATTAACCTCGTTTATGGAACGTTTCAACAATTTTATTATAATGGTCATCGAACATTGTTCCAGAAACAGAATCTTCGATCATTAGAAAATTATCGAATGTTCCATAGACAGTTCTTTTCTGGAGTCAAGGTCAGCGCCGTAGTAAAAACAGCTGTGCTTGCCGTCAAACAAATAGTGTGAGTCATAACCAGGGGCGTCGCTTGCGGGGCAAAAGTTCGTATCAATATGTTATATTGTTTGAGACGCTGGATTATCTGTGAGAGATGTGCCTCATGCTCTTCCGCTGAGGATGATGCTACTAGTATGTCGTCGATGTACGCGTAGCAAAAATGTGATCCTCTGAGAACTTCGTCGATGAAGCGTTGAAAAGTTTGGCCGGCATTGCGAAGGCCAAATGGCATGTACGGGAATTCGAAAAGACCGAAAGGGGTGGTTATCGCCGTTTTAGGTATATCTTCTTCAGCTACGTGAATCTGGTTGTAAGCTCGGACCAGATCGATAGTGGAAAAGTGAGTTTTTCCTTGAAGAGATTGGGCGAAATCTTCAATATGTGGTACTGGGTAGAGGTCGGGGATGGTTCGGGCATTTAGAGCTCGATAGTCACCACAGGGTCTCCACTCGTCACCGTGTTTGGGTACCATGTGTAGTGGAGAAGACCAACTGCTTTCCGAAGGGCGTGCAGCTCCAAGTTGTGCCATTGTCTCGAATTCTTTTCTTGCAGTTCTCAGTTTTTCGGGGGGGCAACCTGTGGGGTTTGCAGTATACAGGCTGTCCCGGAATTGTGCGGATATAGTGCTTCGTTGAGTGCGTCGGTTTGTAAGGAAGTCCCATGAGTTTCCTAATTTCTGGAAACTTTAGCAGAAGACGATGCTGAGGCGAGGTGCCAGAAACTGTTTAAATACAGGTATGGTTGTCTTCGCATTTATAAACACGTGCAGAAATGCGAGTTATGGGATCTAGTAGGCATTGATTTTTTATGTCAACCACGAGGTTGTAGTGGTGAAGAAAATCAGCTCCGATAATGGGCTTGGATACGTCGGCAATGACGAATCTGCAAGGGAAAGATCTTCTGAGACCTAAGTTAAGATCTAGCGTGACGATACCATATGTGTGAATGAGTGTGCCATTTGCTGCCTGAAGGAGGTAGCTCGTCTTGATGCGAGATGAACGAAATATGTTTCGTGGGTAAACACAGAGTTCTGATCCGGAATCAACCAAAAACTGTGTTCGGGAGTCTCTATCGAAGACGAAAAGGCGGCAGAACTTCTTCTTGGCCATTCCATCGGTTGTCGTTACGGGTGACTGGCCTGTGCGTTTCCCGAGGACTGGAAGAGCGACATCGAGAGCACGAGAAAATGCTCGAGAGCGTGAGCGTGAGCGTGAGAAAGACGCTGTACATGCTCTCGAACGGAGTATTTACGTTCATTTGCATGACGGAAACGGTATTGGAGAGTTACCTTACCATGTCATGCAGAGATGCAACTCTGTGAGTGGATGAAGTGCTGCGGGGCACGGCGTCGTCGATAGCGTCGGCTAGTTCGGCGGCTTAATCCAGATCGGCGTGCTTTTGTGTAGCCATTATGGGTTGCATGTGGGCTGGAAGGCGTCCCAGCCAGAGTGTACGGATAATGGTGTCGGGCACGGTAGCTCCGGCTAGGGCACGGAGGTGCCTCAGGAACTGGGACGGTTTGCGGCCACCAATCTCCTCCTGCTCTAATAACTGGCGCGTTTTCTGCTCTTGCGACGCGCACAGCCTCGCAATGAGCTCCGTTTTGAGCTTAAGATATTTATTATTAGCGAGAGGGTTAAGTAAAATATCACGTACCTCTGCTGCATATTTTGGCTCCAAGTGTCGGGAGACGTAGGTGAATCTCGTCTCATCCTTGTCGAGGCCGGCGAGGGAGAACTGGTGCTCGACCTGAGCGAACCAAATCTCGGGATCGGACTGCCAGAAGAGCGGGATTCGTATCCCTAGACGTTCTGTGGCAGCGGGAGCGGCGGCGGGTGGAGGCATGTTGTGGACAGTGTTGTTTATGCTTCAGGTCTTGGCACAATTGTGAGTAGGATGTCTGTCCTGGACCAGTCGCTGTCGTGCAGTCGTGCTGACGCGTCACCGCTAGCAGTCTGTGCTATGATGACCTCCTACTTTGAACGCGGAGTACCCATTAGTAAAAACAAATTTGTTGCTTACTTGAAGTCGTGAGTTGCGGAGGAGCGATCACTCGGTATACTTCAGTATATGCGGCAGTTGGCGGTCAGCAAATTGTGGACATCAGAGCGGCGTTTTTCTTTGTTGAATTTTCGAGCCAGGTTCACGTTGCAGATCACCAGTTATGAAGATGACCATACACCACGTCGGGGAGTCACCATTTATGGACTTGTTGGTCCATATATATTTCGTGTTCGTCTGGCAGGAAAATGAAGAATAAATGCGTGGCCTCTGAGTACGATTATTATCTGGTCACTAGTCTAATATTTACAGTGCGTGTTCTATTTATTTATATACAAGTGCAAGGTAAGCGTTCCACATTATGTTACTACAATATTACACACGAAAGGAATGTGTCGTGTTGCATTTCCTTGGTCGAGTTTCCCTTCGAAGGAAAGTAAGTCAGCTGTATCTCCAGTGGCGTAACTGACTCCACAAAACTACTAACTCAAAATGTCTATAAGTGTATCACCCAAAAGTAGATACCAAAGACTTGGAGAGGGGACTTAGCTATTTACATTTACGACTAAAGCATCCGCGATACTCACAGTCTAAGCGTTTGTTTGTGGAATATTCAAAACAAAGTAGCGGACCAGTGGTGTAGTAAACAGGTATCGCTGCGGAAACGGAATATCACTGAACATTCTTCTGGTCGTTTGTTTTGTTGACAGTTATATTTGTATTGTTTTGTGTTAATAGATTCTTGAATTAATAGATTTTTACATTTTATATTATCAAAGGACCTGTAGTAAGCTTGTAGGAAGTTGTTTTAGCGGTCGTCCAACATCTCATTTTATTTGAGGTTAAGTTCATAAGCATGCATGAATTTTTGCATTACCTGTCATGAAAAATAATTTTTAGTATAACAATAACTATCCCTGTTTTTCACTATTTTTTTACTGAATGGTCCCTAAAACAGCACGCCAATGTGTTTGAGGAATTTAATAACAAACAACGGTACCCGCGACCCGCTGGCCTACGACCGTGAAGGTTTCACAACAAAATCAGCTGTTGCATAATAACGATGGGTCCATTCTCCAAGTCCTTGGTAGATACAAAATAGCCTGAAACTTTTGATAGATCGTAGAAGTAGTAGGTACGATGAAATATATGGTTTTCTATAACATGCTACCCAGACTTATTTAAAGGGGCAGACTGTACAGGGTGTTAAAAATTCTGTCGAAAATTTCTGTAGAATGTAGTGCCTGATACGTGCTGCAGAAATTTTTGGACATTATTTTTCAACGTTCTGTGCCTATATTTTTACAATAAAGGAGGTAGATATCTGTGATTATGAACAGAAATTCTGGATCCTGAGCAATAATTGACACATACAGGGTGTCCCACGCTAGCCTATTTCCTCCATAGCTCCACTACCGTTGGAAATACGAAAAAACTGCTAAGTACAAAAGTTGCTTTAATTTGTAAGCTACATATGTTTCAAAATTATTTTCGAAAATCGCGGACTTTCGGTTATAGCGGAAATAGATAATCTTCGTTATTTTAAGTGGAACAGACTGTATATCATTGCATTTTTCAATTTCTTATTGAATTTTAGGGTCATTTTGTTAAAAACTCTTTGGGCCTAAGACGTACCGTTTGGCCGTAATTTGAAATTTTTCACAGAAATTTGACGTTTGCAGTGCGTTGAAAAATTAATGATATCTCGGAAACTAAATTAGATAGAAAGTTGCGGCTTTGACTGTTGTGTTGAACACAAAAGATGGTTGTCTGTTACGGCGCAAACTTTATTTTAGAGAATTGGGAAAGTTCATGATATGCATCATTAAATTTGAGCTTTTTCAAACATTGATATCTCGACTTTTTAAATGGAACGGCATATTAATAATTTAAAAATGTCGAGATATCAGTGTTCGAAAAATCTGAAATTTAATGGTCCATACCATGAACTTTCCCAATTCTTTAAAACATAGTTTACAATGCATCACGTACCTTCGTTTGTGTTTAACACAACAGTCGAAAGCGCAACTATCTAATTTAGTTTCCGAGATACCATAAATTTTTTAAAGCTCTGCAACCGTCAAATTTCTCTAGAAAATGTCAAATTACGACCAAACGGTACATCTTAAGTCCAAAGAGTTTTTAACAAAGTGACCATAAAATTCAATAAGAAATTAAAAAACAATAATATACAAGCTGTTCCATTTAAAATGGCCTAAAGATCGCGATAAAGATATATTAACAGTTTTTGCAAATTTTTCCCTACCACTCCTAAAGTTTCTTACATTCTTTAGAAATATGGTGCATTTCGATTTCATATAAAATAACTATATTCTTTCCAGGCCTCAATACAATAGACAACGAAATATCTGCACCAGACAACCCCACTTACCATACTTATAACTCCAACATATTTGCAAATAATCTGAAATATTACTTGGAATGCCCCGCCAAAAGAAACGATGACAATTTCTTCACGTTTCCCTGTCAAACCGAAAAAGATTGCAACTGGTTCGACAAACAACTTGTGTGTTGCGACAATCGCTGCCAAAAAGGCATTCCTTCCGTCATCAACTACAGACCTCAACATCAACGTGAGTTTGATCCAATTTTAAAACATAAGAACAAAAGCAATTTAATTTTTAGCGACGTTTTTCGGATTAGTCGACAGAGAATGTCCGTCAGAATCAACGGCAGAATTATTTCCTATCAAGAAGTGTATTTCCGACGAGGAATGCTTCCCCAGAATCTGCTGCTCAGAAGAAAAAGGATTAAATGCCGAAAACTATTGCAGGACAGCTGTCCCCAAGTTTGACAGACTTCCAATGGTCGACCGTTTTCTAAAACGTAATCAGCACCTACGTTTTGTAATTTAGGTCAATTTATTTGACTTTTGCGTAATATTTTTCAGCTTTGAAACCTTTGATGAGCTACATGCAATGCACTCCTCCACCTCCGCCATTCTTGGACTTTTTCCCGAAACCCTGCAAAACTCAGTTCGACTGTTTTCCTAACCTATGCTGTCAAGAAAGGGGTAGAAAATACTGCAGACCCGCTAAGAAATCCATAATTGGACTAATGGCAACTTTATCGCAGGTAAAACTTGTAGAAACACAATATTTATGCCACTAATAATGTATTTCTTAGCGTTTTAGATTATCAGAGGTGATGAAGAACTTCATCAACAGGATTGCAGTGTAGAGCCTCTAACAGCAACGGCCCGCATAATTTTCTTGGGGGGTGCCGGTATTGTCTTAAAACTTCTGCAAAAAATGGTCGAAACGTGTCTGATGAACGTGTCTTAGAATATAATAAGTCATAAAAGTAGTAAATAAAATTAATTTAAAAACCCAATTGCCAGTGAAACTTCCTAAACTATACTTAACTGTATTGTGAGAACAATAGAACCATTACTAATGTACTGCCGCATAAATTTTTAATTGTTAGAGCAAAACTCGTAAATGCCGCATTTGAAAATTAAAAACGACGATTTGATCATCACCGTAATGGATCTTTACAAATTATTTTTACAGGGAACACAATTAAGTACTTTATTTTACGGTTGTTTTTCTCAAATAAATACTACAAACGGTACTAGTTGTCGCATCAAATTAGCGAATATAAACTTAAATTAACTAAAACATAATTGCCAAAGATGTTATTAGTCGTAATTATTCTTGTAAATATTCCTATAAACACAAATTCAATATTGTATTATTGTAAATATTTTGAAAATAAATTATATTTTTGCCATTATTTATTGTAGATCGTCAACCTTTTTATACAAGAACGAGCCACCAGGACTTATTACCCGTAGCGGCAGGTGGTCATGCAATATCATCATGCGAAACAGACTGACGCAACCCTGGCAGAACGCATTTTTGAAACAAACCACTTAATTGAGGGAGACCAGACTCACACATTTATTTTGAGAAAAATAAACTCGAACAAAAAAACGAGGACTAGCCGAGAATCGAATTTTACACATCAACCCATTCTCCCACCGAGCCATCTGGTAGCTTCCCAAGTGACCCTAATAGTAAGCCGGCTACTCTTTGCGCGGTACTTGGCAAGTACTTTCACTTGTTAAAGTATTTTTTGTACTTGGCGAATAGTAGGTACGTGTGTATACCATACACACTACGCGGAAAACGGTGAATGCCCATCTTTTTCGGGAAGTGTAAGTACTTGTCAGTACTTGTCTCATCATGTCGGACGATAGTAAAACGGAAGCAGCAGCTTCAATAATTGTGAAACTGAAACAGGCCATAAATGTTGCCAATAAGGAATCTTTCTTCTTTTTTAGCTCGGGAATGGAAACTTGCATTTCCTTCACCATTTCTGATTAAATGTGCTTCTACGCATCATGGACCTCGTTCCTATTTTTATGCAATTGGGTACTTGCATAAATTGAAACTCGCACTTTTTTGGAGTTTACTCCTTAAGAATCAATTTTCAGTTGTAGCCCGCGATACGTAAATTTTATGAGGAGTAAAATCAAGCGCAATTGCGTCGACGGAATTCCTTTTTTTAAGTCTGTTCCTATTTGAACGGCAGAAAATTTTTAGTTTTTTGTTTGGTGTAACTTAGCAACAAACACAATTATTGACGTCACATAATCTAGTCGTCGTCACAGCCTGACGTGCTACTTTTGCCTATACACCACAAAAGTGGCGCGTCACAAACGTCTGATTTTCATTCCAAACAAAACAAAGCCACGTGCTTCCTGATGTTTTAACCTTTTAACCTAACCTCTGCAATATAATTATATAGTTGTTTTCAAGTTTTTACAATAAATAAACTGTTTTCACTGCAAAACGTTTATACGTAATTATATTGCAAAATCTAGTTTAACACTCCCATGGTCGCGCAGGATCTGAGAGATCCACGACTTGCCCTTGTTAGCAGGCAGTCATAGAAAATCATGATGCGCGCGCCGTTCACTGTTGAGTTATAACTACCATAGAATGAACATCTGAACTACCTAACAACTAACATTACATCGTACAGCCTGTGGCTGTTTTGTGATTACAGCTTTTTGGCGCGAATTGTATTTTTATTGTCTCCATCTTAGCTCTGGTGGTGGTTTGGTTATTTTGTGTTCGCTGTGAGAAAAGCGAAAAATTATGGAAAGTAGAAGCAAGGAAGTATGCAACGAGTGTGGACATTCTTTTTTTCATAAATCTAATCTAAGAAGACATGTGCGACAATTTCACCACAGTAAAGAAAATGAATTGGCCCCCTTATTTTTTAAGGTCAGCTCTAACTTTAAATTTTCATGCGAAATTTGTGGAAAGAATTTTAACTATGAAAAGCATCTGCGTTATCACATGAAAACTCATAATGTTCATCAAGTAGAAGAAACGAACAAGAAACAATGTAAAAAGTGTCCAATGTGCGAATATCAAACGAACCTTAGAAAAGACATGCACATTCATTTTACTGAAGTACATAATATTCTTGTTCTTTCCAAAGAAATTACGTTTTCTTCATTGGATGAATTCAATGAATGGAAAGTCCAAATAGAAATCGACACGAATTCAAAATTTGTGAAACATACGGGCGATTCTAGGACAAGAAATGTAAATGTTTACATTTGCCATCGATCTGGCAATTATGTACCTAAAGGAAAAGGCGTCCGACGTCTGAAACAACTGGGGAGCTGCAAAATTGAAGGATTTTGTCCAGCTGCTTTGAAATTAATTGTGGATGAACAAGGCAAATGTAAAATCAACTTTGTAGAAACACATGTAGGCCACGAAAATGATTTAGGACATCTCACATTGACATGGAAAGAAAGAAAATTATTGGCACAGAAAATTTCCTCCAAAATTCCATACGATTCAATAATGGACGAAGTAGCAGGTTCAATACCAAACTCCAACTTAAAAAGAATCCATCTGTTAACGAGACAAGATTTGTATAACATTGAACAGTCCTTCAACCTATCGTCTACAGCAGTTAGGCATCCCAACGATGCCATAAGTGTAGAAGCATGGGTGACTGAATTACAGAAGGATGGTGATTGTGTGTTATTCTATAAGGCGCAAGGGGTTCTTTGTGATGAAAAGCCTTACTTGAAAATTGAAGACTTTGTTCTTATCATTATGACATCAGCTCAGTGTGAATTTCTACAAAAATTTGGAACCGACTGTGTCTGCTTAGATGGGACTCATGGCATGAATAGCTATGGATTTGAAATGAACACATTACTTGTCCTGGATGAGCTTCGCGAAGGTTTCCCATATGCATTCCTAATATCTAATAGAAGTGACACTCAGGTTTTAAAATTATTTTTCTCAGAAGTCACAGCACGTAGTGGAATTATAAAAGCAGGAATCTTCATGTCTGATTTAGTAGATACTTTTTACAACGCATGGTTGGAGGAAATGTGTGCACCAGAAAAACGGTAATTTTGATTTTATGTAAGTAAGTTGTACTTGTCTTCAAGTGTCTGTTATTTTTAGATTGTTCTGTACATGGCATATTATCAAGTCTTGGAGGAAAAATTTAGCGAAAATCAAAACTCGAGAAAAACAGGTGGTTTTAAACATTTTTATTGTAATATTTTCAGTAGGTTCAACCATTAATTTGTTGCAGGCCGAAGTGTATCAGAAACTTAGAACCCTACTAGAGGAGAGGGATCCCTCAGCATTCGAAATAATGATAACAAATTTTTGTGGAGTATGTGATCCTGAAATAGAAGATTTCACGTTGTATTTCAAAAAATATTATGTAGATAACCGAAAATGCTGGGCATATTGTTACAGGCTTAATGCAGGTCTTAACACCAATATGCATCTTGAAAGGTTGCATGGCACCATAAAGTACATATTTTTGAAAGGAAAAATAGTTAAACGCCTCGATAAAGCAATTGCTGCTATAATGAGATTTGTGCGAAGTAAGCTCATAAACAGATTAATTGTGGCACACAGAGGAAAAATCTGTAGCAAAATCAAAGATATACGACGTCGTCATAAAAATATGCAATCCATTGATATTAATTTAATAACAGTAAGCACTTGTGGCTGGGAAGTGGCTTCGGAAACGACACACGAAGTTTATTTTATTCAAGAATTAACTGAAACATGTGATTGTAAACTTATTTGCCCAGATTGTGCAATATGCATTCATAGATACAGTTGCTCCTGTATAGACTCCTCTATAAAGTTTAATATGTGCAAGCACATACATTTATTGGCTAAATGGAGAAAGGAAAATGTCGAACAAGTACAGTTCACCCAGTTGATACAAGAAGGTAAGTACAAAATTCACAATTTTATCCTTAATATATTTTTTGTTTGAATTTATGTCATTAGGATTTGTCTTATTAATCTGATTATAAATTTTTTGCCTAGAAGAAAAACGTGTAACATGAACAGCCCTACAAGGGCCATCGTTCATAATTGATGAAAATGAGGTAAATCACCATTATTATTTAAAAAGGTGGTGGTTAACGGTGAAGGTTTTGCAGTCCGATTAGACGGGTGTTTTTGTGTTTCTTGAATGCCTACCTATGCTATATTTTGCCTTTGTTTAGATATTTTGTATTTTGAAGATATTTGTTGTTCTGTAATTTTAACTTTGTATAAAACCAAGTTACAATAATTTTTGTTATTCACAGAAAACCATAATGGAGGGGAAGAACCTCATAGTACAACTAGCAATGAAGATGATGAAAACAATTTATATATTCACTGCCCATCAAATCATGATGAAACTAGAACCATTCTCAAGGAATTGGGTCAAAGAAACAATCAATCTGTGGAAGCAGAAAGGGAAGAAATTATGCAAAATTTACGTAGACAATTGAACAAAATACATTCTCCAAGTAAATTTGCCATTGTGAAAAGAATAATGGCTCCATTATCACCCACACTTTCTGCTGTCATTAAAGCCAATAGTAGCATAACACTACCAAAAGCAATTCCTCACAATGCTAAAATTTCTGCTCAAAGAAGACTTTGGTCAACAAAGAAGAAAACTAAGAAACCTGAAAATCGTATAAAGAAACCTTCAGCATCAGAAATGAATGACACAGCGATGCTACTTTTAAATGATCAAGTATTACCTAACATATGAGTACCTACATTCAACCATTTAATAAGCAATCAAGTTAGATTTTAGTTGTAAGAATATGTTCTACATTTTTATTTGTGTATTAAGTTAACTTTCACATATATAGCCCATCCATGTGTCTGTTCTAATTATTAATACATATAATCAATAAAATATATTTGTATTGATGTACTTATAATTTACTGCTTATAGTTGCACGGAAAATGAAATGGAGTACAGGTACCCATACATTAACTTCGGTCCTCTGCCAATTAATTTCCTCATTTTGTGAAAAACCCTCAAATAAATGGCAGTTACATATTTTTAACATGCTTGAAACCTGATGTCGGCATTATTTATTCGGCAAGGTTAATTTGACAATTAAATTAACCTAATCTAATTAATATTTAAAGGCGCCTTTGCTATTTCCATGCTGACAAATGACAACTACCGCGCGCGAGTTTTCTTTTTGTATCCCAGTTTTTCATTGCGCATGCGACATGCGTTAACCCAGCTGATTGTGGCGGCATTGAAGCGTTGGAGGGAACTCAAGTTTCTGCGTGAGTGTGTTCATTTAAATTAAGAAATTAGGTATTAGGTGTGAAAAATTAGTAAGAATTCCAATATGGATAAATTGCAGGTAATTTTATGTAATTGTTAAACTACAACCACCAATATGTGTGTTCCTTGACTGTTTGCGTTAAACAATTTGAACATGAACATGAAAATTATTTTAGGAAATATTGCCACAAAGTTGTAAATATATATTAGACACTGTGGAAAAATTGGAAGGAGGTGGGTTTTCTGCGGTAATTAAAGCTACAGTAAATGATAAAATGGGGGCAATAAAATGGGTAGAAGAGTTTGAACGTTCCTCGTCGACCAACTACAGAATTTTAAAAGTATTTAAGGAGAATACTCCTCGAATAGTTTTTAAAGTATGTAGGATATTTTGTACGATTCTCTAACTTAAGTAGTTATGATTTTTCAGATGAAATACCGTTGTCATCACAATACGCTTGCTAGCTTACCATCTAGTAAGACCAAGAAACCACACGTAAAACATGTTGAATGTCCAGCTAATTTAATAATTACAGTGAGAAATACTAACCTAAAGCAGTAAGTATACCTAGTTTTGCAAATGTATGAAAATAATTTCCCAATTTTACAGATTTCGCTCAAAAAATAATTGAATATGCCAACATTTCTAAAAGTAAAGTAAGGATGAATTACAGGCCATTTTAATTGAATTTTTTTGGTAAATAAGTTATAACGGGTATTGCTTAATTTTATTTAATCTCGTTTGGTGTTTTGGTGATGGTTCTGATATTATATTATATTGTGGTGTTGGTTTCTTTCTTTTTCATACAGTGTTGTTAAAGAGGTCAACCTTATTAGGGCTTGCGCTATACATACATATTTCATTTTCATACAGGTGTCATGCTTTGTATTTGATTGTACTTTTTATGTTCCATTTACATATAAAGTAAATAGTACTACTTATGTTGAGATATGCGGGATTTATTTTATATGAACTATTTTAATTAACACTTCACTTGAATTATTTGTTGCTTGGAGAGTGGATATAATATTCCTTCCTTAATTTGCGTCAAAGAATGTACCTAATAAAATTTATTTTTTAGGAGTGAAGATCCCACATTACAGACTTATCCGACTATCATTTATATTCGATAAAACCACAACCACATAATTTCTGCTGCAGATGTATTGCGTCACTGCAGACCTATACAAGAAGTAGAAGAAAAATTTATAGAAATGTATGAAAAGGGACATTCACCATCTTCTGCATTGGAAATGCACAAATTTAGTATACAAGAAAGTCACCCTGAAGAGTTTTTTACTGTTTTGGCAAATGGTGCAATGTGCCCTACTCAAGGATGGTGTCATCGCCTATACTATAAAATATTTAAGAAGAAATATGGAGATACAAATGGTAATCAAATGGTCGAATCATTGGAAAAATTCATTAATGCATATAATGAAAAATGTGGTGCAAAATCAGCAACAATGCTTAAAGACGATCACGATTTGATAGTTGCAATTTGCAGTCCCATGATGAAACGTACACATGAACTGCTTCGTTCTGCAGGTGAAATGATGTTCGTCGACTCTTCTGGCACCATGGATCGACAGAACAGTAGAGTTTTTGTTTTACTTTCTTCAAGTCCAGCAGAAGGCCTGCCATTAGGCATTTTAATTTAATATTCTGAGTCACAAGAAGCTCTTGTTAAAGGTTTCAAATTATGGACGACCATCTTGCCTGAAAAACCATTTTATAATAACATAAGCCCAAAATTAATTATGACGGATGATAGTGCAAGTGAACGTAATGCATTATCAATTTGCTTTCCACAGTCAACGCTGTTACTGTGTAAATTTCATGTTCTACAGGCATATTGGAGATACCTTTGGAAAGGAATTAATGGGATTCAAATGGGTGATAGATGTGAATTATTTATGTATTTAAGATCTCTCATAAATGAGAAAGATGTGTTAAAATTTAATTTCCTGTTTGAAGAAATCTTGCAAAAACCTCTTGTTATAAAATGTGATTGTATCTTAAAATATTTAAGTCGCTTGAGGGAGAGGTCTACCGAGTGGGCACTTTGTCATCGATTACATCTATTAACTAGAGGAAATGACACTAATAATTATAGTGAGGCTCTTATTCGTTTACTGAAAGACAAAGTACTGCACAGGTTGAAAGCATTCACAGTTGTACAGCTTTTCGATTTTTTAACAACAAAATTGGAATCTGTAATAGAACAACGCATTGTCTCCATTTTAAACAACAGATTTGAGTCTTACAGTAAATCAAGGTATTTTGTTTCACCAGAAAAAATTCTAAACTTGGTGAATATTAAAATATCAGAAAATTTGTATGAAGTGGCGAATAAAAGTAAAAACACAAAGTACATTGTAAATATGGAAATTGAGTCTTGTACATGTCCAGTTGGTTGGACAGGTGCACCATGTAAGCACCAATTTTCCGTAATCAAACAACATAATATATCTTCTGTACAATTTTTGCCATTTAATGATGTACAAACAAAATTGCTTCTGCATAAAATAATTAGAGGAACACTTTCGCATATCCCTGAAAACTGGTATTCCAGTTTGAAGACTGATAACATTAAAGACAATATACAAACACGACAACTTTTAAAATGTGTTGAGGAACCTATCTCAACAAATTTTTCTGATTTCACCGATTTGAACACAAATTCTGAAAGTGAAAGTATTCAAGAAAGTACAAATGATGAAATTTGAAAAATGCAGTTTCGGGAGATGTTTGAAGATATTATGCAAAAGACGTTTGAAAGACCTGATGTGTTTAAACCAGCCGCAGAAAAAATGATACATAATTATAAGAAAATGTGTTCTACCGAAAGCAGTTTAATTTCTGCAATGCATAATTTTGGAAAAATCAGTGGAACACGGGCTATAAGAAATGGACGGTCAATACCAGTCCAGCCTACAGCTGTAGGTAGGCGAACTGCACATCTTGGTGGAAGAAAATTACAGCAGACAGGGCGACCACCAAAGTCATCATTCGTTCCGGAACATGCATATGCTGTGAAATCAAAAGCTGATCCAAATTGGGTAATGCCGCCGTCTAAAAGAATTGCGGCACCGCATTCACTATCACATTGCGTTGAAAATTTAATGCCTCTCGGCAAAACACATTCGAAAAAATAAGTGCAGACTAAATTTGTGTACAAAAAAGCACCTTTACTAGTATTAATTGCATGCATTTTGTATTTTGTGCCTTCGTTTATACAGTCACAGACGAATGAAAGTCCACTCTTGTCAAATTTTTTGATGAGCGCGCGTCCTGACCTGCTTTTTCAAATGTTTTATTTTTACACTGTGTGTCAGTTTGATTGTTTGACAATATATTGTTTAATAGATTGCTTTAATAGGCTAGTTTACAGTGAAATAATTGTAAAATTATATTAGTTTAGGTACCACCTGTTTGATGTTAGTGTAACGGGGCCACTTGAGTTCGGAATTTTCAAGTTAAAAGTCTAAAATTAAATATAAAAATATTCACTTAAGGGGGCTTGCGACCGTCTTCTCCTGTCTCGCTCGGACTCGTTGATTGTCCCTGAGAACCAGGTGTTCGTTTTTCAAAGACTCCACAGCCAACGTTCAGAGTATCTACCTGAAATTTTGCACACTAAAGCTTTTTGTTGTGTAGAAATGCGCTATGATCCCAGTTTTTTTGTAATTTCAAAAAAAATTATCATTTTGTTTACTTAAAAGCTAGCATTTTTCTAAAATTTTGTATGTGAAATAAGGCATCCATTTCTAAAATTATAAAGAAAACTGAGATCATAGCGCATTTCTACACAACAAAAAGCTTTAGTGTGCAAAATTTCAGATAGATACTCAGAAAGTTGGCTGTGGAGTCTTTGAAAAACGAACACCTGGTTCTCAGGGACAATCAACGAGTCCGAGCGAGACAGGAGAAAGTTCGACGAGCCCCCTTAAGGGAAAGTGAGTGAGTTGCCCATAATAGATTCGATCACATTGCATTAATAGGAAACATGAAGTTCCAATAAACTTTTAATAAAGAAACAGTTACTACAATTGAGTTTGGTTAAGGGAAGTACCATGCTAACAAATTTGGTTTTGGTGAAAAACCAATTTGGGAACCAATTGGTTATTAAACAAATGTCTTCCATAATAATTCGAAATTAATATGAAAACCATAACAATTTAGGAAGAAAAATAATCAGTCATAAAACGGATAGAGTAATCAAGCAGCTGCAGAATAACCACCCTCTCAAAATCAATAGAATAATTGGTAATTGACGTCATGTGTTTGAAGATGGAAGGGAAAAATCAATACGAACTTAATTGAGTATAAAAACCAAAGTTAGGGTTTCCTAGGGACTTTTGAAAGTTATCAGTCTAAGGAAAACGCGCTCGGTACGGCTCGGGAAATTATAAAAGCCAAAAATTGTTCAAAGTATTATAAAATTGACTTGGTACTAGCGAAACCGTGGTAAGGTATTAAATTACGGGAGGTGCGAATCGTACCGAGACGAATCTATCACTTTTAGGCTGCCGCCAGATAATAATTAAGAATGTGATCGAATCTGAGGCAAACTCACGATAATGAAGAGTATTGCGTACATTCCTCTACCCTCCACAGACGATATATAATTGGATAATAGATGAGAAGATGAACTGGAAAGAGCAGATAAATAAAGCCTGCAAGAATGTCGTTTCAGTTATTGGTGCTTTGGGAAGATGTCCAAAATTACAGGAAAAGACTGTATCATGCACATATACCTAGCAGACTTACATATCTCATCAACATATGGGGAAGCTCCCCTAATAGATACATAAAACAAATACACATTATGTCAAATAAAGCACTCAAAAGCTTATACAAACTGCTAAGGCTACTTCCAACAGAGGAACTTTATAGAATAAACAAAAAAGGCAAAATTGAGCAATATATTAAAATAGAGAAGTTAAAAGTAATGTATAAAATAGTAAATGGTAAAATGAAAAACCAAATTAATGTCAAATTAAACTCCGATTATCGTGAACACTTCATCAGAAAAAAGGACAACTTTCATTTAAATTTAGTGTCTGCAAATTCGGGAAAGACCAGAATAATACACAGTGGCCTGATTGAGTACAATAAATTGCCTGAAGACATAAAGAAGTGTAAAACAGTGAAATTATTTGTGTTGGCATTAGCAGTGACCGATATCTGTAAATAGTGAACTAAAGGCGGGATAACAAAAAGTGCCATAAAATGTTAATGTTGTTTAGTATAGATCATTATTGTAAGTGTTTAACGATTAATAGATAGTAAGGATTAGCATAAGTACCTATATCGTCCAACAGAAGTGCCATAATGTTATTAGTACTGACCTATTTATAATTTTTTTATTTTTTCTTTTTCATGTTTCAACTCCTCATAGTTAGATATAAGTTTATAAAGTAAAATTATTTGTGTCGGCATTAGAATGTGAAATAAAGGCGGGATAACAAAGAGTGCGATAAAATATTACCGTTATTTAGTATAGATCTTTATTGTAAGTGTTTAACGATTAATAGATAGTAAGGATAAGTATACCTACATCGTCCAACAGAAGTACCATAATATTATTAGCACCGACCTGTTTATAACTTTCTTTTTATGTTTTTTTTCTCATGTTTTAAACTCCTCATAGTTAGTTATATCAGTTTTTTTTTCAATTGTTTTGGCTCTCATACTGACAATTCTGTCGTCTGAGCACATCTTTCTTTAAATAAATAAAAAAAAAATTATGGGCGAGCTAAGATCTTTCTGTATTACCTGTGTATTTATCTTGTATTGATTGTGCCATTTATAACATTGTTTAAAGATGTCGATAGGTAAGGTAATTGTCGGAAATAATATTTCATGTATTTTGTGGGAATTTGGCGAACTTATAAATCTACACATTTGAATCAACGTCACAAGGAAAATTGTAGACATATACAGGAATAAAGTTCAGGGTACAAGGATATCTGCATTTCATTTTAGTCACATAGTAAATAATCTCGCCACTCAAAGAGAAATAAAGAGGAAAGATTTAAATAAGTAAATCCGACAGCTTGAATAAGTGATAAAGGGAGTTTCATTTCCTCAAGCCTTATTTGGCTGCATCCCGGTATGCTCTTAGTTATTTATAGAATTGTTTTAACATATTGGTATATTTTATTTAAACACTTGTATCCTCACATTTTGTGTTAATTCTTTGTGTTCGAGCTTTGTTTTTCATTAAGAGCAAATTTTGTTTTAATTTTTTTAGTTGATTCATGCGCAGAGTTTCGGAAAAATCATTTTATTAATTTGTAAGGCCTAAAGTACTTACAGTAAATATTTTTTCTATTAATTAATACTAAATCAAATAACATTTCACAAATTAATAATTTACCTCCAATTACTTAGCTGTATGTATGTAGATACATCAAATAATTATGTCTGTATGAGTATTTAATTTATTATTACTTAAAGGAGATTTTTGAGAGTTTATATTATGTGTTTTGCTTAAGAAGAATGCATTTAAATAAAGTATTATTTTTAAAAAAATCAACTAACATTTCAATTTTTTTGTTTTCTTCCTTAAAGAAGTTAAAATAATTTTAATAGAGAGTAAAAAATACGGCTACTTATTAAAACAAGAGGTACTTATGTAATTTTAAATTCGTAAACTGAGTTTTGAGTTCCCTCCAACGTTGTCTGTTGTCACAATCAGCTGTTGGTTGACGCATGCGCATTGAGAAACTGGGATACAAAAAGAAAACTCGCCTACCGCGCTGTCTGCAGGTAGGTTAAAATAAAATTAGTACCGGGACGTGGAACCTAAACAGAGAACAGCGCGCGCATCATGATTTTATATGACCACCTAATACCAAGGGCAAGTAGATCCACGCCGTACTTTCTTCGTGATTAGTCTGGTGCTTTAGCGTGAGGTGGTCGTCCGGGTAGCGTAATTCCGAACCCCGGTTAATTTCAGAGCAGCGTTGTTCTGAAATGAACTTGGGTTTAATACGGCCGTTTGTCGTCTTGCAAACACCAGCGCAGTACGGACAAGATGCGCTCGGTCTTGCCAGAAGGTTTTGTAAGCCTAGGATTGTTTTTCTTCGGAACAAAATGCCAGTAACGATTATCTTTATCTAGTTCGCCTGTTTTTTAAGATTATGTTGTTCGAAGAATATCACAAAAGAAGTTTGTTAAATATTTCTAATTCAAGACGCCGCAGATTGGAAATTACATACTTACTTAAAGTTTTGTCAACAATCCCGAAACATATCTAAAATACAGGGTGTCTCATTATATTTTGACACATTTTAACACCTTACATCTACCGAACCGCTCGAGATATTAGTGTGCGGTTTGCACCAAAGAGTTATGTATGACTTCAAGATTTTTTTTACTACTTTGAAAATTTTTTGCTATTTCCGTTGGTTTATAAGGACCAGAATTTTTTAATAGGACACCCTGTATATAATTGAATGTTCAAATAGTCGCATCTTTTAGCTATCCAACGGTATGCTAGATTTGATCATCGGTAAGGGTATAGCTGAGATTTTGGACTTAAAAAAACTGCAGAATCGAACAATATATTTTTTGTAGAAGCAGAAAATTTCAAGTGCGCTGTGATTTATTGCAATAAACGATTCAACAGTCTGGATTATTTGAAATAAATTAAACGGTTTTATAGTTACAGTATACGTAATTTCAAAATTTTAAAAATTGAAAACAATAAAATTAACAACTATCTACAACAAAATTTAACATTTAAACATTTAATGTTCTACGTGTCTGTCTTCTGCAGTTCCTTTTTTGAAATCCAAAATCTTAGCTACCCCCTTACCGAAGATCAAATCTAGAGTACCGTTGGACAGTTAAAAGATGAGACTTTTTTAACATTTACTTATATACAGGATGTCCTATTAAAAAATGCAATTGCAGTGATATGAAAAGTGACCTTTTCTGGTCCTTATGAACCGGAAATAGCAAAAAATTTTCTAAGTAGTCAAAAAGTTTGAAGTCAAACATAACTCATTTTGTGCAAACCGCACACTAATATCTCAAGCGGTTCGGTAGATATAAGGTACATATTAAAATGCGTCAAAATATAATATATATCAATTGGCTGAAACCGTATTTTAAGTAGAATCTGAATTTGAATCTGACGAATGCATGATAATTTAATTTTTTTAATTTTGTGAATTTCTTGCACATACAGGGTGATCAGTTAAGGTTACGGAGCGGCTGTATCACGGAAACCGTTCACGCTACAATTTTGGGATAAAAAATTTATTAACAAATATAGCCAAAAGAATTTAGCCAAAAATATTTTTAAGTTCATAACTTCATTGCTAGGGGTCGCATTTACTGTGGCGTCACAAAAAATCTTTAATTTCTCAAAATAGTTGAGATATAATGTAGATCGAAAATACACTTTTCAGAATCTCTGCTAAATCCTCTATAAATTTTGTTTAAACAATTTTTCTCTATTTACCAGGGCAGCAGTAGGGCGAAGAACTACAATTAATTTTTTTTAAATGCTGTAATTTGCGTTTGGCTTAACCGAATTTAACAAACTATTCCAGGGGATTAATTTTCCCACTCCACATTTCACCTCCGGCATCGGAATCTATCTCACTTCTACATTAAAAATTCTAATAGCCCTATTTCACTTTCGGCTGCTTTTGATGTCAACTATACTTGACTTTTACGATCGGTATGATTTATTATCGCTAAAGGTGGGATTACACTTTTGGAAGAAAATAAAGCTTGAAACCCACCGTACACATTCTAATATTGCTTATGTGAAATCGTCACTGAAATTTATAGGCAAAAAATATTTTTTATATTCTACGTACAGGTGATTGTTTTATCGGGGAGAATGCATTTCTTCCGTAAATGAGTAAAGGAAATTAGGCTTATTTTTCAATAAAAAGTATTATATTTCTACTGACTATCCCTCAAAATTAGTATACAAATAAAGAATTTATAAACGGGACAGTAGATGTGCCTCGAAAATGGTTCTCCAACACCATACCACTTTTATTACGTCACCGCGAGAAGTTGAGAAGACCTTTTAATTTGGAGTCTTTTTCCCTAATTCAAATTCTTCCCAATTAATTTTTTATAAAGTTATGGCCTAATTTAAATTACATCTGTGTTACTTTTTACAGAATGTAATTTCCTTTGCTCGTTTATGAGAGAAAGGCATTTTCCCTCATAAAATAATCACCCTGTACAAGCAGTTTCATCTACCTTCCCCCATCGGTTACATCCGAGGTTGCGTCTCCTGGTGTAATAATTTGCAATATTTGTTTGGAGTTATTGCAAATTTTTCTGTATCTGTTTCCTCTAAAAGCGATTAGGTATACAGGGTGGTCACTTTTACAATGTACACCATTGGAATCTTCTAAACCCGAAGAGATTCAGAGTTGGTCAAATGGTAAGAAAGTTGCACATTTTCATGCTCTTTAAGGATCTGAAAAGAAATTCTGGATAGCTCTCGTTGTTCCTGAAATATCCTGAAAAAATTGAAATATTGCGTTTTCTTATTTCTTCCATATATTATTTATTACTCAAGCGAATGTGATGACCTTTGGCAGGTTTACATAAGTGGGTATGGGCTTTCCACTGGATGTTTCAAAATTTGTCTAAGCCTACTACATCTTCAAGTTTTCATGGTCAATTTTTGAATTTCTTATGGGCGCCATATTGGATTTTCATAAGGTTGGATAGAGAAAAAAAATACAATTTCAACGATGTATCGCACATGGGTCATCTAACTTTCTGGAACACTAATTTCACTCCTTATCTACAAAATCTAGTTGCCATGATTATGAAAACTCAAAGATGTAGTAGGCTTAGACAAATTTTGAAACATCCAGTGGATAGCCCATACCTACTTATGTAAACCTGCCGAAGGGCATTACATTTGCTCAAGTAATAAATAATATATTGAAGAAATAAGAAAATGCAATGCTTCAATTCTTTTCAGGATATTTCAGGAACAACGAGAGCTATCCAGAATTTCTTTTCAGATCCTTAAAGGGCATGGAAAATGTGCACGTTTTCTGTAATTTGACCAACTCTGAATCTCTTCTGGTTTAGAAGACTCCAATGGTGTACATTGTAAAAGTGACCACCCTGTATACTTGGGCCGCCCAACAGACGGAGTGATCACGCTGCAAACATGAGCTCTAGACGGGACCACTATCAATTTAGGACGACAGAACCGCAGTGATGCGCTTTCTTTAGACCAAACGAAGCCGCATCACTCCAATTCGGTCGTCATAAATTAATATTGCCCAGGCAACACAAGACGGTTAAAGATACGTTTAATAAACGTAATATTAGTTTATAATTGGTAAGGTATATAGAATAAACGTTTACTATCAATTTGTTTGACGATAAACGTTTACATCACGTTTATTTAACGTTGAATTGATACCTATTACCTTTATTTATAGTTATTTTTCTTGGTATAATACACGTTTCCGTAAGTTAGTTCTAAACGTTTCAGTTAAACTATAACGATACGTTTATACAAAAGGATACGTATAAAAAAGGTTTAATCCAATGTTACTGTAGACGTTGCAAATCTTATAATCTATTTTTCAAATTATTTATTCCTCTTACTACATTTTTTTGAAGAATATTTTAAACGTTCTCTAATTTTTGAAGTTTAACGAAATCAAATGATAATTTGCGCAGATTGTAACCTTAATTAATCATTCAATAATAGTATTAAATTCTACGTTTAATATACCTAGCCCATTACTTAAATGTAACAATATTAACAGTGCGCATGCTCAACGAGAGAACTAAGTTTACATTGGACGGTGCAGCAGACAGCAACGCAACATACTTGGATAAAAAACCGCCATTTCCATGCAATGATGCAATAGTTTGTGGTTGTCGTTTGCGAGTTGTCTGTGCTTCGGTGTCACTGATTTAAAAAAAGTGAGTACCTACTTGTTTTGTTAGAGCAGATTATTTATTGATTCTAAGTATTCCATACTAAACAGTTAACATTATATTGCTTCCTCACAATGTTATTTGAGCCGTATTTTAGAGATGCTGTGTAAAGCTTCCTAACCTCCCGGTCCCTATCGAGTAAACAATGGCGTAGTTCATGCTTATCCCTTTTTTTGTCTTCACACATGTTAATTTAATTTTGATATAACTTTTCTGCGATTAAATTGCCTTTATTGGGGTACCTAATCGGACTGATTCAGACAAGATGGTTTAAATACAAAAACGAATGGGAGCTCTCTACGAGTACTTGCACAAATTTTCAACGGTTGTGGCGTTGTGTGTGAGTCGCGGGTCCTAGCTAATTTGATTCGTTTGTGATACAGGGTGTTTGTAATTTATTGTTCCCTTTAAACACACCCAAACGCCTCAGTTATTGCAGATGCGAAAAGTGTACCAATTTTTTTGCCCAGTTGTTTCTTAAAATACATCGCGGTAACTATTTTCTTTTAGGTGGGGTTCCAATTTTAGTTGGGTACCTACAGCTTCAAAATTCCGGACACTTGCAGACTAAGAGCTCTCATAAGAATTTATGTACCTACTTTGAAATGTACAGAAGATTAACCTCGGTATATTGTTTATACCTAGGTACTCACAAAAAAACAATGAAAACCGATCACCTCCTTATTGAAAACAGACGCGCATGCGTGTAGGTATAAATAACTAATCGAGTACCCCACATAGTACATGGCTGTGGTTATGTACATACCTATAATACCAAATTGTAGCTTTTAATTCAATGCAACAATATTACTAAAACAAATCTACAGGGTACCCATTTTTAGCTCCCTATATTTGGACTAGTTTCTTAGTATTGAACGTAGGAGAATTACGGAAAATTGAAAGGGTAATTTGATAGGAAGGAGAAAAGGTGGCGTGCGAGTTTCAGAGTTGTAATTTTTGCATAGTGTCTAGTGTAGTACTTTTTTAAATGTACTATAAAATGAATTAAAATGCAATGTGTGCTCATACCCCCCCCCCCTCTGTAGGCACTAGGTACATAATTTAAAGTAATTCTAATAATTTTGGTTGTAGGTTTAATTGGGAATTTTATTTAGTGAAGGTAATAATGAGTAAAATTTTATCCAAGAGACAATTACGTCGTAAAATATCAACCAATTTTAAAGACTCCTTGAATTGCAGTTTAGCTAATTCACAAACACTTAACATATTTCAGTCAAATCATTTGTATTTACCTAGTATTATTCCTAATCCAGCTGATTCGGTTGACAATAATTCAGTCATCCATTCGGATCTGAATTGGAAGGGTGCTTCTGTAGAAGATGATCAAATATTTTCTAAGAATAATTTGTCTACAGTTCAAATTATGAATTCGTCTGATCTACCTCCTGTTAATTATGAGTTACCCAGGATTTTTGAAAATCCTGGTATTTCTCAAGCGAATCAAAATTCTGAAACCTTGTTTTTAGAACGATTTAGAAGTTGGGCAGTTAATAATAATATCACCCACAAAGCAATTCAAGAACTTATTCCTATAATTCGGCCGGGTTTTCCATTTCTAAAAAGCGATCCACGAACTATTTTATGCACTCCAAGAAACGTGAAAACAATTCAGCTTCATAAAGGTTCCATGGTTTATTTTGGTTTGGAAAAGGGCTTATTAAAGAAATTATCACAAGGACTGCTTAATTATGATGAAGTACTTGGTCTTACAGTTAATGTAGATGGAATACCTCTATATAAAAATAGTTCAGTTGAATTTTGGCCTATTTTAGTCCGAAGTGAATGTTTCAAAAACAATAGTCCATTTGTGGTAGCTATTTTTTTGTGGAGTAGGCAAACCTGCTCCCATTGAATGTTTTTTAAAAGAATTTGTTGACGAATGTTCAGTTGTTGTAACAAATGGTATTATGTATTTAGAGAAGAATTACAGAGTTAAAATTACTTTTTTCTCCTGTGACGCCCCTGCCAGGGCGTACCTTAAATGTGTGTTAGGACATACCAGTAAATCGGGTTGCGAAAGATGTGAAGTAGTAGCTGGCCGTGAAGAAAAGAAAATGTTTTTTCCTGTAGGCGGTACATAAAGATCAAGAAGTAATAATGATTTTTATTGTGACGATTCCGAATTAAATAACCATATTAGAGGAAAGAGTCCTCTTCAGAAACTTAATATTGGGTTAGTTACACAGTTTGTTTTAGACCCAATGCATTTAGTTTACCAGGGAGTAATGAAGAGATTGCTTACATATTTAATGGAGGGAAAGCGACCGTATAAACTTAGTAAATTATGTATTGAAAAAATTAACAAACAGTTGTTGATTGCTAGAAAGCACACCCCATTCAATTTCCATAGAAAAATACGTACGTTGGATGACTTAAAACGCTGGAAAGCTTTAGAATTTCGTTTTTTTCTTATCTATTGTGGTCCAATGGCATTAAAAAATAATATTCAAGACGAGTATTACCGTCACTTTATTCTTTTACACTGTGCAATTTGTCTTTTTACTAGCGAGTATTTATTAAATAAATATTTTATTGTTGCTAAAGAGGCAATAGACAAGTTTATATGCCTTTGCCCAAAACTGTACGATATCTTCTTTGTCTCATATAATGTTCACTCAATATCTCATTTACATGAAGATGTATCTAGGTATGGGGTGTTAGAAAACTTCAGTTGCTTTGTTTTTGAAAATTATTTGGGCAAATTAAAATCAAAGATTCGAGGCAAGACTCTCCCGCTTGAGCAAATTCACAATCGTCTAGCAGAAATAGAAAGAGCAGCGGTGTATGAAAGTGGTTGTGATGACATCAAACCTATGTTTATAAAACACATAAACGATAACTACTTTTCTTGTCAGAAGTTGAAATTTAGAAATATTTTTATATCTACTTCCGCACCCGACAATGTTATCTTGGTGGATAAAAAAGTTTTTGAAATCGAATCTATTATTTGTATTAACGGAATTTATAAGCTAGTTTGCCACGAATTTAGAAATCTGGAGGATTTCTATTTGAATCCTATAAAATCTTCAAAACTGGGGATATATTTCGGTAGAGGAAAAGGCAATCAGTGTACGTTCAGTATAGAAGAGATACGTGGCAAATATGTAGCATTTCCATACAAAAATGGTTTCTATCTAAGTCCTATATTCCACCAAAAAATTGATTGAAGTTGTCGGTTTAAAATCCTCATTAATACTTTCACTAGAAATCCTAAGAAGAAGTAACGATGTTTGCAGTAGTTGAGCGAGGGGTTTACCACTAGGAAAAAATCTGTCCCAAGTATTTCCCATTTCCAAATATGACCTTACTATTTCTTACTATTTCCTACTATTTCCTCACTATTTCTTAGTATTTCTTAACTATTCCTTAGTATTTCCTCACCATTTCTTAGTATTTCTTCACCATTTCTTACTATTTCTAAGTATTTCCAGAGTATTTCCTAGTATTTCTTTACCATTTCCTAGTATTTCTTTACCATTTCCTAGTATTTCTTTACCATTTCCGAGTATTTCTTTACCATTTCCGAGTATTTCTTCACCATTTCCAAGTATTTCCAGTGTTCCCGAGTATTTTTTACAGTTTCATTCAATTCGTACCTTTTACCTCGCCTTTTACTATTACAAAAATAGCATACATTATCAATTTTCTTCTTGTGAAATAATTTACTGCACATTTAATTTTTGTGTTGTAAAATAAATGCGTAACGCCCGTGAGCCGTGGGATCTTGCTGGCATGCGCGAGTGAGTAGTCGTTAATGCTCAGCAACAGTGCCCGCGGTTTGGCTATGGATGGGTGACTCATTTATGCACTGTGGCTAGGGCGCGCCACTTGAAAAACAACCCCTATACAATTTATTAAATTTTGAAGTATAACGCCCATTTTCTTTAAGAATTGTCAGGGTGTCCAAAATTAAGTGCGTACCATTGTTAACTTTGTTATTATTGGACCTACGAGGTTGGTTAAATGGGCAAAGAATTAGTCGAGTATTTCTTATTACTATATGGTGAACATCGAATTTTCGCGATATTCACACAAACAACAATGTTTTAAATGGAACGCCCTATATATTTCTGTAAGTGTTGAAAGAGAATAAAAGTCTAAATAAAAAAGTCTTATGGAACAACTATCCCAAAATTAAAAATAACATGGCTTTTGAAGCTCGTTTTGAAGGATCACAACAGCCCGCGCTGACGCTGGTATCACGTTAGGTCTCACGTTAGGTAGTCCATAAAACAAATTTGGTTGGCTCCCATGTTTAAAATTCGCAAATAAGTAGTAAAATAACAATCAAATATGCACTGTTAACACCCGCCGACAATAATTATGACGCAAAATTAGTTTCATGGCCTACCTGATGTGATATACTGGGCTCGATACTGGGGCATTTTTTATGTTCCAAAAGTCAAGTTATTTTTAATTTTCAAATAGATGTTCATGTACACAATTTTATACTCTGTTTAAATATGCAAAAATATACATGTTGTCCCATTTAAGAAATTATCGTTTATTTTATGTGAATATCTCGAAAATGCGATGTTCGATTGTTTTTTTGTTTTCACCATCTTATTCTTCACGAAAAACACTAATTCTTTGCCCATTTAACCGACCTTGAACGTCCAATAATAACGAAGTTATCAATTGTGGACACTTAATTTTGGATACCCCGTATATGTATGCATGATGCGTTAGGAACTCTTCCCTAGTTTGGATGTGTGTTTCATAACCTCTCTAGTTAATATTTAAGTATTGCTTACTAATTATGTTACTCAATTGATAAAACTTAATTTCCCTTCCTTGCATAATTAACTGAAATTTTAGCCCCCACGGTCGTGGTTTTCATAAAAATGCGAAAACAATAAACATAATAACAATGCTATTGTATGTCACCTCTCGCACCGCCGCCGTGTCTAAATCGAGACATACATAACATGATTACCGATATTTACAATAACTAAAATGACATGTGTTCGAGTATATTCAAAAAATGCTCCATATTCTTGCAATTCGCGAATGGTCACCACAGTTAAATACCGACAATTCTAGATGACCAAAGTAGATACTGAAAAGCCGGCAAATCGGGGCAAAGTCCCGAGATATTACATAACTTTAATCAATCAAAACCGAATTTATCAATTTAACATTATTCGTTTATATCGAGGTTCATATTCGCTCCCAAGAGTTCCAACATTTGAAAGATTCCAACCATAATTATGTGACAAGGTCTTGGACACGGTAGTTAATATTATATCTTCTATATTACCCCTCAATTTCGGGCTCAGTTTAATTCACCCCGCATCGATCTTGTCCAATGCTATTTCTTAAATTATTATAGGTCCACAAATTGCATAAAAAGCGAGTAAAAATGACAGTATACCTCGCGGTATACCTAAAATTTTATTTTGTTGAACAGTGTATACCTACGAGTACCTAACTAAAATAATATAAAAGTCTATCTATCGTTAAAACCTTCACTTCCAAAAATTGTTATCCGTTTTTATATGAATTTTGGTACCGATCATGCTATTTGCGGGGATATTTACAAATATTTTTCAGAGTTTAAAATAGGATGGCAACTGTCAGTTTACATTAAATAATAAATCCAGGAATACTTGTATATAGGTATAAAATTCATACCATTTTTTACTGGATTTTTTATTTGCCTTGAATGCTCACCATGACCCTACCACTCACTGTTGCTACAGAAGAAACTTATTACATATTGTTCACGTGCCAACAATTGAGTCAAGTCGAAGTCACGCTATTGGCCGTCTATTGTGGCCTCATATTTGCTTCTGCGCCGCGGAGAACGCGACCGGCCTACCGGCCAATGTTTTTACTAATACTAGTACGTTTGGCGCGACTATTTCCAGTACTTCCTAGGTATTTCCCTTACTATTTCCAGTATTTCCCTGAGTATTTCCAGTATTTCCCTGAGTATTTCCAGTATTTCTCAGACTATTTCCAGTATTTCTTTGAATATTTCCACCATTTCTTTACCATTTCCTGGGTATTTCCTACTATTTCTGAGTAAGAAATACTATTTCTGGACTATTTCGTAGTATTTCTGCACCATTTCCACCATTTCTCACCATTTCGGAAATACTATTTCTTGACCCTGTCCCAACCATTTCCTTAGTGGTAAACCCCTCGTAGTTGAGTTTGATAGTCGCAAATGTGCTGTCGTTCCCTTAAATTGGCTCTCTGAAAATAACGAAGGGTGTTTCTGGCCAACAAGTTGCCTTACTGAAACTGCCTTTTTGAAAAAAGTCAAAGCCAGTCAAGAACCATCAAGGTCTTGGAAAAAATATTCTGTTAGGAAAATAGTACAAATCCTTGGTAAATTTTTGTTTCTTAGGTTGTTTCGTCTCATCTTATATTATAAATTTTAGAAGATTACGAAGCTGCAGAAGCCCGCTTGCAACAAATTCTTGAAGATAGTTCATCCTCAGAATGTGGCAATGCTTCAGAAACGCCTCTGGTGCTAATGGATTTTGTTGAAGAAACTAATCCTCCAAACGTTACCAGGGAAATAAATTCGCAACAAAATTCCGGAAACAAGAGAAAGAATTCTGATGTTTATAGTTCGGGGTAATACTAGATACATTTTTTTAAGCAAATTTGATAGTAAATTAACTAAAATTTTTAAGTCATTGTCAAAATTGTGTTTATTATCATTTCAAAATTTACCAGAAAATACAAACTCTTCAGAAATCAGGTGAATCGAACTTAATCATAATTATGCTTTTACGTTTTTCAGCAAAGATTCTGCTTCCGATTTTAGTGATGATGAGTCTCCTAAGAAACCTGCTTTGAAATCTAACATCAGCAATGTAAGCCTAGCTTCAAATTTAAGTGTAGCATCACCATCACCAACACCGTCAACTTCTTCCAATCTCGCTGAGCGACCCATACTTGAAGTAATTCTTCGAAGAATAGAACAGTTTGTTTCTGTTCAAGATCAGCATTCCATCATACTGAACAATCTACTAAGACTTAACCAGTCAGCATCAGCACAATCTTTAAATCGACCATCCGACATGCCCAATCTCCCTATTAATAGCAAACTAGAGTTCAAAGCTTTGGAGGAATTTTTAAAAAATGAAGAAAAATTTAATTACATGGTTAGTATGTTCTAAAATGTTTCTGTGTCATTTTATATTTATCTTCTGTTTCAGAAGAGCCGATTAGCCTGCATCGGCGGTTCCAATGTACGAAATGCTGTAATGCATATGTTAAAATTTGTAATGACAGACAAAGTAGCTATGAAGTTCAATTGGGCTGGTCGAGAGAACAAACGGCCCATCAGAGACACTCAGATTTCAAAAGTCATACAAGGTAACGCACATTTTCTATTATAAAATATAAAATATTCATTTAAAATTTTAATATGATTTTAGAAGCTGTTATGATGGCTTTCAGTCATAATGGAGGTGATCGGAGCGATTTAACAGATCGTAACATCCAAGATGCTATTAAAGACTGGCTAAAGCTTGCAAAATCGAGGTATGAAACCAAAATGAATCGTTTAAAGCATTAGGTCAGCTATTTAATTACTTGTACATAATACACATGTTCAAGTTCCAAAAATATTTTTATAAAATTTACATTTATTCCTATTTTAACTTCGTTGTGCTTTATAAGGAAAGATTTTTTTATTAGAATAAAATAAGTATGTCATATCGCAATGTTTCAAAGATGTTAAGTTTATAAATTAATCTAATAAACATATATGTTAAAAAGTCACAAACTGTATTTTTTTTCTTATTTAAATATTGCATGTTTCGAATGTGTATGGAAAACCGCACACGAACTGGGTTTTAAACAAACGTTTGCAAACAGTTTTATAATGCGGGCAGATGCATAGGTCTGGATAGGTCTGTTCTAGGCTTCAGGAATAGTGGAACATTTGATGGTTTACTATAGTGTAGATTACAATTTTTGAGTTAATCTATGTTTATATGAATTTGATACAAAAGAGTACAGTAGCTGCGTTCTTCAAGATACCTACAGGAAGATGTTAATTTGAAAAGTTGGTTTGAATTGGAAGATATCAAATATGAAGTCCACAGCCTCCTAATGAGAAAAAATCTGTTTTCCTTGTGAATTTCAGGGACAAAAAAGAGAAAAATTAGCAAACAATTTTCCTTCCAATTAGATAGCTGTGGCCCCGGCTGTGACTTCATATTTGGCATCCAAACCAAAACAACTTTCCCAATTCACGTTTTCGTGTATCTTGAGGAATAGAACTACATACTTTACTCTTGGATCAGATTTTCGAATCTCCCTTGTATAGCCCAGGAGATATTCAAAATTTTACAGGTGCATTTGGAGTTTGAGAAGTTGCAGAAACTTTTGTCAAGAATGAACGGTTAATATAGAGACTAGGAAGAGACTCTTAACGTCGTATGTATGGAGTACGGCATTATACGGGTGCGAAACTTGGACAATAGGAGAAGCGGATAGAAAAAGAGTAGAAGCGTTTGAAATGTGGTGCTACAGACGCATGATGAAGATACCGTGGATAGATAAGGTTAGCAATAGGGAAGTATTAGAAAGAGTTGGGGAAAAGCGATGAAAGTTTTTGCGAAATTTATCATTTCCCATATGCCAACTTTTTGCCAGTCATTGTATAAACAATTTACAATAATTTACTTTGAAATAAACGTTGAAGAAATGTGATGTATTACCATATATATTAAACGTTTGTTAAATATGAAAAATAAACGTTATTTTTTTAGTTTTATAATGGTTTTGATATAGGTTAAATTAAGATATGTGTTAAACAATATATAAACATATATTAAACGTTCATTAGTAACGTTTTTTAAAACATAAAATAAACGTAATTTAAATGACAGCGGAGTGTTAAAGATAAACGTTAATTCTAACCGTTTTATAAAGGTTTTGAATAAAGGTTAAATTAAGGTATGTATTAAACAAAATATAAACATATATTTAACGTTGATTAAAACAAAAAATAAACTTTCGTTTAAGTGATAGTGGAGTGTTAAAGATAAACGTTCATTCTAACCGTTTTATAATGGTTTTGAATAAATGTTAAATTAAGGTATGTATTAAATACAATTTAAACGCTTGGGTCGCGGCCATTTCCCGAAAAAATAAACATATATTGTAAATAGTATATTTGCATATATATCTGAATTTAAAAAAACGTTTATTATACTAACATGTGTTGCCTGGGTGGCCCCGCTAGAGCACGTTCTTGCAGGGTGATCACTCCGTCTGTTGGGCGGCCCAAGTATAACGAAATTTTGATTAGTAGGGGGGTATTAGAAAGAGTTAGGGAAAAGCGAAAGGTTTGGATGATAATAAAGAATAGGAGAGATAGGATGGTATGCCACCTTCTAAGACACGAAGGAATAGTTCGCGACATACTAGAGTCAGAGATGGGAATAAAAAGAGGTAGGCCTAGATTAGACTACTGCTCTCAAATAGTTAGGGATGTAGGATGTTCTACTTTTAGGGAAATGTGTAGGTTAGCTTAGGACAGAAACTTATGATGATCTATTAGTAGTTGCCTACCTGAATTTGCGTTTCGCATTATTTCTCGAGGGAAATGTTTTTCCACGTTTTTGGATACGGCCCATTTTTTAATTTCGGTAAGATTTGCGCTTCCGTCGCCTCTTATACAAAATTCAATTCGAAATTCAAAATCTCCAAGTTACAACCTTCTTACAAAAAGCAAAAAGCCATAAAAGTCGGGACAAGTGTTTTCAAAGGTGCCGCGCACAGAGGGGTATATTCTTCTGAATCGCGCTGCCGACTTATCTACGACGTACCTCTTCTTGACGCTGGTTGTCTGCGTGTGGCATTTTCTAAATATTAATCCAAAAACATGTATTTGTTTTTCCAGGATAACTCAAAAACCAATTATCATATCGAGATAATTTTTTGTCCCACATAAAGACGAAATCTTTCTCTTTCGGCTGTACTAGAATTAATTGAAAATTTTCATGGAAAATAAGTGTAAAAGCGGCGTAAATTTCAGGTATTTTTTTATCTAAATTTACAACTAATTTTTTAATACTAAATAATAATATTTCCAAACAAATCTAGTGCAGACGAAAGAGTGATATGTTCTTAGGAGATTGACACCAAATTTAAAGCAATGTGTCAAATGGTTCTCTTATAAAATTGGAAATACCAAATGCTTGTAAAAGACTGTGGTGAACTATCCCCTTAAGGTAAGTACAGACTTGAGCAAATTTACGCGCACGAACATTCGTGCGTGTGATTTAAGTAATTTGTTTACGTTCATCTTGACATGCCTGCACGCACGAACATGATCCAGTTGTTCGTGTGATTTCACGAAAATATGGCTGACATACCTAGCTCCTTCATAGAATTTTTTAATTAGGTTGAAATACTGCTCATTTTTTGGATTCCATAAAATGGGAATTTTTTCATATCCATCAATTAATTGGATTACATTTTCTGTTGTCTACTCCATTTTTTATAAACCTGCATGATGTACTTCTGCATCGACAACTAAACAAGAACTCGGGACCCAAGTGCCTCCGTCATACGTCAGATTTTCATTCCAAACAAAACAAAAGCACGTGCCATTAGACGTTTATAGATATTATTTACAACGTCTTAAACTAGTTTTTGCAATATAATTATAGACGTTTTGCAGTGAAAACAGTTTATTTTCAATTTGTGTGTTGGGCTTACCTGGAAAAACTTGAAAACGACTATAATTATATTTCGGAGGTTAGGTTAAAACGTCAGAAAGCACGTGGCTTTGTTTTGTTTGGAATGAAAATCTGACGTTTGTGACGCGCCACTTAGGTCCCTAACTGACACGGACCGATGTTTTGCCGTCCAAACTGCGCGCACAATTTCCTTTGAGCATGGCACCGAGACCGACAAGCAACGGATCGCTTGCGGGTTATGCGCGCACGAATAAATTGTGCGTGCGAACCAATTTATTAAGCGTCCACATTTGAGCATTCGTATGCGCAAACTGTTCGTGCGCGCAAATTTGCTCAAGTCTGTACCTACCCTTATGTACAACGGCTTAAGCTAATTTTTGCAATATAATGACAGAAGATTTCCAGTTAAATCAGTGTATGTATTTTCAATTTGTGTGTTGCGCTTACATGTATAAACTTGAAAACTGCTATATTACATTACTATATTACATAGGTTAGGCTAAAACGCTTGGTTTACTATAAAGGATGGTTGGCCATTGCGCAGCTTTTGGGGATCACTGGTATGGGACATACAGACGTCAGTACATATGTGGAACTCTGGGGTGTTTAGTCGCTAACTACGGTATTTTTCTAAAATCACCGGTCGCCGTCAACGGCACAGGAATTTGCTGTCAAACTTTAAGGAAGATCAACATTTTTGGTTGAATTTGAAAGTGTGAATAAAGTATGGGAAATTAAAAGAATAACATGCCTGAAAACGTAAATTACAATTTAAATTGGATTTGGAATAGAAATTGAAATTCTGTGACAGATTATAAAATTAGAAATTGAAACTTCAAGAAATCTGGAAATTACCCGTTTTACAGGAAAACTAAAAGTAGTGTCCTGTTGTAACCAACAGCAAAAATACAAGATGCATTTTGCATTAGTGGGGTTCGTCATGCTTACTCTCATTTTCAATTCTTGGTGGGAAAAGAACGCCAAAAGGAAGACTGACAAAAACGAAATTCAGTGGAAAAATTTTGCAGATATTTGCCAACAAATAATTCTACCACTAACATTACAGAAACCAAAATAGTTCATCCAGGAACCCTTTCGTGTTTAAACACCACATATTATTAACAAAAAACTTTTGGGAATTAATCGTAAAATTTATTTAGTGACAATCAACTGACGTTTCTAAATTGGCAGTGTCAAATCCTTAGATATTAGGAAGAAGAGGAGGAATAACAAAGCAGGTGTTCCTGTTACCATTCGGCACCAAAAAAAGGGGCGTAACCTAAATTTCTTAGTCCTTTTACGCCGAGAATTGAACGAAAAATCTTAAAATGATATGACTAATTGCGCTATTTCAAACGCTGCTTTCGTTATTTTGAGTTAAATTACATGAATTCTAAACAGAAACCTAGTTTCATCACTTTGTTTGGCACCAAACATGCTCAAATTTTGGTAACACTCACGTGCACGGCAAAGATCGGGCGTTGTGTATCCTTAGGCCTCTTGCACACGATACGGATTCCATCCGGCACGGTTTATTGTTTTTGCCGGACACGATTTTTAAGCCTTTGCACATGATACGATTTTTCTGTTTCCGGAGAAGTAAACAGGGACGTATTTTATTCAGTCAGTATTCGCTGCATCTGTGTGCTGTAAAGTAGTGTCATGGATCGAAAGAAAAAGTTTTGTATTTAAGTAAATAACTAAGAGCACACGAGGATGCAGCCAAAGAATTGAAAAAATGAAACTCCCTTTATCACTTCTTATTCAAGCTTTCGGATTTATTTAAATCCTTCCTCAGAAAATCTAGCAAATATAAACAATGCAAAAGTCAGCTAGGAAAAATTAAAAAATTAAAGCTTGAATAAGTGATAAAGTGAGTTCATTTACTGTATTTACGCTAGGTACATTCGTCGAAGATGTACATGCGAAAGAATGTATTAGGTACATCCTTTGTTTTCTGCCCAAGCTGCGAACGTCAAATTTTTGTTCTTTCTGATATCTATCAGTGTTGTGCATTATCTAGATAATATTATCTAGATAAATCATCTAGATAAAATTTTGTTATCTATCATCTTATCTAAGATGACACTGTAATCAATTATCTATCATCTCATCTTAGATGAAAAACCAGGTTATCTGGAGGTATTAGATAACAGATAATATTTCGAATAGATCGAGAATAGATTTTCAAACGAAAAAATTCGTAGCTTCATAAAACGCGCAAAATCCCTCTTTTCAGTAAATTTGTTTTATTTAGGTCGGCATCTTTGTAAGCTATATTTAGGTTATTATTAGGTATGCCTAATAATTTACAATTACAAATATCACAATATGGGATATACAGGGTGATTCTTTTAAAGCGCACATTAGAAAATTTTCGACTTCTACTTGGAACTTTGAACATAGCCATAATCGACGATTCCGAGACGAAATTAAATATTTACAGGATGACGTCACTCTTAAAAATGGCGGAAGTAGACGCCATATTTGTTTTTTTAAATGACAATCGGCCATTTTGAGTTCATATTTGAATTCCGCATTTAATTCCGAGTACAACTAACCAAATTGTCACTACTCATCTGTCATACTTTTTGACATATGCCACATTTTCTCTTCAAATTTTCAGATGCAAGGGTTCATTAAAAAATTGATATCTCTTGAACCGCTGAAGATAGGTCGATAATTTTTTTTACTTCGATTCCCTAAGCTCCAAGGAATGTTTTGATTGATAACCGAAGTCACAACGAGTTTGCCAGCGGTTGCTACCATTTTTTGAATACGGGCATCGCAAAATGTCAAAAACTCATTTTTTTTCAAATGGCACATGTCAAATTTTATGTCACCGTTATTGATTAGGGGATAAATTGCCACCCATGCGGATCCCGGTTGCATACAATACGGATGCGGCTTGACCATTACACTTTATCAGTAAAATGACGTTTAAGTAATTCGTTATTGGAAAACATCGCCAACGATCTCGGTGGGTGTTCGGGTATCATACAGAACTGTCGTGTTGTTCTCCTACGGCTAGACGAGTTCTGATCCCGTAGGGGTTTGATATATTTTGCTTGTTTTTACATCATCTTTTTTCAAAAAAATGCGTGTGTCTGGTGTGAAAGGGCTAGTAAATAGTCTGTTCCAAAAATGCTTTCTCTCAACTTTAGTTTTTTACACCAAAATGCGTGCATGCGATCCGCATGGGTGGCGATTTATCTCTTCCTCACCGTTGGATGTAAAATATAATTCTAAGGAGAGTTATGTAAGCATGTGCTATACCTAACTCCAATCGTTTTGGAGCTATTTGCAGTTTTTGAGTAAATTGGCGTCAAAAAGTGTGACAATTTGGTTAGTTGTACTCGGAATTAAATGCCGAATTCAAATATGAAATCGAAATGGCCGATTGTCATTTAAAAAACAAAGATGGCGTCTACTTCCGCAATTTTTAAGACTGACGTCATCCAGTAAATATTTAATTTCGTCTCAGAATCATCGATTATGGCTAGGTTACAAGTTTCATAGCTCTAGCCATAGCTTAAGAAATTCTTGATTAGACTATGCTCTAGCATAAGTAGACGTGCGCTTTAAAGAAATCACCCTGTATATTCTGGAACCCGAAATCCAATACTTATGTACCTAAACTAGTTTAAATTTATAAATAAAAATACCAGTCCTGAATTTTTCTACGATTATCTATAGAATTATCTAGATAATTATACTTCATCTATTATCTTTATCTAGATTATCATTTGCTAAATCATCTTTTATCTGTATCTAGATAATATTTTTCGTAATCATCTGTTATCTTATCTAGATAAAAAAACGGTTATCTGTGCACAACACTGATATCTATTCCACAATGGATTTATCCCACAGCCCAAGACTTGTCCCAAATAAAGTTATTAGTAATTCTGCATCGACATTCACGTTGCTCGTCTCTGAATCTGCGCTACTGATACCTGAGTTAAATTGATTATATACAATTTTCTTTAATACCTCTGCCGGTCCGGCACAAATAACGTATCCGTGTCGTCTGCAAGACACCATATGCTCCTATTGTTCATTGGAACCTCCGTCTCTTTCTACACGGCACGGCGACCGTGTTCACCGATCGACAACCGTTGCCGCTAGGCCTCTTGCACATGATACGGATTTCGTCCGGCACGGTTTTATTGCTTTTTCCGTACGTTCCAATGGTGCATTGGCTTAAATACAAGCTTGCAGACTATACGACTGCAACCGTCGCCGTGTCCGGCTGCCGTGTGCGGCAACGGTTGTCGATCGGTGAACACGGTCGCCGTGCCGTGTAGAAAGAGACGGAAGTTCCAATGAACAATAGGAGCATATGGTGTCTTGCAGACGACACGGATACGTTATTTGTGCCGGACCGGCAGAAGTATTAAGGAAAATTGTAGATAATAAATTTAACTCAGGTATCAGTAGCGCAAATTCAGAAACGAGCAACGTGAATGTCGATGCAGAATTACTAATAACTTTATTTGGGGCAAGTCTTGTGCTGTGGGATAAATCCATTGAGGAATAGATATCAGAAAGAACAAAAATTTGACGTTCGCAGCTTGGGCAGAAAACAAAGGATGTACCTAATACGTTCTTTCGTATCTACATCTTCGACGAATGTACCTAGCGTAAATACAGTAAATAAACTCACTTTATCACTTATTCAAGCTTTAATTTTTTAATTTTTCCTAGCTGACTTTTGCATTGTTTATATTTGCTAGATTTCCTGAGGAAGGATTTAAATAAATCCGAAAGCTTGAATAAGTGATAAAGGGAGTTTCATTTCCTCAATCCTTTGGCTGCATCCCCGTGTGCTCTTAGTTATTTACTTAAATACAAAACTTTTTCTTTCGGTCCATGACACTACTTTACAGCACACAGATGCAGCGAATACTGACTGAATCAAATACGTCCCTGTTTACTTCTCCGGAAACAGAAAAATCGTATCATGTGCAAAGGCTTAAAAATCGTGTCCGGCAAAAACAATAAACCGTGCTGGATGGAATCCGTATCGTGTGCAAGAGGCCTTATTACTCTTCCCTCATCTAAGGTCAAATCGAAAACACTTCGACACGTCTGACAAAAGACACTAAGAGCCGATTCACACGGGTCCACATCAGAAGCGAACGCGCGCGATAGCCACCGGCTTCTAGTGCAGCGCCTGAGAGCGACTACAGGGCTACAGTGGTGGCCAGTAGCCGATTGACTGATACGAGTTTACTTGCTCAAGATGCCAACAAGTGATGTGACATTGCTATTGCTTCTGCTATAGGGGACATAAGTGCCTCCGTCATACATCAGATTTTCATTCCAAACAAAACAAAAGCACGTGCCATTTGACATTTATCGATATTATTTACAACGTCTTAAACTAGTTTTTGCAATATAATTATAGACGTTTTGCAGTGAAAACAGTTTATTTTTAATTTGTGTGTTGGGCTTACGTGTAAAAACTTGAAAATAACTCTAATTATATTTCAGAGGTTAGGTTAAAACGTTAAAAAGCACGTGGTTTTGTTCTGTTTGGAATGAAAATCTGACGTTTGTGACGCGCCACTTATCTCCCCCATTGAAAAAGAAAGAACGTCGATGTATGCGACGTATGCATGTGTAGCCCGTGTTACTCGATAGGGCGTCAAAAGAACTGTATCATATATTATATGATCATATAATATAGGATACAGTTCTTCGAAGAACTGCGACAGTACGACAAAATGTTTTTTAAATATTTTCGTACGTCGAAAACATCATTCGATGAACTTTCAGAAAATGTTAGAAGTGAAATTGTTAAAATAGGTACAAAGATGATTCAGGGATCACACTTTGAATGACTATCTCATGGATACTGATGGTTTTCTGTATAATATAATAATAGTAGCTTACAAAAGTGGTCAGTCGCTGTGGCATCGTGTGTATACCCGAATAACAACCTGTGCATTTATATCGGTGGCCTGCCGCGTGCGATATCCACCGGACCACCGGTGACAAGAGCAATGATGTACATTCCTACTGGATAGGCCCATTGCCGTTTACCCCGTGAAAACTTTTTGAGGCATTTCTGTTGTGCATGCAACCCGTACTACTTACGAATCTCCATCCTTTTCTAACGCGAAGAGCTTAACACGTGTTTTTGCACAGGTAACAGTTTTTTGTGTACCATGGTCATATATTGCGCTGCTTACGGCTGTAAAAGCGTTCAGCAGCCAGGTTAACAACTTATAGTTTCATGGGTAAATATTACATGCCAATGTGAAATGTGATCCTATTCATTTTTGCCCTCTAAATTAAATAATGTGCGTCTAACCTAAAATTTTAGATTCCCGTTTCATATGAATACCCCGGAAATTAAGTTTCTTGAGTTTCAATCTTTTGTTTTATGATTGATAATTCTTTATCATTGACCTAGGTCAATAATGAATTCATCATTAACCTATTACAAGAGGTGGGAAAAATAATTTCACGGCGCAAATGTCGGTCAATAATGAAGTGTTTTAAGGTTAGTAGTGAAAAAACCATTTTTTTACTCGGCTTAGATAGGATTTTATTTAAATATTAAAATGGGTATTTTAGTATGGAGAACCCTATACTTACAACTTCGTTTATGCTGTTATTTTAAAATAAAATAATAGGTAAGTACTTATAACATAATTTGCATAGGTACAGTAAGAAAATACTTACTAAATGCACAGTAAAAAATAATACTAAGCTCTGTATTTTTCAATTTGCTTATCCCTTGCACTCTTTTTACATGCGAAACTAAACTGGAATTTACCCAGCATTTAATATTTTTTTCATAGTATTTAAAAGGGAAGTAATTATTTAGGCGGTTGTTTTAACATCCAGGCAGTTTCATCGGGCAGTTAAAAATTCACGCGGGCAGTATTAAACTTTTTTGGTGGTAATTAACTTAATGTGGCAGTAGAACGTGGCCAGCAATATAAAAGAATTTGGTCGGTTATTTAATCCTACAACAGCAGTTCAAAACTTACTCGAGCGGCAGATTAAATAAATGTCAAGTGCAATTATTATTTGAGCTGTAAAATGATTGAATGGGCAGTATAATGTATTAATGGGCAGTTAGATAAATAGTTCGCCAGTTCTCGACGTTTGGCAAAATCGAACGTCATTTTCATTGAAAAGAGTGGCACACTTCCGTTAAAAGGGGAGCAGCTTACGCGACAATGCACCGTGGGCGGCCAATTGGAAGAGATTTGCCTATAAATATTAGGTCGTTTCGCTCATTACCTTATCACTGCGTTGCGAGTGCTTGGATCCTATCACACTAGCATTGTGCCATTAAATTTATTCAACGCACCCCTCCCCGTTTTCCCATAGAAATGGTTAAAATACTGAACTCAGCCCCTCACAGGTAAAAAATATTAATTTTGCTTCATCCCTTTGCGTCTTCTTTGGCACCGCATTGCACCACAAAGCATGTTTGTAATGCTGCATCTAATAATGCATCATTTGGATGCTAACGACTGAGACTTACAACGCTCCGCTTGACCTTAACCTGACAGACTTTTATATTAAAAAGTGTCAGTCGTGTATATTATTCTTTTCAAATATTATTCACATGAAAATGCGCACCTTTGAAGAGAATAACATTGTAAACGCTTACAACTGACACTTTTTGTCCAAAAATCTGTCAGGTTAAGGTCAAGCGGAGCGGAGCGAAGCGAGCGGAACGTTGTAAGTCTTAGTCGTTAGCATTGAATAATTTTAATGGTGCAATAAAATTAATTTTTTTCTTAATATCTACATTATTGTTAATTATTATTTTTTATTTCGCTGCCTAATATAAACATTATATGTATGTATCATTTAACAGGCCGATCATATTTTGTACTGCGTAAGTATTTATAGAACTGCTTGTCCCACGATTTCTAACAGACCCATTCTGATTTCATGACTGCACACGCGTTACTGCCAGTTTATTCATTTTACTGCCCAATTGAATTTTCACGCATTCAAATATTTATTGAGCTACTCATTTGAAGATATGTTACTCCTCGTTTCCACTTTTTTTACTACTCATATTTTACCACTCAATCTGTTATTGAACATACAATTTGTATTTTCACGCTGACCAAAACTGTAATATAGTACCGCCCCTTTAAATAATAGCCTATTTAAAATACTACCTAACCAAAACTTTAGTTGCTGAATTTTTTGTTGTTCCCTCTGAAACTCAGACTGCTGCGACTTGTTGACTTGTAGGGTATAATTTACTTCCATGATATAGGGGTATGCTCATAAGTTGTAAATCAACGTGTAACATGTAACAACATGCTAAATAAATAATGTACTTGAAAATACATTTACCTGAGATGAGTTTTATTTATATTTTATTGATTTCTCAAATGAAGAGTCCGAAAAAGCAAGTGTAAGTATTAAAATTTAGAAATATCAACTTGTCTGTTACCCGCTTAATCAAGTCATACGGCTGTTTGAATGAGAGGGCAAAGAAGAGACTGACTTAAAAAGAGGAGATTCGTAAGTATTGTGGGTTGTCTACATCTTGAGTGGCTTCACTTTTACTTCCATTTAGCCCCCGGTTGGACAAGAGTGAGCCACCGACCCGCCACTATCGCCTACTACCGCGACTGCTGTGGCCACGTATGCATGCACTGATTGAATTCTATAGATTTCAACAATAAGCCAGTAGCAATCGCACGCGTTCGCCCCTAAAAGTAGCCTCGTCTGCATCGGCTCTAATAGTAGCTCCTGGTTGCATATAATACGCATGCGGCGTGACCATTACACTATATCAGTAAAATGCATTGAAATGTAAACATCCCCTGGACGTAGTTCAATGGTAAAATGACGTTTATTAATATACGTTGTTGAAGTTAACATCAGATTCAGATTTGAGATTCATAAATTTACAGTCGACCAAATGATTACTAGTCGGGACTCTGACTCTCCAAAAGACGCTTCTAAAATGGTGAACTGTCAACTCAAAGATATAGTTTTAAAAAAATAAGGGCAACGTGGGAAATCGTTATGCGCATTCGTGTCTAGAAGGGCGCAAAAGTCCGGGATTGCAAAAAGCGAAAAAAAAATATTTTGTAATTTTTTTTTGCGAATTCGAAAGTGTTGAATTTTTTTTTGAATCGTATTTGCGAGCGTAATATTTGACGTACAGGAATAATTTTTGCATAAATAGATAGCTTATTCTCTGCACTTTCCGCTGGTACCAAGCCCGTTTTTATATTATTGTTAATAAAACCTATATAAATTGTTTAATTAGAGAATGTACAAAAAGTGCATTGCAAACTTCAGCATCGAGGGAATTTCCTAACTATTATAGTCAGCTGCATACATGTATCGTATCGAATGTTCAGAAAAGAATGTGGAAAATTTTGGTGAAACAATCATTTCAATAACGTTTTTGTAGCAAAAGTTATAAATATTTATTTACAGCGTACCGCTGCCCGCTGTCGCCGGACAAACCCCGACGCAGTTCAGTTCCTATCCCTATCATGCCTCGCATCATGCTCACGTCCGTCTCTTGTTAATCGGTGCGTTATCGCGTAAGTCTGTCTCTTTCTCACTAGCAGAATGTGTGACAAGAAATAAATTTTCGTCTTCGGTCAGCCTAAATGCTTTAATTGTTACGTATAAAATATAAAATATAAAATATATATAGTATAAAATAAACTACATATTATTACACGTATCATGATGAATTCAAATCAAAGAGTTGTGGATCCGTAGATTTGATCTGTCTATACCAATTCATGTTGTTATTAGAAAACTATCGCAAAATACTGGTTTACTATTGACTGCATATGTTTTAAGTGGATGCGGCATAGTAAGGTTCATTTTCAAGAAAATTGAAAATTTAAATAAACTGAGAGCTCACTTGTTTCACAATTGCAAATCCGACATTCGAAATTTACTACCAACAGAAGATGCCTTTCATCAACAAGCCGGCGCTTACCAGTTTATTCTCTAGTTTATTGTTTGGAAAAATTCAACAACTTTTAATCCTGTTATCCGTAACCCCGAAAACTTCGGATGGATTTTCAAAGATAACATATACCTATATACCAAAGTTAATAACAATAAGTATTAGGCCGCAAATAGAAACAAATGACAATGTATTCGGCAAATGTAAAGGTGGGTAATTGTTCAAGAGATTGTAATTGTAGCAGATATAAATTGCATAATCGGTTGTTATTGTGAAGGAATATGTGATTAGTAGGTACTCCGGATAGTGACAATTTTTATAACTGATTTCAGCGCCCTTCGTATTCATATAAAATTGTAAATTGTCTGTTGGAAATCAGGAATATCCATCATGTGCGAGCCCCCAGCGTGGGACGTTTTACAAATGGCAGGTCTTTAAAAATGAAAAAGAAAAAAATTAACCTAAATCTTTTCAGTGCCCCTGTCATTTGATTACATCAATTTATTAATTAAATCATGAACAAGAAAATATCTGAGGCAGAGATCCTGTACAGCTTCAGATCAGAGGCAGACGTTTTAAATATGTTTAGAAAAGTAGCTCTACTTAGTCATTTCAGCTCGTTTGAATCTAAGTAGGCCTATATCCCAAACACTTTCAAAACCTCTGCCTCTGCTCAGGGACTGCTCAGAACCTCCACCTCGGATATTTTGTCGTTTTCTATGATTTAATTAATAAGTTGAATCATAAGGCAGAGGCGTTGAAAAGATTTAGGTTAACTTATTCTTTCTTTTAAATTTTTGAAGACATGCCAATTGTAAAATATCCGACGCGGGGTGGGCAGAGGTCAATTTTCCTGTTTGCCATCACACAAACTACCAAATTTACAACCTCTTCCACACGCTAAAATCATTTTAAAATTGATGTCGCCATCCGTCGTACTAGATCGGTGATAATATGTAAATGTTGTTCCAAATTTATATTGGGTCGTAATTTACACCCGATAATTTAATGCATTTTGCATACTAAAAAATAATTAATGCTCGATATAAAATAATGAATGCTCGATAAAATATAAAAATGCCCAATAAACTAATACAATATGCTTTGTATTTTAAAGAAATTCACCCGATAAAGTATCTCATTTGCACTATAAGTTCTGGTCACTACTTTAATCAAATAAGCGCTCTAAAAAAATGTAAATGCTCGATAAGTCGGGTTCACTATTAAATCAAATTTTGCTTGATATAATTGAATTATCCCGATGGGGTACTAAATAAACGCTCGGGGGAGGGAGATTTAAACGCTCCGCTCGCTTCGCTCGCTCCGCTTGCCCAAAGACCGGAAATAGTGGGCCGTGGAACCACTTTTTTGACTGTATTCAGTGACGGGCAAGTATAAAACAAAGCAATTCGTTTTGTATACCTTGATATACCGAACATTCATTATAATAATTGAGAGTTTATAATTTTTTATCGAATATTTATTATTATGGGAGGCATTTGAATTTTGTATCAAACTTTCATTACATTTATCGAGCGTCTATCATATTTATCGAGTATTTATTATATTAGCGAGCATGTGAATTATATACCGAGCATTCATTATAATAATCGAGTGTCTGTTATTTATATCGAATTTCTATTTCTTAGTCATGCATTTGTATAAATTAACGGGAAAGTGTACTCTGCAGTATGATTATAATATCGAGCACCTAATTAGTTCCCATTTATATTTTAGTTACCTATGTAAAAAGTTGCAGTTTATGTTTATTAATCATAATACGTGTAATAATATGTAGGTTATTTTATACGTTACAATTAAAGTATTTAGGCTCACCGAAGACGAAAATTTATTTCTTGTCACACATTCTGCTAGTGAGAAAGAGACAGACTTACGCGATAACGCACAGATTAACAAGAGACGGACGTGAGCATGATAGGGATAGGAACTGAACTGCGTCAGGGTTTGCCCGGCGACAGCGGGCAGCCGTACGCTGTAAATAAATATTTATAACTTTTGCTACAAAAACGTTATTGAAATGATTGTTTCACCAAAATTTTCCACATTCTTTTCGGAACATTCGATACGATACATGTATGCAGCTGACTATAATAGTTAGGAAATTCCCTCGATGCTGAAGTTTGCAATGCACTTTTTGTACATTCTCTAATTAAACAATTTATATAGGTTTTATTAACAATAATATCAAAACGGGCTTGGTACCAGCGGAAAGTGCAGAGAATAAGCTTTCTATTTATGTAAAAATTATTACTGTATGTCAAATATCACGCTCGCAAATACGATTCAAAAAAAAATTAAACACTTTTGAATTCCCAAAAAAAAATTACAAAATATTTTTTTTTTTGGCTTTTTGCAATCCCGGACTATTGCGCCCTTCTAGACACGAATGCGCATAACGATTTCCCATGTTGCCCTTATTTTTTTAAAACTATATCTTCGAGTTGACACCCCTTGATCGATTTTCGACCTTCAGATTCCGTACTATACTGTATTTGATGGGAAAAACTCGTGAAACTGGTAATTTAAATAGAATCTGACAAGAGTATTAACGTGCTATTCATCAAATCTACCAAGAACATAACTGTCAACTAACTTTTTACTTTTAAGTGCAACATTTTGTTTACACAAAAATGCATTTAACCGTTGTGAAAATCATACAGACCGTTTCAAAATGTATTTTATAGTTTTCTATAGCCTATATGGCGCGAAGCAAAATTTCTTTCCACAGTATGAGGGTTTCGTTTCAAATGGCCAAAAAATTCAAAAAGTCCATTGGGTCAAGCCGAAACGTGTTTCACATTCTCCTATCGCAGGCCGAACAAAAATTTCAGAGTATAATGATCTAGTTTCCGACCCTCAAAAATTTAAAAAAATTCTACTGGCCAAGCCAGAAAGTGTAACAAATTTTCCTTTTACAGGAGGACTTATTCTCTCATTAGTCATTACAAACTTGCCTTAAAAGTTTCATTCTGATATTCAGAGTGCAAGGGTTGCATTTACAACCCCCAAAATTTCAAAAAATCCCACCGACCAAACCAAACCGTGTTTCACATTCTCCTTTCGTAGGAAGATTTCTATTCTCACTAAAATGCTGCAGTAAAAATTTTGTTCAGAAATTCAGAGTACAAGGGTTTTATTACCAACCCCCTAAATTTCAAAAAATCGCACCAGCCAAACCAAAACGTGTTTCACATTCTCTTTTCGTGCGAAGGCTTCTCTTCTCACTAACATGCTGCGGAAACAATTTCGTTCAGAAATTCAGAGTATAAGGGTTTTATTTCCAACCCCCAAAATTTCAAAAAATCGCACCGGCCAAACCAAAACGTGTTTCACATTCTCCTTTCGTGTGAAGACTTCCCCTCTCACTAAAATGCTGCAGTAAAAATTTCGTTCAGAAATTCATAGTATAAGGGTTTTATTTCCAAAAATCGCACCGGCCAAACCAAAACGTGTTTCACATTCTCCTTTCGTATGAAGACTTCTCCTCTCACTAAAATGCTGCAGTAAAAGTTTCGTTCAGAAATTCAGAGTATAAGGGTTTTATTTCCAACCCCCTAAATTTCAAAAAATCGCACCGGCCAAACCAAAACGTGTTTCACATTCTCTTTTTGTGAGAAGACTTCTCTTCTCACTAACATGCTGCAGAAAAAAATTCATTCAGAAATTCAGAGTATAAGGGTTCTATTTCCAACCACCAAAATTTCAAAAAATCGCACCGGCCAAACCAAAGCGTGTTTCGCATTCTCTTCTCGTAGGAAAACTTCTCTTCTCACTAACATGCTGCAGAAATAATTTCGTTCAGAAATTCAGAGTAAAAGGGTTATATTTCCAACCCCCAAAATTTCAAAAAATCGCACCGGCCAAACCAAATAAAACCCTTATACTCTGAATTTCTGAACAAAATTTTTTCCGCAGCATGTTAGTGAGAAGAGAAGCCTTCTCACGAAAAGAGAATGTGAAACGCGTTTTGGTTTGGCCGGTGCGATTTTTTGAAATTTTGGGGGTTGGAAATAAAACCCTGATACTCTGAATTTCTGAACGAATTTTTTTCTGCAGCATGTTAGTGAGAAGAGAAGCCTTCTCACGAAGAGAGAATGTGAGACACGTTTTGGTTTGGCCGGTGCGATTTTTGAAATTTAGGGGGTTGGAAATAGAACCCTTATACTCTAAATTTCTGAACGAAATTTTTACTGCAGCATTTTAGTGAGAAGAGAAGTCTTCATACGAAAGGAGAAAGAGAAAACACGTTTTGGTTTGGCTGGTGTGATTTTTTGAAATTTTGGGGGTTGGAAATAAAACCCTTACACTCTGAATTTCCGAACGAATTTTTTTCTGCAGCATGTTAGTGAGAATAGAAGACTTCCCACGAAAAGAGAATGTGAAACACGTTTTGGTTTGGAATGTGTGATTTTTTGAAATTTTGGGGGTTGGAAATAAAACCCTTATACTCTGAATTTCTGAAAGAAATTTTTTCTGCAGCATTTTAGTGAGGAGAGAAGTTTTCATACGAAAGGAGAACGTGAAACACGTTTTGGTTTGGTCGGTGCGATTTTTTCAAATTTTGGAGGTTGGAAATAAAACCCTTATACTCTGTGTTTCTGAACGAAATTTTTTCTGTAACATGTTAGTGAGAAGAGAAGTCTTCCTACGAAAAGAGAATGTGAAACACGTTTTGGTTTGGCCGGTGGGATTTTTTGAAATTTTGGGGGTTGGAAATAAAACCCTTATACTCTGAATTTCTGAACGAAATTTTTTCCGCAGCATGTTAGTGAGAAGAGAAGCCTTCTCACGAAAAGAGGATGTGAAACACGTTTTGGTTTGGCCGGTGCGATTTTTTGAAATTTTGGGGGTTGGAAATAAAACCCTTATACTCTGAATTTCTGAAAGAATTTTTTTCTGCAGCATTTTAGTGAGGAGAGAAGTCTTCATACGAAAGGAGAACGTGAAACACGTTTTGGTTTGGCCGGTGCGATTTTTTGAAATTTTGGGGGTTGGAAATAAAACCCTTATACTCTGAATTTCTGAACGAAATTTTTTCTGCAGCATGTTAGTGAGAAGAGAAGCCTTCTCACGAAAAGAGAATGTGAAACACGTTTTGGTTTGGCCTGTGTGATTTTTTGAAATTTTGGGGGTTGGAAATAAAACCCTTATACTCTGAATTTCTGTACAAAATTTTTACTGCAGCATTTTAGTTAGAAGAGAAATCTTCCTACGACAGGAGAATGTGAAACACGGTTTGGTTTGGCCGGTGGGATTTTTTGAAATTTTGGAGGTTGTAAATGCAACCCTTACACTCTGGATATCAGAATGAAACTTTTAAGGCAAGTTTGTAATGACTAATGAGAGAATAAGTCCTCCTGTAAAAGAAAAATTTGTTACACGTTCTGGCATGGCCAGTAGAATTTTTTGAAATTTTTGAGGGTCGGAAACTAGATCATTATACTCTGAAATTTTTGTTCGGCCTGCGATAGGAGAATGTGAAACACGTTTCGGCTTGACCCAATGGACTTTTTGAATTTTTTGGCCAGTTGAAACGAAACCCTCATACTGTAGAAAGAAATTTTGCTTCGCGCCATATAGGCTATAGAAAACTATAAAATACATTTTGAAACGGTCTATATGATTTTCCCAACGGTTAAATGCGTTTTTGTGTAAACAAAATGTTGCACTTAAAAGTAAGAAGTTAGTTGACAGTTATGTTCTTGGTAGTTTTCGATTTGATGAATAGCACGTTAATACTCTTGTCAGATTCTATTTAAATTACCAGTTTCACGATTTTTTCCCATCAAATACAGTAATCATTTGGTCCACTGTAAATTTATGAATCTCAAATCTGAAGCTGATGCTAACTTCAACGTTATTAATATCGTTATCGGCTAGTGACGCTAAGGGCGTTTGTCCACGATGTCCGATTCCGAGATCAGAGTTCGGATGACGGATTTCGGATATCAGGTATCTGAAAAACATGACGTTCGACGTCTGTCCACGACCATACATCCGATCAGTTACCATTTTGAATTTCGTAGTGGCAGACACAACGTTCGTCATGAATCCTCGTTTGGAACGCCGCGCCGGCAACTTCTTGCACTATTATTATGCGTAAGGAGACGCAGAAGATCCAAAGAATTTTGGATACATCCTCTCCTAAGGGAGAGATACATGACATACATACAGCCTTTTATGTACTTTACTTTTATGAATTACGGCAACATGAAAATATTTTTTTAGCTATTAATGTAAATATATCGTACTTAAATTTTCCCCCATTTTCAAAAACAAACACAACAAACACGTGTTGCTCTTGACGTCTTGACACGTGAGAAATGACGGATCGGGTTGTCGTGGACAAGCGCAAACATCTTTTGTATTGCAGGCGCTTCGGTCCGTCATCTAACTTCGGACCGAACAAGCGGCTAATCCGAAATAGCAGAATTCTCGGAGGCCGAAATGCCGGATCTCGGATGACGGACGCCGCGTGGACAAACCAGCATAAGATTATGATGCCCGCCATTTCGGTCCGTTATCTCGGATCTCGGAATCGGACGTCGTGGACAAACGCCCTAACGGTCTCGGTGGGTGTGCGGATATCGTGCAGAACTGTAATTTTGTGCTCCTACGGCTAGACGAGTTCTGACGCCGCAGCGGTTTGATATATTCTGCTAGTTTTTACATAATCTTTTTTCCAAAAAATGCGTGTGTCTGGTGCGAGAGGGCAACTAAGGGCTTTGTTTAAAATGCGTTATCTCAGCTTTAGTTTTTTTTTTTGCTTCCAAAATGCGTGCGCATGCGTATTGTATGCAACCGAGAGCTACTATTAAGGTCTCGTCCACATGCGCAGAAGGTGACGAAAATCGGTTCTCGGAATGCCAAACCATTATCTATACTAAACTGGCTAAAACAAAGACTTTTAGAGGGGACTTAGCAGTCTAAGCGTTTGTGTGTGGAAAAGGCGAAACAAAACAGCCGATCATTTGTGTCGTAAACAGGTGCCGCCGCGGAAACAGAATATCGCGGAACATTCGTCTGGTCCGTTGCTTGAATTTAATAACAAACAACGCTACCCGCGACCCGCTGGCCTACGAACGTGTAGACTTCAAAACAAAATCAGCTGTTGCATAAGGACGCCAGGTCCATTCTACAAGTCTTTGGGCTAAAACGTCAGGGGCAGGTAGCACCAACCGGGGGCTAAATGGAAGTAAAAGTGAAGCCACTCAAGATGTAGACAACCCACAATACTGACGAATCTCCTTCTCTTTTTAAGTCAGTCTCTTCTTTGCCCTCTCATTCAAACAGCCGTATGACTTGATTAAGCGGGTAACAGACAAGTTGAAGTTGATATTTCTAAATTTTAATACTTACACTTGCTTTTTCGGACTCTTCATTTGAGAAATCAATAAAATATAAATAAAACTCATCTCAGGTAAATGTATTTTCAAGTACATTATTTATTCAGCATGTTATTTTACACGTTGATTTACACCTTATGAGCATACCCCTGTATCATGGAAGTAAATTATACCCTACAAGTCAACAAGTCGCAGCAGTCTGAGTTTCAGAGGGAACAACAAAAAATTCAGCAACTAAAGTTTTGGTTAGGTAGTATTTTAAATACTCCGAAAAAAATATTAAATGCTGGGTAAATTCCAGTTTAGTTTCGCATGTAAAAACAGTGCAAGGATAAGCAAATTGAAATAAAATACAGAGAAACGAAGTATAAGTATAGGGTTCTCCATACTAAAATACCCATTTTAATATTTAAATAAAATCCTATCTAAGCCGAGTAAAAAAATTGTTTTTTCACTACTAACCTTAAAACTTCATTATTGACCGACATTTGCGCCGTGAAATTATTTTTCGCACCTCTTGTAATAGGTTAATGATGAATTCATTATTGAACAAGGTCAATGATAAAGAATTATCAATCATAAAACAAAAGATTGAAACTCAAGAAACTTAATTTCCGGGGTATTCATATGAAACGGGAATCTAAAATTTTAGGTTAGACGCACATTATTTAATTTAGAGGGCAAAAATGAATAGGATCACATTTCACATTGGCATGTAATATTTACCCATGAAACTACAAGTTGTTACCTGGCTGCTGAACGCTTTTACAGCCGTAAGCAGCGCAATATAAATATGGCCATGGTACACAAAAAACTGTTACCTGTGCAAAAACACCTGTTAAGCTCTTCGCGTTAGAAAAGGATGCAGATTCGTGAAATGCCTCAAAAAGTTTTCACGGGGTAAACGGCAATGGGCCTATCCAGTAGGGTTTTACATCATTGGGTAGCACATGGTTCTGTTTGGAATGAAAATTTGACGTTTGTGACGCGCCACTTATGTGGAGTATTGTCAACGCAGATTAGTAATTTGTGTGTTCCATGGCCATACAGTCCCACTATGTTTATAGTTCACCTGCAATAGAATATAGAACTACAGTATAGATATACTGTGATAGAACAGTAGTTCAAACTTGAAACGTTGCTTCTTGCTTTTGCTTCTTAAAATCGTTACCACAAAATGTCGGAGAACGCGAAAAATCCTGTGAAAATTCCGAGTAAAATGCCTGTTTACGAAGGTTTCGCGGCGGTTACAGATAAACTTACAGTTATTTTGGACATTGGAGCAGCATATACCAAGTAAATAGATATTTAATGCATTTTTTGACACGTTTAATTCAAAGTGATATTTTGTCTCCTAGGCTGGGTTTTAGTGGAGAATTTGCACCAAGGAATATAATACGATCAGAAATTCGTTGCCAGAGCACAAACGAAATGTGCAATATCTTCGATTATAAAGATAGTCAAGATTTGTACGACTTACTAGTTGAATTTGTGCATGCGTTATACTTCAAGTAAGTTGATGCTATTTCAGAAGTTTTGCCGCTGATTTGTTTAAATTTAGGTATATATTGTTAAGTCCTAAAGACAGGCCAGTAGTCATCATCGAATCTCTTTTATGCCCGACGTTATTCCGAGAGACTTTAGCCAAAGTTTTGTTTGTTCATTACGAAGTGTCGATGGTTTTAGTCGTACCTTCTCATTTAGTTTGTTTGTCAACTCTGGCTATCGATACTGGCTTGATACTTGACGTGGGATATCAGGAAGCTGTCGTCATACCTGTTTGCCATGGTTTGCCGGTAGTGCACGCCTGGCAAGCTTTACCATTGGCGTCTCAAGCTGTGCATGGGTAAAGCATTTACTTACAAAGGTAATTTCAAAACTAATGACCGCTGTGTGCAATTTTGTTGAAATGACCTTTGTATTTTTTTATATCTAAACACTAATTTTTTAATTTGTAGACATTTGAAAAATTTATTGTCTTTAGAGAATGGTAACTTACAAGAAGTACCAGAAAGAGTTTTTGAAGATATCAAAGGTTCTAATACACATTTTTGTGTTTAAGTTAATTATTGTTCAATTTTAGTGAGATGTTGTTTTGTGACACGTCGTAACCGTGCAAAGCAATTTACCCAAGCAAAATCGGAGTTAACGCCGTGCCCTGATGTGCAGTACCCTTTGTGGGGCTCAAGGATGATCAATATCTCAGGGAAAATTCGAGAAACTGCCTTCGAACCCTTTTTCGAAGAAGACAACGACCACCTGTGTCTATCGACTATGATTCTAGATTCAATACTCAAAGTGAATGTCGATTTAAGAATTATTTTGGCAGAAAACCTTGTTTTGATTGGTGGAACTTGCATGACGCCGGGTTTTAAGGCGCGGCTAAGAGACGAACTTCTGGAACAACTAAAAAGTACCAGATACGAGAAGTTGAAAATTAAAACATTCAAATTTCATAGTCCTCCTAGTAAAGAAAATTATACAGCTTGGCTCGGGGGTAATATTTTTTTTATAGGACCTATAAGAACTCTTATTACAATAAGTTTTTTTCAAGGTGCTATTTATGGGAGTACCGAACTGCTATCCATGAAAGCTGTAACAAAAGAAATGTATTTCAAAGACAACAGGTTGCCTGATTGGGTGGACATGAGGGATAATGTCCGCTTGATATAAACTTCTACAATTTATATAATGATTATTTTTTATTTATTAAATTTTATTCGCCCAATAAAATTTTTTCTAACAGGCCTCGCAACTTTTGGTATTGGAAAATTTATTTATTTCTGTAGCAAAATTAAAATTTTGTTCGAAAAGAAAAGGTCCTACCTACTTGAACTCGGTTCGCTGGATTCAAAGTCCAGAGTGCTAACCATTACACCATGGGACCAACTTGGTTTAGGCTTTTTATCTGTTTTATACAGTGAGGTCCTAAAGTTTGGAATAAAATTCATAATTTCTTTTTTATCAATATTTCAATGAAATGCTCGGACACGTCAATTTTTATTTTCGATTTAGAATTTTGTGAGGAACATGTAAAATATATAGGGTGTTCCATTTTCATGTACCGCTGTCAGTGTCAATTTTCTTAAATGGAACACCCTATATACATTCATGTTTCTAAGTAGGCCATTGAAAGACAATTTCATAAATGTGGCATTTGTTACCTTTTACTTCCATGGCTATCGAGATATTAGCACTTGAATTTAGATATTCCTCAAAATTAGAATTAGGATATCTAAACTTCTGCAAAAGCTACAGATTGACGAGATTGGAAATTAGGTTTACAAAAATACCACGAAATTACTAACAATGTTGAATAAAAACGCAAGCAAGTAATTAACATCAAAATTAATCTAAATTAAATGTTCCGATGTGAACTCCAAGAACTTGCCAAGCTATACCCAAACTGTACTCGAATTCATCAAGAACATTTCTAAACAACTTCGGACGTGAATCTCCGAATTTCATTTCGTACTTTCGTTCATAAATTTTCGATGTCATATGGTTGTGTGAGGTACACTTTGCTTTTTTTTCTTCTAATTTTGACGAATTTCTAAATTCAAGTGTTAATGTCTCGATAGCCATGGAAGTAAAAGGTAACAAATGCCACATTTATGAAATTGTCTTTCAATGGACTACCCAGAAATATGAAAATGTATAGGGTGTTCCATTGAAGAAAATTGACATTGACAGCTGTACATGAAAATGGGACAACTTGTATATTTTACATGCCCCTTACAAAATTCTAAATCGAAAATAAAAATTTCATTGAAATATTGGTAAAAAAGAAATTATGAATTTTATTCCAAACTTTAGGACCTCACTGTATATATGCCAAGATAAAAATTGGTTACATTTCCATGTAATTTTTCATTTCACAGTAATATTTCAATTATTTTGCACATTCAATAACTTTAAATCACGCGTAAAACAATCTAAAGTGTTACTTGAATACTGAAACGCAGAATAAATAATTGCCGCACTGGTACCTACCATATAACTTAAAAGACTATAATAGGGGCCATACATTAGCGCACAGCAGTGTGCGGATCTAGTCCGACGGACATTGTGAGCGGAAAAATTTTGCCATACACGGCGCTCACTTTTCTGTCATCAGACGAAGTGGAAGACAGTGGGGTGTGTAATAATGGAGCATTCTCACCTTGTATCTTTCGTGTACTTCACTACCTTTTTATAATCGTCTTCCTTCATATTTAAGTTCGCATAACATTTTGATTTTACCGTCCAAAAGCAAGGAAGTTCTAGATAATTTTCGAGCAGACCTCAGATATATTCTTCCGAATTATATTTTCGGTTAACTTCTTGAGTCTAAAAATAAAAAAACAAAAAACTGGATGCGTGGTCGCCACACGCGATAGAAGTGGAACTTCAACGTTATTAGAGGAATGAAAAATAATAATAATGAAAGAATAAATCGAATTCTAATTCTTCTAACCAAGCGCTTTGTGTTGTCACGAAAACTGAAACGCTGTGTCCTCGCTTTACTGACGCTTGCCTGAGAGAAACAGCGCGAAGCATGAGACAGAGCGTGGCTAAAGAGTGGGGCGTTCGATATTCCTTTTCTCCTCTGCCCGTTTTCTCAGACTGCTTCCCTCCATTCGTTTCACTTTTCGTGACGCTCGCATTTGCCAACACAGGAACTTACTCTACCGAGACAAAAGAAGTTTCACTTCAAAAGAAAATGGGTAGGTACCTGTGTACTTCCGTAAATTATTTATATGTGAAACAAAGCAGACGTAGAAGTGTAAATAGATCAAATAAAAGTTTTTGGAGATCAGAAGACCTCTATTTTTAGCTTATAAAGGTAATTTCATTTTGCGAACTACGGTGTCAAAAATCTACAAATAGCTCAATCCGAGGCTCAATCGTAATAGGGCTTAAATACAAATAACGTAACCAATAATAGGTACTTATGGTTTTATCCATGTTTAATCAAGTCCGTGTCTGTTGTTCACCACACTGGCACATTTCCGCGGGACTTGGTCCGAAAAATCGGGCAGTTTCAATCTAGCGCACGGGGTCTTTTGGTCCGATGCGCAGTGCGCGGACTATAGCGGACAATGCCATACATTGGCACATTCGGTGTGCGGACAAGTCCGTCGGACTAGATCCGCACACTGCTGTGCGCTAATGTATGGCCCCTATAAGGAGTTTTGTGCCGAGAGAGTGAAATCAACAATGTAAAAGATGGCAATACAGCGCACAATTCCCTCCGTCAGATTTTCATTCAAAATAAATGCACGTGTCATTTCATTTGACGTTTATCAGAGTTGTGTACAACGCACGGATTTCCAAAAGAATCTGGATATCTGATGTAAGGTATTGGGGATACGATAAAATGACTTGGGTATAGTGGCCGCCATGTTGATCTCATTTTTAGTGATTTTTCTCATTCTATTGAGAGTTGCTAAATTGTTGTGGTCTTGTGGTGTTCCTGTTTGTCATTTGTTTGACGTATGATGTTTGGGACCGAAAATATTCTAAAATTCCAATGTATTTTAATAAATTAAACATAATTAATGCGGGTTTTAGTAATTTTATACAATTCAAGGTGTTGGTGGTGGTGCATTTGATTACAAAAAGAATAGACAGTGGTTAGGGAAGTGTTCACATAATTGTTTAGTAGTGTGCATAAAAAAGTTGCAGTACAAGAACATGAAATGCATAATTCTATTTAAAAGAATGAAATGGTTCAAAACTCCGTTTCATTTGATTGAATAAGCTGAAGAATGGGGAAAACCCGCAAATTTTGAAAATGATCATATTGAATAGTTTACTACCCAAAACAAATTCCGCAACTTTCGATTTTTACATTTGAGTCTTATTTTCGTCCTAATTAAATACGAAACATGCGTCACGCTCAAGACACAATATTTGAATTACGCTGGTGACGTACTTGACCGCTGGGCCCGACAGATTAGGTAGGGATTTTCTCATGCGCAAACCGATCCGTTTGCACCCTGAGCGCTCGTTTATTTCTCGACTCCTCCCACCTTTTCCAGGGAGACGCGTAAACACCGCGGCGCAACGGATAGGTCTCCTACGACACAGAAAGCGCGCGTTTTAGCCATCCCGGTCATGCTGCCTTCTAAGTTGCAAATTTCTCGTTCAGCACGGCACATAATCAAAATTTTTACGTGGTACGCGATACATATTCTATTTATGCTTGATATTACAGTACTAAAAGTTATAAATTCGATTAAGCGGGTCCTTCCCCATTGGTCGCTACAAATAATAATTCTGCTTTTAAATTACTCAAAAGAGACCCTTCATTATACGTGCAAGTAGGTCTTTACGTAACCCTTTGGGAACGTAGTAACTAAGTAAAACTCGATGGCTGAAGATTATCCATTTATTACACCCATAACCAAACTCATACAATGGACAGCGTCATGTGTCTACTGTCACGACTGCTACAATGAAGTGCTTACTGTCTAACAAACGGGGCGCTTCTTATGCGCAGATACTACAATGGACCACATAAGTGGCGCGTCACAAACGTCAGATTTTCATTCCAAACAAAACAAAGTCACGTGCTTTCTGACGTTTTAACCTAACCTCTGAAATATAATTATAGTTGTTTTCAAGTTTTTACACATAAGCCAAACACACAAATTGAAAATAATCTGTTTTCGCTACAAAACGTCTATAATTATATTGCAAAAAATAGTTTAAGACGTTGTAAATAATATCGATAAACGTCAAATGGCACGTGCTTTTGTTTTGTTTGGAATAAAAATCTGACGTATGACGGAGGCACTTATGTCCCCTATACGTATTGGGTGAGATGATAAGAGTACCACAGTACTGGCAGCACCAATTTTAAGGTAATGTGTATCCGCCGAAAACACAGGCTAATATTTTCTTGGGAGTGACTACTGAACAGTCCGGTCGCATGCGCATTACAGAATGTAACCTATATTGGGCATTTTGGAAGTGTAAAAAAAGGGAGTGACTACTGCTCCGGCCGCCGGCCCCCTGAAATTTTATTCCAATACGGTCGGACGCGCGCATTACTTAATGTCCGTAAAATGACGTTTAAGAATATCGTTATCGGCTGGTGACGCCAACGGTCTCGGTGGGTGTTCGGATATCGTACAGAACTGCCATTTTGTTCTCTTACGGCTAGACGAGTTCTGACCCCGCAGCGGTTTGATATATTTTGCTTGTTTTTACATCATCTTTTTTCCAAAAAATGCGTGTCTGATGCGAGAGGGCAAGTAAGGGCTTTGTTTAAAATGCGTTCTCTCAGCTTTAGGTTTTTTACACTTCCAAAATGCAAAATGTGTTGACATTCTGTAATGCGCATGCGGTCGGACGGAGCAGTAGTCACTCCCTATTTTTAAATCGGTGGTACAACGACTTCAGCTAATTTTTACAATATAACAGAAGTTTTGCAGTGAAAATAGAAAAATAGTTTATTTTCAATTTGTGTGTTGCACTTACGTGTAAAAACTTGAAAACGACTGTTGCATATACTTATACAGTGCTTCCACGTAAGTTCTTAACAAATAATGGTGTTTTTCTAAATTAAGGGTATGCTTAAAAATATTTTTCTTGGAAAAAGTTCTGCTTAGTCCAAAATCTTTAAATCTTCAAATATTTTTTTATTCTTACCGTATACAGCGGAAGTTAAAAAATAATGTTGCTATTTTGTTTGCTTGTCACAATAAAGTTGAAATTTAGTGGCCCAAGTAATAGAAAGTATGAGCAATATTAAGTTTATAAGAATACAGCTAAAATCTAGTAGGTATGCCGTTGAAACAGAAACATTTATAAAATGTCCATTTTTTCTTATGTTTAAGAGTATTTTGAATTAAAAATTCGAACATTTTTTGTTTAATTTTTAATAATGTTCACGATTTTATTTAGTTTTCAATTTAGCGCAGATGGCAAATTTTTCTAATAAGTGCTTATGTTTATTCAGCCTATTACATTTGAGTTTTATTCTTATTATAGAAGACAATGAGCGCGCGCCTAATATTAGGTTAATCAAGGTATCCCCCACTCTGATTTTATAAGTCTCTGGGATATTTCCGCATACGCGATAGCGCATGTCCATTACAAGGTCAATCGCAAGTAAAGGTATCCCCCACAGCTGACAAACCACCCCTAAATACCACTCCTGAAAACCACCCCTAAACGACCTCTGAAACCTCCTCTGAAACTTCCCTACAAACCACCCCAAAAAGATACTCCCAAAACCACCCCTAAAACAACCCCTAAGAATCTTACGTTCCCATCTTCTAAGCTTAGCCTCCTCTTTCAAGTTCATTATCCAGCTTTCGCAGCCGTAGGTATAGTACCGTTGGTCTAATGATAGTTTGATAGACCCGAATTTTGGCAGCTCTTGATATATTTCTAGCTCTTAGTACTGTTAGGGATCCGGCAGCTTTACTTCCTCTGGTCAACCTCTTGGCGATTTCATTCTCTTCGTCTCCTTTGCTAGTCACAACTACAACTATAATAAGGTAATTAATAAGAAATAGGTACCTGCATTGAAATAAATTAACCAACAAAAACGAACAAACACGTGAAAAAGACCTTCAAATTTTATGAGTATGAGGCGCCGTTTGGGACAAAATGGAAACTTTTTTATATCAAGTAAAATTATATACTTACCTGCAACTCAAAAACGTAAATATAAACCAAATGTTATAGTATTTATTTTGCGCTTCGGTCAGGATCAATAAATACCAAACAAGTAATATTTGATGTGAATATAATTAAAGTAAAGTTAAAATACAAGTGTTCCTTCGCGGCTACTCTTACTGACTAACTTAAAACTATATTAAAAACTACCACGTATCCTCCATTTTCCAAACATTCCACCAATCAGCTCTGAACATCTCATTATCACACATACACAATTACCCAATCAGATCCATTCATTTATCTGCAAACACTCGTACTCATCTTTCAATACATTCATCCGATACCCAAGCTTATCGTCTCATAACTTTTGCATCCACTCTCAACCTTTCGTCTTGAACCTGCCACTCTTGGAAATTTACTGCCGTCTGACTGGCACCACACCAATTTAAACACACTCCTTATCATCATTTTACCCTGAAAATAAAAATACTCTAACATTCGGCCTTTCCTGACATATTGACACCCTCGTCAACCACAACATCATACACACTCATACCATCTTAATTCTAACAAAAATATCACAAATATTCAACCTCCACAATACCTAATCACACCATCTATCGTCCCTAAAATATTGTCCTTATTTGTATAAAAATATTTCCTAAATTCACAACACGCACATTTCACAAACCTATTCACCCCACCTCGTAAAATCACAGAATCGCTTTTCTCTAACTAACACATCAGTCCTTAACAACCCTTTGACTACCTGCTTGCCGGTCGACGAACTTCCACATCTGTTTATTCTTAATACACTTTGAACATTCTCACAGATTGTCCCTTTTTCTATCTCGTACGAAGACGCACACTCTTTGTAACTTTCCTCCGAAATTGTACGCCCTTTTAACCTTTCATCAACCGCACCATCATCGTTATTAACCCTTTCAAATTCAACATCTATGCGCGCGTTATTTTCCAATTGTCTTACTAAATAAATTTGTTTGTCTCTTTCATTCCGAACTATTACACTTTCTTCAGTCTGATTTACTTTATTTTTAACATGTCCTATTTTAGTCAACCCTTCATAGATATATAAATTCTCACTATTTTTATCTTCTACGTTCTCTTTACAGTCTTCTTTATCGTTCACTCTTTCCACAATAAATTTACTTTCCTCGCGTTCTTCCTGATGTACCTCATCTGTGCTTAACCCTTTTCCGACACAAATATCAACATTTCCACTTTTCCACTTTTCCAGCTTTCACCATCATTTTTCTTCTCACTTAAGTCCTCTGACCTCTTTATACGTATCTGTACTACTTTCACACTTCTAATTAAATTGTCCTGTCTTTCATCGACCGCTACCGAATTTTTCGGGAAACGTTTTCTACGTTTCGGACAATCACGCGCGAAATGTCCGGTATTGGCACACTTAAAACACCTCGTGGCCTGTTGTCTCCCGTTGTTTTCTTGACAAATACGCACTTCCCTCTCAGTTCGGTCACTTTTGATAACATCCTCCAAAAGTTCCTCTTCATCTCGATGTCGCACAAAAGTTATAGAGTTCTAGCTACTTCTCTCCATCGCATTCCCTTCAAAAACAACTCCTTTTTCTCTTCAAAACTTAATCTGAAGGCTTGGCACAAAGTCATCTTATCGTAGAAGTAGTCTTCGGCCGATTCACCCATGCTTTGCTTCCTAGCCATCATCTCCTCAAACCTCTCGGAAAAATTTCTGTGATCTCCAAATTTTTCTTTAAATTTCACTTCAAAATCCTCCCACGTACCAATTTCTTTACTCCGGAAATTGTACCAACCCAAAGCACTTCTCGTTAACTGTTCTCTGGCCACATCCAATAAACTGTTTCCGTCCAAAAACTGTCTACGTGCGATCCTCTTTAAACTGTCGAGCCAGGCAGCAGCAACCGCGAAACCTCCCTTGCCGTCAAACACTTTCACACTCCGTGAAATGTCCGGCATCACATAACAACCAGCAGGCATATGGAATGGGTTTCCCGAAGATGCCTCTCTCTTTGGATTTACAAAGTGCCGCGACGCACTTGGACCTCCAGAACTATTTTCACCCAACGGCGCACACTGAGAAGGCAAAAGCAACGTAGCATCCTCCACGGGCGAACCTCTCTCGCCATTCACGTTTTCACACGCCATCCCCGACGCTGAAAACCCCAACAGCTGGGGAGAATTTCTTACACTCATTCCGCACAGCTACACACGTATAACCTTCCCGAAAGTTACACACTCGACACTACTTGCAATTGCTCTCCAAACTTCACCACCGAATTCACCTTCCAATAAATTTTTCTTCTATCACCGACACTTAATTAACACTTTACACTGGGCTATGACTTCAATCCCGCTTCTGAAATTGTTATAGTATTTATTTTGCGCTTCGGTCAGGATTTTAACAATAAATACCAAACAAGAAATATTTGATGTGAATATAATTAGAGTAAAGTTAAAATACAAGTGTTCCTTCGCGGCTACTCTTACTGACTAACTTAAAACTATCTTAAAAACTACCAAGTATCCTCCCTTTTCCAAACATTCCACCAATCAGCTCTGAACATCTCATTATCACACATACACAATTACCCAATCAGATCCATTCATTTATCTGCAAACACTCGTACTCATCTTTCAATACATTCATCCGATACCCAAGCTTATCGTCTCATAACTTTTGCATCCACTCTCAACCTTTCGTCTTGAACCTGCCACTCTTGGAAATTTACTGCCGTCTGACTGGCACCACACCAATTTAAACACACTCCTTATCATCATTTTACCCTGAAAATAAAAATACTCTAACATTCGGCCTTTCCTGACATATTGACACCCTCGTCAACCACAACATCATACACACTCATACCATCTTAATTCTAACAAAAATATCACAAATATTCAACCTCCACAATACCTAATCACACCATCTATCGTCCCTAAAATATTGTCCTTATTTGTATAAAAATATTTCCTAAATTCACAACACGCACATTTCACAAACCTATTCACCCCACCTCGTAAAATCACAGAATCGCTTTTCTCTAACTAACACATCAGTCCTTAACAACCCTTTCACTACCTGCTTGCCGGTTGACGAACTTCCACATCTGTTTATTCTTAATACACTTTGAACATTCTCACAGATTGTCCCTTTTTCTATCTCGCACGAAGACGCACACTCTTTGTAACTTTCCTCCGAAATTGTACGCCCTTTTAACCTTTCATCAACCGCACCATCATCGTTATTAACCCTTTCAAATTCAACATCTATGCGCGCGTTATTTTCCAATTGTCTTACTAAATAAATTTGTTTGTCTCTTTCATTCCGAACTATTACACTTTCTTCAGTCTGATTTACTTTATTTTTAACATGTCCTATTTTAGTCAACCCTTCATAGATATATAAATTCTCACTATTTTTATCTTCTACGTTCTCTTTACAGTCTTCTTTATCGTTCACTCTTTCCACAATAAATTTACTTTCCTCGCGTTCTTCCTGATGTACCTCATCTGTGCTTAACCCTTTTCCGACACAAATATCAACATTTCCACTTTTCCACTTTTCCAGCTTTCACCATCATTTTTCTTCTCACTTAAGTCCTCTGACCTCTTTATACGTATCTGTACTACTTTCACACTTCTAATTAAATTGTCCTGTCTTTCATCGACCGCTACCGAATTTTTCGGGAAACGTTTTCTACGTTTCGGACAATCACGCGCGAAATGTCCGGTATTGGCACACTTAAAACACCTCGTGGCCTGTTGTCTCCCGTTGTTTTCTTGACAAATACGCACTTCCCTCTCAGTTCGGTCACTTTTGATAACATCCTCCAAAAGTTCCTCTTCATCTCGATGTCGCACAAAAGTTATAGAGTTCTAGCTACTTCTCTCCATCGCATTCCCTTCAAAAACAACTCCTTTTTCTCTTCAAAACTTAATCTGAAGGCTTGGCACAAAGTCATCTTATCGAAGAAGTAGTCTTCGGCCGATTCACCTATGCTTTGCTTCCTAGCCATCATCTCCTCAAACCTCTCGGAAAAATTTCTGTGATCTCCAAATTTTTCTTTAAATTTCACTTCAAATTCCTCCCACGTACCAATTTCTTTACTCCGGAAATTGTACCAACCCAAAGCACTTCTCGTTAACTGTTCTCTGGCCACATCCAATAAACTGTTTCCGTCCAAAAACTGTCTACGTGCGATCCTCTTTAAACTGTCGAGCCAGGCAGCAGCAACCGCGAAACCTCCCTTGCCGTCAAACACTTTCACACTCCGTGAAATGTCCGGCATCACATAACAACCAGCAGGCATATGGAATGGGTTTCCCGAAGATGCCTCTCTCTTTGGATTTACAAAGTGCCGCGACGCACTTGGACCTCCAGAACTATTTTCACCCAACGGCGCACACTGAGAAGGCAAAAGCAACGTAGCATCCTCCACGGGCGAAGCTCTCTCGCCATTCACGTTTTCACACGCCATCCCCGACGCTGAAAACCCCAACAGCTGGGGAGAATTTCTTACACTCATTCCGCACAGCTACACACGTATAACCTTCCCGAAAGTTACACACTCGACACTACTTGCAATTGCTCTCCAAACTTCACCACCGAATTCACCTTCCAATAAATTTTTCTTCTATCACCGACACTTAATTAACACTTTACACTGGGCTATGACTTCAATCCCGCTTCTGAAATTGTTATAGTATTTATTTTGCGCTTCGGTCAGGATTTTAACAATAAATACCAAACAAGAAATATTTGATGTGAATATAATTAGAGTAAAGTTAAAATACAAGTGTTCCTTCGCGGCTACTCTTACTGACTAACTTAAAACTATCTTAAAAACTACCAAGTATCCTCCCTTTTCCAAACATTCCACCAATCAGCTCTGAACATCTCATTATCACACATACACCCAATCAGATCCATTCATTTATCTGCAAACACTCGTACTCATCTTTCAATACATTCATCCGATACCCAAGCTTATCGTCTCATAACTTTTGCATCCACTCTCAACCTTTCGTCTTGAACCTGCCACTCTTGGAAATTTACTGCCGTCTGACTGGCTCCACACCAATTTAAACACACTCCTTATCATCATTTACACCCTGAAAATAAAAATACTCTAACACAAATATTGAAATGTGGCAACTAAAAAATATTTGGAGTAAAAAACATGCAACTAGAAAAAAATGCAAGCAAAAAAATATTGCAACTAAAAAATATTTAGCAAGTAAAAAATATTTTGCAAGCAAAAAATATTTCAACCAAAAAATATTTAAACCAATGGCAAGAGAAATGGCCGCTTCCATGTTCACGTGCTTTATCAAACTGTTAAACATCATGCTCCGCAAGTAACAGTTGTGGCTCAATACGAAAATGCATAGGGACTTTTGTTCGAATCCTAGAGGATCCTTTTACTTCTACCAATTTACAGAATTTTGCATTCGACGTATTGTGTCCGGTGTCCCGTCAGAAAATATATTTTTTAAAAGAAAATTCGCTATTACTAATGAGAACAAGGGAATAATAGCACGCTAAAACTTTGGATATCTGTGCATTGGCAAAACCTAAGTGGGATATAAATAAACGCTGCATGTTCTCGTTGAATTAGCGCGTCACGTTCGAATTGTTCTTTAAGGTTGGACTAGTAAATGGACCTTCTGGAAGTCACTGACATTTTTGAATTGTTTGCGTTCATTAATGCTGATGATGCTATTTTGCTGCCAGAATTTCAGGGGAATCATTTGCTGCAACAGACCGCGCGTTGTAGGAGTCGACGGTGCGCTAGGGAATGGAGGTATGTTTTAGGCTTCTCTCTTCTGTGGGTACTTCGAATTCCAGCAATATTATTGGGGAATTCACGATTTCTTACTTCTACACAAAATAATGGACGACATAAGTGGCGCGTCACAAACGTCAGATTTTCATTCCAAGCAAAACAAAGCCACGTGAAATATTTTTCTGTGTTTTTGGCAAATTAAACTGGATAGGTGTAGCGCTGACCTTTGCGCTTTTAATACGCCATTTGGTAGATATCAATTTCAAAGATTGCCATTCGAAAGTGCTGAATTTTTGAAATTTGCCAGCGAACCTACTAAATGCACAGTAAATAATACTAAGCTCTGTATTTTTCTATTTGCCTATCCTTGCACTGTTTTTGCATTTTTATGCTTTGTACAAAATACAAAACTGAACTAAAATTTGCCGAGCATTTTATATATTTTTCAAAGTATTTAAAATAGGGAGTGACTACTGCTCCGGCCGCCGGCCCCCTGAAATTTTGTTCGAACACGGTCGGGCATGCGCATTACAGAATGTCAACACAATTTGCATTTTGGAGGCGTAAAAAAATAAAGCTGAGAGAACGCATTTTAAACAAAGCCCTTATTTGCCCTTTCGCACCAGACACACGCATTTTTTGGAAAAATGATGATGAAAAAACAAGCAAAATATATCAAACCGGGGCGGGGTCAGAACTCGTCTAGCCGTAGGAGAACAAAACGGCAGTTCTGTACGATATCCGAACACCCACCGAGACCGTTGTAGTCACTAGCCGATAACGATATTCTTAAACGTCATTTTACGGACATTAAGTAATCCGCGCGTCGGACCGTATTGGAATAAAATTTCAGGGGGCCGGCGCGGCGGCCGGAGCAGTAGTCACTCCCTTTAAAATACTACCTAACCAAAACCTTAGTTGTTATTTAACACTGCTGAATTTTTTGTTGTTCCCTATGAAATTCAAACTGCTGCGACTTGTTGACTTGTATATATTTACTTCCATGATACAGGAGTATGCTCAACGGTTGTACATCAACGTGTAAAATAACATGCTAAATAAATAATGTACGTGAAAATACACTTACCTGAGATGAGTTTTATTTATATTTTATTGATTCCTCGAATGAAGAGTCCAAAAAACCAAGGCGTACGGCTGTTTGTATGAGAGGGCAAAGAAGAGACTGACTTAAAAAGAGAAGGAGATCCGTAAGTATTGTGGGTTGTCTAAATCTTGAGAGGCTTCACCTTTACTTCCATTTAGCCCCCGGTTGATTCAGACCAATGCATCTCATCAATTCCTAGGTGCGTGTCTCTTATAAAATGGAGGGCCTGTCGCTTTCATATCGAGAAGCTTAACAGAGAATGAGAGGCGATATGCGCAAATAGAAAAAGAAATGCTGAGAATCTAATAAGTGTGCTTAAAATTCCATTATTATATATACGGACGTGACACGTGAAATAATAATTCAAACAGACCACAAGCCATTGGAGGCAATTTTTAAGAAAAGCATTGATAAATTATCGGCAAAAGATTGCAGAACCTACGGCTGAAAACGCTTAAATATAACTTAAATGTTACTTATATTTAAAAGGTTCCCTGATGTTTGTAGCAGATTTTTTGTCAAGAAACTTTATTATAGGCACAGATGGTGCGAAACAAGAGAAGAAGTGTTGGTACACATGGTTGCAAAATATGCCCCAATGACAGAGGAAAGAAAAAGGGAGTTCCAAGGCGAAACAGCGAGGGATGAAACACTTAGCAAAGTATTAGAGTTCACAAAATTGGGTGTTTGGCCTAATGGAAAACTTACAAAGAATTGGAAAGGTATAGAAAGTTCAAGCACGACATATCAGAAGGGGAAAACCTCCTTTTCGTTGAAGATAAATTAATAGTACCAGCAACACTGAAAAAACGAATGTGAAATCTGCTTCATGAAAATCACTTTGGCATTAATAAAACGAAGGCCGGAGCACGTGCAATTTTTTGTTGGCCGGGAATGTCAAAACAGATAACTGAATTAATACAGAGCTGTAAAATTTGTGAAAAATTTTGAAATGGAAATGTGAAGGAGACGTTCAAACAGCCAGAGATCCCAACAAGACCACGAGAAAGAATATCAGCAGACATAGCTACTCATAGGCGTATTGACTACGTGGTAGTTTTTGATTCATATAGTAAATGGTTGGAGATATGTAAATTAACAACTAAAACAGCTATGGAAATCGTTAGCATTCTTAAAGAAGTCTTCAGCAGACAGGGTGTGCCAGAAATGTTTATGTCTGACAATATGCCATTCGGAAGTGCTGAATTTTTTAAATTTGCCAGAGAATGGAGGTTCAAAACTGACACCTCAAGTCCAAATTACGCACAATCCAATGGGCTAGCAGAAAAAGGGGTCTCAATCGCAAAGAACATCATAAAGAAAAGTTCGGACATAATGTAGAAGCAGCTCTTAAAAGAGCACAAGTACAACAGAAATATTATTATGATAAAAGGGGCACAAAAGAACTGAACAAAGGTGATAACATACTAATTCGGAGGAATAATATTTGGGAACCGGGCATTGTAATAAAGAAACATCCTGCTCCCAGTTCATATATTGTAGAAGATACTCAAGGAGTGGAAATAAGAAGGAACAGAAAACACTTACGATTGTAAAGAAATGAATTTGAAAAAGAATAGATCAGTAAAATGAAGGTGGGTCAGAAGAACGGGAAGTAACACTTGAGGAAGAAGACCCAAACAAAACGTGTACACCAAATATGAATATAACTAGACCTAAGCGCCATATAAAACTTCCAAGTAAACTGAAAGATTATGTTTTGTAAAAAAAATGTTTTGTAAAAAAAACTGTTAGCATGTAAGATTTGAATTAACCTTTAAGTTTAGGCAATTGTGAACAGGCCACAGGAGGCGGTGACAGATGACAGCCAAGGTAGAGGGTTAAGTCAAATACAGTTGTGTTACACAATCCTAGTAGTTTTAATCAGTTTTAATCAAGACAACCACACTTATCTACGAGTACAATGCGAAAATGACTTGCACGGATCTAGATCTTCAGGTTAAGGTCAAGCGGCACTTGTCATTACATCTGATGTAGTGATAAGCGCCACTTGGCAGGGGCCGCCAACTGTTATGAGAACACTTGGTTCCTTGGTTTATGTATTAATTCCCACTGCCTATAGATGGCTCCGCACCGAATCGGTATTACAGGCTTGTATTTTAAATATTTTGACAGGAAAACGTCAGATTTGAATATTTTCGCCCATCGGACGGAATTCTGAATTTGTTTCTCAGTTATTGTTTTTTGTGTTGAAGTGAATATTTTGCAATATTTTTAGAGAAACTCAACAAAATTGTAGTTTAACTGTGTGGTAGTGAAAGGAAGAAATTGGTATGTAGGTACTGGTAAATAATTATTATGTTCCCATTACTTAATAAACAGTTGTTGTTATGTTATAAGTATCGTAACGCTAATCATTATGGTACCTACTAGTCATGAAGTTGATAAACACACAAAACTTTATCTGCTGTCATAAATTTATAAGAAAGAATGGTAAAATTATTTTTTCCGTCGACAGTGTATTTATGAATATGATTAACAAACGCAAAACAGTTCGTTAATGACCCCTATTAATGAATGATTTCTATTAATAAACGATTTTAGAATCCTAGGCAACCAAACATAGGTTCATATACAATGAAATATCCAAATCAAGTTTTCATGTCATCAAGATCTGTCACTGTCAAGTTTATAGTTTCTGAAATCGTAATTCGTACAAAATTTAATAAATGGATGTTGACGAAGCTTTTACGTTAAAAGTCGACGGAAAAAAATTGTAACGAACTCTTATATTAAAAAGCGATTAATAATCTCGACAATTAACTCACTCGCTGCGCTCGTGAGTGAAAATGTCTCGATTATTAATCGCCTTTATTAATACACTTGTTCGTTAATAGTTATTTAACGAACAAGTGTATTAATAAAGTGTATTAATAAAGGCGTTAATAGTTATTTAACGAACAAGTGTATTAATCGCTTTTTAATATAAGAGTTCGTTACAAAATTTTTCCGTCGACTTTTAACGTAAAATCTTCGTCAACATCCGTTTATTAAATTTTGTACGAATTACGATTTCAGAAACTATAAACTTGACAGTGACAGATCTTGATGACATGACAACTTGATTTGGATATTTCATATATGTACCTATGTTTGGTTGCCTAGGGTACTAAAATCGTTTATTAATAGAAATCATTCATTAATAGGGGTTATTAACGAACTGTTTTGCGTTTGTTAATCATATTGATAAATACACTGTCGACGGAAATAGTTATTTAACGAACAAGTGTATTAATCGCTTTTTAATATATATGAGTTCGTTACAAAATTTTTCCGTCGACTTTTAACGTAAAATCTTCGTCAACATCCATTTATTAAATTTTGTACGAATTACGATTTCAGAAACTATAAACTTGACAGTGACAGATCTTGATGACATGACAACTTGATTTGGATATTTCATTGTATATGAACCTATGTTTGGTTTCCTAGGGTACTAAAATCGTTTATTAATAGAAATCATTCATTAATAGGGGTCATTAACGAACTGTTTTGCGTTAGTTAATCATATTCATAAATACACTGTCGACGGAAAATAACTATTAATATTCTGACATAACAGTGACATTTTGAAAACATGTAATTATTTTTGAAGCATAAAATTTTAATGAGCTCAGTAACCTATTTCTCCGTTTCCGTGACAACGAAATAAACAACGGATTTTTGATTTCATATTGTCAATTAATAATTTATAACATTTTAGTTGTTAATTTCGCAAATTTAATATTAAGTGTTTTGTAAGTACCTAGCTATAAGTTAATTTTCTGAACAGTTTTCTGTTCTTTCTTGACATTGTTTGTATTTTAATGTTTAATACACATATTTCCCATGACGAGTTTATTTTTTCCTAAAATTTCCCTTTCACCAGCAATTTATTTGTTTTTTGTTTATTAGTTCAAATTAAAACGACTATATTGACGGACTTGTTAAAAGTGTAATATAGTCCTTTTTATTTTAAGCAAATAAACAATTTCAAATATAAATCAAATACTGGAATATTATAAACTAAGAAAGGTTCGTCTCCCAGCTAGAAGTACTTTTTCCCACTGCCGATAGATGGCGCAAAACGTGTTCAAAAGTTATAATGGCAGTTGGCGGTCTCTTATTTTAGATATTCCGTGGCCACTTGGGTAAAGTACGTTTTAGCACTGCACGCATTTTGCGTTTTTTTCGAGTTTCTTAAAAGGAGACGACTTAGTAGAGCATGTAAAAAAGAAAAATAATATACAAATATTACTTTTGGCCGGGGTAATAACAACTTTTGAATTATTATGAACACTCTCTGAACTGGAATTGAATTGGCTGAATTGAAATGAATTGACTGAACTGAACTGAATTTTTTGAATTGACCAAATTGAATTGAATTAGCTACTTGAATTGGATCAAATCATTTGAATTATATTGGATTATGTTTGAATTCAGTAGTTGAATTGGCTGAATTGAATTGACTTAATTTAATTGAATTATATGTACCTAATTGAATCGAATTGAATTATTTAAATTAAATTTGCCGAATTGAATTAAATTATTTGAATAGGATTGAATTATTTTTGAATTGGGTTGAATTATTGTAATTCAATTGAATTTGAATTGAACTGCACGTACTTTATGAAGTTGTTATGCCTCGCTTTTGGCCGAGAAACTTGAGGGACCGGGAGCGAATAGGGGTGCTGGGCGGGGTAAAAACTGGCAAAGCAGATGATAGATACGTGTTATTATATAATCAGTAGAAACCAGTCAAAGACAAAAACAAAAGCGGCTACGTATAGGGTACCGAAGCAACAACGAACCCACGAACGGAACGGCGCGCGCTCCACTCAAGTCTCCGAGGAAACGGTCCGCTAGCGGATTAATAAGTACCTTGTTAGCTGGAAACCTAACCAGCAACATCCGTGGTCGGCGGGTATCGCATAGACCTTGTGGTGTGATACTCTCAGGCTGGGTGGGGTCAACTCCCGTAAAACTTGTTTTGTTTTTTCTTATGTTCCTACACTATCTTTTTTACGAAAAATGCGTGTGTCTGGTGCGAGAGGGCAGCTAAGGGGTCTGTTTAAAGAGAAATCACGTTATAAGAAAACAATACAGACATGATTATTGCACAACACGGAGTGCGCGCCGTTCCGTTCGTGGGTTTATTGTTGCTTCGGTACCCTATACGTAGCCGCTTGTGACGAAATCTAGCCGTATTGAAGGAGAAAAAATCCGATGTGCAGTAGACCATTTGGACTGGGGTGTAGTTCATTTGTATCACACATGCATTTATTTATAAGCCAACTAGGTTTTGCCACGGCCAAGTTTTAGCGTGCTATTTATTATCTCCTTGTTTTCATTAGTAATAGTGGCATAACCTCAGAATTTATTTATTCGTTGTTCTATACTTATTGTATCCCAACAATTGAAGGGCACCACCGATCATAGGATGCGTGCGTTTGGGGGCGGGGGTACTGAAACGCTACGCTCGCTCCGCTTGGCCTTAACCTGAAGATCTAAAGCCGTGCAAGTCATTTTCGCATTGAATTTGTGAGTCATAGTAAGGTGTAAAAAATTTAGCCAAAGCTTCTTTCGGTCAAAACAAAGCAATTAATCGAATATACCTTAGTACCAAAATGCTTCCTTTTCCAGAAATATTTATTCAAAAATTCAAATGTGTATTAAAGATGTAGCAGTAAAAATTTCAATTTTTATGATCAAATGGCCATGATTTGACGGTACGCCTCCTCACAATGGCAGATTCGTTACAGAATTTCAATGGTAGACGATTGGCCGGTTTGATCCTGTGATATGACCTAGGAGCCCCGACTTAAATCCGCTGGATTTATTTTTATAGGTTTTTTTAAACAACTTGTTTACCGTGTGGTAATTAACACCAGGGAACAGTTGCAGCAAAGAATTGTAGATGTTGCAAATGGAATTCATCAACACTTTAATATTTAGCGAGTGCATGCATCGTTAGTACGACGGTGCCATGTTTGCTTTGAGGCCGAAAGTAGACATATTGAGCATTTTCTATAGTTTTCCATTTCCATTATTTTCTTTTTAATTTTGTTTTGTCTGTTTTGTCTGTTTTCAAATTATTCGGCTAATTGCTTTGTTTTGATCTAAAGAAACTTCAGTTTTACACCTAATTATGACACACCCTGTATAAGTGTGGTAGGAGCAAGCAAAAAGTTATTTCCACGAACTGAATAATTATTTTGTGTAGAAGTATGAAATCGTGAATTTCCCAATAATATACAGCGTGTTACAAAGTTTAGGTCCGTAAATTTAAATGGTGATTGTACCTAAGATTTTATGAAAAAACTTCCTATAAACATGGGTCCGGAAATCCATAATAACGGAGATATGTAATTGTCATAGAAAGTTACGATTTAAAAAAAAATTAAATAAAATTTTTACCATTCAATCAATTTCGAACAAATTTTGGATAGGCGTTTTTGAATTAAGCAGCTACGAAATTGCAATAAGTAGTTTGTTTTAAAGAGTACAGTGACGTAAATAATGGGGGAGTTGGTCGATTTTTGCCGCCTGTTTTCTACGCCACTGAAGATTTTTTAAAAATTGAAGGAATTGCGATATGGAAATTCAATTTGTAAAAGAACGATACTCTTGCAAGATTTTGGTTTGTGGCCTCATTTTTGAGATATTCAAGATTTAAAAATGCATTATTATATTTGCGGGCACAAAGTAATTTCTAATTCGGGACCTAAGTGCCTCCGTCATACGTCAGATTTTCATTCCAAACAAAACAAAAGCACGTGCCATTTGACGTTTATCGATATTATTTACAACGTCTTAAACTAGTTTTTGCAATATAATTATAGACGTTTTGCAGTGAAAACAGTTTATTTTCAATTTGTGTGTTGGGCTTACGCGTAAAAACTTGAAAACAACTATATGTAATTATAATTATATTTCAGAGGTTAGGTTAAAACGTCAGAAAGCACGTGGCTTTGTTTTGTTTGGAATGAAAATCTGACGTTTGTGACGTGCCACTTATCTCCCGAATAATAAATAAGTACTTAACGCACTAGTTATTGTCATTTCGTAGCTGTTTAATTCAAAAACGCTTATCCAAAATTTGTTCGAAATTGATGGAATGGTAAAAATTTTATTTATTTTTTTTAAATTATTCATAACTTTCTATGACAGTTTTCTCCGTTATTATGGATTTCCGGACCCATGTTTATAGGAAGTTTTTTCATAAAATGTTAGGCACAATCACCACTCAAATTTACGGACCTAAAATTTGTAACTTCCTGTAGATATTGTTGCTGGAATTCAAAGTACCCACAGAAGAGAAGAAAAAAAGCCGTAAAACATACATGCATTCCCTAGGGTACCGTAGAGCGTAGACGTAGACTCCTGCAACGCACGGTCTGTTGCAGCAAATTATGCCCCTGCAATTCTGGCAGCATTAATGAACGCAAACAATTCAAAAATGTCATTGACCTCCAGAAGGTTCATTGTTTACTAATACAAACTTAAAGAACAATTATTCGAACGTGACGCGCTAACTTAACGAGAACATGTGGCGTTTATTTATATCCCAACTAGGTTTTGCCAATGCTCAGATATCCAAAGTTTTAGCGTGCTATTATTCCCTTGTTCTCATTAGTAATAGCGAATTTTCTTTTAAAAAATACATTTTCTGACGGGACACCGGACACAATTATACGTCGCATGTAAAATTCTGTAAATTGGTAGAATGGGGTCGTTACACAATTTTTAAAAATCATTATTTTCCCGAAGAGTCTCGTAAAATATTTGACCCGTATTTTTTTATTTTTCTCATAGCGAACGTTTTGGGCCTCTAAACCACCATCAAAGTTAAGACCCTGGCCCTTTAAGCCTTTTAAATGATGACGTATCAGCGGCAATGCCGAGGAGTGTCGATATTAGCCGGAAAGTACAACCGTTGTTTGTTTATGCTGCTAGCGTAAATGTCATTTTGTGTCAAGTCAAACGCGTTGAACGTAAACTGAGTTAATAAACAATCGTGGCAGGCATTTATGCCGATCCTACGCGGTATAACATTAGAGCTAATGCAACGTTCCATGATTGGTGTATTTCTGCCGCCCAACAACAGTAAATCAACAGTAAAAGTCAACAAATTTGTGGATGTCTGTCTCTCATGATGGTGATCCCCTAGCTGTCCTTTTGGACCAGAACCGATTTTTTGGTCAAAAGAAAAAAGAGAAATCATCATAACAAAAAAGAACTACTGCGAAGTGCGAGCCCTCGACGTTGCACCTTGGGAGACTGACACATCTACCACTGAGCCATGACGGTGTCGTGCCAAGACCGCTAACGAAAATAGTATATTAAGTAGAAAATACGCCCGTTGCTGTAAGTATAAAATCAGCGATGAGTGTATAGTTGCTATGTTATACCGCGTAGGATCGGCATAAATGCTCGTGGCAGTTTAGTCGTTTGACAGTGTCCAGTGTTGTTTTTCAGTTTGTCTATATTATAGTTCCCAAATAAATGAAGCACTTGTTTAAATTTTGGGCTACTGGTGAGTAAATAAATGTAACCCAGAGGGTCATTAAACACCTAGTTACTTATTTCTATCAAAATTATGTCGATTTTCTATTTAGTCAAACGACCCCATTCGGCCAATTCGGCAAAACCTAGTTGGGATATAAGGAAACGCTTCAGATACATTTCTCTTGCCATTGGTTTAAATATTTCTTGGTTGCAAAACTTTTTGGTTGAAATATTTTTTACTTGCAAAATATTTTTTAGTTGCAATTTTTTTGCTTGCATTTTTTCTAGTTGCATTTTTTAAACATTTTTTAGTTGCCCCATTTCAATATTTGGTTTATATTTACGTTTTTGAGTTGTAAATATCATTTTACTTCATATAAAAAAAGTTTCAATTTTGTCCCGAACGGCGCCGGCCCGGCGCCCCATAAAATTTCAACATATCCAACGCAAATTTGGGAAATAATAAAAGTTACTACTCGTTTTCACTGATATTACTTGTAGGATGTATAATAAACCTGTATTCTATATTCTATCGCCGAGCGTACCCGAATACATCATTAGACACTAATAGTAGCTAATAGTAGTAATACATCACGACGTTGACACTTGACACAGTCACAGAGTACCAGTTTGGGCAAATATCGTTCACAGAGTCTCACTGCTGACCGATTTTTGTTCAAAAGAAAAGATCGTCATAACAAAAAACTAGTTGTGAATGCATTGACAGAACAGTAGACCTAGCCACAGCCACAACTGAACTGAACTTTTCGTATTTTTTTCTCAATTTTTTCCTTATACAACCTATTACGATTTTCGCACATCGTGTAGCGAAAAATACCCTACGGTCTCATTGAAAAAAATGTTCGATGACGCCATATCTTGGCTCAAAAGTGCTTTTAAAAAAAACCGCCCCGTCAGTTTCCTATGGACCATCTCTGATATACGTATGCAAAATTCCAGCAAAATATATGGAGCCGTTTTCCCGCAAAAGTGTCAACAGACATACACACGCACGCACGCACACACACACACACACACACACATACATACGGACGGAAATGTGCCACCTTGCCAAAAAGTATTAGAATGACCTGAAACGTCCACATTTGATGAAAAACACCATGGTCAAAAACGACTATCACAATAGCTACCTAGCTCGGCTAGGAAGCTAAAAACTGCGGTGAGGTGTGAGCTAACAGCTAATTTACACGGTGCTTGTAACTCGTACTAGTCACTAGAACCGAGTACTACTCGTCTCGTGTGAACTACCATTCTAGTACTCGAGTGGAGTGCTCGCCCAAGTGCCAATGCGAATGGAGTGAATAGATAGAATTCTATGAATCGACTCGACGCGATGTTTTGGTACTCTGTGTTCAGGGGCGGGTGGGGAAGGTTTTACCGGCCCGGGAAACCACTGGCATCGACCGGCCCAATTTCTTTGAGAAACAGAAAATACCCATTTTTTATACTTTGTACATGTAATTTTTTAATTTATTTTTTTAATAAAATACAAATCGGATTTTTTAAGGTTTTTAATACAAAACATTTCAAAAAAGTACAACTAAACTTAAAATCTCGAGAATTTAACGACGAACGACCGGGTGAGACTCGAGATGGGGCGACGAAAGCCGAAAAAACAATAAGCACGCACGCTGTGCGGTGCGGGCGATTACCGATTAGACCGGCCGCTTTCAAGTTCCAAAATAATCGCATTTTCGGCTGCCCGCTTTGCACTGGCCGCCATTTTTTTTATAATGTCATGTTTTTCCACATCGGTCGGCCCAGACCGGCCCCGAAGCAACCGGCCCTTCGGGAAATCTCCCGAAATCCCCGTTGGCCCACCCGCCCCTGTCTGTGTTCCGCTTTCTATTTCCTACCCCTCACCCCCAGGTAGAATTCGATGACTAGTTGTCGACTGGTATGAAGCGGTCGTTATTGAGACAGAAAACATCGCCTTCCCATATCTACAGCAGGGATAGAGTGAGATGATCAGATGATAACGAAGCATTGGAACGCGCAAGAACCATGTGTTGCATTAGCGGCAAACTGGAAAATACAAAATTCTCATACTTACGATAAGGTGATCCATAAACCATAAACCAAATTATAGCAACGGATGGAATTATTTAGTAGATACTAGGGTTCATTTTGTTGTTTCTCGGTAGGGAAGATGCGCAGTGAAATTTGTAGCTGGTGCAAAGTGCAATTTATATTAATTTTTTAATTTCTTTAAAATGAGAGTACGTGGAGAGAATTGGAGTATTTTGTTAAATATAGAGAAGAATAATCCTGAAATGATCACCAATAGATACAAAGGTGCTAATCAGCTAATGGGAGGGGAAATCTTAATAAACTGTGGCAAGCTACTGCCAATAAATTAAATAATTTGGGATATGGAGAAAAACCGTGGATGAATAGAAAAAGCTGAGAACATAAATAATTCACATTAGAAACCCGTACTTTATATTAATTTGTTATTCAAGGCTGATATCGACTGAAAGTCTAAAACAAACAGTAGGTAGGTAATTATAAACTATAACTAATACGAAACGTAATTTAATAAGAATAAATAAATTGAAATAAATTAACCAATAAAAACGAACAAACACGTGAAAAAGAACGTCAAATTTCAACCTATCCAACGCAAATTTGGGAAATAATAAAAGTTACTACTCGTTTTCACCTTATATTTGTAGGATGTATAATAAACCTGTATTCTATCGCCGAGCATACCCGAATACATCACGACGGTGACACAGAGTACCAGTTTGGGCAAACATGGCTATCGACAAGAGAATTCTATAATAGAAATCAAGAGTAGAATTCTATGGTAACACAGAGTCCCACTGCAGCAATCCTATCATGAGCGTCGCCTCCAAAATTTCCAAGGGGGGGGGGGCAAAGCAAAATTTTCTTAGCATATAATTGATTGGTTTTCATTATAGTAATATAGTACCTACCACACTTCAATATGAACCAAAAGCAAGGGGGGGCGAATGCCCCCTGCCCTCCCTTGGCGACGCCCATGAATCCTATTTACTGGCGCGAGTACTCGGTTCTAGTGACTCGTACGGTCGTACGAGGTACCGTGTAAATTAGCTTTAACACTCGTAAGCTCTGGACCATAAACTAGACACTATATAGACGTTTAACGCAAATGCAATGACGTTTAAACGAAAAGTAATTCAACTTACAAACTAGAGATGCCAGTGTATACTCTTTGCATTTAATGGAGTCGCCGCTGGGTGGCACCTTAGATGAGGGAAGAGTATGGATACATAACGCCCGACCTTTGCCGTGCACGTGAGTGTTACCAAAATTTGAGCGTGTTTGGTGCCAAACAAAGTGATGAAACCAGGTCACTGTTTAGAATTCATGTAATTTAACTAAAAATAACGAAAGCAGCGTTTGAAATAGTGCAATTAGTCATATCACTTTAAGAATTTTGGTTCAATTCTCGGCGTAAAGAGACTAAGAAGTTTAGGTTACGCCCCTTTTTTTGGTGCCGAATGGTAACACAAACATCTGCTTTGTTATTCCTCCTCTTCTTCCCTCCTCTAAGGGTTGCACATAAAACATAAAAATGTTAAATCATTGTCAATTGCTAAATCGTCCATTAGCTGCACGAGACCTTTAGCTCCCGGTAGTATACAGGGTGATTCCAAAATGGCGGATTTCCTTTGCAGCTGATGTAGGGAACCGCAAATGCAGTTTGGGAAAAATTATAAAACAATTCTAGCTGCTTTTGTTTTTGAGCCGATGCAGACGAGGCTACTTTTAGTGGCGAACGCGTGCGATTGCTACTGGCTTCTTGTTGAAATCTATAGAATTAAATCAGCGCATGCATACGTGGCCACTTCAGTCGCGGTAGTAGGCGATAGTGGCGGGTCGGTGGCTAACTCGTGTCACCGGTGGCTATCGCACGCGACAGGCCACCGATATAAATGCACAGGTTGTTATTCGGGTATACACACGACGCCACAGCGACTGACCACTTTTGTAAGCTACTATTATTATATTATACAGAAAACCATCAGTATCCATGAGATAGTCATTCAAGTGTGAACGAGATCCCTGAATCATCTTAGTATCTATTTTAACAATTTCACTTCTAACATTTTCTGAAAGTTCATCGAATGATGTTTTCGACGTACGAAAATATTTAAAAAACATTTTGTCGTCCTGTCGCAGTTCTTCGAAGAACTGCGTATCATATATTATATGATCATATAATATATGATACAGTTCTTTTGACGCCCTATCGAGTAACACGGGCTACACATGCATACGTCGAATACATCGACGTTCTTTCTTTTTCAAAAGCAGAAGCAATAGCAATGTCACATCACTTGTTGGAATCTTGAGCAACTAAACTCGTATCAGTCAATCGGCCACTGGCCACCACTGTAGCCCTGTAGTCGCTCTCAGGCGCTGCACTAGAAGCCGGTGGCGATCGCGCGCGTTCGCTTCTGATGTGGACCCGTGTGAATCGGCTCTTATAGTTATGAGCAAAAAACTAAAAGGTAAATTTGGCAACATGTGCACAGCTGTACAGTGACTGGAAAATCGCTTTGAAAAAAGTCCATTGTTTTAACTGTTTCTATGGGTAGGTATCTTCCACTGCGGTGCTTTTGCGCGTAAACTCTTTCCGCTTCATTCCCGTTATTATGGCATTCGCCCAATATCAGCAACATGTCTGCATATTCACGATTGGCATACATTTTTAACAAAATTTAAGTCAATACTTCAAAATGACAGGTCAAAATAAATTAACACAAAACGTCAGATAACTATACAAAATCTTATCATCGTTGCCAAACGCATTTTCAAATCATATCGATAAAAAGCTTTAGATTTTCAAATTTAAAAGTACAAGTAAATTAGACGCTGCAAGCATTCTTTTTTGCATATAGTCTTATAGGACACAGAACTTTTTATGGAAAATGATATTATCCTTCAAAATTCTAAAAGATAAAGAAGATTGGTTTTTCATTTCCCCCCTTCCTCACTCAGTAAATTAACAATTAAGATTTTTTTAAACATTTTTCCCAGGCTACATTTAAGGCCCCCTACAACGACTGTAGAGGAAATTCGCCATTTTGGAATCACCCGTATAATACGCATGCACACACAATTTGGAAGAATAAAAAAACTGAAGCTGAGAGAACGCATTTTTGAAGCAGACCTTTTACTTGCCCTCTCGCACCAGACACACGCATTTTTTGGAAAAAAGATGATGTAAAAACAAGCAAAATATGTCAAACCCCTACGGGATCAGAACTTGTCTAGCCGTAGGAGAAAAAAATGGCGGTCCTGTACGATACCCGAACACCTACCGAGATCGTTGGCGATGTTTTCCAATAACGAATTACTTAAACGTCATTTTACTGATATTGTGTAATGGTCACGCCGCATGCGTATTGTATGCAACCGGGAGCTACTATTAAGGTCTTCTCTAGCTGCTCACTCGACCTGAAAATTGAGCACACTGTTCTAAAATAAAATAGCATGCGGGGTATGTATTTGTGCCGTAGCATGGCAACATAACAAACACAAAATTTAATGTCAAACGTATTTGAATTTAAATTGTAGTTTGATTAGGCGTTATTAAGTTATTTTCTTACATTCTTCTTGGACAAGTTGTTTAACATGGACATAACAGATAATTCTACTTCCAAACATCAGAGGCGCTGTTAGCAGTTCCAATATAATACACGTGCGTTGTCTATCTGTAGATCTGGAGCCTCTAATCTATGTCTGGAGCAGTCTAACCAAAATGGTACCGTTAAATGTCAAAGAAAAACTAAATTTACAGCTTATTTGTTGGGCGTGCTTGAAAGAAAGGAAGGAATTGCAAACATTTCAATCTGAAAATACTGCTTTCGAAGAATTTTCGGCCAAATTTCATTTGTGTACATCAATAAGGGTAAAAACAGTAAAACTAACCTAGAAAGTTCAACCGGAATTTTAGTATTTTCCGTTTAACAGGTAGACGACATAGCAAAAAATGGAATGAAACTGTGCAAACGATGCATATTCAGACTGGAAGAGTGGCAAGAATTCAGAGAAATGTGTATAGAATCAAATTTAAAAATTCAAACTTATTTAAATGATCACCCGGATTTCTTATCCGATATGAAGGATGCAGATGAAATTAAAGAAAATATAGAAAACTTGGTGCTTTTTTCTGGAATAAAAGTCGAAAAATTCTTGGAGAAAGAAGAAATAATCACCATAGCTTTAGAAACAGATATCCTAAAATCGGAAATTAGCGACAATAATGATGTAGATGTAAAATTAAAAATGGAAATTTCATCTGAAACAGAGCAACCTGAAGAAACTGAGAACGAAAAATTTGAAGAGATCAGAGAAAAGAGTTGTAAAGATAATGAAGTAGTGTTAGTAACGGTTAGTAAACGTAACGGAAAGTTAATAAGGAAATCCAGACGTTATTTTAAATGTGAAATATGTGGTAGTAAGTGTGATAGTAAAAAGAAACATTTAGGAAATAGACATAACCATCGAGAATGTTCGTGTTCCCATTGTGGGCGATCTTTTGCGACAGCAGGGTATTTGCAGGTTCGTATTTACTAGGGGTCTACCGAGGAGTTATTTTTCAAAAAGCCGGGTACCGAGTACTCGGTAAAATTTCAAAGCCGAGTACCGAGTACTCGGCCGAGTAATACAGTTAGTATCACCACTCCTATGTGAAATAAAAACATAATTAGGTTTCAGTTTATTGGCTAGAAAATCATGTATATTTACTTGGTGGAAAATTAATAAAACAAACTTCCACATCTTGAAAAATTAGCTGGAAAATATTTCACCTCCAGCCACACTATAAGAGAGATTGTTTTCAGAGGCACGCAATGTATTTGAAAAGCATTGTAGTCATAATATTTAATGTCATATACCTATTTGATGCCTGCATCAAAATTTACCACTTCTAAATTTCAATTATTAGAATTAGGCACCTTGTTTTAGTAGTTTTATTTCTATTTACTTAAAACATAAATACATGTTATTATACAATTCTGAAAATTCAATGAATATTCAGCCAAAATACATAGACTTAAAAGCATTTTGCTGTTTACCTCAACGTACCCATATTGGTTAGCATTTATATTTTAATAAGGTAATTTCATCAGTTTTCTTTTTATAGAAGCATTTACGGACAGTCCACGACGTAACAGGAAAAGGCATGACGGGGAAAACTTACCAGTGCAAAGAATGTTCACGATCTTTCGTCACTTCGTACCGACTGAAAAATCATACTTGCTCGCAACTAAAAGATAGTCGTTATAGTTGTAAGCACTGCAGCAAATCTTATACAAGCTTAACGAACTTACAAATTCACATGTTCAGTCATACAGGGCAGGTACCCTATACCTGCGAATATTGCGGAAAAGGTTTTAAGAAATCGATATCTTATAAAGCACATGTAGGTTTACATACTGATGAAAGGCCGTTTTTGTGCAGTGAATGCGGGGCGAGGTTCACATCTGCTGCGTTTTTGAAGAGTCACAGGGCTTATCATGCTCGTGAGTACAGTAACTTTGTGTGGGTTACTCCAAAATTGTTGAGAATAAAGGCTGGTAAAAAAATTTATCTATTTAGCAACTTTGTTCTAAATATATTCTGTAGTAATACAATAAGTGGTCTGGAATTGTCGGAAACTTTACGAAAGCTGTTGCGTTGCTTGGTAGCCACGAGTGTAAATTTGACAGTTAAAAGATCACGAGCGCGTAGCGCGAGTGATCTTCTGTCAAATTTACACGAGTGGCTAGTAAAAGCAATAGCTTGAGTAAAATTACCTAAAAATTCCAGACCACGAATTGTATTTACCAAGATTATTTTTTGAATTGAAGCAAGGTAGTTCAAAACGAAATTTTATTTTATTTCAATTAATTCACATACAAAGAAATGTGTTGGGAATATTTGACGTTTGGCAGGTACTAAAGTAACTAGATTATATACTGACGGACAAAAAAAGTGGCGCACCTAGATTTTGCCATAAGTTTTAAGTTTAATAACTTTTGGATGAGGCAGTCGATTTTAGTAATCCTTTTTCTTCTGAAAAGCGCGACTTTTCTAGATAATTATTAGATATTTTGCTTTCCACTAAAAATTTTTACTTCTTCTATAGTGCCTTTAGAAGTCGAGTATGTTTCTTACGCAAACTTTGATTGACACTATGGAATGAAATTGTAAGTCTATTGAATTCTTACATTAGTCACGTGATACCCCATTTCCTTTTCAATAAATTTCCTTTTATTTCACCTTTTTAGTCCTTGTGCCACCGAAATTTAGCTTGTAATTAACCAGGAGGCCATGGAATTACATGAGCCAAAGAACATGGATTTATGAAATGCATTGAGGAAGTGTTTGAGAAAGAAGAGCAACAATTTCGTAAACAACTGTAATTAATAAAGAAAACAACAAATAACATGAAAAATAAATTGATAAACAAGCTGGCTAATATCGAGTATTTCCTCCCCTGGCTAGTCAAACTTGTGATGTTGATTTGAGGAATATTTTCCCATTTTTTTATAAGAGCGACCCTCAATTCATGAAGATTTTCTGGATTGCGGCCGCCAACACGTTGTCCCAATTCATCTCATAAATTTTCGAAAGGATTCATATCTGGGCTCTTTTGGACCACGGAAAGCGATTAATTACAGTGGTTTACGAAATTGTTGCTCTTCTTTCTCAAACACTGCCTCAACACATTTCATAAAACGATGGCGTTTTTGGCTTTTGTAGTTCCATGGCCCCCTTGTTAATTATAAGCTAAATTGCACTGCTTCATCTAAAGTGTCGCATTTTCGGTAACATAATGACTAAAAATGCGAAATAAAAGGAAAACTATTGAAAAGGAAATAGGGTGTCACGTGACAAATGTAAGAATTCAATAAACTTACAATTTCACTCCATAGCGTCAATCAAACATTGCCTAAAAAACATACTCTACTTCTAAAGGCACTATAGAAGAAGCAAAAAATTTTAGTGGAAAGCAAAACACATCATAGTTATCTAGAAAAGTCGCCCTTTACAGCAAAAAAAGAATGATTAAAATCGATTGTCTGGTTCAGAAGTTAGTGAACTTCAAACTTATAGCAAAATCTAGGTGCGCCACTTTTTTTGTCCGTCAGTGTATATTATAAATGCACCTACAAATTCGCAACTATGGCAACTTATCAACAAGCAAATTTACCTAAATAATACACGCTTCTAGACCCAAATGAAATGCTCCTATTGGTCAATTTGACGATGAAAAAAATAATCAAAATAATACTCTTCTATAAATAATGAGCACACGGAAGCTTGCCACTCATCATACTCCACGATAATCACTCATCCAAAAGGGTGCATCCCACGAGATCGAAATCCCACGAAATCGAAGTCCCATGAAATCGAAATCCCACGAGATCGAAGTCCCACGAGATCGAAAAATTCCGTAACTCGGGGACAGCGTTAGTAAAGTGGCAACTGCGCGTATCACGGGAGAGCTCGGATATCTACGAAATCGAAACGAACTGGTGTAGTTCGTTTTACATACATTACGAAGCGGCACACGCTTCTAATCATATAAATTATTTACAATTTTTATTTGCAAAACATGTTTCTCTCAATTGTTCTGGGATTTTCTGCTAAATTTATAAGAAGTAAAGCGAGAAACAGTTAATTTTAAGTGCAACACAATATTTTATTTATGTTCAAGATACAAATAATTAATTTTTGCAGTGCCGGATTTAGCAATTTGCCGCCCTACGCCAGTTAAAAAATGCCGCCCTCGGGTTAAAAAGTGAACACACGTAAAATTACTGAAATTGCAATATTATTACCATTTTATATTCTTTAATACAGTACAAAGAAGTTTTTTCTGTAAATGCTGCTGTATGCAGCCAGATTCACTGTCGAAATGAATATTACTGGCAAACTGTTTACACATAAAAAGTTCATTTCAGCCACCAATACATCCGCCACCTCTGCAAATCACAAATAATACCCTCTTGTTTTTGTAACAAAATTACGCCGTGACCCATATCGTTATCGGACGCGGCGCGCGGCACCGTCTGATGCAGTTTGAGGATTTATTTAAAGTGGAAAATAGAGAATAAACAAACATTTTTGCCGCTCCTCCAGATTTGCCGCTTTACGCCAGTGCGTAATTTGCGTAATGGTAAATCCGTCACTGAATTTTTGTAATTTAAACGTTTAAATAAAGTAACTTTGGCAATTATTTCTCTTCAAAAGAGACAACCTTTATAACGATTATATAAATATTCTGCACACTGACCACAAATAATAGAATGACCGCAGTTTAAAAATAATTTTTCGTGTGAACTAAACATGATCCACAAAATTTTTGATTCATGCCTTCTCTTTTCACCGAGAAAAAATAATAAAAATTTTCCCTTGCAGGTACCTATGTTGCTGAGGTAATAAATATCGAGATATAGGTAGGTATATCTATTTAATTCACGGGCAACATCTAGCAGGGACGGGCGTGACGTCACTTTTGTTGCTTGGTCCGTAGTAATTTCTGCTAAGAAATGGCAATGTTTAAGTGCTATTTAAGATTAAGTATTCAATTTTTAATATTTTTTTGGTTTATGTGGGTTGTTAAATGGGTTCCTATAATCTTTGATTTAGCAACAAAGTTTTCTAAAATTTTCGGTAGTGTCCGATTGCCCGTTATGATGCAAAAGAAAGTGACAGAGCCATGTCGGAACCGCGGTTTTCATTAAGTTATAAAATTTAGTACCCTCTAGTGGACGCATGTTTAAATGTTTCAAAAACATTTTAAATTATAAGTTTATAAAAAATTATTAACTTAACAGATTGACAGTAACCGAATTTTGAATTTCGCAGTTTCAATTCTCACATTATTTATTGCCGAAGATCTAAAATAAAAATCAAAAATCTGCCACTGTCAATCAATTTGTTTGTTTTATTTATTTAATTTCAAGGTCGTCGGATTAGTAATAGCTTCTGCCTTAGATTTTCAAGTGTTAATGTTAACGCATTGCGAATATCCCCTGTGAAAATTGAAGCGAAATTCAAGATTCAGTTATACTGTCAATCTGTTAAGACGAATTTTCTATAATTTTTTTAATTTAAATTTTTTAACATGTTCATAAATAAGCCCAGTAGAGGGTAGGTTGATACCAAAGTACATAAATTTCTTTTACATATAAATTATTAAAAGTAACGTGTTTTCAACATTAAGTTATCAAGTCTGCGAAAATCCCCTTAACTTTTAGGAAGGTATTAAAACACACTTTCAAATCAGAATCAAAAATTTGTTTATTTGGTTGCGGTATTGGTTCTTCAGAAACTGTAAATATAATAAGCGCATAATTTAGAAATTAATTCATTAAGTAAACTATACCCTCTTCTGCGTCATTATTTAAAACTTCACCATGCTGCAGTTCCGGTTCTTCTAAAGCTGTAACATTGTAATGGTGCTTTTATTTATATCCCAAATAGGTTTTGCCAAATACGCCACTTCCACTTTCACGCGCTTTAAGACTGTTTAAATTTAACCTTCACGTCATGTAACCAACAGGCTTGGCGTAGAACCGGAAGACGCGGGCACCTTCAAGACGCGCGGGCAGTTTTTCTTCGAATCCAAGCGGATCCTTTTTCTTTTTCCTTCTAAAGCTTGTTGTAATTTACAGAATTTTGCATTCCATGCGTTGTTCTGGTGGCCCGTCACGAAAGGTATTTTTTTAAAGAAAACCCGCGATTAGGTACTAATGAAAACAAGGGAATAATAGCAAGTTAAAACATTGGCAAAACGTAGTTGGGATATAAATAAACCCTGTAATGTACGAGTGTCTACCTGCAGTAACACATTTCCGTACCATGACGTCATGTTGGTGGATAATACACGAGTAACAGACCTCAGAGTTGACACACTCATTTTAAACAAAGCCCTTAGTTGCCCTTTCGTACCAGACACACGCATTTTTTGCAAAAAAGATAATGTAAAAACCTAACCTCAAAACTAAACCTCTACGGGAGCCGATCCACCCGGGCCGAGAATACCAAATTACGAGTTCTATGCGATACCTCTCCACCTACCGCCGATGGTGGATGCACTTTGACTAACGAGATACTTAAACCTAAGTATAAGGTATAATTTACTATAATGCTATCATAGTATGGAAATATGTTACTGCAGGTAGACACTCTATGTAATGTCCTATATTTTGAAGTTATTAACTAAGTAAACTATACTCTCTTCTATGATGTTATTTATTTTTATAATGAGGGAAAGTAACGGTCGTCACTACGTTAATAGACAATGTGGCTAACGGGGATAAAATATTCATAAAACATTAACTTTATTTAATGATTTGTTATTTATGTTAGTAAATGTCAAAGTTTCAAATTTCCACTTGGAATTGATGAATGTATCATCTCCGGATGATACAAATAACATAATAATAATAACATTAATAATGAATTTGTTAACATCAGTACAAATTTAAAAAAAAATAAAAACGGCCCCCAATGTTTTGTTTGTTGCAGCGTGAGAACGTCTGTCATTGTTTCGGTTTCGAGAAAATTTTATCATTTTCATTTTTTACACATTGTTACGTTGATTTATACCGAGTATACTTGAAACTTACCCAAGTTCATTTTCAATGCCTTAACGAAGGATGCTAATTTGCAATTTCTGTAAATTTTTTCTCTCTTCTCTTTTTTTCTATTTCTTTTTGATATTCGATTCAAAATCAGTTTTAATCTGGGAGTGTTTTGTTTTATACAATATTTTAAATAAGCTATGTATATTGGACGTATATTTCTGTCAGTATAGTTTTTCCAAACTAAACCTCGCTAATCAGGTCCTGAAGACGAAATAGATAAAAATTCCGAAAGCTACACTGATATAAAAGAGTTTTCTTAACCAAAAAGTCTCCAGTCTTCTAAGGACTAATCCGTATTAGCCACACTGTTATTTATTTCATCATCTCCTAAAATTTCTACGTGTGTTTCCACACTGTTACTTGTAGACACTTTAAGTTTCTTGGCAGTGTCTTCTTTCTCCCCAAGAACTTTCTTTCCAATTTCCTTTTTATATTTGATAGAATTCTCTGTATATCCTTCCAAAACAGAAGTAGAACGCCAACCACCATGTCTTTTGAGTGCTGATGTTCTTGCTTCTGCATCAGCTAAAAAGGAAGCAGCGCACCGTCGAAAGCAGTGGCCTCTGACCTCTGTACTCTCTAGTATTGGGAGCACTAAGATAATCGGCAATCATTGTAGGTATAGCACCAATAGTATTGATGTCTACAGGTTGCACACCACATCTGGAGTTTCTGTACAAAATGAAAGCCGATGATCAATGTTGGAAGGGCGCAGATTGGAATTGGAATTGTAAAAAATGAGAATGATAAAATTTCTCGAAATCGAAACAATGACAGACGTCCGCACACTACAACAAACAAAACAGTGAGGACGGTGTTATTATTTTTTTAATTTGTACTAATGTTAACAAATTCATTATTAATAATGTTGTTATTATTATCATTATTATGTTGCTTTTCTCATCTGAAGATGATGCACTTATCCATTCTAAATGCAAATTTAAATTTTGCCATTTATTAACATAAATAACAATTCATTAAATAAAGTTACTGTTTTATGACTATTTAATTTTCTTAAGGGGCTATAGGAAAAATAGTGTACATAACTCTATGGAACGTGTATTTTATACGCTTGTGTAATTTATCTGTTATTATTATTTAAAAACTTGTGCGATGTAACAGCACGAAACGCTTAAAACTTACTATAAACGTAACTCAACTTTACACCCCTAACTATCGCCCCCGTGCATCTCAGACCCCAAAACCCAACCCATTCGATGTTGGCTGGTTCATCCTCTTTTCAAATAGTCCAAAATCAAAATTGGATGTTTCACAAAGTATGCGATGTAAGAGCACCGAACGCTTCCGTGTCCAAAAAATCGTTTTAATCCCCTCGAATCTTACATTTTCTATCCCTCAACCCAAAATTCGAATTTGGCGAGATTTAAAACGACACCAAAAACATTAACCTGGCATACGTAGAACTTTCAAAAATTCTCAAAAACTGCGAAATTTCCAGGCGTCACATAAATCATTTTCAATGTTAATAATATTCGTAGTATTTATTTGGTACAAAACATATTGATAAATTCATTTATTTTGGCAGAGATTTCTGGGTTATGAGAAGAACCGTACCTATCTTGAAATTTATGGCTTTCTTGTTCAATCGATTTATTTCTTTTTGAAAAATTCAGGGAAAATTTCTCCATACTATTGAAAGAATTATTTACTGAGATGTAACAAATTACAGAAGTTGGTATTAGATAAAAGCAATGTTTTCTTATTATTTTTTCAAAATTAGAAAAACAGAAATTTTCTGTAGTTTTGTTTTCATTTCATAAATTGTCTAACCGTTTATCTTCGGTTACCTCCTTTCACTTTCCTTACTGTTCTCGTATTTTCTTATTAGTACTAGAATTGTGCCGCCTTTTACAAAGAAGGGAACAAGTTAATTTCGATCTCATGGGATTTCGATCTGATGAGACAAAAATACTTTTCTTCACAAGCGATGTTGCCACTTTACTAGCGCTGTCCCCGAGTTACGGAATTTTTCGATCTCGTGGGATTTCGATCTCGTGGGATTTCGATCTCATGGGACTTCGATTTCGTGGCATTTCAATCTCGTGGGACGTCCCGATCCAAAACAATCTCCTGGTATAAATAAGTTGTATTTGTTTTTCAAAGCCTGCTTTTTATTTTATTCGTAATAAATTTGGAGTGACCGACAATTTCAGAAATAGTAGTATAAATTTGTATTATTTTTAGCCGTACGCCCATATAAATGTTCCGAATGCCCTCGAAGATTTGCTTGTTCGGGTGATAAAACTTTGCATATGAGAATTCATACAGGAGAAAAGCCTTTCTTATGTACAACTTGTGGTAAAGCATTTTCAAGGACGTCTCACTTAAAGATGCATACGAGAACACACACAGGTAAGTAGGATTTATGAAGGTGACTCAGATACGAACTGGAATTTGGTCACTGCTTACCGAATTAACTGCTCTTTAAGAAACTCACTGTACAGTTACACCCAGGTGGTTGTTGACGCTTTTGGTGACCTCGAACTGTACATTATTTATGGTCATCAACCTCACCAAAAGAAAAACCCCATTTTTGTTGTTCTTGAGACCTGTAATTATTTTTATTATTTCCTGTATTGCTGGTTCTCCCATTATTTCGTTTCCAATTTCTGTTCTAATTATTTTGTATATTCAGCATCATTGTAAATCCAAGATGGCCGCCACCACAAAATGGCGGATTAGATATTCCCCCCCCCCCTCAATCAAATGAAAGGGCTTAACTAGTAGAATACAGTACACCATGAAAAAGTTAAAAATCCAAGATGGCCGCCATCACAAAATGGATACGTTTTTTCAACCCCCGCAATATGGGTATCAAATGAAAGGGCTTAACTAGTAGAATACAGTACACCATGAAAAATTCAAAATCTAAGGTGGCCGCCACCACGAAATGTCGTATTACTTTTTTCCAATCCCCTCGATATGGGTATCAAATGAAAGTGCTTGACAAGTAGAACACAGTACACTTTAGAAAAATAATAACAAAACAAAAACAAACAAAAAAACCTAAAAACTTGAAAAGCAAATAAGTAAAAAAAATTTCAATTAAACGGTTTTATTACGAGGCTCATCCGCAAATTAAGTTCCAATTGGTCATAAAAGTTATAAGACTTTTTCTTTCAATTGTTTTATTTGTATTTCCTTAAATGTACCTTAAACTACTTCCCTACATAATCGCCGCTTAATTTAAGCATTTATCATAGCGTGGCACAAGTTTTTGTATGCCAGTGTCTGTGAAATTTGCGTCCAACACTCGGTTCAACATTTTCATCCAATTCTGAACCAGATAATCTTTACTTCTTCATAGTTATTGCATCGCTGACTTGCTAAAAGTTTCTTAAGTTGGAGAAAGAGAGATGAAAACCACTTGGTGCAAAATCAGGGTTATAAGGCGGATAATCAAAAATTTCCCATTGAAATTTTGTCAAGAGTGCTCGTGTCGAAGCGGCTGCGTGAGGTCGGGCATTGTCATGCAGCAAAAAAATCCCAAACAGAGAAGACCTGACCTTCTGTTCTTTATTCTCTCCAAAAAATTTCTGCGCTCCGAACTTTTTTTGCATTTAAAAATTCAATCACAGATCGTATTTCGCAACAGAACGGATTTTCTATACTGCGCTCATTTTGACTTGACGCAATGTCATACGTTTGCTGTCAACGATATATGAATAATTTGTCTTCCAAGGCCTTCGTATTTAGTACTGAAGTTTTCCTGGCCAGATTTGTCCCAATCGCACCATTTGCTTAAAACATATCCACGGTCGGAACTTACTTTGTGGATATGCCTCGTATAAAGAAACATAATATTGATGTAGATAATGTAGTATGTAAAAGCTAAAAAATAATTAGGTAGGTACCAGGTACCAGTCATCACACCACTCTCCTCATCAATCTCTAGAGCATTGATCAGAGTAAAATAAAATCGTGGGGCCTAGCGTAACCTGAGTAAATATGTAAATGATCGTTCTGCGATGTTGTCTATTGAGAAGATGCATCCAAAGCATATCTATATGAGCGGTTGACTGTAGGTAATAGAAATTCCACTCGCCCCACGATTTTATTTTAGTCTGATCAATGCTCTAGGTCAGGCCCGTGCAACCTGTGGCCCCTCTGGCATTTTTATGCGACCCGCGGCACAGGAGTGATGAACTGAATACATATTTAAAAAAATAAAGCAAAGTAATGACTTTTAAGAAAATGAAAAATCTTCGAACAAGGAACACATAAAACACACCGTTTCATGTACAACACATGCCGTGTTTGTACATTTCATGAACTGGATGTCTGAATACAGTTTCTGCCATGAAAAAGTTTTTTTTTTCTAACAGTCCGTTTCGCAAAATGAACCTTTTAATGGACTGTACAATTACGGAAAGCGCGTAGAACATACAGACATGGTGGTATCTGTGGTGCGACATAATGTACATAATTTCTTTATGTAACCAGTATGCGTTATGGGGCCTCGCTCGGCTAAATTCAGGCCAATTCTTCCACCACAACACGCGTTGTTAACTATTTCCACGTTAATTCAAAGGTGTCAGGCAACTCCCTCCACGTCGGGATGGCTAACGCGCTGGTTCTGTAATCGAGATATCCACAGATCAAACTTAGTTTGTTGCCATTTTTTCGTTTGTTACTGTTTTTTGCGTTAACTCCGAATTTGCATTTAAAGTTTTACAGCTCAGAATCTGTGTGTCTGGTGTCCCGTCAGATAAGAGAATCACATTCCAAGAAAACAGTTTATTTCTTGATTTATAACACCTGAGGTCGCCCAAATTCAGCCGAGGAAGCTGACTGGTTACATAAAGGAATTACAGTAGAACCCCTATTATCCGTGCCCTAAGGGACCGGGTAACTCACGGATAATTGAAAAACATGGATAATCCAAATACCTTTTATTTTACATAACAAGCTTTATATTATACATATTATGACATAAAATAAATACTTTTTATTTCATAAAACAAACTACCTACGTATATACGCAACATAACAAATCAAATACTTTTTATTTTATATAACAAACTATACGTGACGTAATAATGCAAAGTAAACTAAACTGAACCAATACAAACACAAGGAAACGTGTCAAAACATATTCTCAGGTGCCGCACGGATAATCCGCATGCCGGATAATCCGCGCACGGATAATAGGGGTTCTACTGTACACACACAATATGCACTAATCGTGGTAGGAGTACGCAGATGCAGTGTGCGCAGTGTTTGTCCATTCAGTCTTGTCCTAAATTATAATTTTTGTACAAGTTTTATTGAAGTACCTGTAAGTTTTGTTAAACATTGTTTGAAGAATAAAATATTTATTTTTTTGCAAATTTTTTCTAAATAATTTGTTTCTTGATGGTAAATATTTTATTTATTTTTACACAAGTTAATAACGTTTTTGTTTAATGTTTCTAGTAAAAAAGTGTATTTTGTTAACTTTTTTTTATTATAAAATGGGAACAAATTAGGTGCTCGATATTATAATCATACTGCAGAGTACACTTTCCCGTTAATTTATACAAATGCATGATTAAGAAATAGAAATTCGATATAAATAACAGACACTCGATTATTATAATGAATGCTCGGTATATAATTCACATGCTCGGTAATATAATAAATACTCGATAAATATGATAGACGCTCGATAAATGTAATGAAAGTTTGATACAAAATTCAAATGCCTCCCATAATAATAAATATTCGATAAAAAATTATAAACTCTCAATTATTATAATGAATGTTCGTCGGTATATAAAGGTATACAAAACGTTGTAACGGTGAAATTTTACACTAAAACATTTTTCGGATTTTAATACTTATTTTATTTAAATTCATATAAGATTATGGTACTTACAACGTGCTAGGAATGTTTGTTATGCTATCTCTAACTTATTTATACCATTTAATGATTAGTTTCTCTCCTTAGCTGCCATCGCAGTTGTCTTTCGCAGATGCCTCCGTCCCAGCCCTCGGCCCTATCTTCTTAGGTCACTGTAGATTTTGTTTCACTTCTAGTTTGAGTTACCTTTATTAGTTTATCAGGTTGAATGAGATTTGTTGAGATTTACCTTTTGTATTACCCTGTTTTCCTGTATCTTTGTCACCTAGCTGGATTCTGGATATTGCCTGTATCTGCTGGTTGTTTATTTTGTTCTCGTCATTATTTGATATTTACCCTCTTTCTGATCAATTCTGTGCGCCTTATTGTTCATCTTTCGGACTTTTGTATTTCATTTAGTTTACGAAATCATTGAGGTAATCTGTCAGACTTTAGGACACCTTTTGGGGTTATGTTTTGATTTTGCGATTTCCCCAGCTGTCATGTGTGAAGATCACCTCGATTGTATTGGTTTTCAGTAGGTCAGTGGTGTACTCATCTATTTCAACTTTCTAAATTGATGCTTTCATTTCTTTAAGTCCTTTATTCTTTTTTCTTTCAACTCGAGAGGTTTCCTTAAGGTTTCTATCATCCTTATTATATTTCTGCTCGGGGTTGCAAGTCTTCAGAGCGTTTCTTTCCATCTGTTTATTATTCTGCACCCGGCGACGCCTATGCTTTTTGATGTTGGTTTAGGGAGTTTGGATTTGGATTTTCATAGGTTGATCGCCGCGTATTCTTCACGTGCGCGTTTTTTTTCAAAATTTGCAATTTCCGCTAGCCATTTCTCACTTCTAGTCCGATTTCGAAGGTATTTGGTTTAGTGTGTTCCGGAGAGTAGTGAAGTTATTTTTTCATAGCCAAGAAATTGGGATTTTCTCCGGACATATATTCCAGACGTCGTTTCAGCCCTAGTTTTGGTTTGTAGGAAGCGTCGTCTACTCCCGATTTGGGGATTTTGGGCCAATATACTGTCGATTTTAGTTGGAAGTTTGTTGGGAACGCATTTTTTTGTACCTACTACGTTTTGGTACAACGTTTTTTGGATTGCGTTTTGGATCACGTGTTTCTTGAGAACGTACCTATTTTGTGGATCACGTGTTGGACATTATCTGGATAGCCTATCCATCTGCAGATATTGTTGAGTCGCAAGTTACCCGGCGGCCCAGCTGACCATCGATCATCTCTGTAAGGTCAGATAGTTTTTGTCCCCAGTCCGTTTGGAACACCGTGTCCAGCGGCTGGCTTGTAAGTTGCGCCCGGCACAGCTTTTTGGGCCAATTTTGTGTTCGTTTTTTTGTGATTTCGCGTCGCCCGTCCGATCGAACTTTCGTCTCCGTTCGGCTAGTTTCATATGTAGATGCCTGGCCACGGCTTGTTGTGGTCACCCTGTTTGTTCTTTTGGACTTTTGTAAAATTTATTCATTTATTAACTTTGTTTCTTTTGCTCACGTAGTTAAGTAGTTTATTATTGTTTAAAATTCGTTTAGTCAGTACTTAATAATTTTGGTTCATTTTGTTTATAGTCACTTCAATAATTTTGCTTAGTTTTGAATTTAATAGTAATACACTGCTCAAAAAAATTAGCAGACCACTATTAAAAATTATTATCAAATAATATGTAGATGTAAAGTTTGTTTTATATATATTTATAAAGTTAGAGCTATTCTAGTTCAAAATGACTCCTTAAGAAGCATCCCTGCCTTAATATTCTTAATTTTTGAATCTTTTTAGCCAAGAGATCTAAATAAAGTCAGCTAAGTTTAAATCATATCGATTTAGTAAGTCATGTAAAATTGGTGACAATTGAATGTAGACGTCATAATTAGTTGCATTAGTAAAAATTTACACTTTGCGGTACAAAATGAGACATCTTTCAGAAAACGAAGTTGCAAAAGTAGTTGCTTTGATAGAAGATGGTAGAAGCTCCCTTATGCTGCAAGGGTTGTCGGTGTAAGTCATTTCGTTATTTTAAGGCTGTGGAATCGGTATCGGGAAACGGAAAGTCTAAGTAGAAGACCTGCAGACGACTTGCAGAGGGCCACTGGAATCCAAATTTCTGAGCAAACTGCGAGGAATAGGTTAAAGGAAAATCATCTGAGGTTCCGCGGGCCAGCCCGCAAACCGCGTTTAACTCGGGAGCATAGAAGAGCGAGATTAACGTTCACTTTAGATCATGCAAACTGGGATGTGGACCGGTGGTTGTCTGTTCTCTTTTCGGACGAGTCTAGGTTTCGCCTTACATGTAGTGATGGCCGAGTTAAGGTGTGGGCTCGTCGTGGAGAGCGTTATGCTAAAGGGTTGGTCATGGAAACCGACAAATTTGGAGTTGGATCCGACATGGTCTGGGCAGGCATAAGTTTGCATAACAGAACGGACCTCGTAGCAGTTCCAGGAAGGCTAAATGCTGCGAGGTATGTAGAAGAAATTCTTGCAGATCACGTGGTACCTGCAGCCATCGTTGTGGGTCCTGGATTCATCTTCCAACAGGATAATGCGACACCCCACATAGCGGCCCTAACCAGAAACTTCCTGGAAGAACAGCGAATTCCAGTCATGGAGTGGCCTGCTTTAAGCCCCGACTTGAATCCTATTGAAAACCTTTGGGATGAGCTTGATCGGAGGCTCAGGGCCCGTCCGGCGGCATCAGAAACTCATGAAGATTTAACAGCTGCACTGGTACAAGAATGGGAGGATATTCCGCAGGACAACATCCGGCGGCTTATTCTGAGTATGCCCAGAAGATGCCAGGCAGTTATTTTAGCCCGAGGAGGCCACACACGGTATTAGGTGTTATCGAGAATGTAAAAAGAACACTTAGGTAATTTAATTATTGTTGTCACTTTCAGGAATTAACAGCATCTTGTATTTTGTCAATTATAAATCTGGTTGTTTTATTGCTTTTCTTGTTGTTCGTCGTAAAATACTTTACAGTTACTATATTAACCCATTTTGTGCCCTTATATTAATAAATTTTAAGATCACTATGATTTTTAATACTGGTCCGCTAATTTTTTTGAGCAGTGTATCTATTTTTTTGTCAAGATTTAGTAACAGTCGATACTCCCGTTTGCGTCTGACTTCATTGTTGTAGTTAGCGTGCGTGCGATTGACCCGTCGGTGCGCTGCGCGTGCGGAGCTCCATTCGTGTAGTGTATTTACCTCGTCATCCGCGCCTATTTTTGATTTTCTCTTTTTTTGCGCAACGTTAGTACCGGGTGTCTAAATTTCACCCAGGTTTATGTTCATTGCTTTTTTTTTATATTTATATTATATATATTCATTGATAATTAATTTGTTGATATCATTGGTGTTTTTTGGTATTGCTATTATATATATATTGTCAGATATCGCCATATCTGGTTTACATACCTATTTTGTTTTTTTATTATATGATATACTATTTGACTACGTTTTTTCTTTTGTTATTTTATTGTGCCCTATTGTGTACCAGCGGCTTTTAGGAGTTGTAGTCGTTGTGTGTTGGCTACAGAGGATCAGCCAACAACTCCTTGGCGCCCTTTTCCTGTTTTTAACCCACCCCATCTTCGGCTTCGAGCATAGCTGCGGCAGGATCCTCCATTGTGGCGTTAGTCTTTTAGGTTGTGTCACAACGTACTGCTTTGTTTTATACTTGCCTGTCACTGAATACAGCCAAAAAAGTTGTTCCACGGCCCACTATTTCCGGTCTTCGGGCAAGCGGAGCGAGTGGAGCGTTTAAGTCTCCCCCCCGAGCGTTTATTTAGTACCCCATCGGGATAATTCAATTATATCAAGCAAAATTTGATTTAATAGTGAACCCGACTTATCGAGCATTTACATTTTTTTAGAGCGCTTATTTGATTAAAGTAGCGACCAGAACTTATAGTGCAAATGAGATACTTTATCGGGTGAATTTCTTTAAAATACAAAGCAAATTGAATTAGTTTATTCGGCATTTTTATATTTTATCGAGCATTAATTATTTTATATCGAGCATTTATTATTTTTTAGTATGCAAAATTCATTAAATTATCGGGTGTAAATTACGACCCTTATAAAATCTCAATATTAAGGCGTTTGTCTTTAATTATTCAAAATACTCAGGACCCACCACATCGAGGGAACACTTGATAGACAGTAGTGCGGCCCACTAAGGTTTCATAAAATTTGCTAATGGCCCTCTCGCTTAAAAGGTTGCGCGGGCCTGCTCTGGGTTGATGAGGAGAGTGGTTTGATGACTGGTACCTGGTACCTGCCTAATTATTTTTTAGCTTTTAGTACATTATCTGCGTCATTATTGTTTCTTTACAATAAAACCTTTAACTTAAAAAAATTTTTTTACTTATTTTATTTGTTATTACAGATTTCTTGGTTTGATAAATCTTTAGTAGGGTATTAGCAAGTAGTCAATCCAGAGGGTTTCAGATGTTAATTTGATCTTATTTTTATATCATTGTAATTTTCATAACTTGGAATATTGATCTTACATCTTCACTATCTTTTATGTAAAAAGGTACTCTTTGTCTTTTTCGCTAATGAGAACCATTTGTGTGAGATATTAGTTGTGTGTGAGTCTGCACATCTTTTCCTTAGTGTAACCAAAAAATGTAACAACTGTATTCAAGCAAATCAAATTTTCTGAGTCTTGGTACAATCACTATCCCAACGGACTTGTACCTTGACGGAGTTCTAGTAATACTAGAACGGGTGGGATGGCTTGCATGCTTCAATGATCTAAAGAGCAGAACCATAGGTTTAACCATATTGAAGGGGTTTTTATTTGAGAAGACAGACTAAATCAAGTCCCTGAAAGGGGGCAGCAACTCTTTCAGTAATCAGAGTGGCAGAGATCATGAGGGTCGGTATGGCACTGTGATACACACTACTGCGATGTGGAAGGCAACGGGAAACCACAACATTATTCTATCCCTAGTACAGCGTACTTTTAATTTATGATGATGGCACCATCTGGAGTAAAATATTCCTGAGATAAAATAGTCCCACATTCAGATCTCTGGGCGGGGACTGCTTCGGTGGGAGTCATCAGCAATGATAAGTGTAACATCTCACGAGTCGGAGCGTGGAATGTTAGAAGCATGAAACAAGTAGGAAAGTTAGAAAATTTGAAAATTGAGATGGATAGGTTAGCATTAGACGTGGTAGGTATTAGTGAAGTGCGATGGCCAGAAGCTGGAGACTTCTGGAGCGGAGATTTTAGAGTAATACATACAGTATCAGTAGGAGGAAATTCGGGAGTAGAAATTGTTATGCGGAAAAAAGTAGGGCAGAGTGTAGAACATTTTTTACAGCAAAGTGACAGGGTAGGCTAGGTTAGATTCGAAACCTGTAAAAACAGTAATAATACAGGTATATAAGCCCACTTCCAACTACAGTGATGAGGCCGTGGAGGCAGTTTATAATGATATTGAATATGTGCTAGGTTTTGTTAGAGGGCACGAAAATTTAATAATTGTAGGAGATTTCAATGCAGTCGTAGGCACAGGGAGAGAAGGCGGAATAGTTGGCCCCTTTGGATTAGGCAATAGGAACGATGGGGGAGTTATACTGATAGAATTCTGCGATAAACATAACCTAACGGTCGTAAATACTCTATTTCACTATCACGTTATGAGACGCTATATGTGTAAGATGCCAGCAGACCTAGGGAGGTATTAAATAGATTACGTTTTCGTTAGGTCAGGTTAGGCAAAGATTTAGAAATCAAGTTAGGGACTGTAGAAGTTATTCAGGAGCAGATATAGATAGTGATTACAACACACTTGTTTTGAAGGCCAATCTTAAATTCAAATTTTGAAAAACAAAGCAGAAGAAGGTATCTTGACCTAGAAAAAATAAAAGATGATGAAGCGCGCGATAAGTTCGAGAAAAAGACAAACGATTCTAAAGGGCGCGTGTGAAGATATTGTTAGGGACATAGAGGCAGAATGGAATTGCATTAAAAATAGTTTAGATTCCGCAGCTAGATATTTTGGGTCATAAACAGAATGAAAATAAAAAACCCTGGATAACAAAACATATTGTGAGTCTAATAGAGGAAAGGCGAAAATATAAAAATAGGTTAGATGAAAGAGGGAAACAAAGATACAAGGCGATCAAGTTGGAAATTATTCGGAAATGTAGGAAAGCGAAAGAGCAATGGATCGATAATAAATGCAAAGAAGTGGAAGATCAGTTCGGAGTAGGAAAGACTGATGAAGCATATAAAATAATTAGGATCAATTTTAGAGAAATTGGATCTAGTATTAAAAACATTAGAAATGAGGCAGGAGATATCCTAATCGGAAGCGAGGAGAAGGCAGATAGGTGGAAAGAATATTTGAGAAACTTATATGCGGGACAGGAAGTACGAGATATATTAGAAAGCGAAAGCAGTGTAGAGGGGGACAACCAAGGGTGTCCTATAATAAGAGAAGAGTATGAGCTAGCAGTAAAAAGTTTAAGAAACAATAAAGCACCAGGTATAGATGGCTTACAGGCAGAAATCTTAAAGTGCGCAGGTCAAGAGGTAATAGATCATTTATTTAAATTAGTTACAGTACAGACTCATTAATCCGGATCCTTAATAGTCCGGATTATTCGGTAATCCGGATAGTTCCTTGATTGCATTGCATACTTTGTAATCCGGATAATTTCAGTTTCGGTAATCCGAATGCGCCTCTAACGTACCTTTTAAACGCTTTGCGGGCGCGTCACCCCCTCCTAAGGTGTTTTTCTAACCAATCTCCAAATACTTGCCAAATCAGGCGTTCGGCGGCGAACCCGAATCAGCGTTGTCACAGCTACTACAAATGTATGAATCTAGTACATTTTTGACCTGATCGTACAAAAATACATTTTAAATTATTTTTCCGATTTAATGCTGGCTATTCCACTGGTACAAGTTGATTTTGGTCAACTGGGTGTGGCGGCGAGGGTATCAAAGGGTGAAAATAAAAATGCCGGCAATCCGCACACTTCCTTGCAGCTTATGGATGCCGAGGCGGCTTCTTTGTTTTGCAAAGCCGTCGCATTGGAGTTCGAGAACATTTTGACATTAACGACTTTGCTTGATGAAATTCAAAATTTACGACTAAAGGTACGCTTTTGTTTGCGCCGGTAGACGCGGCGTGTACCAGCAGCCGACACACCCGTTGTACTTCTCCAATAGTATTTAAATAGAACTGCTCTCGTTTGTGCGTTTAACCTGCCGGCCGGTGCATTCATGTTCAAATGCGACTGTGTCCGTCGCGCGTGTCGGCCGCCGGTACGTGCCGCATCTACCGACGCAAACGAAAGTGTCCATTTACTATTTTTCAACACTGTATAAATGCTCTTTACCCCATGCCCTGAATTCACAGAAGCCGATTAGACAGATTTAAGCATTCAACAATGTATAGATTGGGCTGAAAAGAACAACGCACCCCTAAATGAATTGTTAATACTCAGGCATCAAGCATTTTGTTTGAGTCAGCAGAAGGTCAGCCAAACTAAAATTACAGACTTTATTTATTAATGTAGGTAGTAGAAGCAATTATGCAAAAGTGTTTTTATGTTCATTTTACCCGTTTTGTATGTTTTTACAATGAAATCATTAAAAATCCCTCTTGTTCAGTTCTTTTATTAACAAATATAGATTGATTTAATAATCCGGATTTTTCAATAATCCGGATCGCCCATGTTTTTATTGGTCCGGATTATCGAGTCTGTACTGTATATATATAGGGTCCTGCATCTCACCTCCCGTCTTCTACTACACATAAACGATTTATTTTAGAACAATGATTCAAACGGGACAATAGACTGTTGGTTAGAGAGCACATTTTAAAAATATTTTTGAATATATAGGGAATCCCGAAAATTGGTGGTACATCAAAGTTGTATTTTTTTAAATGGAACGCTCTGTAGTCTTATAGATTTTTAAGATCCTTTCCAGCTACTGTACATATCCCTAGAATATTATCAAATTTGATTTGATAGTTCCAGAGGAATAAATGAAAATTTGAAAAAAAAAAATTTTTCCTCATTTTAAAAAATTATAAAAAGTAGAAGAAACATCTTCAAACCAAAACTAAGCAGCAGGTTGCTTATAATGAAAGGTCAGTTTATCCTACTATGAATATCGTAAAAATAACTTATACAGGATGTTCAAAATTCACTGCCAAACTTTCCAAAATGTAATGCTATTTTTCTCAATTTTTTTCAAATGGGACACCCTGTATATTTTTATCCCGTCGGATGCAGAATTAAAAAATGAACAAGTTTTCTAATTACAATTATCTCGACATTCTCAAAGGTCTCACAGATATTCGTAAAATCGTAAAATTATTATCTAATATTTATTATCTAATAATTTTACTTGGCAGTTTTCAAATCAATTACTAGAACATATGCTTCGTATGTTTTTCTTTCTTTTGGAGGTACAAATGGAGGCGGGTATGAAATGATCTTCCTAATAGCTCGGGTGTAATGTTTTGAAATGCTTTTCTAATTCTTTGTTGCATGTTTTCTGTTGTGATTGGAGGTTCCTTATAAACGATTTCCTTAACTTAGCCCCACAAAAAGAAATCCAATTTAGTTAAGTCGGGTGATCGGGGCGGCCAATTACATGGCCATCCTCTTCCAATCCACCGATTTGAAAAGGTTGTATTGAGATTGCCCCTGACTCGTAATGAACATTGTACTGGGCCTCCGTCGTGCTGCAGCCACATTGCATCTCTCAAAGCTATTGGTAAATTTTGACATAAATTTGGCAACTGATTTTGCAAAAAAAATCTTTAAATTGTCTAAAAATCTTTAAATTGTGGTCGGAATAGAGTCCATTAGTGAAACGGCGAAATCAGAGCGCGAAATTTAAAACGCTATCGTACGGGAATAGTTGCATAAAATTTTTCAATGCATTTTAAATGGAGCTTCGATGACCTTGGACTTCACTTTCTATTTTTACCTTTAATCCTGATTTCTTAACATTAAATCAATATATGGCGATTACTATGAAGCTTTTTCTCGGTGTTTGCCTTATAAAAACAGTTATTTATGCAGTCATTTTGTTTAAAACTAAAATTCAACAAACTACTACAATTTACGGGTGTCTGTGCTAGAACCGGCACAGTATGATTCTCGGTATGATTTAAAACGTCCATAAACAAGTCGTTAACAACACTAATTTTTAACATTTTCTTTTCCATTTTACACTTCTTAAATATAAATAAATTCTTAAACCACCTATTAAATACATATTAATCCATAAGTAACCCGAAGAAATAAACAACTTAACCTCGAAACCGTGCAGCAAACGTCAAAATAATCTCCAATGGTCTAAACAAGACATACGTTCTTTTCTAATAGGTACTGGGCTCCGTTTTAAAATATTTCTGAAATTAAGTTGTATTTTAAGTTCTTTTTGAAAATGTAACAACTGGAAAGAACAGTCTTTATGTCACTTGCAGAATCCCTGTTAAAAAATGCACCGAATTTAAATAATCAGTGTTTAAAATCTATGTCCCATAAGAGCTCCATGATAACATAACCTAACTAATGGACTCTATAGTATTGGAAGTTATGGCGATTTAAAAATTCGTTTTTGTGAAATGTGGCTTCATCAGAAAACAAAACCTTATCAAAAAACTCAAAATTTATCCTCATGTGAGCTTGAGCCCAATTGCAAAATTTGACGCTTTCCTCAGAATCTACATCGAAAAGTACTTGATGAAATTGGATATGATAGGCATGAAAGCGGCTGTCCTTTAAAATTCGTTTTAACAGTTCTTCACTTACACCTATGGCATCACCGACAGCTTTTTGGCTAACGGAAGGATTTTCCGTAACACAGTTCATTTTCTTCATTTCGCGCGGGTCTTTTTCTAACTGGTTTTGTATAGTCCACATGTCCCATTTGTACAAATCTCTCTGATAAGTTTTCAAGGCTCTTTTTGTCTGGATGCCTTCGTTCCAGATAACGCTGTGCGTAAACTTGACTTGCCAAAAAACAGTTTTTTTCGGATTCTCCTAATATGAAAATCATATGTGTAATAATAGTTTTTGACGAATATCTGGTGAAACCTTTAAGAATGTCGAGATATTTGTAATTAAAAGACATGTTCATTTTTTAATTCTGCATCCGACGGGATACAAATACATATACAGGGTGTCCCATTTGAAAAAATGTATATTCAAAAATATTTTTAAAATGTGCTCTCTGAACAACAGTCTATTGTCTTGTTTGAATCATTTTTCTAAAATAAATCGTTTCGGTGTAGTAGAAAACGGGAGGTGAGATGCAGATTCCAGAAGATTACAAACAGAACATCATAGTAGCTTTGCGAAAACGAAAAGGCGCAGATAGGTGCAAAAATTTTAGAACTATCAGTGTAACTTCCCAAGCGTCAAAAATTTTAACTAGAATTGTGCAAAGAAGGATGGAGAAAAGGGCGGAAGAAATATTAGGAGAAGATCAGTTCGGATTTAGATGTAATAGAGACGCGCAAGGCCATTTTAGCTTTAGAGTATTTATAGAAAAAACAATAGAAAAGGGAAAGAGCGTTTATATAGGGTTTGTAGACAACGTAAAATGGGGGAAGATGTTCGAAGTGCTCAGAAAGGTAGGGATGAAATATAGGGACAGAAGAATAATAAATACTCTACAAAGAGCAAAAGGCAGTTATAGAATTTGAGCAGGAACGAAGAGAAGTAGATATCTGGAAGGGAGTGAGACAGGGATGTGCAGTCACCTCTAGTTTTTAACTTATATATCGAAGATGCGATTAATATTGTTAAGGACAGGACAGCCTCAGGGATTAATGTACAGGGTCAAACTATTAACATGCTCAGATTTGCGGATGGTGTAACAGTGTTAGCATCTAGCAAAGAATTAAGAGTGGCTTTGAATGAAATGGAGGCAGTTTTGACGCAGCGCTATGGCATGAAAATCAATAAAAAGAAAACGAAAATTTTGGTATGTAGAGGGAGTGAAAATAGAACTAAATAGAACTGTTATGTTCGGGAACTGTTAATGTAGAAATTCGGAAGAGACTCTTAAAGTCATATGTATGGAGCACGGCATTATATGGGTGCGAGACTTGGACAATAGGAGAAGCAGATCGAAAAAGAGTAGAAGCGTTTGAAATGTGGTGCCTCAGCCACATGATGAAGATATCATGGAGAGGTAAGGTTAGCAATAGGGAAGTATTAGAAAGTTGGGGAAAAGCGAAAAGTATGGAAGACAATAAAGAATAGGAGAGATAGGATGGTAGGATACCTTCTAAAACACGAAGGAATAGTTCGCGCCATACTAGAGTCAGATAGGAATAAAAAGAGATAGGGGTAGACCTAGATTAGACTACTGCTCTCAAATAGTTAAAGATGTAGGATGTTCTACTTTTAGAGAAATGCGTAGGTTAGCTCAGAATAGAAAAGGATAGAAGTACGCGTCCAACCAGTCTTTGGACTGAGAACGTTATGATGATGGTACATTCAGTTACAAAAATCAGAAAAACAAAATAAAATGTCAATTCAATAACCGAATAGCTGTCAATTTACTTTTATTATAATTTTCGTAATAGTACGCTGGATAGCGACATTTTTGATAAATGATTTTGGCAGTGTTCATGTTCACGTACATTGTAAATTGTGTGTTGACACACACTGAATAAAAATATGCGATTGACAGTCATATTTCCCGATGCCGACACCATGAGACAACGCGTCAACCGATATCGGGCGCCAACGTGTTTTTGCCAATTTACAATAAACCAAAAAGTCTGTATCATTGTTTTTTACTTCCATGTTCTGTATAAGGAAATGAAAGTATTGTATTACCGACAAAAATTCATGTCCGAGATAAGGTCAGATTCGTATTGTACAAACTTCAAAACTTCGAGAAAAAGTTTTCTTAACTTCGTGTCTGTGCATGCATGCGTGCGTGGGTGGGTGATGTGTGTGTGTGTGTGTGTGTGTGTGTGTGTGTGTGTGTGTGTGGGTGTGTGTGTGTGTGTGTGTGTGGGTGTGCGTGTGCGTGTGCGTGTGCGTGTGCGTGTGCGTGTGCGTGTGCGTGTGCGTGGGCGTGTGCGTGTGCGTGGGCGTGTGCGTGTGCGTGTGCGTGTGCGTGTGCGTGTGCGTGTGCGTGTGCGTGTGCGTGTGCGTGTGCGTGTGCGTGTGTGTGTGTGGAGAACCGTCGCGCAACTTTCCGTTCAAAACTTTTGAATGTACAGATTTGAATTAATTCCAAATTGCGTGTGTGTGGGGCCCTTAAATCGGGGAACACACGTTGGCTGAAGTGCTGTCTTTCATCACGTCTGCATCGGCAATATGACTGTGATATCCCTCTGCCAATCGCATATTCTTAATCAAGGGATCATAATTAACAAAATAAACCAAAATTCAAATGCACTAAAATGATTAAGTAGAGCTACTTTTCCAAACATGTTCAAAACCTCTGCCTCTGCTTAAGGATGGCTCAGGACCTCTGCCTTCGGTATTTTCCTGGCTTTTATGATGCAATTAATAAATTTCATCAAGGCAGAGGCGCTGAAAAGATTTAGGGTGCCTTATTTTTTGACATTTTTGACAACCTATCAATTGTAAAATGTCCAACTCGGGAGGGACAGAGGTCTATTTTCTTATTTGTCATTGCCCAAAACTACCAAATTGACATCCTCTGTCACCCGCTAAACTTATATTATACATTTAATCAATTTTGCCTTCCCAAAAAAATTACTCGAAATTTCTCGGACTGCGGAGGACCTCTCCTTGGGTATTTTCTTGTTTTTTATGATTAAATTAATAAATTTAATCATAAGACAGAGGCGCTATACTTGGGCCGCCCAACAGACGGAGTGATCACCCTGCAATCATGAGCTCTAGGCAGGACCACTATTAATTTAGGACGACCGAACTGCAGCGATGAGCTTTCTTTAGACCCAACGAAGTCGCATCACTCCAATTCGGTCGTCATGAATTAATATTGGCCCCGCTAAAGCACGTTCTTGCAGGGTATCACTCAGTCTGTTCGGCGGCCCAAGTATAATATGATTTAGTATAAATATTTTTTATTACATTTTTGACGACCCGTTAATTATAAAATGTCCGACGCTGGGTACGCAGAGGTTGATTTTCCTATTTGTCATCACACAAACTACCAAATTTATAACGCAATGCAACGCTAAAATCATTTTGTATTTTTTGTTGCTATCCAGCGTACTATAAGTTGCATCTTTGATATTTAATATGGTACGTATATTCTTTTGAAGATATGACTAACGTGTTAGCAAGAGCTTTTGGAAATTGTCATGAAGTGCAAAGACTCTATGCCGAACAATTTCCCAATCGCCAGTTACCTTATCATACCACTTTCAGTTCAGTCGATCGACGGTTGCGAAAGACTGGCTCTTTTAAAGAAAATATTGCAGACTGAGGCCGAAATAGGAATGTAAGGACCGTGGGAGTGGAGAAAAGGATTCTAAATAATATTGAAGAAGATCCAAGTACCAGTATTCTCATGATTGCTAGACAGGAAAATTTGGCCCCAACCACTGTTTGGAGAGTGTTGAAGGAGCAACTTCTGCATCCTTATCACTTACAAGTACTAAAAGAAGACGATTTCCCACGACAAATAGAGTTTTGTAACTGGTTTGAACGAGAAAATAATAAGAGTTCGAAAGGTTTGTGTTCTTTTCAGACGAGGCAGAATTTTCACATAATGGAATACAGTAGTGTCTGCATATAACGAACCCATTTACAACAAACTACCGGTTAAAACGAACCGCTTATGAAAGTGCTAAAAACACGCCCATAATTAATAACAATATTTGTATTTCCTTTTGTAATGAACCATATTTTGTGCAATTTCAAGGTTCGTTATAAGCAGACAATACTGTATTTAATTTCCGTAATATATATGTGAGATGAAGAAAATCCTAAAACGATCGAAAGAAATCATAAAGATCCTTTGCGTTAAATGTTTGGGCGGGAATTTTTGGGAAACGTTTTAATTGGACCTGTCTTTCTTCCACCAAGATTAACTGGTGAAAATTATGCAGACTTCCTACGATACCAGCTTCTTGACGACGATTCATTGGGCACTCGAAGATGGCATTGGTTTCAGCATGATGGGACCCCACTTTAGTATTATTGCTAGGCAGTATTTCGTCGCCGGATTGAAAGAGGAGGTCCTGTTCCTTGGCCGCCTAGGTCGTCTGATTTAAATCCTCTCGTTTTTTATCGTTCTTGTCATTTAAAACAATTTGTTTATGCAGAATCAGTGGGTAATATTGATTGTCTGCGCCAAAGAATATTGCTCGGATTCCATTTGGTGCGTAATACTGAAGGAATTTTTCGTAGAATTCAGCAGTCCTTTATTAAAAAAATAATAGTACAATAATAATGAAGGTCTTAATCATCACTTTCATAATCGCTAGTATCACTGTCACTGTCGCCTAAAGAAATAATTAATGGTTCAGCTTCACTGATATTGTCTACACTCACTTCATTTTCTAAATATTTGTCCTCAATCTTAATCATGTGATCACAAAGTTTCTTCCAGTCTTCTGGCTTTATTTGATTAAATTCATATTTAGCTAACTTCTGCGAATTTTTAATTTGACGGTAGTATTTTTTGCAGCGACGTAGTTTTTCACTGTCGCCCATATTAACTCGATGGGATTTAAATCTGGCTGATATGGCGGTAAACGCAAAACAGTGTGTCGAACTTGTAGGTTATATACCTCTTCCTATAATGCTTGTAGTCGAGTAAAATCAACCTTTAATTGTGACGAAATTTTTTTTTTGCGTAGAACCAAGTAAAATCTATATGGTTGTGTTCCTTGTATTATTTTCCATACGACTCTTTGGTTTACGACATTTCTGGTCTGTGCAGAACTTTTTTATTTTCGAAAAATGTAAAATTTTGCATATGTATGAAACAGTTGGTTTTTAAAACACAAAACGCCATATCTCAGTAAATATTTGAGATATCGACTTGAATTTTTTTTTAATTAAAGTAGAAACATGAACGCCTCAAACAGTACTAAAATATTTTAAAATATCACAATATTTTTGCGGAAAATAATTAGAAACTTCATTTTACTTCGCTTGTGCATTATAAATTTCAACATGCGACAAACTTTTTTATTTTTGAAAATATGTCTGTATATGCTGCGAATGAAATGAAGAGAAAGGTTGTAAAAAGTTTTTGGAGAAAGAATTATTGACCTATGAGTCATAGTTTTGAAGTTATGATTTTTTTGTCAGGCGCGGCCTAATGAGCGGACGGGTCGTGGCAATGCACATCAGGGTAACGCGTAGCGGACCGATAGTCGGCTACGGATAACGCATAAATGAGTTAAAACATGAAAAGAACTTAGTTTATTTTTATTTCTATTTTATAAGTATAATCAATATTGAGTGTCAGATTCAGCATCTGATTCTTCCTCTTCTAATTTTACTGCAGTATTAACACAATTCTTGCACTTCCAGTCTATAGAATATTTTAAACCTTCTTTTGCACAGTTACATCTATTACTATTACAGTTTTTATCTGGACACAAAAGTGATAAAGGTTGTCTCACAGATGGAAGTATGGGGTCCTGGTTACTAAATAAGGGTTTCCAGTGGTCTTTCTGAAATGTCCAGCCGTATTTTTCTAGGCTTACGAAGTTAATGTTGTTAATGTGACTAGAATACCATGTTTTTAATTGGTACATACATCTAAACTGGGAAAAAATCAAATGCGATTAAATGTATAACAATATACGAATTCGAATACAAACCTTTGCAAATACAATTTAAAATCATCGTCTGTAGTCAGGATTTCAGACGCAGGCCGATTCGTGTGTTAGCCAAAAAAAGTCGTAATTCATTTAATGTTCTCACGTCTTTTTGTTTATTTTTGTATAAATGCAACTGTAATCTCATATGCGCGTTCAAATGGCAGATTTCAGGTTGTCGGCGTTTTTAAGTAATACATCAAGAGCGGAAGAGCGGTTTTCTTCCCAATTTTGTAAACGCACTAGTAGTATCAGACCCAGTGAGACAGTGTATTGCCAAATAAACATTGCGATACAGTTTTGCCAATTTTTTTATAATATATTTTACCATTATAATACGTGTGTTTGTTTTTGGCCTAACTGCATAAAGAGATTACAATTATATAATTCAGGTACGTTACTACAGTAGTGTATGAACAAAATAAGCACGTTCGTATCTACAAATTTGATCAAAATATTTTTACTGTAGATACATTCGTACAATGCACGTAAAATTATGCGCCTGTCTGTCTCGTCCTGATTGCTAAAAAGGGAATGTAATAATGCATAATTTTATATGCATTATAAGAATGTACCTATAGTAAAAATATTTTGTTGAAATCCGTAGATATGGACGAATGGACGTGCTTATTTTGCTTATTATGCAGTTAGGCCATACCAAAAACACACGTATTACCTATAATGGTACAAGATTATAAACAAAATTGACAAAACTGTATCGCAATGTTTATTGGAAATACACTGTTTCACTGGGTGTGATACTACCAGTGCGTTTTACAAAATTGGGAAGAAATCCGCTCTTGATGTATTACTTAAAAACGCCGACAACCTTAAGGATATGATGGACTTACTAAATCTGCCATTTGGACGCACATATGATTGCAGTTGCGTAAGTTTTATATTAATTTATACAAAAATAAACAAAAAGACGTCAGAACATTAAATGAATTAAGATTCTTTTGGCCAAAAACACGAATAGACCAGAGTCTGAAATCCCGCCTACAGACGATGCTTTTAAATTGCACTTGCAAAGGTTTGTATTCGAATTCGTATCTTGTTATACATATGTATAATCGCATTTGATTTTTTCCCACTTTAGATGTATGTACCAATTAAAAACATGGTATTCTAGTCACATTAACAACATCCACTTCGAAAGCGCAGAAAAATACGGATGGACATTCCAGAAAGACCACTGGGAACCCTTATTTAGTAATCACGACCCCATACCTCCATCTTCTATGAGATGGCCTTTATCACTTTTGTGTTCAGATAAAAACTGTAATAGTAATAGATGTAACTGCGCAAAATAAGGTTTAATATATTCTATAGACTGGAAGTGCAAGAATTGTGTTAATACTGCAGTAAAATTAGAAGAGGAAGAATCAGATGCTGAATCTGACACTCAATATTGATTGTATAAAATAGGAATAAAAATAAACTAAGTTCTTTTCATGTTTTAACTCATTTGCGTCGTTATCACAGAGTTGCTTATATACAAATAGAGGGATAATGCCGTGTTGAGAAGTTGACCCAAATTGAAACTGCGCAAGGGGTAGGGGAGCATGCGCTTAGTGCAAACACAGAGCAGGTACCAGGAAATTGTATTCAAAGCACAGGCGCGGCTTATAAAATTTTCAGGCCCTTTCACATATCGCAAAAGCTGCTTAGAAGTAGTTCATTAAATAAAGTACTAACTTTGTAAAATATTGCTTGCTTTCTATTTAGAGAGAATGCCAGTTCACCTCAAGATAATTATTTCGGAGATGAGACAATAATTCAAAGATTCTAGGCTGAATTTAAATGGGATTGAATAAAACTTGAATTTAATTACTTCAAGTTGTTAAGACAAGCCAGGGTTTAATTTTTCTTACAAAAAAGAAAGTGAGTAGGAAGCATATAATGATATAATAGATGACAAAAGTAAATAATTAAAACAAATTCAGTTACTTAGAAAGAAAACGAAATTGTTTTTATTTTGATACAAAGATAATTAGGAACATATTCAACCTGAACACAACCCACACTATTTACCTGTGGGCAGAATAACACAATAAATAAATAAATATTGGTAATGATAACGAAACAAACAATGTATATACCTACATATACAGTTAATGCATTTTTATTGGCATTTTTGGTATTCAATCGTGAAAAATTTATGGATAGCTGATCAGGAGTGGAACCCAGGATCTTCCGTTGGTTAGGTGCTCTACAAATTGAGCTATCACAAATTCCAACAGGCAGAACTCCACCTGGCAAACAGAAGATTCTGCGTTTGACTATCGATACATTTTTCGGGAGAGAATGCTCCACAAATGAGCAGTAAGTGACTTAAGACCCTTTACTTTCTCTACAAATCTTTTAATTCTTCGTCTTGGTGTCCTTTCTTTCTGCCGTAACAACTTTTGGGTAGAGTGAGCTTCAATTACTGTAGATTTCATTTTCCTTGGACTCCAACTGTAAATTAGGTACTTATTATTTACTGGTTAATACAAAAATACAGTGCTTACTAATACATATGATCCAGCCTAACCAATCGCCTTCTTTTCTTCGCAGATCCTCGCAAACCTATAGAATCACTAGTAGAAGTATGCACTTCACCCTCATCTCTTCCCCTTTTCATATCACCACTTGACATAGCACAGGATGTTTTAAGAGATATGGTACTTGCAAGTGACGATCTGCAAATATAAACTACAATACGTATCTGCATCCTCATGCGGAACAGTCTCTAAATTCATTTCAGATGTTGAAGGCCTATAATAGTCAGTAAACAATTATTGTTAAGTAATTATACAGACATTAAAAATAAACATACGCATCACTGGAAGTTGAGGGCTGTGAGACTTGTTTCCCAGATAGCAGAAGAAGTTCATCCATTTCAAAGCTGCAAAAGTGCACGTGTAACAGATCCCGATATATATAAGTATGTATCTAAAAAACATACTCAAGACGTACACGACTTACTAGAGATTAATATTGTTTTTTTTTGGTTTCAATCGCAATGTTGGAATTGCGTCCTTTTTCAGTTCTCCATTATTCAAGAAGGCATCCTCTGCAAAGTGGCGGGAACAAACTGCATTCTGTTCACTCAAGGATTAATCGGCGTTCCTTCCTATAGCAGCTAACCACGACTCTCGTCTTGCAGTAATGAGCCTTAAAGCAGTGAAAGCAACATTAGACAGTTATCCTAGTTTTACATATGCTATTACTTCAAAATAATTATAACAAACTGTATACTTACCGAAGAAAAAACGTACAACTGGCGCTGGTGATCGACTGCTACAAAAAGGTACCATACATGTACGTGGCATCTCCAACTTTATTTACTTTTTGTAGCAATGTACGTATAACAATAATTCGAAGAATTAATCAATGTATGATAAATTTCAACAATTTCACCGCAAATCAAACGTTCGTACAAAAAATAGAAAACGACGTGTGACAAATGACATTTAGTTTAGTTCATTTGGATTTTGGATGACAAGTGACAGACCAAACAAACTCAGAGCGCATGCTCCCCTACCCCGCAACTGGCAAAATTATTTCTCCGTAGTTGGGTCATTTTTCAACGTGCAGGTAGGAGGCAATATCCCTCTATTTGTATATAAGCAACTCTGTGGTCATTATCCGTAGCCGACTATCGGTCCGCTACGCGTTACCCTGATGTGCATTGCCACGACCCGCCCGCTCATTAGGCCGCGCCTGACAAAAAATCATAACTTCAAAACTATGACTCATAGGTCAATAATTCTTTCTCCAAAAACTTTTTACAACCTTTCTCTTCATTTCATTCGCAGAATATACAGACATATTTTCAAAAATAAAAAGTTTGTCGCATGTCGAAATTTATAATGCACAAGCGAAGTAAAATGAAGTTTCTAATTATTTTCCGCAAAAAATATTGTGATATTCTAAAATATTTTAGTACTGTTTGAAGCGTTCATGTTTCTACTTTAATTTAAAAAAAAATTCAAGTCGATATCTCAAATATTTACTGAGATATGGCCTGTTGTGTTTTAAAAACCAACTGTTCCATACATATGCAAAATTTTACATTTTTCGAAAATAAAAAAGTTCTGCACAGGCCGGAAATGTCGTAAACCAAAGATTCATATGGAAAATAATACAAGGAACACAACCATATAGATTTTATTTGGTTCTACGTTGAAATTTTTTTTTTCGAGAAATAAGCGAGTTAGCGGCCTGGATTTACTCCACTATTGATAATTTCGTACAACTGTGGTTTTAACATATTAGGTTCAAAATTAATATTTTTATTGTTTAGCCATTTAATCATATGTCTTTTTAGAATTCGATGTGGGTGCGGGATTTGCCTGGACGTTGTGGTAGAGTGCATTGTCTACGACAACAGAATTCTTTGGTAAATTAGGAATCAACTTTTGCAGTAACCACTTGCCATAATTCTCTGAATTCATTTCTGAATGGTAATCGCCGGTTTTAGATCCAGATTTAAATATTAACAAACATCCAGGTATAAAGCCCTTTTCACAACCGGCATTTACAATAATTATCTCTGACCTTTAGTGATATTTGCAAATAGTCCTTTTGTTGAGTCATCTGTCCAATTATTCGAAGAAACATGGCTACTGTGCAAATATGTTTCGTCCAGGTAAATAATCGGTCTATTTTGACTTCGGAAATATTTAATTATCTTCAAATACGAAGGACTTTCCTATTATTTTGCTTCCTTCTCCACCTGAACCCCATTTTACATAAAAGAACTCTCAATGTTTCATTGGATCCGTTCCACTCTAACTGGGTCCACATTTTTTGGTTCAATTTTGCAAAGGTAACACGACAACTGAAATTCTTGTACGATGTGACGTATATCAGCCGTCTTATACTCTGGTAAATAAGTCGTTAAGGAACTTCTTCCTTCTACGCTTCTTTCCCGGTGTTCTAAATATCGCTTTGCCGTTATTTTCCGATGCGCTATTGTTGCCTTCACTAACTATATACATATGTAGACACGCCTGTTGCAACAGACGTCTTCATTTTCACACTTTCCGATATTTCTGTTTCACTTTTCTCACTTTTAAAATAACAAAACACTAGACTATTTCTCGTGTTTGACCACGTAAAACACCTTTCCGCAAGCCTTTCCGTTTGCAACCCACCATCTTACCTTTACGGTAACTGAAAATTTTACCTGCACCACTGATACTGCAAGACATTTTATTGCATCCGTAAAGTATGCTAATGATAGATAGATAGATAATGGTTTTATTGTTTCCCATTTGGGATTAAAACTCAACAAATAAACAAATAAATGAATGGAACAAACAAAATAATAAATAAATAAACTCCTTTTCACAATTAACTTCCACCTATCTAATTCCCATTTAAGTATAATTAACCCTCCCTCTCCTTTCTTCCCCTCTGAATCAATTCCGTCCACTTCTCCTCTCTTCTGCTTTCTTCCAGTATCATCCCCATCCCGACTTGTTCTGTGTTCTCTCTCCACCAGCACCTCTCTAACACATGTTCCTATGTCTCCTCCTCCGCCCCACATACCCTACACATTCTTCTGTCTTCGCTTTCCCAATACCTCCCCCCTCTCATCTCATTTCCCAGTCTAAACCTTGCCACCCTTATTATCTTCTCTTCCCTTCTCCTACTTCGTAGATATCTCGGTACCCTGGCGTTACCCAGTCTAAGCCCAGTGTCCACCTTATGTACTTTTCCTGGATCCCCTCTATCTTCTCTCTCTCTTCACACCCTCAAATTTCCTCTCCATACATGGCTACGCTGCTCACTAATGCGTCAAACAACTTTACTCTTCTTTTCCAGTCGCCCCCAAAATTTCTCTTCCCTGTTCCCCATACCTGCTTCTTTGCTATTGTTGCCTTTCTTACTCTTTCTCTCTCACGTGCTTCTCTTGGCCCCCATTCTTTTGTAAGATGGATCCTAGATATTTAAACTCCCCCACCTCCTCCAACTCTTCCCCCTTCTACTCCCACTTCTCTATGCGACTTCTCCCCCCCCCCTTTCCTGAATCTCATAATTTTGGTCTTCTCTGTGTTCACCACTAACTCTTTCCTCCAAATATCTTTCCAATCTTCTCAGCATCTCCTTTAGTTCTTTCTCTTCCTTTGCCAAGAGGACTACATCATCCGCATATGCTAGTGTCCAATATTTCTTTTTCCCTATTATCACTAAGTAAAGTATGCTAATGTGCAACCCCATTTCTCGCAACTTAAATCTGTTGCACTGTACCTTGTTGTAGGGCAGACTTACACAAAACTAATAATATCTCGCAAATGGTTCACATTAGTGAAAAAGGCAGAGTACCTTTAATAATCCACATCATGAAAATTACAACGACATGAAAAATAAGAACAAATTAACATCTGTCTCTTAGATCTGTACACTTCGATGGCCTATATCTCCCAAGTGAAACACACACAATCGGATCACGCTTTATAGGATTTACCTTCATATTTTCATGAGAAGAATTCAGCCATTTCTGGAAAACCTGCAGTCATATTTTTTAATTGATCACTATCCTTCACCTTCTTATACATCTGTTTTTGCTCATGCTAGATGATTTCATAAAATTGTATTTTACTTTACTAGGAACCTTAAAGTTCAATGAAAAATTTAGCACTACCTTTTTGCTTCCAAATTAAATGCAGGATTTAAAAATTTTAGCCTCGTTGAAACCACTGGTGTAACATCGTGTAAACTAAAGCCTTGATTTTTAACAACTTTCTTGCGTCGACGGAATTCCGTTTGTTGTATTTTAAGTCTGTCGCTGTTTGAACGGCAGAAAATTTATAGTTTTTTGTTTGGTGTAACTTAGCAACAAACAAATATGCAGGTTTGATTTCAGCTGATTGCGTCGACGGAAAGTTCTTAAAAACCAGGCCTTATGGGATTGAACTCCCCTCTTTGTAGTGGCACCACTAGCAGCAGTAACAAAGCAAAAATTCTTAGAATAGAAATATACAAAGAACAGTCGTCCACAAAATTATAATTATAATGCTACCTCTACTAACTCTACTTTGTTATTTAAAATCATGATTTCTGCATTTCTTTTTGACAACGCTTTTTTTCTCAAATTTTCAGCTCCAATCAGTAAAGTAACTGTTTTCTTATGATTAAATTTTAGGCCATTGTCACTACACCAACCCACAATTCTGTTTAAGTTACTATTTATGTCCGCAATTATTGCACTATTAATATTTTCGGGTTTAAAATGTTTGACCAGCTGGGTATGTATGCGATACATGTACCGGGTGGCCAGATAAGAAAGCAAAGTGCTGTATCTCGGAAACTATTCATCATAGAGTCTTGCGGTAAAAAAATTTATTACTAAAGTGGCCAAGAGAAGACCGTGGAAAATATTTTCAGATTTCCAAGATGGTCGCCATCTTAAACTTTTAAAGTGATTTTTCACTGAAATCCACCTAGTAAATGTACCAAAAAAAATATGTGTTTTTTAAAGATAAGCTTTATTCGAGTAATTCTTGTTTAACACTTTTTGACGTATCTATTAAAATGAAGTGGTGGGGGTGATTCAATGTTTTTTTTACATAAACAGCTGTAACTCCTAAACGACTGAACGGATTTTAACAAACTTGGTCTCGTTGGAAAATGCATTTATTGCTCCATCAAACCCATCTTACCTGTGATATGTCTAATTCTTAGTGATGCCGCTAGAGCGCGTTTTTTGATATAATAACAGAAAATTGCAAAATTCTCTAAAAAATTAAATGCAATAATATGACTTTTTTCATAAAAATGTAGTGAAATGATACCTAAATAGGCTAGTGAAGACCACATCTCGATATCTTATTCCTAGCCAAAAATATTGAAGAAAGAAAATTTACTTATCATAAAATTTTAGAGACACTATTACACCGGTATTTATTCTTATTTATTTGTCTTTTTTCAAGATTCAGTGATAAAATTTCATAATTTTATAACTTTTAAATAATAAAAGTATTCTTATAGTTCAAACAATTAAAAAAAACGTGTAGGGGCATAAGAAGAGGTGGATTGGACGACGAAGTCTATTTCCTTGGCCACCCCGATCCCCAGACCTCACCTGTTTGGACTTCTATCTCTGGGGTCGGTTAAGATATTGTTTATCAAATTCCACCAATAACGAGAGACGACATGAACAAGAGGCAATTCATCATCATAAGGTTCTCAGTCCGAAGACTGGTTGGACGCGTACCTCCATTCTTTTCTATCCTGAGCTAACCTACGCATTTCCCTAAAAGTAGAACATCCTACATCCCTAACTATTTTAGAGTAGTAGTCTAATCTAGGCCTACCCCTACCTCTTTTTATTCCTATCTCTGACTCTAGTATGTCGCGAACTATTCCTTCGTGTCTTAGAAGGTGTCCTACCATCCTATCTCTCCTACTCTAGGCAATTCGTAGAGCAGAAATTGAAGCTGCTGTAATGTCTACGCATGAGCGGCTCCAACAATGCATTGAGTGTGATGGAAGTGCGATGGAAGACAGTTCGAGCATTTAAGGAGGCATTAGTTTTATTTCAAAATCGGTCCTTCTTCTTATGCCTCTACATGTTTTTTTATTGTTTGAACTAAGAATACTTTTATTATTTAAAAATTATAAAATTATGAAATTATGAAATTTTATCACTGAATCTTGAAAAAAGACAAATAAATAAGAATAAATACCAGTGTAATAGCGTCTCTCTAAAATTTTATGATAACTAAATTTTCTTTCTTCGATATTTTTGGCTAGGAATAAGATATCGAGATGTGGTCTTCACTAGCCTATTTAGGTATCATTTCACTACATTTTTATGAAAAAAGTCATATTATTGCATTTAATTTTTTAGAGAATTTTGCAATTTTCTGTTATTATATCAAAAAACGCGCTCTAGCGGCATCACTAAGAATTAGACATATCACAGGTAAGATGGGTTTGATGGAGCAATAAATGCTTTTTCCAACGAGACCAAGTTTGTTAAAATCCGTTCAGTCGTTTAGGAGTTACAGCTGTTTATGTAAAAAACATTGATCACCCCCCACCACTTCATTTTAATAGATACGTCAAAAAGTGTTAAACAAGAATTACTTGAATAAAGCTTATCTTTAAAAAACACATATTTTTTTGGTACATTTACTAGGTGTATTTCAGTGAAAAATCACTTTAAAAGTTTAAGATGGCGGTTACGCCCCCTGGCGACCATCTTGGAAATCTGAAAATATTTTCCACAGTCTTCTCTTGGCCACTTTAGTAATACATTTTTTTACCGCAAGACTCTATGATGAATAGCGTCCGAGATACAGCACTTTGCATTCTTATCTGGCCACCTGGTACACCCACATTCAGATATCACTTCCAGAAGATTACTCGTGAACATTATGAACAAAATCGGTCCACTGATGCTACCCTGGGGAACCCCAGACAAGACAAAAGATGGTGCGCACTGTTCAGACCCAACCTGAGTATGGTGTTCCAAGCAGCTCTAGAACCATTTCAGAGGCATACCTCTCACACCAAGACATTGAAGCTTCGCAATCATTAGTTTGTGGTTCAGCAAGTCAAAAGCTTTGTTAAAATCAAAAAGCACAACAAAGGTTAACTCTCTCTTCTGTCGATGGCCTCACAAATGTCCGAGACAACTCTAGTTAACAGAGTTGTACTGTGATGACTTCTGAATCCCGCTTGAATTCTGGGAAGAGTATAATGGGGAAAACCCGCAAATTTTGAAAATGATCCTATTGAATAGTTTATTATCCAAAACAGATTCCGCAATTTTCGTTTTTTATATTTGAGATTTATTTTCGTCATAATTAAATACGAAAAGTGCATCACACTTGAAACACAATATTTGAATGACGCTGTGACGTACGGGGCCTACAGATTATGTAGGTAGGGATTATCACATGCTCAAACCGATCCGTTAACACCCTGAGCCCCTGCTCATTCTTCGACTCCTCCCCACTTTATCCGGGGAGACGCCTTATACCACGGCGCTACGGATAGGTCTCCTACATCACAGAAAGCGCGCTTTTCAGCCCTCCCGGTTATGCTGCTTTTCTAGTTGCATGTTTTTCTTTTAGCACAGCACATAATCAAAATTTTTACGTGGTACGCGATACATATTCTATTAGTGCTTGATATTACAGTACTAAAAGTTATAAATTCGATTAAGTGGGTCTTCCCCATTCTTTTCAGTATGTTCAGTTAATTGGACAAGACAAGAAGAAGCTTCAATGCAGCCGGCAGTATGCTTATTGGCCTGGTGCCGCCGAGTGACTTGGGGCAGCATTGGTTTCACCACTGATGCCTTCCAAAGTTGAGGCACATTACCACTCATCAAAAAACTATTAATTATGTCCAAAACAGCATGTGTAGATATCTGAATAATAGGTTTCAGCATTTTCATGTTAATTCCATCCATTCCAGTAGCATTAGTCTTCACTGCCCTGAAAGAATCCAGCATTTCATTACTATCTATTGATCGAAACTCATCAAGAAAGGATACGTTATCTTTCAGCCTAAGTTTATTCATGTCACTTGTTACGTTCAATTTTTACATTTATGCAACATTCTAAACTTAGCATCTATTTTTCAGACTCATTACAAGTTTCCGTATATTTGGTTTATAGTTTCTTACTCACATTTGTACCGATCAGATTCTGACATAGTTTATTTTCAAGTTATTCTTCCTTTGGTTCTTCCTCCCCTTTGTTAGTTTCATCCTTTTCGATTGGGTTGATGTCCGTCGATGACTTATGCAACGGCTTTGGTATCTTGATTAGATTTATATATTTAATGTTATTGTTCTATGCCTTAAAATGTTAGAGATGTTAGATGGTATATTTTACTTATTGCTTGCTTAGGTACCTTTAGTCTGAGTTGCCTCTTGTTGATGCCAGCTGTCAGGTTTTTGAGCATTGCGTTCTCTATTTGCATTTTCATTCGTCTGATTTCGAGGGTGTCTAAAAGCATTTATACTCTTGTTAGCTTACTAGTGGTAGTAATTATAGTGATGCATTTACCTTTCGTACGTCCGTTTGTTTCAGTTGTTTCATTTTTGTGTACCACCTTTTAACCTCACTTTAGATTTGCCGGTTGAGTAGTTGAATTATGTAGTCTCGTTCTGGAGCTGTTTGGTAATGATATTCTCCGTCTTCGGAATCGTTTCCCTGGTTGATGTTGCCCAGTTTTCCTAATTTTGTCTTCATATTCAGTGTGAATGAAAAGGTTTGTTTACGTTTTCACTTGACGTTTGGGTGACTGCTGTCAGTTTCTAAGTAGAAATGTAGTTGAGGTTCTGATGTTGGCTAACCTGTATTTTTACAAGGGCGTACTCGTATGTCTCTTCTGCTTGGGAAATGAATATAATATTTGGGAATTTTTCTCCAATCACGTCCTTCAGAAGTCGTTTTCGTAGTATAGTGTTGTTGGAAAACGTCATCTTCCCTTTGGGGGATTTGAAGTCTCGAGTCGAGCAGTTTGAGTGTTGGAAAAAAAACCCCACGTGGTAAGCGATTTTCTTCCTTTCTTTTCTTATTTCATTTGTTATAATTTTCATTGACCCTGTTTCTTTCCTTTACTGTCGATTTTGTAGTATTTTCTTTCCTAATTATTTCTTGGGGCTTTTTAGGTCAGGTTTTTTTTCGGGGGAATTGTTCCTGTAAACCCCGCATTTTTGCCGTACGGCCATCTATCAACGCCGTAGCGTGGAGGCCAGTTGCTATCGTACCACCTGGACCAGCGAGGTCCCATCCATCATCTTCTGAATAGAATAGAATAGAATAGAATAGAATAGAATAGAATAAGCATTTATTAACATCTGTACAGATACAAGTCAGGAAAAGAAAATATAATTATAGTGGTATACATCAAAGGTTCAAAAATTCATCACACTTGTATAATGGTGTATTCACTAGATATGACTTTAAATGTTGGGTGAAGTTTTGATTTTTCTATTCTGTTGGTCATTTGTTGTACAGTTCGAAACCTCTGAAGATAAACTCTGTTGTTTTTATTTGAACTCGTGGTACATGGATGTCCTCACCCCTTTGAGTCGAATAAGTATGCATGTCATTTACTTTCTTAGCGGTGCCAGCCTCTTTATGAGTTTTCTGCAAGATTTTGAATATATACATCGATGGAGTTGTTAGAATTCCGTACTTTACAAACAGAGGTCTGCAAGTCTCTCTAGATGAGGCTCCCTCCAGGCTCTGAATTGCTTTCTTCTGTTCCTTTAGTATGAGGTCAAGGTGACTAGAGATTCCCCATGCGGCTATACCATAAGACATTGTAGAATGGAAGAGAGAATGATACGCAATTAGTGCTGCCTCTTTACCACTTGTCTGTTTGATCTTTTTAACTGCAAACGTTATTTTTGCAAGTTTTTTGCTAAGTTGCTGTATGTGGTTCTTCTAAGACAGTCTCTGATCCAAGTGAATACCCAGGAACAGAGCATGTTCTTGAGCTTCCTCCCATCTGTCTGTTTTGAATGTCAAAGTTATTGTTTTTTCTTTGTTGAGATTTAAGTCATTTGATGTGAACCACAATTCAGCTTTTTTGAGATTTTCCGTTGACTTGACCCGTAGAACATTTTTGTCGATGTCACTATCTGATATTGTAGTGTCATCGGCATACATGACAGTATGACAGTTTTGGTTTTTGGAAAAATCGTTGACATAGATTATAAACATTGTTGGGCCTAATATCGAACCTTGCAGTAAGGTCAGATTATTAGATCTTTTGTCCCCAGTCTGTGTGGAGAGTTATCCCATGGCGGGTTTGTAAGTAGCGCCCGGCACGGCATAAACGTGACCATCACCGTTTGTGTAGTTTTTCGCCCTATTTTCGCGACGCCTGTCCGTCCGAGCACCGTTCTCGTTCGTTTAAGTAGTTGCCTGGCCACGGCTTGTTGTGGTCACCCATTTTGTTCTTTTGGACACTTTTTGTCTTTTGTAATTTTCTTTTATACTTACGTTAAACTTAGTTTATTTCTTTCATAGTCAGATAGTTATTTGATTTTACAGTTTGTTTAAAAGTTAGTTGTTTGCAATAATTTTGCGCATTTGTTTTTGTAATTATACTAAATATTTGTTTACACGCAGTAGTTTTTTTAGTCAGTTAAAATTAGTAGTTTTGTATATTAATTTTTTTCAGTAATTAAATTTTGTATCGGAATTTAGCCACCACTGATACTTCCGGTTGCGTTTGTCAGTAGAGTGCGTGCGATTGACTCGTCAGTGCATTGCGCGTGCGGAGCTCCGATCGTGTTGTGTATTTATCGCGTCATCCGCGCCTATTGAGTATTTCCTTTTTTGGGCGTAACACGGGTACCGGGTGTCTAGATTTTTATCCAGGTTTTTTTATTATTCACTAATTGCTAAATTTAATAGTTGCTTTCTCCGATTGTGTTTTTGTAAATTGTACATTCCGATTCACCTTATTAATTATTTTTTTTATTATACAATTGCTATTTGACTACGTATTTTTTTTTTGTATTGTGTTACGTGTCAACCCCAGTGCTTACCTGTGACTTTTAGGAATTGTGGTCGCTGGATATTTCGTGGCTATTTAGGAGGATCAGCCGACAATTCCTTGGCGCCCATTTTTTTGTCTCTTATGAAATTAACCCACTCCCATCACCGATTTGGGTTTAGTCGAGGCCGGATCCTCCTTTGTGACATCACGCCGTGGTGACGTCACACACTCTGCGGGATCATATCAGCCCCAATATTAATAAGATAGTCATTAATTTCATGTGGTTTACTTAACTCAGGTGGTATTTGTCCAGACTCCCCAACTATAAATAACAAACCCGTTTGCTTAAACTGCGCGACTGTTCTATTCTTCGTTTATGTTTACTAACTGTCCACATTGCATGACAGAGTCGACAAAATGTTGCATAAAACTGCTAGAAAACATGGACCTTTTGGTCTTTACCACTTGTCACGGGACACAGAAAAGTTCGTGAAATTGTAAACAAAACAAAAATGAAACATGAAAGTTGCAGAAATGTTTTGGACTTGTTTCCAAATTGTCTTGAAAAACTGTGTTTCTGCTTTCGTTTTGTGGGCTTGATGTGGACCCGGCATTATGATTTTCAATCAGAAAATTGGTTGGACAGTGACCATGCTCGTCCACCTTTTTCTCTCCTGAGCCGACCTTTGCATATACATATTAATTTATTTGACAGCAGAATTCCAGTTCATATCTGATTGCCTCATACATTGCAATGCAACTTTAATATTATTTTGTAGGAGAGAAACCCTATAAATGTAAATTTTGTGAACGAAGTTTCGCCCAAGCCGGCGATCAACGCGCCCATGAAAGAACGCATACAGGAGACAAACCATTTAAATGCAGTATTTGTAAGAAGTGTTTCAGTCAGTGCAGCGGACTCAGCACACACATGAAAACACACAGCGATAGAAAAGTTTTCCCTTGCACTATTTGTACAAAAACTTTCTTGCATAAAGTCAGTTTGAACAAACATCTGAAGCACCATAACTGATTTTTTAAATTTGTTTTTTGTTTAGAGTTTGCAGTATTATTTATTTTCAAGACATAAAGTGAAACATTTAAAAGTTTGCTTTTATTTTAGTATAAAAATAACGATTTATATTTTCATCCATGATTGCCAAGTTTGACAGGAAAAAAGCTTCCACCAAATCTTTATTAACCCCTTTTGATTTCCTTAAGAAAATAAAACAATCACTAAACCAGAACCACATTAATTTATAAAGCAAAGTCCAAAAATATAGTTTCGAAAGACCAAATACTAGCTTTTGAAATTTTCCACCAAATAGAATTTCTTGATCAAATCTGAACGTCAAAATCTCGGACTTAATTTGAACTCGGTAACAGTTGCAGAGTTCAATATGATTTTGGACTTGCAACTTTGTAGGCTAGGCCTTAAAAAGTTAGACAATAAAAGTCCAATGGAACTTAAAAATTTTCTTAAATTGCTTAGCATGACTTTTGCAAACGATATTATGGTTACATATACATACATAGTTGTTTCAATATCGGTTGTAATACGTTTTTGAATGAATTATTTTATTTGAAGACAGCACAAGTAGAAACAAATAATGCATCCACATATCATGTAGACCAGAACACAGCGCAAAACTGTAAATTTAGTGATCGTTTTATTCTGGAAATAATTTCTAATAGCTAAAATTAACAGAGAAATTATCTTTTAAAAACAATTTTCTACAAAATCCATTTTAAGATTATGTTGAACATTTGCAAAAATAATGAAGACTATTAATGGGGACTTCGTTTATTGCCTGCTCAATTTAATTTAATGCAACAATTGAATGCTTATAATTATTTCTAACAGTAGCAATTTCAATTTAATGAAGTGGACAAGTGCGTTATAAAATTAAGAAGTAAGAAAATGAAAACAAACAATACTTAATAAAACGCTCTCTTTTAATCAATTGTATTGAAAAATTAGTTACTTGATGTTCCATCGGGAATGAGTTGAACTAATTGTCGTGAACCAAATGTATGTTTAACTGAAAAGTTAAAATAAATTAATAAGTTAAGCTCCTTTATTAATTACAGTACAACTTCAATAATCTGGACAGATATAGACAATTTTGATTCTTTGAAACTATACAGGTAACATTACTACCCAATACATTTTTATACACATCTGCATATCAATAAACTCGTCAAATGTAATAACCACTGGTGGCTCATAATGGAGAGCTCAAGGACGTTGTACTCCCAAGAATTTCTAAAAGAAAATTGAACAAACTTACGCACTGAATTTTCATCAATTTTATTTTTGACGACAGTAATTTATGACCTACTCCCTGTGCAACAAAATTTCGTTCAAAACAGAAATTTATCCGACAAAAATAAAAAGTACTCGTCAAATTACTGTTGACAAAATTTTCTAATTATGGTATCTGATGAGTAGGCACTCTAACTACTTATTAAATCCTACCTCAGCAGTCATATTCAGTAAGTATATTATAATAATCATGTTAGTGAACCTGTGCAGATTTTAAGAGGAGTGCCGCAAGGGTCAATCCTGGGACCTTTATTATTTTTGCTAAGTGTCAATGATTTGCTGAAAAATCTTAATGCTACCGCAGTACAGTTTGCGGATGACACAGTTTTTATTAAAAATGTATCTTCATATCAAGGTTCAAACACAACCAAAGACATCATACTTGGGGATGCAAATTCATCGTTTCAAGCTAATGATTAATGATGGAATCAACGAAGTATTTGGACATATACCTTGACTCTCAGCTGAAATGGTCGGACTCATGTGGACTACTTGACTACCAAGTTATCAAAATCAATATAAGCTGTGAGAAGAATTAGGAAGACTGTCAACGAATCAGCGGCTCTGTCATATTATTATTCACTTTTTCCGAACATACTTTTGTAAGATGGAGTGCTGCAACCTGTTCTGATTTACAAAGAATATTTATTCTTCAAAACAAGCTGTAGAAGCATTGCCAATGTCACTTCTAACCAAGTGTTCTTTAGAACAGGCACATAACTAATGGTGGGCCTGGGTGGGCACAGGCACATAAGTAAGGGTGGGCCTGGGTGGGCACAGGCACATAAGTAAGGGTGGACCTGGGTGGGCACAGGCACATAAGTAAGGGTGGGCCTGGGTGGGCACAGGCACATAAGTAAGGGTGGGCCTGGGTGGGCACAGGCACATAAGTAAGGGTGGGCCTGGGTGGGCACAGGCACATAAGTAAGGGTGGGCCTGGGTGGGCACAGGCACATAAGTAAGGGTGGGCCTGGGTGGGTACAGGCACATAAGTAAGGGTGGGCCTGGGTGGGCACAGGCACATAAGTAAGGGTGGGCCTGGGTGGGCACAGGCACATAAGTAAGGGTGGGCCTGGGTGGGCACAGGCCCACCCAAAAAATGTCGGTGCCCACCCAAGAAAAACTGAACCTTTGACTACTAATCTAATGTTAAGTAAAAGATTTCAATTTAAATGTTACGGTCGTATTACAATACAGGGTGTCTCATTTTATTTTGACGCATTTTAACACCTTGTATCTATCGAACCACTTGTGATATTAGTGTGCGGTTTGCACCAATGAGTTATGTGTGACTTCGAGTTTTTTCTGACTACTTATAAAAAATATTTTACTACTTCCAGTTCATAAGGATCAGAAAAGGTAACTTTTCATATTACTGCAATTTTTTAATAAGGCATCCTGTATATAATTAAATGTTCAAAAAGTCGCATCTTTTAGCTATACAACGGTATGCTAGATTTGATTATCGGTAAGGGGATATCTGAGATTTTGGACTAAAAAAACTGCTGAATCGAACAAAATCCTTGTAGAAACAGAAAATTTCAAGTGTGCTGTGATTTATTGCAATAAACGATTCTGTGAAACGTCTGCTTACATTTGGATTATTTGAAATAAATTAAACGGTTTTATAAAGTTATACGTAATTTCAAAATTTTGAAAACTGAAAACAATAAATTAACAACTATCTAGAACAAATTTTGTGCTTCTACAAAGATTTGTTTGACTCTGCAGTTACTTTTTTGAAATTCAAAATCTCAGCTATCTCCTTACCGATGATCAAATCTAGCATACCGTTGGATAGCTAAAAGATGCGACTTTTTGAACATTTAATTAAATACAGGGTGTCCTATTTAAAAAATTGCAATTGCAATAATATGGAAAGTGACCTTTTATGGTTCTTATGAACTGGAAGTAGCAAAATATTTTCAAAGTAGTCAAAAAAAACTTGAAGTCATATAATAACTCCCTGATGAAAATAGCACACTAATATCTCAAGCGGTTCCGTAGGTATAAGGTGTTAAAATGCGTCAAAATAGAATGAGACACCCTGTATTAGAACACCCGGAAAATACAAAGGTCTACCTACATTTTAGTTTATACACCAGCCCCTCTTGTTTTTTGTGGTGCCATATAAAGAATTTGGTTGTTGAGTCAGAAGATCTGCTACCACGTATTATGAGCATAATTTCTTTATGTAACCAGTATGCGTTATGGGGCCTCACTCGGCTAGATTCGGGTTAATTCTACCACCGCAACATGGGTTGCTAACTACACTGTCCGGAAAAAAAACCGGCCACACGGAAATGTTTGAAAAAAGCACTTATATTTTCATTAATTCAACTTAAAGGTGGTGTAGGATTGAAGAACCATTTATTGGTGATACGGAATGCAAAGATTAGGAGAAAAAAAGACTAATTAACACAAAATTAGGTAATTTAATGAAAGAAAATAACAGAAACGCAGCAAATACGTTTTTTCTTGTGTAAAAAATTGTGGCAGTTTTTTTAAAGAACTCCTGCTTACTGTCAGTAGCGTCCTTGTTTATATACATTATAGTTAGCCAATGAAGTCTATTAACCTTGACGCCTTTTAAAGAAGTACTCACATTTCCGCTAGATGGCAGACAAAGCGCGATCTGGAATTGTTTCGAGTTTCAAAAGTATAGATACGCACCTTCTTTGGCAGTTTGAGAAGAGATGTTTTAAATCTATTCATTGAAGATGGCGAACAAGAGTTTCGCATTAGCAGGTGGTCGTCGGTTTTTTGCACTTCGGTGATCAAAACACACCGCCAACTAATAAATTATGTACATAGTTGACAGCCGGCAAGCAATGTGATTTAAATGTTCTAGTCATTTTTATTACTTTAGAATAGATATTTTATATCTTTCCGAACTTCAAAAACCGAGTGCTGGCAGATATCGGCCTCCAGTTCCACAAATAAATAGGTACATACTTAATTTACAAAATGAACAAAAATGAAAATTAATTAATTTGAGAGGAGCGGCACGGTTTTGGTTGAATGTCGGAGCCACTCAAATAAATGGCTGGGTTAATTCTTACTTTTACCTATTCGAAAAGCATTTCAAGGGACATTTTTGTTAAAACCAAACAAAAGCAATATGTGGAAAGGAATGCCCAAAAGGGATCAAGGCAAGAATGAGAACATGATAGTTTATTTCCAAGAAAAAAGTAAGTTAAAATAGAGATTTTTTGGTTTCTCTTTCTATGAGATAGTGGAACAGATATAGCCGTCGGACTATGAGAATTAAGCAGTTTCCTGATGGCAGGAGACCATGTTAACGAAGATGATTTATACCGTTTATACTATGCTATTCCAGCGAATTGAAGACCCGCGTAAGGGTAGACGGTTGAGTTAGTAAGCATAGAAAAACCTAAGCTAAATCAAGGTTACTATAATAAAGACAGTAAGTAAACCGAAAAAATTAAATTAATCAAAAAATTGTACATTTTAATGGACTGTAAAAAAAGGATTTCCGTACACTAAACAAATTTTAAGAAAGTGCGCAGTGTTCAAACAGCGACTTTGTAGTACAAAATAATTAAGACAAATATTTATTCATTGAACATAAGGTGCATGAAGTACAAAATAATTAAAAAATACTTCCAGCCTTAACTTGAAAATTGAGATGGATAGGTTAGCATTAGACGTAGTAGGTATCAGTGAAGTGCGATGGCCAGAAGCTGGAGACTTCTGGAGCGGAGATTTTAGAGTAATACACACAGGATCTGTAGGAGGAAATTCGGGAGTAGGAATTGTTATGCGGAAAAAAGTAGGACAGAGTGTAGAAAATTTCTTACAGCAAAGTAACAGGGTAGTTATGGTTAGGTTAGATTCGAAACCTGTAAAAACAGTAATAATACAGGTATATATGCCCACTTCTAACTACAGTGATGAGGCCGTAGAGGCAGTTTATAGTGATATTGAATATGTGCTAGATTTTGTGAGAGGGCACGAAAATTTAATAATTACAGGAGATTTCAATGCAGTCGTAGGCACAGGGCGAGAGGGCGGAATAGTTGGCCCCTTTGGATTAGGCAATAGGAACGATAGGGGAGTTAGACTGATAGAGTTCTGCGATAAACATAACTTAACGGTCGCGAACACTCTATTTCACCATCATGTTAGGAGATGCTATACGTGGAAGATGCCAGGAGACTTAGGGAGATATCAAATAGATTACATTCTCGTTAGGCAAAGATTTAGAAATCAAGTTAGGGATTGTAGAAGTTATCCAGGAGCAGATATAGATAGTGATCACAACATAGTCGTTATGAAAGCCAATCTTAAATTTAAGATTTTGAAAAAAAGAAGCGGAAGAAGGTATCTTGACCCAGAGAAACTAAAAGATGATGATATGCGCAATAAGTTCGAGAAAAAGACAAACGAAGCACTAAAGGGCACGGGTGGAAATATTGTTAGGAACATAGAGGCAGAATGGAATTGCATTAAAAATAGTTTAGTTTCCTCAGCTAGGGATATTTTGGGTCATAAACAGAATGAAAGTAGGAAACCCTGGATAACAAAACATATTGTGAGTCTAATAGAGGAAAGGCGAAAATATAAAAATAGGTTAGATGAAACAGGGAAACAAAGATATAAGGCGATCAAGTGGGAAATTATTCGGGAATGTAGGAAAGCGAAAGAGCAATGGATCGATAATAAATGCAAAGAAGTGGAAGATAAATTCGAAGTAGGAAAGACTGATGAAGCATATAAAATAATTAGGAGAAATTTTAGAGAAATTGGATCTAGTACCAAAAACATTAGAAATGAGGCAGGAGATATCCTAATCGGAAGTGGGGAGAAGGCAGATAGGTGGAAAGAATATTTAGGAAACTTATATGCGGGACAGGAAGTGCAAGATATATTAGAAAGCGAAAGCAGTGTAGAGGGGGATAACCTAGGGAGTCCTATAATGAGAGAAGAGTTTGAGATAGCACTAAAAAGTTTAAGGAATAATAAAGCACCAGGTATAGATGGCTTGCAGGCAGAAATCTTAAAGTGCGCAGGTCAAGAGGTAATAGATCGTTTATTTAAACTAGTTAGTCGCATATACCTGACAGGCGAGATTCCAGAAGATTACAAACGGAACATCATAGTAGCTTTGCCAAAAAGAAAAGGCGCGGATAGATGCGAAAATTTTAGAACTATCAGTTTAACTTCCCATGCGTCAAAAATTTTAACTAGAATTGTGCAAAGAAGGATGGAGAAAAAGGCGGAAGAAATATTAGGAGAAGATCAGTTCGGATTTAGACGAAATAGAGGAACGCGCGAGGCCATTCTAGCTTTACGAGTAATTATAGAAAAAACGATAGAAAAGAGAAAGAGCGTCTATATAGGATTTGTAGATTTAGAAAAAGCCTTCGACAACGTAAAATGGGGGAAGATGTTCAAAGTGCTGAGAAAGGTAGGGATGAAATACAGGGACAGAAGAATAATACATAATCTCTACAAAGAGCAAAAGGCAGTTATAGAATGTGAGCAGGAACAAAGGGAAGTAGACATCCGGAAGGGAGTGAGACAGGGATGTGCATTGTCACCTCTAGTTTTCAACTTATATATCGAAGATGCGATTAATATTGTTAAGGAAAGAACAGCCTCAGGTATCAATGTACAGGGCCAAACTATTAACATGCTCAGATTTGCGGATGATATAGCAGTGTTAGCATCTAGCAAAGAAGAATTAGGAGCGGCTTTGAATGAAATGGAAGCAGTTTTGACACAGGGCTTCGGCATGAAAATCAATAAAAAGAAAACTAAAATTTTGGTATGTAGGGGATGTGAAAATAGAACTAAAATGGAAATACAAATTGGAAATGAGAAGATAGAGGAGGTCGCGGATTTCTGCTACTTAGGAAGTAAAATAACTCAAGACGGTAGGAGCACTAAAGATATAAAACAAAGAATGGCGCAGGGCCGAGTTGCGTTTAACAAAAAGAAACAACTGTTATGCTCGAGAACGGTTAATATAGAGACTAGGAAGAGACTCTTAACGTCGTATGTATGGAGTACGGCATTATACGGGTGCGAAACTTGGACAATAGGAGAAGCGGATAGAAAAAGAGTAGAAGCGTTTGAAATGTGGTGCTACAGACGCATGATGAAGATACCGTGGATAGATAAGGTTAGCAATAGGGAAGTATTAGAAAGAGTTGGGGAAAAGCGAAAGGTATGGAAAACAATAAAGAGTAGGAGAGATAGGATGGTAGGACACCTTCTAAGACACGAAGGAATAGTTCGTGACATACTAGAGTCAGAGATAGGAATAAAAAGAGGTAGGGGTAGGCCTAGATTAGACTACTGCTCTCAAATAGTTAGGGATGTAGGATGTTCTACTTTTAGGGAAATGCGTAGGTTAGCTCAGGATAGAAAAGAATGGAGGTACGCGTCCAACCAGTCTTCGGACTGAGAACCTTATGATGATGATAACTTAGGGATTGAACAACCATGCCATACAGACAGGTCCGTAGCCCCCCCCTCCCCCTAGAGCGAACAAAAAACGTTGATATGGAAAAAGTGCCCCGAAGATTTAATGACAGTCGAAATAGGAAACTGCAATAATAATTATTCTAGATTTCATATACATGGTGTTCACAATTAACGGGGCACTATTACTAGGTAACTTATCTTTGCAGCTATACGATTCTGGTTAAATGGACAAACTAGTAATATTTTTACTAAATTTTTTACGTAGATTCAGGTCGTGAAATCAGAAAAGTAATTGAACTTGGGGTTTTCGCGTTGTCAACAAAAATACCTTTTCTTAATTGAACAACCTGTATATTTTTATATACATATTTTGAAAGCGAAAGAAATTCTTAACAAATAATTTTCATGAAATGTGGAATAAAGAAGATCTGAGCCATTTAAAACACTACATATTCAGGGTATCCCAGAACAACGGGGCAATATTTCTGGAGCATATACATATAGTTTGGGTCAAAATAACACTTAAATCATTTTAAAAAAAATATCTAGGACGCCTCCCTTTGAAGCTATTCGCCCTTAAAGGTCAAGTCCCGAAGAAGGTTTCTTGCTGGTATAAGTGGTAACTTTCAAACTACTGCATCGAATGTTATAAAATTTGGACTGTAGACATAGTAAGCAAGTACCTATGATCGAGTGACATGACATCTTCCATATCTTGCCTAGGAAGCCGGGGGTGGAACACCTCTAATGCTTTTCACCTCTTAACTTTTACGTTGATGCTTTTAACGAATTTGTAATGACATTTTTAAATTCCTCAAACAATTTTCTCCAAAAAAGGTACTCTTTCTTGAAACCGTTAAAACGACCCGTTCCCGAGAAAAAAAATGATACAAATAGTAATATGCCGCCTCCTTCGTCCCGCACAAGCTATATAGTTAGCTTCTGGGGCTAACCTTAGGGTTAGTAGGAGTGAGTAGAGATATTATTATTATTATTATTATTATTATTATCATTTTTACTACACAAAAACGTATGCGTCTACAAGGTGCTCACTTCAAAAATTTATTGTAGCTGCTATTATGTTTGGAAAACCGATTGTTGATACATTTTCACTTCATTTTCATTTTTTTACATGTTTCATGAAGCAGTTCATATTTCATAGCCTGGCTTGTATAGTAAAAATCGGTAAAAATGATAAACCATGTCTTGTATTCATTTTTTCTCGGAAACGGGCCGTTTTAACGGTTTCAAAAAAGAGTACCTTTTTTGAGAAAATTGTTTGAGGAATTTAAAAATCTCATTGCAAATTCGTTAAAAGCACCAACGTAAAAGTTAAGGGATGAAAAGCATTAGGGGTGTTCCACCCCCGGCTTCCTAGACAAGATACGGAAGATGTCATGTCACTTGATCACAGATACTTGCTTACTATGCCTACAGTCCAAATTTTAAAACATTCGATACAGTAGTTTGAAAGTTACCAGCAAAAAACCTTCTTCGGGACTTTACTTTTAAGGGCGAATAGCTTCGAAGGGAGGCGTCCTAGAATCTTTTTTTATATGATTTAAGTGTTATTTTGACCCAAACTATATGCTCCAGAAATATTGCCCCGTTGTTTTGGGACACCCTGTATACAGCTATGTAGGTAGGCCCGTTTGTGCATCCCAAATTAAATCTTTTCTCCTCCTCTTCTGTACAAAAATATCTGTTTTGTTCCTTAATTTCCTGTATAATTTTAGGACGCACGTCCGGTTCGGCTATTCTTATCATCATCATAAGGTTCTCAGTCCGAAGACTGGTTGGACGCGTACCTCCACTCTTTTCTATCTTGAGCTAACCTACGCATTTCCCTAAAAGTAGAACATCCTACATCCCTAACTATTTGAGAGCAGTAGTCTAATCTAGGCCTACCCCTACCTCTTTTTATTCCTATCTCTGACTCTAGTATGTCGCGAACTATTATCCTTCGTGTCTTAGAAGGTGTCCTACCATCCTATCATCTCTCCTACTCTTTATTGTCTTCCATACCTTTCGCTTTTCCCCAACTCTTTCTAGTACTTCCCTATACCTTATTGCTAACCTTATCTATCCATGGTATCTTCATCATGCGTCTGTAGCAGCACATTTCTTCTATTATTTTTCGATCCCCTTCTCCTATTGTCCAAGTTTCGCACCCGTATAATGCCGTACTCCATACATACGACTTTAAGAGTCTCGTTCTAGTCTCTATATTAACCATTCTCGAACATAATAGTTGTTTCTTTTTGCAAAACGCAACTCGACCCTGCGCGCTATTCTTTGTTTTATATCTTTTGTGCTCCTACCGTCTTGAGTTACTTTACTTCCTAAATAGCAGAAATCCGCGACCTCCTCTATCTTCTCATTTCCTATTTGTATTTCAACTTTAGTTCTATTTTCGCATCCCCTACATACCAAAATTTTAGTTTTCTTTTTATTGACTTTCATGCGGTAGCCCTGTGTCAAAACTGCTTCCATTTAGGTAATTCAAAGCCGCTCCTAATTCTTCTTTGCTAGATGCTAACACTGCTATATCATCCGCAAATATGAGCAAGTTAATAGTTTGACCCTGTATATCCATTCCTGAGGCTGTTCTGTCCTTAACAATATTAATCGCATCTTCGATATATAAGATGAAAACTAGAGGTGACAATACACATCCCTGATGTCTCACTTCCTTCCGGATATCTACTTCCCTTCGTTCCTGCTCACATTCTATAACTGACTTTTGCTCCTTCTAGAGATTAGGTATGTATTATTCTTCTGTCCCTATATTTCATCCCTACCTTTCTGAGCACTTCGAACATCTTCCCCCATTTTACGTTGTCGAAGGCTTTTTCTGAATCTACAAATCCTATATAGACGCTCTTTCTCTTTTCTATCGTTTTTTCTATAATTACTCGTACAGCTAGAATGGCCTCGTGCGTTCCTCTATTTCGTCTAAATCCGAACTGATCTTCTCCTAATATTTCTTCCGCCTTTTTCTCCATCCTTTGCATCGGCTATTCCCGTCCAAGAAATAATTCGGCGTAGCATGCGATAGATCGAAATTCATTTTTTATAAGCTTACCAAATCACACGTGTCCCAGTTTTCTACAAGAGTAAACGGCATGGTGAAGATGTCGATATAGTCACGAAAATAATACGAAAACTCACTAAACAGCAATAAGTACCTACTAATAAAAATTTACAAAGAATATTTATTGATTTCGACACTTGCCTTGTTCCTCGGCCTGTTTTGGTTTATAGTGTAAAAGATGTATTTAGTGTTTTACTTTTAAATGGCTTAAAACGTCTTTATTTTAAATTTTAGGGTAGCCATTAATTAAGACTTTCTGTTAAGAATTTTTCTCTCCCAATATATGCAAAAATACATAGAGCGTTCCATTAAAAAAAAAGTTATTTTTGCACATAACTCGAAAACCTGATGTTCAATAATTGCTTTTCTGTTTTCGCGACCGTAATCTATTAAGAAATACTACTAGTATGGTCATTTAACAGGAATCGTGGCTCCAAAAATAACAAAGCTGTCAATACTGCCCCGCACCCCGCTAATTGTTAACACCCTGTATAGTTGTGTTTTGTTTCATTGTAAGAAGTGAAGATTTTAGTTTATTGTGAAGTTCTACTGAATAGTTTTTTCATTCTTCGTTGTTCAATTTTTTACAAGAATTAGTCATATTTATGTACTGTTTAAGTGTTTATTGCATCCATATCCTCAAACTAGGTATATAGGTATTTATCAATTTATCTAGTTTAGTAAAGTATTATAATTTCCAATTTTTAGAATAATTTTAATCGCATATTCCAAGAGACATCCTACCAAATATTTTGTTTAGGCCCCCTCAAAAAATTCATAAGCCCCCCCCTAAGTTTTGACCCTGGCTACGGCGCTGCATACAGATCCTCAAAATGTTTTCAAAAACGAAAGTTACTGGAAAAAACAAGTGCGCTTTTTGTTTTTCGAATAATACGTTAAAACGTCGAGAGTAAAACACCTTTTTGGGCTGTCTCTTAATTTTTATTTTTGGGATCTAGGAAGTAAGGCCATTCAAATAATTGGGGCTGGTATATGGGAACAAATTCGGAAAGATAAAATTGGACATAAAAAGTATTGTAAATGCATAAATTTCATGCAGGTGTTAACCCGACAAGCGACAAAGCGTGCCGCTGTACCCTGCGGGAACATAAAAGCTTATTTGATATCTTATTCCGCAACGTCCCGTCGTGCCGGCCGGCGCCGTCTCGCCTTTCGCATCACCCCAGAATTAAAATCGCGGTGCCTGCCATCTGTTAAACAATAAAATCAACTAAAGTGCCACGATAGCAGATTGAAAACTGCAAGTTTACTAAGCGTATCGTGCCCCATCTAACCAGCTGCGTCCAGAACTAAAATACGTGGCGTCCAAAAACCGGCTTCCAATAAATTGCATTGGATTAGCAGACTAGTATATATGATAGACAAGGGTAGCGTGTTTGTCCTCTTTGAGCCTGAATTACAGCATTTAACCCAGGGTTTCAAGGATTTAAATCATTTGATTTAAATCACTATTTAAATCGCGATTTTAATCACCTGATTTTTTTATTTTAATCGCTGATTTAAATCAAAATTTGTAAAAACGTTTATTTTATACTCTTATAGCAAAAAATAAAAAAATTAAAATTAAAAAGCAACACATTTTACTTAAAAAACATTTCTTTTTAAATGAATAACAATCTTAAAACGTTAAAACATTTAAAAAAATACACAGCATGATATAAACGTAATGAAAAATAAATTAACAAACTAAGAAAATCACAATTTTATAACTACTCATTGAAATACTTATACAAGAATACTAATTTCGCTGCCTTATCCGTCCCCAGCCTATTTCTTAATTTACTAGGTGGCGCTGGAGCCAATATTTCTCTTTATTTATAATGAATATCTTATATTTGATTTAAATCAAAAAAAACCTGATTTAAATCAAATAAATCGATTTTTTTATTTTTTTATTTTAATCGTGATTTTTTAAACCCTGATTTAACCGTTGTGGCATTGAGTTAATCAAATCTGCTAAGCACATTTGTGGAATTCCTTCAAATTCTTCTTGAAGGGCCAAGCGTAACTTTTGAAGAGTGTCTGGCATGGCTGGACAATGACGAATATGCCTCTGAAGCTGATCTCAGAGGTGCTCTATAGGATTAAATTTCGGGCTGCTTGCTGGCCAATCAAATCTACGAATGCCAACCTCATCCAGATATTCAGTTACTACTCGTGCAGTGTGTGATCTGATGTTGTCATCATTAAAACAAAGCCATCTCCAATAAAATGCGAAAATGGGACGACAGCCTCTTGAAGAACATCTTCCACATATCTGTAAGCGTTCAAAGCACCATTTTCCACATAATAAGATGTCGGTATGCGCTACGTAAACTGATTGGAACAAAGGTATATATTGATAATGACCTCACCAAGAAGGAAAGGGACATCCAGAGCAGCATCAGAAATATAGGAAAGGAAGAAAGGGAGGCGGGAAAAAGAATAAGAGTGGGATACCAGAAAATAACTATAGACAACAAGGTATATGTATGGGACAAAACAATTGGAAGGTTGAAATATGAAGACATGCCAAAAAACTAGGGGAGGATGGAGAAGAGGGAAGAGAGTTGGCGAACGCAATGAAAACGGACGCGATATTGGAATATGGGATAAAGAGAAGAAAACGGAAGAAGAAGCAACGCATTTTCAAGTTGGGTACATGGAATGTAAGGACACTGCTGATTGGAGGTAAATGCTGGAATTGGAAGAAGAACTGAGAAGGTATAATATTGATATAGCTCTGATACAAGAAACACGTTGGGGGGGTACAGGGGAGATAGATGGTAAACATTATAGCATATTATACTCAGGAGATGACAAACAAGGAAGAAATGGAGTTGCATTTTTCATTAAAAATACGCTGAAGCAGAATATACTGCGATTTAGCCCAAGGAATGGTAGAATGGCATATATGAGAGTCAGAAATAAAACAGTAAATGTATCGATAATTAATGTGTATGCACCTACAGAGGATGCTAAAGAGGAAGAGAAGGCGTCATTCTATCTCGCATTAGAAGAAATATGTGAAAATATACCAAGGCATATGCTATTAATGGCAGGAGATTTTAATGCCCAAATTGGAAGGGAAAACTATTTGGCGGAGGTTGCTGGGAGGTACTCCATTCACAGTGACACAAATGAAAATGGCCACAGGCTGAGTAGACTGGCGGCAAGTATGAATATGGTATTGAGCAGTACGAAATTTGAACATAAAAAAGAACACAAAATAACATGGGTGAGGCCAGGGGGCAGAAGTGATGAAGGAAACCAGATAGATCACGTGGTGGTGTCTAAGAAATATGAGAAATCAATAAGAGATGTGCGAACATACAGAGGGGCAAACATTGACACGGATCATTATTTGGTGGTAGCTAGAGTGAACCAAAAATTAAGAAGCAATCGGAGAACAGAGAAGAAGAACCAGGGATGGGCGATGGACAGGTTTCGTGAGGAGAAAGTAAGAGAAAAATATGCAGAAGCAATAGAAATTGAATTGGAAGCTGGGGAAGTCGAAGAAAATATTGAATGGGGATGGAAGAATATAGAACAGGCCATAGAGAAAGGTATGGAGGTGGCTGTGGGAAAAAGAGAGAGTAGTTCTCGAAAAACCTGGTACGATAGTGAATGTGAAGATATGATAAAGCAAAAAAATGAAGAACGAATTAAATGGATAAGAACAAATAGTACTGAGGATATGGAGGATTATAAAGAAATGCGTAATAGGGTGAGAACAATGATAAAGAAAAAGAAAAATGAGTGGATAAATAAGATGATGGAAGAATTGGAAGAAGACAGCAAACGAAATAATATGAAAAGCTTTTATCGAAGAATTAGACAGCAGAAAAGGGGATATAAACCAAAAGCGCGAGTAGATAAAAGAAAGAGTGGCCAGGGGCGGAATAAAGGAAATATAGAGGTAGCACTTCCAGTCAATTATTGGAAAGCAAAATGAGGTCGAAGAGGCACACACGGGGGAAGTGGATGAGGATGAAGACAGTCTAGAACCAACGTACGATGAGGTTACCGAAGTAATAAATAGAATGAAAAATGGCAAAGCTCCCGGAAAAGATGGAATTATGGGAGAAATGTTGAAATATGGAGGAGAAGCACTATATGCCGAAATGTATAAATTAATAAGAGCAATATGGAACAAAGAGAAACTGCCAGAGCAATGGAAGAGTAGTATAATTGTGCCAATATTTAAAAAAGGAGATATAGAGGATTGCAGAAACTATAGGGGCATATCGTTGCTAAGTGCTGCATACAAAGTGCTATCGAATCTTATACAGAAAAGACTATCAGGATATGTGGGGCAGGGAAATGGTATCATTGGCAAGTATCAGTGCGGTTTTAGAGGGGGAAAATCTACTATCGATGCGTTACACATGGTGAAACAAGTGTTAGAGAAGGGGGACGAATACAAGATGGATCTGCAGCTTCTGTTCATAGACTTTCAGCAGGCGTTTGACTCGATAAGCAGAATTAAATTGCAATACGTGATGAAAGATTTGGGAGTACCAGCAAAATTGAGAAGACTTATTAAAATGTCAATGGATGGTAGCATGGCCTGCGTTCGGACAGTTGAAGGAGATACCCCAAGTTTCAAAATCAATGGTGGAGTAAGACAGGGAGATGCACTATCAGCTACGCTCTTCATCATAGCATTGGAAGGTGTGGTAAGAAAAGTAGGATGTAACGGATCAGTTGCAAACAGGGAAGCCCAACTGATTGCCTACGCTGATGATGTCGTAATAATATCTAGATCGATGAGGAAATTGGAAGAAATCTTTAGAAGAATAGAACTTGAAGGAAATAAAATAGGACTAAAAATTAACGAAAAGAAGACAAAGTATATGAGAATAAAGAGAGAATCAGACAACAACGATGGCCATATAATGATAGACAAATATATATTTGAAAAAGTGAGCAGATTTAAATATCTGGGGCTACAACTAAATAACAAAAATGACAGAAGAGCAGAGATAGAGGAGAAGTTACAGATGGGAAACAGGGCATACTATGCGAACAAAAACATTTTGAGAGACAGAAATATAAGTAAGAAGACAAAACTGAGACTGTATAAAACAGTTATAAGGCCAGTTGTAACATACGCAGGGGAAGTAATGAGCCTGACAAAACAAAGTGAGTAGAAATTGAAAATATTCGAAAGGAGAATACTAAGAGTGATACTGGGACCAAAGAAAATTAATGATCGTGAAAGTAGACCAAGGATGAATTTTGAAATAGAGCAAGAAATGGGGGGAGAAGATATAGTGAAGTTTATTAAGGCACAAAGAATGCGATGGCTCGGGCATGTAATGCGAAGTGGGTGTATAGGACGAAATTTTGTACAAGTTCAATGTTATTATTAATCTTTATGTTAGCATAGGTTATTGGAGTATTATGTTTCATATAATAACAATAGTCGTTAAATTCAAGTTCAGACTGCTTTATTTAGTGTTATGGTTATGGGACTATAATTTTGCTATTTTTAGTTTGGCTTATTCATGCGTATGTATGGCAGATTTGATTTTTAAAGTAGTTTTATTTCGCGCTTGATAGAATGTAGAACTAATTATTTTTCTCCTTATTATTTGATTATATCCTCATCTTCAAGACTGTTGTTTTTTATTGATGAACTTCCGTTACAAAGTGGTCCTTCGAGCCGGATAAGAGAGGTAGATAGATAGACGTAGAGAAGAAAAGTGAACCAGAAATTAATAAAAAGCAAGTCAGACAGATGGAGTTCGGAAATGTGCAACAAGCGAGTCCATCTGGGGAAGAAGAGAAGATATCCAGTGAAAGTGAATCGGAGAAAGGTAAAAAGATGTCAGTGAAATATGCGCGATCAAGAACATCCAGCAGAATGAGTGTCAGCACATTTACCAGAAAGAAAGTGGAAGCTGAGTATGAGGCAGCAAAGAAGTTGGCAGAAATTGAGCGGGAATTAGTTGCGAAAGAATTAGCGTTTCGTCAGGCTCAAATAGCCGAAGAAGAAGAATTAGAACAGCAGTTATCAGGGTCCAGTGCGTCAGAAATTGAACTGGGTACTAAAAGGATGCCAAAAGAAACATTCAAGAAATGGCTGGAAGATGCTGAAGCAGCAGCATGTCCAGCACAAGCGACCGCAGTTCCTGGACCATCGAATGTTGTAAATAACACTACAGACAGTCACGAGCAAAGATTAATTGAAGCTTTCGCACCAGCTCTGCAATTGCATGCGCCAGCAAGAGATGAGTCGTTTTACGCCAGATTATCTTTGCAAAAAAACTTGCCAGCATTTAGTGGGAATCCGATGGAATGGCAGAATTTCATAGCAAGGTTTGAAGAAACAACGAGACTTTGCAATTTAACGGATGCGGAAAATATGAACAGGTTGCGAGATTGCTTGAAAGGAGAGGCCAGGGAAGCTGTTTATTCTTTAATGTCCGATCCGAATAATTTGCAGCAGGTGATATGTACTTTGAAGACCAGATTTGGACGTTCTTCTAGTATAGTGAAGAGTATGGTGCAAGAGGTTCGAAGAATTCCGGCAATGGGGAATGATATGAAAACAATTTTAGTTTTGTCCACAAAAGTTCAAAATCTTGAGTGTGCAGTGAGAAATTTGAAACAAGATGGTTACTTGCATCACCCAGAGCTAATTGAAGAAATTATAAGGAAGTTGGATAGTGATTTAAAGAGAAGGTGGGCGGATTATTGTTCTGATTATAGAAGTGAAGAACCCCATCTTACAAAATTGACCAGGTTTTTAGTGCGAGAAGCCGAAAGAGCTTGTGAAAGTGGAATTCTTGACATAGGGGGTGACAGAAGGAAGGAACAAGTGCAAGTATTCAGAAAAGATAAACAGGTGTATGTTGCGGAAGAAAATCAGTCAGTTGCTTCAGTGAACGAGTGCCCTCATTGTAAAGGTTCTCATAAAATTCAAGACTGCATTAATTTTAAAAAGTTAAGTGTCGATGAAAGGTGGGAATGGGCAAAATCTTCTCATGCATGTTTCCAGTGCCTTACGGGGAAACATTCTAGATTTAATTGTAGAAGAAAGAAGATCTGTGGTCTTAAAGGATGTAAAAGGCGTCACCATCCACTGCTCCATGCAGAATGGCCAGGGAAAAGATATGTGAACCAGGAGCAGCAGGTTGAAGTAATTACAGAAGAATGTGTTGTGAATGAGGATGTAACGAATACGTGGTCTAACGATGAGAAACGAGTGTTACTAAAAATTTGTCCTGTTGTAATAGAAGGTCCTAAAAGGAAAATAGAAACTTGGGCTTTATTGGATGACGGATCTACCGTCACGATGATTGATGCTGGGCTGGTTGAGTTAATTGGTGGCCATGGGCCATCAGATACACTTTACTTAAGAGGTGTTGGAGGAATGACTTGTTCAGAGGGTGAAAGCAGACGTGTAGATTTGAAAATCAAAGGTAAAACTGAACAAATAGTTTATCAATTGTCAAATGTTCGAACCGTTCAGAATTTGCAATTACCTAAAAGAAGTATCAGAGAAACTGATATTCAAAAATGGAGTCATTTGGATGGAATACCGTTGGTTCCAGGTGAACATGACCCAAAAATGATTATTGGGCAAGATAATTGGGAGTTAATAGTTCCAGGAAAAATGCGGTTGGGTAAGAAGAACCACCCAGTGGCGTCTTGGACAAAACTTGGTTGGGTAGTGCATGGATGTGTACCATATGGTCGTGTGCAACCAGAAATGTGTCTACATACAACAGTAAATAATAATTCAGATGGAAGCTTACATGATCTCGTGAAAAGTTATTTTACGACCGAGGCATTGGGAGTTGAACCAAAAATGCGGAAAAACGCCGAGGACGTACGTGCATTGCAGATAATGGAAGCCACCACTAAACGTATAAGTGGTAGTACTCATTGGGAAACTGGACTGCTATGGAAGTCGGATGATATCACACTTCCAAATAATTATTCTGCAGCTTTGACGCGACTTTATCACGTTGAAAGAAAAATGGATCAAGATGAAACGTTCCAGAAAGAATATTGCTCTAAAATTGAGGATTACGTGACAAAAGGATACGCTCGGAAAATTAAGGAAGACGAGTTATCAGTGAACAATCCGCGCGCGTGGTATCTTCCTCATTTCGGTGTGAAGAACGTGAATAAACCGGGAAAACTTAGACTTGTGTTTGACGCGGCCGCAAAAGCCGGTGGTGTTAGTTTGAACAGTGCTTTATTAAGTGGACCTGACCTTGCGGTGTCGATAATCGGTGTGTTGTTGAAGTTTCGTCAATACAAAATTGCGTTTACCGCTGACATCAAAGAAATGTTTCACCAAGTGCTAGTGAATCATAATGATCAAGCTGCTCAAAGATTTTTATGGCGTGGCACCGCCAGAAATATGACACCAGATACGTATGTTATGAATGTTCTTACGTTTGGTGCCACTTCGTCGCCAAGTTCGGCACAATATGTTAAAAATAGGAATGCCATAGAATTTGCCCAGCAATATCCACGAGCGGCAGAGGCAATAATATTACGTCATTATGTTGATGATTATTTAGACAGCATTGAAGACGAAGAAATTGCGCAACAGTTGATAGATGACGTAGTGTATGTTCATATAAATGGAGGATTTGAATTGAGAGGTTGGAATTCAAATTCCGAAAAAGTTTTGAAAAATATCCCGGAAGAATATCGATCGAACAAGTCGAAAAGATTGAATTTTTTGACAGAACGTGAAATTGAATGTGAACGTATTTTAGGGTTGCAATGGAATTCTGTTGAAGATATGTTTTCTTTTGACCTCAGTTTGAAGAAGATTCCGGAAGCAATAGCGAATGGCTCAGCTAGACCTACTAAACGGGAAATGCTGCGTGTCATTATGTCGATCTATGATCCGCTTGGATTATTATCGCCTTTTACGATCAGATCGAAAATATTATTACAAGAGGTGTGGAGATCGAAAATTACCTGGGATGAGAAATTAGATGACACGACATTTTTGAAATGGTCTCATTGGTTAACAGATTTAAAAGCGTTACAAGAATTTAAGATAAAGCGTTGGTATGGAATAGATCTGGAAACACAGAAAATTCAACTGCATGTGTTCTGCGATGCCAGTGAACAAGCATACGCGACGGTAGCGTATTTTCGCATTGAAAAGATAGATGGTGAAATTGAAGTTTCGGTGATCATGAGCAAGAGTAAAGTTGCACCTTTAAAACCAACATCTATACCTCGTTTGGAACTGCAAGCAGCTGTGTTAGTGAGTAGATTAGCTAATACTATTAAAAATGAACATAGTGTGAAAATTGATGACGTATTTCTATGGAGTGATTCTAAAACTGTTTTATCGTGGATCAGATCCGATCCGAGAAAATATAAACCATTTGTGGCTCATCGATTAGGTGAAATTGATGAATATGTGTCAAGATCACAATGGAGATGGCTGCCAACAAAGTTAAATGTTGCAGATGAAGCAACAAGAGATAACAAGAAATCTGGACTAAACGAAAGAAGCAGATGGGTAAACGGTCCGGAGTTTCTCAAGTTACGTGAAGAATGTTGGCCGGGAGAGAGAAATGAGGCTATAGTGAACGTACATAACGAAGAATTACGCGTACAAAAATGTTTGATCACGGTTGAAGAAAACTCTAAATTTTGTCTCCCAGATATTTCCCGGTTTTCATCTTGGATGCGATTAATTCGTAGTACAGCGTGGTTATTAAAATTTGTGGATAAGTGTAGACGTAAAAACTTAGAAAGTTTGGGTTTGTCGGCAGATTATCTTAAGAGAGCAGAAATTTTGTGGATAAAACAGTTACAACAAGAATGTTATCCGAGTGAAAACGATCTTTAGTATCGGGACATTCTGTAGATCGTACAAGTGGTATAAGACAATTAACTCCAATTGTGGACGAGAAAGGTGTTATTAGATTAAGAGGAAGAACAGGAAGGGCCGAAAATACGGTACTGTCAATCCGATTATTTTGGATAAAAAACATCCATATACGAAACTGTTAATTTTATATTATCACAATAAAGCTGGACATGGAAATAATGAATTTGTAGTGAACGAATTACGTCAGAAGTATTGGATTTCACATCTCAGACCAGCTGTTAGACGTGTGGCGCGAGATTGTCGAATATGCAGAATTATAAAATTGAAGCCAAAGTTTCCTATAATGGGTGACCTTCCTACTGCTAGACTTGCACATCATACAAGGCCGTTTTTATATACGGGACTAGATTATTTTGGGCCACTAGAAGTTACTGTTAGAAGGAAAAGAGAAAAAAGATATGGAGCACTTTTTACATGCTTGACTACCAGGGCAGTGCATATTGAAATAGCAGCATCATTAAGTGCAGATTCTGCAATAAACGCATTAAGACGAATGATAGCAAGACGAGGAACACCTAGTTGCATTTATTCAGATAACGGAACGAACTTTAAAGGTGCTAACAGTGAACTGAAAAATGCTATTAAGGAAATCAATAATCATTCGAACTTTCAAGATGAAATAAGTATCAAAGGGATTGAATGGAGATATAGCCCACCAGGGGCGCCTCACATGGGGGGTTCTTGGGAACGACTAGTGAGATCAATAAAGACAGCTTTATATGCTACGCTAAAAGAAAGAGCACCGGCAGAAGAAATACTTCAAACTTTAATGGCAGAAGCTGAAAATATCGTAAACAGTCGTCCTTTGACGCACGTGTCTACAGATCCAGACGAACCAGAAGCGTTAACACCTAATCATTTTTTATTAGGATCTTCATCCGCTTCAGGAAAAGTAATCGGTAAATTTGAAGATCGGGATTTGTGTTTAAGAAAACAGTGGCGAGTAGCACAACGATTAGCTGATCATTTTTGGAATCGTTGGGTGCGTGAATATTTACCAACTTTGACTAAAAGACAAAAGTGGCATGACGAGAATAAAAATATAGAAGTTGGGAACGTCGTGATAATCGCTGATGGAACTTTACCGCGTAATACATGGCCGAAGGGTATCGTAGTGAACACTCACGCTGGGAGAGATGGCGCTGTGCGGGTTGTAATGGTGAGAACGGCCGCGGGTGAATTTAAACGACCGGTGCACAAAATTATCGTTTTAAAAACAGGTGATAGTGACAACTAGTTGTGCACGGGTGGTGGCTATGTATAGGACGAAATTTTGTACAAGTTCAATGTTATTATTAATCTTTATGTTAGCATAGGTTATTGGAGTATTATGTTTCATATAATAACAATAGTCGTTAAATTCAAGTTCAGACTGCTTTATTTAGTGTTATGGTTATGGGACTATAATTTTGCTATTTTTAGTTTGGCTTATTCATGCGTATGTATGGCAGATTTGATTTTTAAAGTAGTTTTATTTCGCGCTTGATAGAATGTAGAACTAATTATTTTTCTCCTTATTATTTGATTATATCCTCATCTTCAAGACTGTTGTTTTTTATTGATGAACTTCCGTTACAGTGGGGAAGAAACAATGATCAGAAAATTGTTAGTATGGAAACCGGGCTATGGTAGAGGGCGAGGGAGGCCAAAGATGAGATGGTGGGACGAGGTGATGGAGGACTTAAGAACGATGAAAGTTGGGAATTGGAGAAAGAAGATTAATGATAGAGGAGAGTGGAGAAGAGTTGTGTGGGAGGCCACGACACATCAGGGATTGTAGAAAGACAATAATGGGGATTAATCCACCCCAATAAAGGGATTGTAAAGCTTCAGTCACGAAGCGGCAAAATTCCGACTAGGGATGTTAATGCCTATATATATATATATGCGCTACCGTGGAAATGCCTGCCCACACCATAACAGAACCATCGTTAAAAGATAACTGTACAGAGATGGTGCAGTCGAAATATCGTTGACCTCGTCTTCTCCATACCCTTTCTCGACCATCAGGTGATCGCAGACAAAAACGCGACTCATGAGTAAAAAGAACTTCACTCCATTGCTGAGGATTCCAATCTGCATGTAACCTTCGCAAACTGCAGACGTGCTTTTCGATGGCTAGGAAGCAATTGTGGTCCTGTGGAAGGCCTTCACGAAATTAAGCCATTTTCCTCCTAATCGTCTTCTCACTTGTATGAACCCTCGCACTGTTAGAAGATGATGTTGAAGTTGAACTGCCGTTGATCTGCGCTCTCTCAGTATGTTGAGCGCAAGAAAACTATCATCAACGGCAGTTGTCACCCTTTGTCTCCCAGAGCCTGCTCGCCTCTCAAATCCGCCAGTCTCCAGATACAGATTCCACGCATCCTGAACAGTAGTACCGGCTATTCCCAGTGTACGAGACACATACCGTTGACTTCGACCATCCTCAATCAAAGCAACAATTTGAGAAATGTCGACAACAGTTAACGGCATTGTTATCGCTTGAAAACTTGTATTTACTGTCAAACTCAATTCCAAAACAAATGCACATAAGCCTACTTGTCTTTTAGCATACACAAATGATAAGAAATGATGCAAACATGTTGATGTTACTAAAAAGAGAATTTCGGCATCTAAAATTAAAATTAGACGTAGGTAGGAGTGGAACAAGCATTTCATAGCATTAAAAATGAAGAAAAACCGCATCAGTTCCCGATTTATATATGTATAAACTATGCAGATACGGGGATCTATATGAAACATTTCAGGGTGGCCGGTTTTTTGTTTTGCCGGTCAGTGTATTTCTACGTTAATTCGAAGGTTTCGGGCAACTCCCTCCGTGTCCGGAAGGCTAATGTGCTGACTCCGTGATCGGGGTATCCGGGGAACAAACCTAGTTTGCTGCCATTTTGTCGTTTTTTTCTGTTTCTTTGCATTAACTCCGAAATTATGTTTAAGTTTTACCGCTCAGAATCTGTTTGTCCTGTTTGTTAGATAAGAGAATCTCATTCCAAGAAAACTTTATTTTTTGATTTACAATAATGTACTTCAGGTCGCCCGAATTCAGTCGAGCGAGTCACCCATAATAAGCATACTGGTTACATAATGAAATCACGTGTACTATGACTACAGTCCAGGAAATTTAAATGTCGCCTGGCATTTTTGAAAGACTTTACCATATGCTTCGGGAGTGCAATGCTTGCATCAAAATTGTTGGTAGGTAATCATTATCAACAATTATTTTAGTATGTATTATTTGATAATTTGATTTGCAAAAATATTAACACAAAGGCTGAAGGATTGTATGGGAGAGATGTTGGGTGAATACCAGGGAGGATTTAGAGAGAACAGATCTACCATAGATCAAATCTTTATCTTGAGACAGATACAGAGTGAATGTGAGGAGCAGAATATACAGCTACACATGGCTTTCATAGATTTTAAGCAAGCCTATGACAGTGTAAATAGGCGAAAGTTGGATGGAGTAATGCGACAACTAAGAGTACTGTGGAAAATAATTGCTTTGGTAAAAATGACTTTGGAGAGCACGGAATACCAAGTTCGAATAAATGGCACGATGTTAGAAGGTTTTATGGTTGGCAATGGTCTGTCGGCGGTGCTCTTTAATCTGTTATAATCTGTTATATCAAATTATAAGAAACAGTGATGTAAACAGAGATGGTACGGTGCTTAAGAACTCACACCAGTGTATAGCATATGCTGATGATGTAACATTTTGAACAAAGGAAGAATTGAAAGATCTCGTAAAGCGGCTAGGAGATGAAGCAAGAATGTATGGATTAAAGATAAACGAGCTAAAGACAAAGTACATGACGACAAGGATAGCAAAAGAAGAGGAAGAACATCTGAGTGTGAAAAGTGGAAAAGATAGAACGAGTATATTTGAAAGAGTGGAAAGTTTTAATTTTTTGGGGACAGAAATTACAAGAAACAACGATCAACTAAAAGAAATTGAGAAAAGCATAATGATAGGTAGCAGAAGCGCTGGGGCTCTGAGAACAGTGTTGAGGGACAAGAATGTGTCAAGAAAAGCGAAGTTACAGATATACAGGACCATTATCAGGCCGGCAGTAACATACGGAAGTGAAACATGGGTTTTAAGAAAAGAAGATCAGCAGAAATTAGAGATCTGGGGAAAGGAATATATTAAGAATAATTTTTGGAGGGATAAAGGATGAAGATGAGTATAGGAGAAGAAACAATGCCGAGTTGAAAGAAATGTTCATGGAAGCTGACATAGTCCAGCATGTGCGTGCTCAGAGAATGAGGTAGCTGGTGCATGTTGCTAGAATGGGGGAAGAACGTATACCGAGACAGATGCTGGAGGAGAAGAGAGGCAAGAAAGAAGAGAGGAAAGCCTAAGAGAAGATGGAAGAATGTGCGGAGGAGGACGTCAAAAGACTGGGCATTAATAACTGGAGAAACAATGCACAAGACAGTGGAGTGGAGAAAAATAGTAGGACAAGCCATGGGCCTATAAGGCCTGTGTTCAGGCCTTAATTAGGATTTGAACCTGTGTCTTTGGTAACCGTATTTTGTATTTTTTATTATAGGCCAACTATTTTTGTATAAATGTAAAAAACAAAAAGGTTCGTTGTTATATAAAATAATTTAATAATATGTCATAATTTTTGTACAAAATTTTTCCATGTAATAAATATCGCAAGATACATCCAATAAAAGTTTTCCATTCAAGAGAATTTACAGTCCACAATTACTAACCGGAGATCTGCTTATTGGGGAACGAATAGTTCGCGCCTGAAGATAACAGATTCCACATTTTGGTCCATACGAGCACGGATATTCATTGGAACCCGCCGAATTCGTAGATTACAGAGTTGAGCCGTAGCAGCGTTGCTTCTTTTCATACAATAAGGTAACCGCTGTGGGTTTCACCAACCATTGCGCGAATAAGTGAGTTACTTCTTTTAATTTTTATTGGTTATTTTCCTATTTATTGCATGTTTTTCACTGTAAGCAAATTACAGACGTAGTATTTTCAATTTATATGTCTAATTCAAATACATAATTTAGTGCATTTTCTGTTTTCCACGATTTAAGACGCTAGCTAATTTCGTAATTTCTTATTATATTTTGCACATTTGTGACTTAGATGTACATGTAGCTACAAGGTTTGTTACGTCTGTTCTAGTGATTTTTTTTCTCATTTGCTTATATCTATTTATAATACTTCCGGGAAAGCATTGTTGATATTTTATTTTTTCATCGAAATGGATGCTCTGAAATCAAAAAGGTCTATAATCAAAGGGAAACTGACCCGATTTGGAAACTTCATTGCAAAATTACAAAATTCTCATGAAGATCCCGAGCATAATATTAGTCCGGTTCAATATATGCAACTGCAAACATACTTAGAATCTGCAATTTCTTATTTATCCGATTTCGAAGATGTTCATGCAGAAATAATCAATGTTAGCACAAGCATAGACAATGAGAATGAACAATTCGAACGATTTGAAATCGAATATTTTCAAGCAATATCACAAGCTAAACTTTTAATTCGCGCACTTGATTGTGCTACCAATGTTTCTCATGCCGCTTTAAATTCACCGATTCATCATTCTATCGTGAATTCCCCTCATTCAAATTTTATAAAATTGCCCACCATAAATTTGCCTAAATTTAACGGTGATATGGAAAATTGGCTGGAGTTTAGAGAGATATTCAGAGATTTAATTCATGAAAACTCTGAAATCAGCGATATCCAAAAGTTGCATTATTTGAAAGCTAGTCTCTCTGGTGAAGCATCTGGGATCATCAAATCTCTAGAGTTTACATCACGTAACTATCATATTTCTTGGAACTCTATATGTGAGCGATACAACAATCCTCGTATGTTGGTTCACAACCACCTAAAGGCAATACTTACTTTTGATCATGCATCCAAAGAATCAGCTTCCAAATTAAGAAAAATGAATGATACACTTTTTAAGCATGTTACAGCGCTCAAGTCGCTATCCACTGAAGGTGAACTTCTTGATGCATTCTTGATCCATGTTACTTCCAACAAACTCGATCCTACCACCTCCCGCGAATGGGAATCTTTCAAAAATAATTTAGGGTCGCGGTTGCCTACTCTGGATCAATTTAAAGATTTTCTTAAAAATACTGCTAATCTCTTAGAGTCTTGCGAGCACAGGTCAAACAAAACATTCGTAGATAATCCCAAGACTCATTCAAAATCGTTCGTGTCTAGTAATCCTATTTGTATACTCTGCAAACAATCCCATTTTCTATCCAAATGTGATGATTTCCACAAACTAACTCCTCAAGCGAGATTAGTTAAGGCGAAGGAATTAAAAGTTTGCCTTAATTGTTTGTCTAAAGGCCATTTTTTGCCTCAATGCAATTCAAAGTTTAATTGCAAAAGTTGCAAGTCTAAACATCACACTCTTTTGCACTTTAACACCGCACCAGCTTCGTCTCAGGAGCCAACGGGTTCCTCCTCTATGGGTGCTCCTATATTACCTATTCCATCCATTTCTGCATTCTCGTCAAATACCTCTCAGGTTCTATTACCCACTGTATCTGCGCAGATCCTTGATTCTGCCGGTAATTCCCATCCAGTTAGAATACTACTCGACTCCGGTTCTCAATCTAACTTCATACGTTCTCATCTATGTAGAAGATTGAACTTACCTGTTCAATCAGCCAATGTCTCCATATCTGGATTAACTAGGGTCACATCCCATGTTCACTCAAAGTGTGAAGTCGAGGTACATGCTCAACATTCCCCTTTCAAAACTCGCCTGTCGTGCTTAGTGTTAGATGAAATCGCAGGTACCATCCCTGGTGTTCATATAGATAGGCAGCATTTCAAGATTCCTGATAACATTCGGTTATCAGATTCCTCTTTTAATCAACCAGGTGATATTGACCTTTTAATAGGTGCTCCAGTTTTCTTTCATATACTTTGTATTGGACAAATTCGATTAGGTCCAAATCTTCCAATTTTACAAAAAACCCGCTTCGGTTGGGTAGTGTCAGGCCCCATGGGTTTCAATTTAGATTCAAAGATTTACTGTAACTTTAGTCGTATCAATGAAGTTCCCGATCAACTTTCCAGATTTTGGGAAATTGAACATTATCCTACAGAAAGAGTTTTCTCGGTGGAAGAAAACGCCTGTGAGGCTCATTTCGTTAAACATACCCGCAGAGATTCGGATGGTAGATTCATTGTCTCCATACCATTCAAATCTCCTGTGGAATTGCTAGGTGATTCATACTCAATCGCCCAGAAAAGATTCCTTTCTCTCGAAAAAAGGCTTCAATCAAATCCCGATTTACAAAAAAGGTATTTATGCTTCATGCAGGAGTATGAGGATTTAGGTCATATGACCGTTTCTTCTTTTCATTCTGCACCTTCATATTTTCTACCTCATCATGGGGTCCTAAATGAAAAAAGCCTTACGACCAAACTTAGAGTAGTTTTTAATGGATCCATGCCTACTACATCAGGATATTCTCTCAATAGCATTCAAATGGTTGGGCCAATAGTGCAACAAGATTTATTCTCTATTCTTATTCGTTTTCGTCAGCATCGCTATGCCATTTCGGCGGACATCGAAAAAATGTATCGACAGGTTCTAATAGAACCCAGCCAAAGGTCATTGCAGCGCATTCTCTGGCGCAAATCTCCCACTGATCCACTCAAAAGTTATAATCTAAATACTGTAACGTATAGTACGGGATCAGCTTCTTTTTTGGCCATTCGTTCTTTAATCCAGTTAGGCCTCGATTGTGAAACCTCTTATCCAGATATTACGGCTATTATTAAAGAAGATTTCTATGTCGACGACCTGACTGGCTCTGATACGTTGTCGCAAGCTCAGCATCTATGTACTGGCCTTTCAAGTGTTTTGAAAGGAGGATGCTTCAATCTTCGCAAGTGGATTTCCAATGATCCTCAGGTTTTGAAAGATATCCCTACATCCGACCTACATCCTAGTGTCCTGGAGTTCGGCTGTAATGAACATACTACTACTCTTGGTTTAATTTGGTCTTTTCAATCAGATCATCTTATGTATTCTATTTCACGACCGGCAGTTGATAAGAACACTAAGCGTTCTATGCTATCCGAAATCTCCCAAATTTTTGACCCTTTGGGTTTGTTGAGTCCATGTACTTTGGGTGCCAAAATTCTTTTGCAACAGCTTTGGATGGAAAAGCTGTCCTGGGACGACCCAGTTCCCTCCAATATCCAACATAGGTGGAGATCGTATCGTAATGAATTATTTAATCTTAATGAGCTTCGGATTCCTCGCCATGTGCTGTGCAAGGATCCTCATAATATTCAGTTGCATGGATTTTCTGATGCATCAATTCAAGGATACGGTGCCTGCATTTATATTCGTTGTTGTGACAAAGCCAATTTAGTCCAAGTCCATCTTTTATGCGCCAAAGCCAAGGTGGCTCCCTTAAAACCTATCACAATACCCAAGCTCGAGCTTTGTGGAGCTTTACTACTTTCCAAGCTTATGACACAAGTTCTGAAAGCCCTCCATTTGCAAATTTCCCATTGTTTTTTATGGACAGACTCGTCTATAGTATTGGGTTGGCTAAAAACCAGTCCCAATCTACTCAAAACCTTTGTCTGTAATAGAGTTGCTGACATCCAGCAACTTACTTCTTATGCCACATGGAAACATGTTCCCACTAAGTCCAACCCAGCTGATCTTCTTTCAAGAGGAGTCTCTCCACAAACCCTAAGGGATTCCACTATATGGTGGAACGGCCCTTCTTTTCTAATGGAAAATGAATCTTTCTGGCCTTGCTCTTCTTTGTCATACCCAAAACTTCCTGAGTTCAAAAAGGAACTTGAGTGTCTTACTGCTTCAATGTCCTCCTCATTTCCATTAATAAATTTTAAAAGTCTCACACGTCTGAAGCGTGCTGTAGCACTTTGTTTTCGGTTTCGTAGAAACTGTTCGGTTCCTAAAGAGAATCGATCCTATGGAATTCTTACTCCTGAAGATCTCCAATTTGCTCTTATATCTGTGGCTAGGATTTCTCAACATGAATCTTTCCCTGGAGAGCTCGAACATCTCAAGAAAGAAGCTCCTCTAAAATCATCATCGTCCCTTCTAAGCCTTAATCCATTTTTGGATGCCAATGGCATCAATAGAGTTGGTGGCAGACTCCATCACTCCCAGTTTTCTTATAGCAAAAAGCACCCTATAATACTTTCTGGTAAGCATCCCTTATCCCAGATAATTGTTTTCTCTGAACACTTAAAATTATTCCAGGCGGGGCCTCAGCTTATGCTATGTTCCCTGAGGGACAGATACTGGATAACATCTGGGAGAAATCTAGCTAGAAAAGTATTTCATGCATGTGTTAGATGTTTTCGTTTTTCTCCAAAATTGACACATCCAATTATGGGCAACTTACCTTTGTCCCGTGTCGTTCCATCTCCGCCATTCCATATCACTGGTATCGATTATGGCGGACCATTTATGATAAAGGACCGCAAAGGTCGAGGTTATAAAATTTTGAAATCCTATCTTTGTTTATTCGTGTGTTTTTCCACAAAATCCGTGCACCTGGAATTGGTGACTGATTTATCTACGGAAACATTTCTCCTCGCGTTTCGTCGTTTTGTTGCTCGTCGCGGCAAGCCATTACAAGTTTATTCAGACAACGGAACAAACTTTGTAGGTGCGAATTCTGAATTGTGTGAATTAGGTAACTTTTTGAAGAAAGAAAGTTCATCTATTTCAGGTATAATTGCTAATGACGCAATTAGCTGGCATTTCATTCCCGCGCATAGTCCGCACTTTGGTGGTCTTTGGGAGGCCGGAATCAAATCCTCCAAGCATCATTTAAAACGTGTTATAGGTAACTCTATTTTAAATTATGAAGAGTTCTGTACATTGCTTGCTCAAGTGGAAGCAACGTTAAATTCACGTCCCATTTCACCTTTATCATCTGATCCAAATGATCTTGAACCCTTGACTCCCGCTCACTTTTTGGTTGGGAGACCGCTAACAGCGTTACCTGATCCGGACGTCACACATATACCTGAATCACGTTTGTCTACATTTCAACGTCTACAGCAGTTTCATCAAACTCTATGGAAGAGATGGAGTTTGGAATATATTTCCGAATTGCAGCAGCGCACCAAGTGGCGCTCTCATCATTCCGATTTGAAAGCAGACATGCTTGTTCTGCTCAAAGATGACAACCAGGCTCCTCTTCAGTGGAAGCTAGGCCGAGTTGTCTCTCTGCATCCCGGAAGCGAGTTGCATCTGTTCGCACTCGCAATGGAGTTGTTCGTTGTTCTTTTTCGAAACTGTGCCCATTGCCTGTGGACATTAGTGCGACAATGCAGTGAATTTATTTATTTGGTTTATATTGAAAACTTTGTTCTTAATTTTTTAGTTCCGGGTTCTAATTTGAAAGTTTGTCCTTTCAAGGCCGGGGGCATGTTCAGGCCTTAATTAGGATTTGAACCTGTGTCTTTGGTAACCGTATTTTGTATTTTTTATTATAGGCCAACTATTTTTGTATAAATGTAAAAAACAAAAAGGTTCGTTATTATATAAAATAATTTAATAATATGTCATAATTTTTGTACAAAATTTTTCCATGTAATAAATATCGCAAGATACATCCAATAAAAGTTTTCCATTCAAGAGAATTTACAGTCCACAATTACTAACCGGAGATCTGCTTATTGGGGAACGAATAGTTCGCGCCTGAAGATAACAGATTCCACAGCCTGAGGAGCTCATATATATATTATTTGATAAATTAATGAAAATATTATCATTATTATCATCTTAGCTCGAAAATTGTGTGTTTCTGGATATGAGACCTTTATTAGTAGTTGGTCTATTTTGGATTCCCTACATGCCCTATAAGTTTGTAACACTTAACTATAACTATAATACGAGTACAAGAAGAAAAGATAACTTAGTGATGCCTACCAATCGATTACAAAAGGCAAATAGAAAGCTGTGGGTTTACGGTTATTTAACTACCTTCCTGAGTCTATAAGAACTTTATCACTGTACAACCTTAAACGTCGAATAAAAAAGCATTTAATAAATAAATTTCTACACTCCAACAGATTTAAGTTGGCGAGCGGAGAGGTTGCTCATCAGCATACTTTACGGATGCAACAAAGTGTCTTGCAGTACCAGTGGCGCAGGTAAAATTTTCAGTTACCGGTGAGCTTTTGAAAAGGTAAGATGGCGGGTTGCGAACGGAAAGATGTTTTACGTAGTCAAACATGGGAAATAGTGTACAAAGTGTTTTGTTAATTTAAAAGTGGGGAAACAGAAACATTGGAAAGTGTGAATATGAACACGTCTGTTGCAACGGGTGTGTGTTAGATCTATAGAGAGAATAGTTAGTGAAGGCAACACTAGCGCGTCGGAAAATAACGGCGAATCGATCTTTAGAACACCAGGAAAGTAGCATGCAAGGAAGAGTTCCTTAACGGCTGATTTACCGGAGTATAAGCCGGCTGATATAGTACGTCACATAGTACATGAATTTCAAAAGACTGAAGGTTGTCGTGTTGCGCTTGCAAAATTGAACCATAAAATATGGAGCTAGAGTGGAATGGATCCAATGAAACACTGAGGGTTCTTTTGTGTAAAATGGGGTTCAGGTGGAGAAGAACGCAAAATAATAGGAAAGTCCTAATTGAAAAACACGATATAAGATCTCTTTGTATTTCGTATTAATTTGAAGAAAATTAAATATTTCCGAAGTCAAAATAGACCGACTGTTTACCTGGATGAAACATATTTGCACAATAGTCATGTCTCTTCGAAGAATTGGACTGATGGTTCAACCAAAGGACTATTTGCAAGTATCTCTAAAGGTCAGAGATTAATTATTGTAAATGACGGTTGTGAAAAGGGCTTTATACCTGGATGTTTGTTAGTATTGGATTTAAAACCAGCGATTAGGTACCATTTAGACATGAATTATGGCAAGCGGTTGCAACAAAAGTTGATTCCTAATTTACCAAAGAATTTCGTCGTCGTCGTAGACAATGCACTCTACCACAACGTCCAGGCAAATCCTGCACCCACATCAAATCCTAAAAAGGCTGTTCTGAAGTTCTGATGAAATGGCTAAAAATATTAATTTTGAACCTAATATGTTAAAACCACCGTTGTACGAAATTATCAAGCATTATAAGAAGTGGTATATAACCTACAAGTTCGACACATTATTACAAGATCATGGGCGTTTACCGCCATATCATCCAGATTTAAATCCCATCGAGTAAAAAGAGTTAAAAAAAAGTCCACCTCACTGTTGCGCTGAGCTAGATACAGGCTGTGGCAGGCGCCAACGTATCGCAACCCCACCCCTTGCCAACTTAAATCTGTTGGACTGTACTTTATAATATAGCAGATAATTTTCCTTAATATGGGGCCAGTGTTGTGAAATGTCCGGATATTTATTTTTTGTGACATGTCCATCCAGTGTATCCGAGAACTGTCCAGACATTTACTGGACATTTATAGAATGGCTTAAAAATGTAACCGCGTTGTAGGTTTCATCAAGACCTTTAATTTGATATATTATTTATATGTCATAATGTTTCCAAAAGCTCAGTAAATGCAAAAATAACTGATACATAATAGAAAAATTCACATATTGGTCAATAGCAGTATGGGACGTCCATGTTTTAGGATGAATTATTAAGCTTCTAATCTAAATTTAAATTTGTTATTTTAGTTATAATGTTAGTCCGATTTGGTAATCTTGCAAAGTTCTAAGAGCATTTTTTTAAAATTATGTAATTAGTTGCCGCATTGTCTGCTGCTGCCGCCACAGATTCACTGTCAGAATGAGCACTTTTCAATAACAAATTTTTTACCTCTTCTGAATACTGTCCATATATTTTTATGTTTCGCTATTCTAGTAGTAATGTAGTTGTAGTATGGCTCGAGTAAGTTTTCTTGCAAACTGCATGTTATTTTTTGTTCTGTTGGTAACATTGGACACTTTCAAATATGTCCAGGCATTTTTGAATGTGTCATGTCCATAAATGTCCATGTCTGGACATTTAAATGGACACATATTTAAATGTCTAACAACACATACCAGTTGATGGTAGGTAATTGATTTGTGATGAGTTGTTTTCTATGTGATTTACTAGGATATTATAGCTATGTAATTGTTGACTTGTCTTATACTATGTTTTGTAGTAATGGATAAATAAATATTATTATTCTTATTTAAAGAAAATCATCATGCACATACCTACGCAATTCAAAAATGAACAAATGCCCGGATTCAAAAGTCCAGATTTGTAAAGCGTTCCATAAAAATGAATACCTAGTTTACTCGAGTGTCCAGATTACGGAAGTTGTACTGCACTTTAAAAATTACTCGTCGACAATACCGTGTGAATCACCTTACCTGTATCTATACTTTGCAAATCCAGCACCGTAAAATTGTTACTTTTATTGTCCCCCCCGGCAGCAACAACAAATGGCGAATCTGGACACAAATCCAAACAAAGCACATTTCCCATCCTCAAATTCTTCTCATGCACCAATGTAGGAGCAGCTCCTTCAGTAAAATCCCACGTTTTAAGCACTTCGTCAGTAGAAGACGTAACTAATAACCCTGGACATTGGTTGCTGATCACCAAACCGGTGACCTCTTTTTCATGGGCTTGCAACGACCACACCAAACCTGACAATTTGATGAGCAAAGTTTAGTTTGTGCCTGAAGGTTTGAAATTAAAGCATAAGTACCTTTTCGACAGTCAAAGTATTGTACAGAGCCTGTACTAGTTCCAACCAAAAACGAAAATGGTTGGAGAGGATTCCATGTTAGTTTTTCTGATTCTCCGTTTATGGTCCAACTTTGATTAGAATCCGGAGTACGACAGTCGAAAATTTTCACAGTATTATCACAACCACCTGAATGTAAATAAAATGAGAAAATACTACCGAAATGCACAAGAGGATATGCAGGGCAGTTTGTTATAATTATAATAATTGTTTAGATATGAGATAAAGGATTTACCGGCAAGCAACGTTTGCGCTTCCAACCTATGCCACTCCAAACACTGAACGTTATCCTCAAAAGCATTAATCGTGGTGCTAGGTTTCAATTCGTCCAAATCCCACAATAAAATACTCTTATCTACTGACCCACTCGCAATAATATGATGAAACGATTTATTCCATGATAATGCAAGTACAGCTTCCGAATGTCCAACTCTTGGCGTCCCTTTTTTCCTGCTCGCAGCTTTACCTAATTTAAACGCTGGTTCCAAACAATTTACCACGTCTAAATCCCATATTTCGATAATAGGAGACATAGAACCAACGGCACAATAGTTGCCTTGAGGTTGCCCTGGTTCGTAATCCAACCATTCGAAACACAGTGGGTAAGATGGCAAGAGAAGATCATGGTGGACATACAACGAACCTTCTTGCTCATTATAGACTGCAAATTTCATATTAGGTACATTACCACATATAAAAATTGACTAAGTATCAAAAATTTACCATAGATTTCAAAAATACTCGCATCACCATCAATTCTGGCAACCAAAATCAAATTGTCATCAGGTTTAATGATATCGTCCTCTTTTTCCGAATCATCAGAATCAGAAAAGTTCTCTTCGGCTTTGTCTGGTAATTCAGCTAATGAACCTATACCTAACTGATTCGCATCTACTTCTGCATAAAAAGTAAGTTTCATCACTAATTATTAACTGAAATGTGAAATACCTTCTTCTTCTGCATCGTAATTCTCCATGTTGAAATCATCAGAATTATTTGACGTACTTTGTTCATTGTCACCATTCTCTGCACCATTGACACTATAAAGAATTGATTAATATATAATTTATTTGCCATAGAAAAGCTGCTACAACTTACTTCAGTTTTTCTTTAGTGTCTTTGATTATTTGAACCAATTCATCTTTCGATAACTGTACCTATTTTACAGAACCCTTATAAAAGTCGAACGATACTAAAAAGTAACTTACTTTCTCCGGATTTTGTTTGGCTGCTCCGCTTTTTACCCATTTTACACAAGTAATTAGATTCACCCGACTTTCAGACTCCATGCCATAAGTAGAATTGTTAGGTTATAGTCCACGTGCACTTAAGTTTGACAGTTGTCCTTGACGATAAGTTCAAATAAACCAGTTTAGATCCACATCACTTAAGAATTTAGTTCAAAAATCATCTTAACATTCAAAACAAATTGTCAAATTGACATTATCAACTATCAAGGTATCAAGACAGTTTTATATGTTTATATTTGACGTCCACAAACAGAAAACTAAACTTTTGGCATAAAAAGAGTGAAATATTTTTCGTGCAGCGGATGGAGAATAAGCAATATGGTGTCTAGTCGTCAGTGTGCATATTTTGATTGCAAAAACCACAAAACAAGAAACTATGATCTAATTTTTTTTAAGTTCCCAGTGAAGGACCCGGAAAGATGTAAAGAGTGGGTCATAAATTGCGGAAATTTTAATTTAACTTTATTAAATAGTGACGAGTTGAAACATAAACGAATTTGTGAAAAACATTTTTGTATCGGCAGTTTCAAAAATGGTAAGGTGGAGAAGAGAGGTTTGAAAGAGAAGGCTGTTCCTATCCATTACCTTACAGCAGGTAAAGTTCAACACTTTGTTATTTTTGATTATGTTAATCACAGCTAGGAAGTAGATACTTTGACGACTAAACTACATTTTTAGTAGTTTGTTATTTTATGAAGTTGCTGCGAGTATTACGCAAGTTGCAACTAGTCTAAAGTCTGTCATGTATTAGAGTGCAGTAGTACCATGCGAATGCATTGCACCTCGCATTACACACTGAAAAAATAAGAGTGTCTACTTGAACAACTTCTCAACCGCCGTCGTTTGAGTATAACACACAGCCGACACACAGGTGAACGCAATTGTCAACTTTCGCACCTACTTAGGTATGCAACGTGTCGCTTTCTGTGGGTCATGGAAAAAATTTATTTCAACTACTAAGAATAAGACTGATATTGACAAAACGAAATTTTGGAAAAGTTTATCTATCTGCTTTTTTTACTTTTACCCCAGTTATTGGTCCTGTGCTCCTGTGTGTATTTACCTGCCGTATAGCCAATCTCGTACCAATAGAAGGACAAAATTCATTTAAGACTCACCCCAAGACTGCATCCTAATACATGACGGACTATAGAGTTGTAACCATTCTTTATAAACAACTCGTACTTATGTGAGTGGTGAACGACTCATTTTCATTGAGCTGATTCTTTATATCACGGGAAGTGGGGGTTTTAAAATCGTGATTCGTGAAGGTGACTGGGCATCCCTAAGTAGGGTTGCCAGACGTCCCGATTCTATTGGGACCGAGATTGGGACTGTCCTGATTTCGAGGGCTTTGTCCCGCGTCCCGATGTACTGTTCGTCGGGACGCTAACTCTCCCGATTTTTTGATTATGCGTAGATATTGGCAACAAGGAAATTGCCCCTCTATATTTGGAAAATTAAGTTGTGCTGGCAACGTAGCAATATGCCGTGATTGCGTGGCCGTGAGTCACAATCATGGTTTCTGGTCTGCCCGGCACTGGCGACCCGGTCGAGCGGCGAATGCCGAACGCCTGAACGCGCAGTGTTGCCAACCCTATCGAAGTTTCGGTAGATCTACCGATTTTATATGTTATCTATCGATCTACCGAAATTTCATTTTTTAATTATACAATTAAGAAATAAGTGGAAATTGCCCACAGATCATAATTCGTGACGCCTTTGCGTTTTTCTTTTCTTCTTTGGGAACTCCTATGGCATCATTTTAGTGCAGCGGTACATTATAGTTAAGCAAAAAAACCTAGAACCAACACAAAACGAAGCCGCCATGTGCCGCGATTCGGCGGCACCTTTGTGGCGATGGCTTTATCAGGCACACCACCGCCGCCGCCGGTTTCAAAGAGACACCGCGTCGCCGGTATTTTTGTTTTGGCTAGTGCCGTTCGCGGAAAATTATTTGAGAGTATTCTTTTAAGAGTATTTTGTTGTTTTGTCGAAAAATATTCTTTTAAATGAAGCATTTCCGGACATTTTTCACATTTTTTACTTAATTTGTGGCTCTGAACCCTAATTTTAACTTTTCACCCCCTCGTATAAATCACCCTGTATTATAATTCTCTCAAAAAACTAGCGTCCCGATTTTTTAACCAAAGTCCCGATTTTTAAATAATTTTTCAGTTGGTATACCCGATTTTTGTATTATCTGAACTGGCAACCCTATCCCTAAGAGGTGGTCAGATTGCTAGTGTTTTGAAAATTAGAAATTATATTTTCAACATTACAGTTTTTAATTGATAATTTTATAACCAATTACTTATGTTAGGTAAGTACCAGCAGTAGCTAATTGCGGGTCTTTCTTATAATCTTCCCCTGCTGCATTTAATCCTCCAGAGGCAAATGGAATGTCCAATCTTTCTGGCACATTAAAGTTTCTTTTAAGCTGTCCTGCGGTAGGTTTTCCTGATGGACAATTTGTTTTGGAGTGCGGTGTGTGAGATCCGAGCGAGGGGTAAACCGCTGACCTAAATTTTGTACACTACTTCCCAGGAAGTGTTTTGTACTTCCTCTATACTTCCCCGTACTTCCTCTTTACTTCCTATACTTCCCGTACTTCCCGTACTTCCTTCTTACTTCCCGTACTTCCTTAGTACTTCCCGTACTTCCTCTCTGCATTCAGATAATTAGACTTTAGTAAAAAAGTGACTTATGTTTGGAAGAATTTTATGAAATTCAAATTCAAATTTTGGTCCGCTAGCTTAACATACGTAAAAACGAGATCGACTTCATCTGAGGAGTCATCATATGGCACTGATTATTCCGATTCTGTAGATTCGACCTCGGGCTCCACAATTGCTTCATCGGTTGCTCTTTTGACCTTTTTCTTTCCTTGTTTTACCGATTTAGATCTTTTTGTTCCTTTATTTTCCATTTTGTCTGGTCTGATACTATAAACCTTCGCAATCGGTTCATACTAACTTTCCCCTTACTTTCGTCTAAGAGCCATGATGACTTTTTTACCACAATACTTTTTTCTTTTAATTTCACATCCACAAATGGAGAATTTGTAGAAATGTTTGTTATTTTTTGTGGGTATTCTTTCAATTCCAAATCTATGTTTGCCTTATTTGTAACTTCATTATCATCAACCAGAAAATCCAAGATTTCTTCACGAAATGGTGCTAAATTCTTAATTATACCAAACTGACGAGAACCCCGGAACGTCGATATTAATCCAATCGCTATCTTCAATATTTGTGACTCCCAATATTTGAATATTTTAAAATCATTTTCTTTCACTTTCTTATTCCCTCTAATCTTTTCTCGAGAAAATGAAAATGATTGCCCCATTATGGCTTGAATCCCATCAATATGTTGCATAATGTTTTGAATACTGAAATTTATAATCGTGGAAAACGTTGATGTGATGGAAAAGTTGTTCACAGGTCTGAGTGGTACAATTTTCTAGCGTGAACATATCAGGTTGGAATTCTGAGTGTTCATTGAAGTTTTTAAAGTTGTGCATCAGTTTAATCAAATTATGTGCGCTAATTTCTATGCAAAGATAACAATTACTTGTTAAAAAATTGTTATTAAGAGAACAGCCTTTATTTCTTTTTAGCCACGATCTCCACAGTCACAAAAATAATACAGCCTACCATATCTGATATATGAGCTAGATTCTAACTCCATATACGTATCTAAGAAAGATGTTTCGATGAATCTCATTAATTTAAGGTAATATAAAGTGCCCTTACTACCTGGCACTGAATCTAAAAGATTCATGACTGCCATTGAAGATATTCTCTGTGCAGACAAAAAATTCATTTTATCTTGCGGTATCAAATCTGATGCCATTAGCAAATGCTTGTTCTTACCGAACATCACAATCAGTTCTTTCAGATGATCTGCTGTGATTATAAAATCACCTATGGGCAACATTATTCCTGGTTTTAGCAATCGTGTTCGCATTTTGGTTAAGATGTTTACTGCATCCTGTGAACAGCACTCATTGCCAAAACCACTTCCCATTTGATACCAATCCCAATCAAACAATTTCTGAGCTGTTGATGGGAAATCACTGTAAATTCTCATGGCTTTTAGAAATTTTGCATCCCCATCCCATGAAAAGCCAGCAATTGTTATGCCATATTTTTCAGCTTCAGACTTTATAAACTTCCAGCGACCAAGAACCTCTTCAGTTTTATATTTATTATCAGTGCCAAAAGCAATATAACACTTTCATTACATCACTAAACAGATCTTTCAGTTTAGAGCGAGGTTTAGAGTCTCTTTTCCCAATTAAAATTTTTTCCTCGTTTATTTTTGAAAAGGTTGTGGCATAATTTAAGTTACATCTATACTACAATTTTTGTCTACGATTTTTTTGAAAATTAAAATGATCTAGGTACTTTTCATCGTTTCTATTCTACTCACTTCTAAGGATGGGATACGCAACGACAGGACAGGAGATCAGTAGTACATGTGTAAGACAGAAATAGACATAGCTTTAGCAACCGCTTGGTACAGTCAGTCCAGCAGAAAATTTAAATAACGAAATTAGGCAAATATACTTAGTCTTAAAATAAAGCTAAAAGATCGGTGAGTACGCTCACATATTTTATTTGGCTGTTAACTAAAATCCGAATGTACATGTACAATTTGTGTGTGAATAATGCTAAGATTTCCGTAAAAATTTGCCAGTTTTCAACTTCATTTATTTTAACAACAGTGTAAATACGGCAAATAAAATAGTTATAAGTGTATTCTACCAACCCTCATATTTCTTTTAAACCATAATTCATGTCTATAAGTAATACAGTTTTTGAGCTGGACTGCCTGTATTAACACAGTCCCAGAAGCGAGGAGAACGCTTCTAGAGTATTCGAATATCCCAGCCTTAATATTTTTGTTAAAAGGCGAGTTAAAAGGTTACGCTTTTTAAAAAAAGTGCCAGGAAACTTTGCCCTAAAAAAATCAACGTAATATTTGTACTTCTGAAAGTACAGTTGATATCACTAATAACAACATTTGATATAACGACATATCGGGTATAGCGACGTAAATTGATAGTCCCGTTTGATTCCCGTATAGTTTTTAATAGTAATGTATTGGTTATTACGACATCCGAAATAACGACATATTGCATATAGCGACGGCTTTGACGCACATATTATCGCATATAACAACGTTCGCAACTGGAAATAAATTCGTCGACGATCGGCTTAGGGAATTCCCCGAATCCGTGAGTGGACTCTGGAGATGATTCAGCTCATAGTTCATTAGTGCAGCTTGAAAACAGAATCTATGGTGCGTTTTTTAAAATAAGTCATTCCGGCAAAACGCTATTTCAGATTTTTTCAAGCCCGCAGATAACTGATTTTTTGTTTATCTTGCGACTATATTATGTGTTATTTATTGTTTCTTTGTTTTGCAATACATGTATCTGTACACATACATATTTTCAATTGTATTAAACCGAACAACAGTTTGTAATATGTACATATTACACTACATATAGTTTTATGTATCTGTTTCTTATCATTTGATTGCATTTTTGGTACGGAACCTATTATAGTGACGATCGGTTTTAGCGACGTGTTTTTATTGGTCCCAGCTATGCATTATAACCAATATTTACTGTATTATAAAATACGCAGAATCGAGATAAGTTAAAGTAGGTCATAACTTTTGAAATGATAATTTTGGATAGAATTCGAATTAAAAAAAGATATTTCAAAATTACCTACCTAGATAAAGAGGTGTTTATAAATTCTTCTTTTGTGTAGTAATTTTGAGTGACAGACAATAGGAATATAGTACTTTCTACCTCGCTTTCTAAAGAATGTAATGCCCTTTACTGGTTTACGAGAGCAACAAATTTCCCCTGACAACCCTGTACAAGCGCATGGTATTGACGCCTCCCATGTCAGGACGAAACAAGTGGTGGATGCGATTTTTGTATACACATTATCCAGTTACATAATCATATTCAAAATTTATTTCCAATATGAATAATTGGATCATTTTGAGGATAATTTACAAGACTTGGCAGTTTTTCAGAAAAATATTATCTTTATTTTGGAAAATATGATACTAACAGACGTAGTTTTAATAACATCTTATAGTGAAAAAAATCAGATTAATATCTTTAATAATAAAGCCACAGTTTTGTTTAGAATGGAAAAAACCTGCAAATTTTAAAAAATCCTTTAATCAGTTTGCTATTCAAAACAAATTCTGTAACTTTGGTTTTTTGGATTTGAAACTTAATTTAGTCAAAATTAAACGCCAAACCTTGCCTCTGTTTGAAACGTATACCTAATTTAAATGAGCGCTGTGACGTATTGTTACATTTTTTGTGCTTGAGATTATAGTACCTACCGAGGTACCTACTAAAAATTGTAAGTTCGATTGAGCTGGTGTTCCTCTTTCGCACAATTAACAACTTACTTTTAAAACAGAGGAAAAGAGTAAAGCCCCGCTTAAAAATTCAGTACGGGATTTTCAGAACTGAGCTAAGATCAAGTGGTGATACAGTTAATCTTAATTCTGAGTTATGTAACTGTTATTATATGAAATCGAAACAACTCCATGTTTTCTCTTATTTTGGTTTATTGAATACTTAAATATTTCCCGTACGCCCTTCCTTATACTCCCCGTACTTCCTCTATACTTCCCATACTTCCTCTGTACTTCCGTACTTCATCTATACTTCCCGTACTTCCTCTATACTTCCCGTACTTCCTCTCTACTTCCTTACTTCTAGGGATGCAACGTTTAACCGCCCATATGGACACTACCCGTTTAGGGGAACACTTAAACGAAATAGGAATAAAATTTAGATATCATTAAATTTCAGATAAAGAAAGCCGCGGATAGTGCTAGGCGCGCACCGCGTAAGAGCAATAGCGACGCGGCCCCTTAAATATTGCAAAACTGTCATGTACGAGGTCATGTACTTTTCAAATTTATTGTTTGCATCCCTTTGAGGACTTTCGCCGCCATCGCCGCGGCCATTCAACGGAATATGTATTATTTTATTATTTATAACCCAACTTTCAAAGAACATTCGATTTTGTTCTAATTATTCAAGTTTCAAAACAATATTGCAATATTGGTAAGTTACGCGTAGGGTGCGCGTTTAAACGTCGTATAAACGTTTAATATACGCATTTAAACGTTTACGAAAAATCGCTTAACGTTGCATCCCTACTTACTTCCTCTATACTTCCCATACCTTTTACACCAAACTTCCTCAGCGGTTTACCCCTCGGATCTGAGGTGAGATCTGTGAGTTGTAAGGTCATTTTTCAAGTTCCTAATCAGTTTATAAGCCGAGTTATAAGCTCATATACTGTTTTACTTTGTACCAAGCTGTCAAAGGAGTTGTCTCAATTTTTCCTTCTTCCTTTAGTCATAGTTTTCATAAAGGTGGCGACTGATTGGAGCGGAGCCTTGTAATGTAATGTTCAGCACGAGCATTACGTTACATGGCTCGTTTATTTAGCGCCACGAATGCTCATTCTGAATGCTTAGCTCAATATTGCTCCCGATTGCTCCACTTCTTACTTGGTTCAGAGATGTCGGATCTAGAAGTTGCAAGTGCTGCATTTGTTGTTGGTTGTTATGGGATATTCCTTCCTAATGCTTAAGAAAAAGAAAAAACAAAAACAGAGCCATCATACTTGTGATTTTTCTTTACACTCGTTTGTGTTGTTTCAAATTCGTCAGCCAGTTCCTGCAAGGCGTCATGCTTTTTAAATTTATTGTAGTGTTGGGGATCCCGAGGATCCCACAAAACCGGTTTATTGCGGTACTGGTCAATAAACGATACATTTTTTTTCTTTTGACCATTCCATTTTTATAAAAAAAAATAAAACAGGTACGTCTATACGCAAAGGTTTATGAGGAGCAACTGAATATGGGGTGAAATATCTGTGCTCAAAACAAACAAGCCGTGACCGGCACTGATTTGTAATGTAACAATCAAAGGAATTCGCTAAAAAACCGTCAGTCAAGTGGAGCAGTCATGCTCGCTTTGAGCGTCTCGGCTCGGCGCTCGTCGTCCGCACTGACTTGCCAATGCTCATGTTACATTACGTTACATTACAGCACTTTTCTACTAGTCAGTCGCCGCCTTAAGATCTTTTCCTGCTTGAATCTGACAAAGGATCATTGATGTACTTTGCTTGGTAGTCTTCTCTGGCAGATTCGTTCTGTTACCACACCAACCTGATAACTTTTTGATCCAGCTTTCGGGTGAATTTGCCCCACTTGGTTTTCTTGGAGGAAGAGTGCTGTTTAAAGGGAATTGGTCAGGGTTGATGGTCTCTGTGACTGCTCACACAGTAGAATTGTGCTGATAGGTACATTATAATATGACACATATGCTAGAAAGAATAAATTAACAGTCTAATGTATCCCCAAGTGTATCCAAAACAAATCTAGCTTTAAAAAATTAGCTTTTGTTGTTTCTGTAATTTAGCAACTTTTTCATTAGTAAAATAGGTTTGTTTCATATTGGCTTCTTGTGGACCAAAATGAAGTATGTACCTATGTAACTAGCGGACTGTATTTTTCATTTCATTTTCTAACAAACAGTACAAATGATTTGCATCACAAAAATTAGATTAAAATGTACAAATGTTAACACGAGGTGTGTGCCTTTCGACCTCGCTTTCGACCTCTTACTTACATAACAATAACAAAAAGTTTCCTAATTTTTTTATGACTCCAGCTTAGATCACTCCTCAACATCGGGCGTGATTGCACCCGTGAAACATTGGGCCAATAACAAATAGATGGTTACAATTATTGCACATTAGATTGACAAAAAGCAAACGGTGACAATTTTGGACATACCACCCACCTTGAAAAGCCCATTTTGCAACAAGAACAATAAATTATCCTTAAAAATAAACGAGAGTCAAATGCTTAGCACTAATCATGCACACATTGCTGTTCTTTTACGTTCACCTGTGTTCAATAGGAAGAGGGCATATTTTGGGGAATACTCTCTTTAAGATGCCATCAAAGGTTCATATGGTAGCAACGTGACATTATGCTATATTTACCAGAATATAATTCTATAATGTGACCTAACTTCCATTTTAATGGTGGCAAGTTGTCCTAGTTCAGGAGCACATAAGTACCCAATTTCATATTGGAGTGATGTTGATGCCATTTTGCTTGTTATTGAAATTCGGTAATGTATTCGCGGCTTCAACAAGTCCAGAAGTGCTATACTAATTTTTGGATGTGTTGAAAATGAGAGAATCGTGATGCGGTAATATGAGTGACTTACAAGTCTGGCCTTCCAATTAAGAAGTGGCAAACAGTCAAAGTCCTCAGGTTTAGAGGAAATGGGGGATCAAGGATGAGAGTTCAATACTATCTTCACCTGTTTTAAAATAGTGTTAGTCGAGGTATTAGTAGTGAATTATCAATCAATCTTTTAATATGGTGTTTAGAAACCTTAATGTCGGCCTCCCACAAGCCCCTGAAATGCTAGAAGTGAGTTGGAATGAAATGCCTATTAATACCGAGTTCACCAGAATTTCAGATTCCAAAAATTTTCCAAACTCGCACAAAATGTTACTGGCTGTAACAAAATTGTGTATAAGCACACAAACAATCCTAAAATTTAGGATTGAAGATATGCAAATATTATTTAATAATTTAATAAGAATTTGAGCAGGAACATAGAGAAGTAGATATCCGAAAGGGAGTAAGGCAGGGATGTGTGTTATCGCTTCTAGTTTTCAATTTATATATCGAAGAGGCGATTAATATTGTTGAAGACAGAATAGCTGCTGGAATTAATAAGATAAGTTAAGATAATCGATTTATTGTTTCCCATCTGGAATTACAATTCAAAATATTAAATAAACATATAAATAAATGGAACAAACAAAAATAAATAAACTCCTCCTCACAATTAATTTCTGCCTATCTAATTCCCATTTATCACCCCTTCCTCTCCTTCCTTCCCCTCTGTATCAATTCCATCCACTTCTCCCTTCTTGCACTTTCCTCCAATATCATCTCCACTCTCACCTGTTCCATGTTCTCTCTCCACCAGCACCTCTCTTAACACATGTTCCCATGTCTCCTTCTCCGCCCCACATACCCTACACGTACACATTCTTCTGTCTTCACTTTCCCAATACCTTCCACCTCTCATCTCATTTCCCAGTCTAAACCTTGCCACCCTTATTATCTTCCCTTCCCCTACTTCGTAGATATCTCGGCAGTCCCGCTGTCCTTATTTCTTTATATTTTTTTTTGTATCTTGATTGTCTTATCTTCTCTTCTTTATCCTGCACTTGCATTTGCCTATCTCTCTCCTCTACCTCTCTCACCATGTTCCATCCTGCTGTTCTCAAGTTCTCCACTTCTTCTGCATAGCCTCGCTCCTGATAAAATTTCTCTCGCTTCTCCTCCCATTTCGATTTTTCTTTCCTCCCTTCCGTACCTCTTCCCAACACTGCCTGGCTAACTCGTTACCGCCCCCACCTCTCAACTTTTCCTCATATTTCATGGCTCTCTTTCCTGTCCTGGTTCTTAGTTTTTCTCCGTTTGTTTCATCTCTTACCATGTATCCTGGCGTTATCCAATCTAAGCCCAGTGTCCATCTTATGTACTTTTCCTGGATCCCCTCTATCTTCTCTCTCTCTTCCCACCCCCACATTTCTGCTCCATACATGGCTACGCTGCTCACCAATGCGTCAAACAACTTTATGTACTCTTCTTTTCCAGTCGCCCCCAAAATTCCTCTTTCCTCTTTACTATTCCCCATACCTGCTTCATTGCTATTGTTGCCTTTCTTACTACCTCTTACATGCTTCTCTTGGCCCCCATTCTTTTGCAAGGTGAATCCTAGATATTTAAACTCGTCCACCTCCTCCAACTCTTCCCCCTTCCACTCTCACTTCTCTATGCGACTTCTTCTCCCCCCTTTCCTGAATCTTTAGTCTTCTCTGTGTTCAATGCTAGTTCTTTCTTCTCCAAATATCTTTCCATTCTTCTCAGCATCTCCTTTGGAATTAATATACAGGGCCAAACTATTAATATTCTCAGATACGCGGATGATATAGCAGTATTAGCATCCAGCAAAGAAGAATTAGGAAGGGATCTGAACGAAATGGAAGCGATTTTGACGAATGGGTATGGTATGAAGATCAATAAAAAGAAAACCAAAATTTTGGTGTGTAGTGGGCGTGAAAAGAGGACTAAAACAAAAATACAAATTGGAAACGAGAAGATAGAGGGAGTCTCAGATTTCTGCTATTTAGGAAGTTAAATAACTCACGATGGTAGGAGCTCTAGGGATATAAAACAAAGAATAGCGCAGGGCCGAGTTGCAATTGCTAAAAAGAAACAACTATTATTTTACTCGGGAATGATAAATGTAGAATCTCGGAAGAGGCTCTTAAGAACATATATATGGAGTACGGCATTGTACGGGTGCGAAATTTGGACGATAGGAGAAGCGGATATGAAAAAATTAGAAGCATTTGAAATGTGGTGCTATAGACGCATGATGAAAATACCGTGGATAGATAAGGTTAGCAACAGGTAGATATTAGAGTTGGAGAAAAGCGAAATTTATGGAAGACACTAAGGAATAGGAGGCACGAGGGCTTGGTTCGCGACATACTAGAGTCAGAGATAGGAATAAAAAGAGGTAGGGGTAGGCCCGGATTAGACTACTGCTCTCAAATAGTTAGGGATGTAGGATGTTCAACTTTTGGGGAAATGCGTAGGTTAGTTCAGGATAGGAAATGATACAAGTATGCGTCCAACCAGTCTTCGGATTGAAAACTTTATGATGATGAGGTCTTAAAAGTGAGAAAAATAAGTGAAATTATTTTACAATTGTTTATTGACATTATAAAACATATAACATAATGACATAAAATATTGCACCTTCCGAGAGTTTTCCTACTTTTGTGAAAAATCATTCGTGCAGTAACGCCATCTGGAGTAGGGGAATTACAGCAACTGAAGACAAATCTGTTAAAATGGCTTCAATATTTTGTAAAGTAGTGACTTTCATGAGATTTTCTTTTCGAAAGATAACTATAACCACCGCCAGTAACGGGATTATTTCCAAAGAATCGTAAGCCAAGATCAAATCCCATAAGTTTAACAATTGTTCTGGGGGTAAATGCCCACTGAAAGCTCTCATTAACCACTTGAAAACAATTCTGGTTCTAAAAAGTAAAAAAAAACTCACCATTTAAAACATAAACTGAACGCACTGTTGAGCTAGATAGATAATTTCTACGTACGGTGGTATGTTGTATTTCTTGAAATGCGACCATAATCCTGGCTCGAAACACTGCAGAAGTCTCTCATAAAGCAAGCACAAGGCTACAATGCCCTGCGTACTGGTGCAAACTTTGTGCAACTTGTGAAAGTATCTCAAATAGAATGCTCGGAAAACATAATACAACGCAACATGGTCTTCGAATAAATAACAAAAAGGCGCCGCTGAAAATTATTTTCATGTAGGCACGTTTTTCTCAAAGTTTACATAGATAACTTACCGTACATACTGAAGCCGTGGAAAGGTATTATTCCGCTTGGAGGGAAAACTAAGGTATTTTCATTGGGATTTGGCTGCTGTTTGCCTTTTAAAGCAACTTGCATGTAAGTTGTTTGGTCAGCAAGTAATTTCAACACGTCGCTATCGCGGGAAAAACACAGCATGATCTACAAAATTTACGTTATTTAAAAATATTCCGTGTACATTAATTAGTTGTTACTTGATAGAGGACATCTTCAAAAACGAAATACTGGTCATCGTTGGAAGCTGTTAAATGGATATCTTTGATGATCAGTTTGTCTATCATGAGGTCGTACTGGAGTACTCTGGATTTTAGGTAATCAAATTGTTCGTATTCCTAAAATAATTATTTTATGAAAAATGGGTAATTGCTAATTGGACATACGAGCCGAAACCTAAATGCTGCAAGACATTTCTGTCGCCAGAAACATTCTTTACTTTATTTAATAAAACGTGTAGAAGTTTTACAAAGCAGTAGTAAGTATGCTTCAGGAAGTTTACAAAACATGCCGCGTACGAACCTGTATAAGGCCGACCGAAGATGCTAAGTAGAATATACAGAGGGAGGAGGACGGACAAAGGGTGGAAAAGGTGAAGAAATAAAGAAGTTTGACATGTTTAACAAGCAAAGAATTAGTGAAGTGGTAAAGTGCAGAAAGCTCCAGTAGTTGGGATACCTAGAAAGAATGGAAGACTCGAGGATGGTAAAAAGGTAGCATGGGCAAACCCAGAATATAAAAAGAGAAAAGTGAGACTAATGAGGAAATGGAGAGAAGCAGTTATGCAAGATATTGAAGGAAAACAAATAACTGGGTGGTGGAGCAAATGTAGAAACGGAGAAGAATGGAAGAGAGCCTGAAAGGCCTGCTATAAGCCTATACAGGGTGATTCAATTTTAATCTTGATAACATCATGAATCGATGGAACTGCCCAAAATAATTACATAGGGCTTCTCTAATAAACAGCAGTGTAAAAATGCTTCGTTTCTGAGTTAGAGGGCGCCAAATTTGATATTTTTTTTAGATTTTTGAGAATATCTTGGAAACTGAAAAGTCACAGTTTTTGTATTTTGCACGCCTCCTTTGTGAGACAAGAGGCATTATTTGGTGATTCGTCTCATGGGTTTTATATGGGTATGTAGAACCATACAATCCATCTAAATTTACATTTCAAAACACTAATATGTAGTTAATATTTTTTTTGTTTACAATTTTACTTAATCATTTCTGATGATGAGATCGTTGTAATCTTGAAACCGGTCAATAAAATAATTTGTTATACGTATAGGTAGTACGCAAACTAATTTTCTATTTAACATTCTTCATTAAAACACTAATAGTTTATTTGTTCAAGTATTATAATTTTGTACAAAATAAAAACAATAAATAGGTACATAATAAATAAACAATATCAAAAATTTGAAACAATAACAAATAAAAATGAAACAAGATAAACCGAGAGATAAACTGAATAAATTTGTATTATTTAAATATTAAATTAAATTTAAATGTAATTCAGTCAGCTTTTGAGTTTTGAGGTAAGTCAGTAGGTCTTCAGTCTTCAATCTGATTCTGCCGTATCATGTGACAACTCTTCTACATCACTAACCTGAAAGAGAAACGAATCAGACCCGAACGATGCCCAAATTCTCTTATCTTTGTTTTCTTCAGAGTCTGTGTCTGTTTCTTAATCTGTTTCATCATCTGTTTCAATTAGTATGTGTTACAGTGTAGAAACGCCGATTTTATTGTACCTCAGAATAGCTATTTTTATTGTATTTTGCCGCCCGGTTAGTAGACAACCCTTTTTCCACCACTGCTTTGTTGGTAGATGCCCCCCTTGACTTCCTATAAATATATTACATTCAAAGTTAGCAGTTTTTTCGTCCACAAGCGTAGAATCAGGGAGTTAATACTTTCTTTCGCTAATTTAAATGAGACAAGATTGTCTAGGTTTTCGTAAATTTATTATTAATTAAATATGACAATTGTTTCGTCTACACAGTGGCTTCTTCAGATGTTGATACTGAACTATACCTGGGCCGCCGAACAGATAGAGTGATCACTCTGCAAGAATGTGCTCTAGCGGGGCCAATAATTTATGACGACCGAATTGGAGTTATGTGACTTCGTTGGGTCTAAAGGAGGCACATCACTGAAGTTCGATCGTTATAAATTAATAGTGGCCCCGCCTAGAGCTTGTGATTGCAAGGTGATCACTCTGTCTGTTCGGCGGCCCAAGTATAAATGTTTACAATGCTAAACTCCTATTTATACCTGTTTTTACCTGGCTGAAATTTTATTACTATGTACTTGTGAAAGATATTTAACAATGGTGAAAAATTTAAATCTATTTGATTTTTTAAGTTTATTTATTTCTAGTGCCTCTAATAAGTTTAATTTAATTCCTTTATTTTCTAAATGTAGAATTTCATAGTTTTCATTGCATGTGTGGTTTTCTGATATTACAGTGAAACCTCCCATAACGGACACCTCTATTAACCGGATACCTCCGATAAACGGACACTTTTTAGGGAATGAACTGTCGCTTATAGGGCTTTCTCTTTCTCTATTAAACGGACATCTCCGATAAACGGACACAAAATCGGTGACCATTGGTGTCCGCTTAAGAGAGGTTTCACTGTAAATGATTTGCATAAGTAGAGTCTGTCTTCCTATTTTTGTAACTATTTAAATGGTCGTCCTGTTTGACCCCGAAATTAACTTATAAACTACCGATCTAAATTTTTTATCTGTTTTGTCTTCGGTGTTTTTAATGATTTTTCCTAAGGAATTATTTGTTTTCAAAGCTAGTTTGTAGTTGAATTTTTTGAAAAGTGGGTTTAGTTTATTAATTTTTGGTCTGGAATATGTCAGAGATTTATTGGTTGAGTTATCGAAAATTGGGTAAACTAATTTTAATGCATTATATTTTCTTTTCTTTGATAAAATGCCATTGACCATGTCCAGGTTTACAAGATAATTTGTTGGTCTTGCCCTAAGAGTTACGTAGGTCAAACAGGATGACCATTTATATAAAGAATCATAGTATGTATGTATCACAGAGCATTTATATAGTTACAAAAATAGGAAGACAGACTTTACACTCTACTTATGCAAATCATTTAATATCAGAAAACCACACATTCAATGAAAACTATGAAATTCTACATTTAGAAAATAAAGGAATTAAAATAAACTTATTAGAGGCACTAGAAATAAATAAACTTAAAAAATCAAATATATTGAATGATCAAATAGATTTAAATTTTTCACCATTGTTAAATATCTTTCACAAGTAGTAATAAAATTTCAGCCAGGTAAAAACAGGTATAAATAGGAGTTTAGCATTGTAAACATTTAGTTCAGTACCAACATCTGAAGAAGCCACTGTGTAGGCGAAACAATTGTCATGTTTAATTAATAATAAATTTACGAAAACCTAGACAATCTTGTCTCATTTAAATTAGTGATTATGGATTTTCGTCAAGTAAAGGCAGATACCATCAAATCTTTCTTTCGCTGTAATTTGCTTAGTTGACTTTGAAATAAAGTTCTAATTAAAGTTTTAGAAATGTTTGTTTATAAGCTTTATTGTTTTAATGGTGAAGTTTAGGAATATAGGTAAAATTTTGTGTTTAGTTTTTGTCCGAGTTTCCCTGCCTCTGATAGGACACAGAATATTCGAGCACTGGAAATGCATAAAAAAGACCGGATATCCATTTTGTTCTGGAATAGTCTGCCCCAAGCTTGTATTATAGGGAAAATTAATTATCAAAGATCAGATAGACCAAATAGTAACTTCGATAGTGTTGTGTTGAATTATTGGTACCTGGTAATAGCCTAGCATAGCATCAGTCGAAGATAGTTCGAATTTATATCAGGGCCAAGTAGTTGAAGCTAGTTTCTTAGTGAAAAATAAATAGAAATCGTATAGTGAAACACACCTTAACCGGTGAGAAAATGGAATTTTGTTGAGATAGTCCTCAGGAATTCCCCCCATTAAAGGGGTAAGCTTTGCTTATCCAACTTTAGCTTATTAGATTTATGCTTTATTACGTTTTACCTTCTCCCACTTTAACCTCAAAATAGATTTGCATTAAAAACCAGGCAAATTAATGAAACGCAATAGTTTTGAACTGAATACTAAATTTTTGTAATAATTGAAGGTGATAATATGTACCCAACTAAATACTAAACTCCTTTTTATTTTAAGGTTATGTGTTAAATGACCTGATGTCATTTACGATTGCGACATGACCTTGACCCTGGTCATGACCGACAAAATGACATTGTCATATGATATCACACTGCTTGTAAGCAAAGCATTTTTATACTGTAGTTTATTAGAAAAACCCTAATTTTTTTTGGGCAGTTCTATTCATTCCCGAGGTTATCAATATTTAAACTGAATCACCCTGTATATCCTCTGTGTATCATTTGGGTTTGTATAACTAACATTTTCTTTGACTTCTGCTCCCAGCACCAAAGTCCAGAGTTGTGCCCTGAGGCAGTGAGGACAGCCGCGTTTTAAATATTCTTGTGCTACTGGCGCGTAATTTCTTAATAAAACTTTTTCGCCCAGAAGAATTCTTTCCATTTCAAAGGTGGAATGATTTGCCGGAGCGTAATTCGGAAGATTTATGCCCAGGATTTGCTCTCCCCTCGCAAATTCTGAATACAGAACTCTCTATTACAATAAAGAAAAGGTAGCTAAAGTTTTCGTTTCGGTGAGTGAATTGCGTACGTACCAGTTGTGTGAGATCCTTGACTTTTAACGGCAAATAGGAGAAAGAATATTTCGGTTTTCTACAAGATTACAAAACTTTAAAACGAATATATTTGGTCATTATGTAAGTACATACTTCTTTGAATCGCAGTTGGGCCCCTTCAAATTAATAATGACTTCGAAGAAATCTTTCGGCGAATATACTGGCCGATACTTGTGTATATCTGCGAAAAATGACTGACATACCTTTAATTCCAAAACTGTTATGAACTAAAAATTACCAACATCATACTTGCTGAGTTCGCCCCACTTTTCTAATATTTCATCTCGGTCATTTTGGTATCTCAATCGGGCTAAACATATCCCCAGTTCGTTGCACATGGAATTGAGGGACTTGTGTATTCTTTTGTCCCATTGTAATTGCGCTTTCTTGAAAATCATATCGAGTGCTGTAGCAGTGTCTTTCTTTTTCGTTCTCACCCAGTGATAAACACTGTTTCTGAGGTCTGCTTCCATTCCATTCTCTTTCATAGCTTTTAGAAGTGATTCTTTGAAATCATTTTGTTTTACCGCTGGAGTAGCCACTACTTTCTGCACACAAAAAAGATTCAATCAATAGCTAGACGATATCAATCGGTACCTACTTGGACACTGGAATATAAACTTTTATAAGACGGCAGTAGATGCAGATCATCGTAAATTTTTAAGGCAGTTTGATGTATCCCTTTTTCCTTTATATCTTCCATCAGAGAAAATAATACTTCATAATTTGACAAGCACAAAAAATATTTCAACCCCTTTTAGCTTCACCAATGATTGTTGAGTCGTTGCTAAGCAACAGTGTCAGGATTTCTAACCTGTTTTAAAATAAAAGTCCCTGGGAAATCATTTTTTGTGCAGCTCAATAAGATTTTTGATTTATTAAAATTGTATCTGAGGTTGCGATAATATGACACCATTAGATATACAGAGTGTTCCAATAATTTTACATTGCGTCTCTTTTTTAACCAATAAAAATTCCTATTGTAGCGCATCGAGGTTGCCTTGCCTGACGCAAAAAACGTCAAATTTATGTTTATTTATTTATGGGAAGCAATTATTTGGGCGGTTGTTTTAACATCAAGGCAGTTTCATCGGGCAGCTAAAAATTCACGCGGGCGGTATTAAAATTTTTTGGCGGTAATTAACTTAATGTGGCAGTAGAACGTGGCCAGCAATATAAAAGAATTTGGTCGGTTATTTAATCCTACAACGGCAGTTCAAAACTTACTCGAGCGGCAGATTAAATAAATGTCCGGTGCAATTATTATTTGAGCTGTAAAATGATGGAATGGGCAGTATAATGTATTAATGGGCAGTTAGATAAATATTAAATAGTACCCCAGTTCTCGACGTTTGGCAAAATCGAACGTCATTTTCATTGAAAAGAGCGGCACACTTCCGTTAAAAAGGGCGCAGCTTACGCGACAGTGCGCCGTGGGCAGCCAATTGGAAGAGATGTGCCTATAAATATAAACAGTAGGTCGTTTCGCTCATTACCTTAATAACTGGGTTGCGAGTGTTTGGATCTATTACACTAGCATTGCACCGTTAAATTTATTCAACGCGCCCCTCCCCGTTTTTCCATAGAAATGTTTAAAATACTGAACTCAGCCCCTCACAGGTAAAAAATATTAATTTTTATTCATCCCTTTGCGTCTTCTATTGCACCGCATTGCACCACAAAGCATTTTTGTAATGCTGCATCGAATAATGCATCATTGGGATGCTAACGACTGAGACTTACAACGCACCGCTCGCTTCCCTTCGCTCCGCTCCGCTTGACCTTAACCTAACAGATTTTCATATTAAAAATTGTCAGTCGTTAGCGTTTATATTATTCTTTTCAAATATTATTCACATGAAAATGAGCACCTTTGAAGAGAATAACATTATAAACGCTTACAACTGACACTTTTTGTCCAGAAATCTGTCAGGTTAAGGTCAAGCGGAGCGAGGCGAAGCGAGCGGAGAGTTGTAAGTCTCAGTCGTTAGCATTGAACAATTTCAATGGTGCAATAAATTTAATTTTTAGTATTCAAAATACTTCTGGGCGCGTGTATATGGGACTCATCTTACGAAAAATGTTTCGACACGCGACAGATTCTGTCAGCGGCGCGCGCAGTCGAGGCCGCTAATAATAATATTGGATGGAGAGCGCTAGCCAGATGTAAACTAAGGTACGGCGAGCGCGAGTACCGTTTAAGAGGGATATCGCGTTGCAATAAAAGTCCAAACAGTATAAAACGGATGCGTTAATATTTTGTTACGTATTGCGTCAGTTTGACTACAGGTAAAATCACCTTACTTTTTATGCACGTCACAAAATGTAACGATTGAGAGTCGCCTTACGTAAAATGACAAGTCATATAAATTGCATGTGCTAAAAAAGAATAAAGAAATATTTGAATGTCTAAACGCAACACTATTTTGTTGCATGATTGCCGCTTAATTTGTTGACGTTTCCCGGTTGACTTGACAGCTGATATTCTGAAAGCGTCAAGTTTCGTTAACTTTTGTTGTTTTTGGTGTTTTAAACCCTTGTTTTCTTTGTTCATCAACTTTTGCGGTAAAAATCTGTTCTTTTGAGAACTAAAATTGTTTTAGTAATAGCAATAAATAGTAATAAATAGTAATAAATAGTAATAAATAACCAGGAGCACTATTATAGTGCTCCTGGTTATTTATTATTGGTGTCGTTATTGCAGTGGCGTAACGAAGGGTATGCCCTGTTATGCGGTGCATACGGGCCCAACACCTAAGGGGGCCCTTGACCAGACCGTACCTCTAAAAGAGCCTCGAATCGAATTTCTCCTGGGCTCGATCCTGGGTTTGATTGGTTGTAATATAATAATTATACATTTAACTATGTTCTTTTTTGCTTCTAATTGTATCCCTTTTTGTCGTGTCCTGTTATGATTTTAATTGTTTTGCGTCCTTCTTATCAAAGACGCCGACTATGGTATTCAAATCGTGGGACCTCATCGCTTTTTGGCTCCCCACTCCCTATACTTTTTCTAACTCCAGAAATGCTGTTTAAGGATTAAGGTTAATGGTTCTATTTAACAACTGACGTAGTCATCCAGCAACTTGAAAACAGTTTCAAAAGTTTCCATGGAATTACAAATGGCTATTATTTAAAGGGGCGGTACTATATTACAGTTTTGGTCAGTGTAAAAATACAAATTGTATGTTCAATAACAGATTGAGTGGTAAAATATGAGCAGTAAAAAAAGTGGAAACGAGGAGTAACATATCTTCAAATGAGTAGCTCAATAAATATTTGAACGCGTGAAAATTCAATTGGGCAGTAAAATAAATAAAGGAGCAGTAACGCGTGTGCAGTCATGAAATCAGAATGGGTCTGTTAGAAATTGTGGGACAAGTAGTTCTATAAATACTTACGCAGTACAAAATATGATCGGCCTGTTAAATTTAAGTTGGGCAGCGAAATAAAAAATAACAATTAACAATAATATAGATATTAAGAAAAAAATTAAATTTATTGCACAATTAAAATTATTCAATGCTTACTACTGAGACTTACAACGCTCCGCTCGCTTCGTTTCGCTCTGCTTGACCTTAACTTCACGGATTTTTGGACAAAAAGGTCAGATGTAATCGTTTATAATATTATTCTCTTCAAAGGTGCACATTTTCATGTGAATAATATTTGAAAAGAATAATATAAACGCTAACGACCGACACTTTTTAATATAAAAGTCTGTCAGGTTAAGGTCAAGCGGAGCGAAGCGAACGGAGCGTTGTAAGTCTCAGTCGTTAGCATCCAAATGATGCATTATTCGATGCAGCATTACAAAAATGCTTTGTGGTGCAATGCGGTGCAATATAAGACGCAAAGGGATGAAGCAAAATTAATATTATTTTTACCTGTGAGGGGCTGAGTTCAGTATTTTAAACATTTCTGTGGGAAAACGGGGAGGGGTGCGTTGAATAAATTAAATGGTGCAATGCTAGTGTAATAGATCCAAGCACTCGCAACTCAGTGATAAGGTAATGAGCGAAACGACTTAATATTTATAGGCAAATCTCTTCCAATTGGCCGCCCACAGTGCACTGTCGCGTAAGCTGCGCCCCTTTTAGCGGAAGTGTGCTGCTCTTTTCAATGAAAATGACGATTTTGCCAAACGTCGAGAACTGGCGAACTATTTATCTAACTGCCCATTAATACATTATACTGCCCGTTCAATCATTTTACAGCTCAAATAATAATTGCACTGGACATTTATTTAATTTGCCGCTCGAGTAAGTCTTGAACTGCCGTTGTAGGATTAAATAACCGACCAAATTCTTTTATATTACTGGCCACGTTCTACTGCCACATTAAGTTAATTACCGCCAAAAAAGTTTAATACCGCCCGCGTGAATTTTTAACTGCCCGATGAAACTGCCTGGATGTTAAAACAACCGCTCAAATAATTACTTCCCATTACAAATATATTTGGATTTCTACAACCCAAATATTTTCTTAGTATGAAAGACAGCGAAATTGTAGATTGCTGTGACAGAGGATACAATTAAAGTATTCGGAAGCACTTAGTAAAAAATGTTAATTTCAATTTGTTAATGCGGTTTCAATGGTGAAAGACCTTATCAATTAAAACATGTGAGAGACTTAACAAATACATTGCTTCAAAAATACGGCTTTCTAGAAAGTGACTTTCCAGAAGTGCTAATCTGTTTACTTTTATTTTTGACTGTTCCCGTTACAACTGCAACCACAGAAAGGTCATTTAGTAAACTTAAAATTATCAAAAATTACTTGAGAAATTCGACTAGTCAAATTCGCCTACATGACCTTTCTGTTCTAGCAATTGAGCATACAGCTGCATCGGCAAAGAATACCAAAAATAGTTGAGGGCTTTGCTAATAGTAAGGCCAGAAGAAAATAGTATTTTAGTTATTAAGATGGTTATAGTTTGAAAATAATTTTAATACATACGTTGGTTTTTATCTGGGTTTTATTTTATTTGTATTTAGCAGTGAAATAAAAAAAAAGTTTTTAACTTTTATGTTGCTCCCAATTTTGAAACCTCGCATTCAAAATATTTTTATAACACGGGGGGAGGGGGCATACTAAGCAGTTTTGCATACGGGCCCTGTCATCCTTTGTTACGCCACTGCGTTATTGTTATTGTTATTGTTGGTATAATGCCCAAGTTCTTAAACAGTCGGTGTAAGGAGCTTGTAGCGTCCCTTATCAACTATTTTGAAAGAGAATTGGAAAATAATGGACCCTTATTACCATTGAATTCAGTTAGAGAAGTAAATTGAATTTTAATATTTTGGAATTGAGTACCATAAACTCTTGTGGCAACAGTGCTGATATGAAGCCGGTGACGTGTATAAAAAGTAAGGTGATTTTAACTGTATGTGCCTTGTGCTTGTCACAAATCATTTCTTTTATTTTAGGGAGTGACTACTGAACAGTCCGCCGGTTACTTCTAAATTTTGTTCAAGTACAGTCGACACAATATCAGTACAATGACGTTTAAGAACTTCGTTATTGAAAGACTTCGCCAACAATCTCGGTGGGTGTTCGGGTATAGTATAAGGCTGCCATTTTGTTATCGTACGGCTACACCAATTCTGCGCCCGCACGGGTTCGCATTTTTGTTTGTTTCTAAATCATCTTTCTGCCAAAAAATGCGTGTGTCTGGTGTCTGGTGCGAAAGGGCAAGTAAGGGTCTATTTTAAAAAAGCGTTCTCTCAGCTTTAGTTTTTTTACACTTCCAAAATGCCAAATATAGGTTACATTCTGTAATGCGCATGCGACCGGACTGTTCAGTAGTCACTCCCTTTATTTTATTGTATCAATAATATACCAACAACCAACTTAAACGGCACAGATCACTTTTATTGGACATTAGAAACCGAGCAGTTGTGTCGGTATTTTCAATACGCCTATGATACTTGCGTAAGATGCGAGGTCTGTGAATTTTTTCTTAATATTTACATTATTGTTAATTGTTATTTTTTATTTAATAATAATAATAATAATAACATTAATATAATCTTTATTGAGCATACATAATAATAATAATAATGGAATTACAAGCAATAAAAATAAGTTGTATGCCAAAAGGCGAAGTTCAGCCCAGCGACTGTTCTTCCACTTAACCTTAACATAAAGATACTAATAAACATATAAAAACAAAACTGTAAAGCCAGTAACAAGGAACAAAAATATAATGAAAAATGGAAAATGAGAGAGCGTAAAGAGAAAAATCAACGAAAGGTAAAAAAATGAGAACAGAAGGAAGATAGGAAAGAAAGGGAAAGTAAGTCGGAGAAATATGACCAGTTCAAACAACCCCAAACCAACAGACTTTCGTTGCCTAACTTAAATAAACATATATATGTATCATTTAACAGGCCGATCATATTTTGTACTGCGTATGCGTAAGTATTTATAGAACTGCTTGTCCCACGATTTCTAACAGACCCATTCTGATTTCATGACTGCACACGCGTTAGTGCCCCTTTATTCATTTTACTGCCCAATTGAATTTTCACGCATTCAAATATTTATTGTGCTACCTACTCATTTGAAGATATGTTACTCCTCGTTTCCACTTTTTTACTGCTCATATTTTACCACTCAATCTGTTATTGAACATACAATTTGTATTTTCACACTGACCAAAACTGTAATATAGTACCGCCCCTTTAAATAATAGCCTTTATTTATTATTATCCCTGTAGGCTGACGGTGGAAAGTCGCGCGGGGTATAGTTCGAAACTAAAAATAAAATAAAATTCTAAAAGTTTACTCGAGAGTTTATAGTCCACGGGACAGCACATCTTTTGAAAATTGATTACCACTCCTCTGTAACGTCGTGTACTGGTGTAGTTCTGCGAGTCTACCACGTTCTGAATACGTAAGTTCTTGGAAACGCGGCATTTTCGAGTTCGCGATCGCGAAAGGCGCTAATGTGCTGATGCTTTAAAAATGTATGACCATCACATTTTTTATAAATTTAATTAAAAGTTAATGAAATTACAAACGCTAAAAGATATTTGTCCGACAAAAATGGTGCGCCATTCGGCGCGTCTACCGCCTATATCTGGTCAAAATAACGACTTATAAGAATTTCACTACCAACCAGCTAATTTTTTCATAAATATTAAATAAATATTTCTAAAATCGGAAGGTAACATTGTCCGACAAATGTTGTGCGCTATTTTGGCAGTCCGACGATCGGAAAGTGTCAGTTTCGTGATAACATGTTCACTGATTACCAACAATCTATTGTTTTTTTATGTCGTTTGAAATTAAGTATAGAGCACACTGAAACGATTGTCCGATAAGATTATTGCTGCATTATCTTAAAAAATGCTAGTCGACGTTGGACGGTGTCAATCACGGGACTATCACCATAATATCTATGTGCCGTGGTTGTCATTTTGTAATAAACGTTATTCAACTTTTTTTAAATACATACACATTGTATTACAGCATTACAGGTTCAGATAATATGGATGATGTAGAAATGTAGATGATACATCTACATCATTTTTGCACTACTCGAAGCTCTGTTTTAATGTGCTCCTAAGCAATACACCGGTTTATTTGATGAATAAAATCACGTTTAGACGACAAATACATGATGTGAATGTAAGGTTTGCAAATTTTGTGACTATTCCATGTCACTCGACTAGACACTTTCGGGCGTCTACGTGGCTATGCGCAACACCTGCATGTTTTCCCAGGCTCGGCTAAGGCAGCGAACATTTTATTTCCGAACTAAATTTCAAGATCTATGTTCTTAATAAGTGGGTAGGGTATATCTTGGGCGACGATTTGCCTGTAAATGTTATCTAAATTTTTTTTGATTTCTCGTATGTGCAATTTACTTACTTATTCGATTGCATTTTTTTAATTATTGGACCATGGGGAAGCTCATGCTTGAGGATTGAATTTCAATTTTCATGACTGACTGTGGCCTTTTCTGCAAACACTATTGTTGTTTTACTGCATTTAGAATTTATTGTATATTATGTTTCCGGAATATTATTATTATTATTATTATTATTATTCATGTTACAGCGTACAGCGTACGTCGAATTTATGATGATGGCACTTTCTGGAGTAAAATATTCCGGAGGTAAAATAGTCCCACATTCGGATCTCCGGGCGGGGACTGCTTCGGGGGGAGTCATCAGAAATGATAAGTGTAACATCTCACGAGTCGGAGCGTGGAATGTTAGAAGCATGAAACAAGTAGGAAAGTTAGAGAATTTGAAAATTGAGATGGATAGGTTAGCATTAGACGTAGTAGGTATTAGTGAAGTGCGATGGCCAGAAGCCGGAGACTTCTGGAGCGGAGATTTTAGAGTAATACACACAGGATCTGTAGGAGGAAATTCGGGAGTAGGAATTGTTATGCGGAAAAAAGTAGGGCAGAGTGTAGAAAATTTCTTACAGCAAAGTGACAGGGTAGTTATGGTTAGGTTAGATTCGAAACCTGTAAAAACAGTAATAATACAGGTATATATGCCCACTTCTAACTACAGTGATGAGGTCGTAGAGGCAGTTTATAGTGATATTGAACATGTGCTAGATTTTGTGAGAGGACACGAAAATTTAATAATTATAGGAGATTTCAATGCAGTCGTAGGCACAGGGCGAGAGGGCGGAATAGTTGGTCCCTTTGGATTAGGCAATAGGAACGATAGGGGAGTGAGACTGATAGAGTTCTGCGATAAACATAACTTAACGGTCGCGAACACTCTATTTCACCATCATGTTAGGTTAGGAGACGCTACACGTGGCAGATGCCAGGAGACCTAGGGAGATATCAAATAGATTACATTCTTGTTAGGCAAAGATTTAGAAATCAAGTTAGGGATTGTAGAAGTTATCCAGGAGCAGATATAGATAGTGATCACAATATAGTCGTTATGAAGGCCAATCTTAAATTTAAGATTTTGAAAAAACGAAGCGGAAGAAGGTATCTTGACCCAGAGAAACTAAAAGATGATGATACGCGCGATAAGTTCGAGAAAAAGACAAACGAAGTACTAAAGGGCGCGGGCGAAAATATTGTTAGGGACATAGAGGAAGAATGGAATTGCATTAAAAATAGTTTAGTTTCCTCAGCTAGGGATATTTTGGGTCATAAACAGAATGAAAGTAGGAAACCCTGGATAACAAAACATATTGTGAGTCTAATAGAGGAAAGGCGCAAATATAAAAATAGGTTAGATGAAATAGGGAAACAAAGATATAAGGCGATCAAGTGGGAAATTATTCGGAAATGTAGGAAAGCGAAAGAGCAATGGATCGATGATAAGTGCAAAGAAGTGGAAAATAAGTTCGAAATAGGAAAGACTGATGAAGCATATAAAATAATTAGGAGAAATTTTAGAGAAATTGGATCTAGTACCAAAAGCATTAGGAATGAGGCAGGAGATATCCTAATCGAAAGCGGGGAGAAGGCAGATAGGTGGAAAGAATATTTAGGAAACTTATATGCGGGACAGGAAGTGCAAGATATATTAGAAAGTGAAAGCAGTGTAGAAGGGGATAACCTAGGGAGTCCTATAATGAGAGAAGAGTTTGAGCTAGCACTAAAAAGTTTAAGGAATAATAAAGCACCAGGTATAGATGGCTTGCAAGCAGAAATCTTAAAGTGCGCAGGTCAAGAGGTAATAGATCGTTTATTTAAATTAGTTAGTCGCATATACCTGACAGGCGAGATTCCAGAGGATTACAAACTGAACATCATGGTAGCTTTGCCAAAAAGGAAAGGCGCGGATAGATGCGAAAATTTTAGAACTATCAGTTTAACTTCCCATGCGTCAAAAATTTTAACTAGAATTGTGCAAAGAAGGATGGAGAAAAAGGCGGAAGAAATATTAGGAGAAGATCAGTTCGGATTTAGACGAAATAGAGGAACGCGCGAGGCCATTCTAGCTTTACGAGTAATTATAGAAAAAACGATAGAAAAGAGAAAGAGCGTATATATAGGATTTGTAGATTTAGAAAAAGCCTTCGACAACGTAAAATGGGGGAAGATGTTCGAAGTGCTGAGAAAGGTAGGGATGAAATACAGGGACAGAAGAATAATACATAATCTCTACAAAGAGCAAAAGGCAGTTATAGAATGTGAGCAGGAACGAAGGGAAGTAGATATCCGGAAGGGAGTGAGACAGGGATGTGCATTGTCACCTCTAGTTTTCAACTTATATATCGAAGATGCGATTAATATTGTTAAGGAAAGAACAGCCTCAGGGATTAATGTACAGGGTCAAACTATTAACATGCTCAGATTTGCGGATGATATAGCAGTGTTAGCATCTAGCAAAGAAGAATTAGGAGCGGCTTTGAATGAAATGGAAGCAGTTTTGACACAGGGCTACGGCATGAAAATCAATAAAAAGAAAACTAAAATTTTGGTATGTAGATGGAGTGAAAATAGAACTAAAATTGAAATACAAATAGGAAATGAGAAGATAGAGGAGGTCGCGGATTTCTGCTACTTAGGAAGTAAAATCACCCAAGACGGTAGGAGCACTAAAGATATAAAACAAAGAAAGGCGCAGGGACGAGTTGCGTTTAACAAAAAGAAACAACTGTTATGTTCGAGAACGGTTAATATAGAGACTAGGAAGAGACTCTTAAAGTCGTATGTATGGAGTACGGCATTATACGGGTGCGAAACTTGGACAATAGGAGAAGCGGATAGAAAAAGAGTAGAAGCGTTTGAACTGTGGTGTTACAGACGCATGATGAAGATACCGTGGATAGATAAGGTTAGCAATAGGGAAGTATTAGAAAGAGTTGGGGAAAGGCGAAAGGTATGGAAAACAATAAAGAGTAGGAGAGATAGGATGGTAGGACACCTTCTAAGACACGAAGGAATAGTTCGCGACATACTAGAGTCAGAGATAGGAATAAAAAGAGGTAGGGGTAGGCCTAGATTAGACTACTGCTCTCAAATAGTTAGGGATGTAGGATGTTCTACTTTTAGGGAAATGCGTAGGTTAGAGCAAGATTAGAAAAGAATGGAGGTACGCGTCCAACCAGTCTTCGGACTGAGAACCTTATGATGATATTCATGTTATTGTTATTATTATTAAGCTTGTCGCTCACTTACCCGTCACAGCACGGCCCGATGCTGTCCGTCGCCGTCAGGCCGTCAGGATAGTAACGCCGCCTACTATTCCAGCAGCATCCGGCAAGCCGTGGGCTGCGAGCGAAAATTTACATCTAGCAGTGACAGATTCACCATGTGTGTCAGCAGTAGTTCTAATGATGAAGACGTTATGGTAGTGGCCGCATTATTAGAAGAAGGAAATGAGAAGAAAAAAAAGAAGAGCAGGTGGATTCATTCCATTAATAAAAAGAGGGTAAACCTTGGAGAGTTCCACCATATTTTTAATGACCTAAAAGAAGACGAGACGAAATTTTTTCAATATTTTAGAATGTCGTCTAATAAATTTTCAGAACTCCTTAATATTCTAGAGTCTGAATTAACATTTCAAAACCCTTCTTATCCTTGTGTTGTTGGTTGTGGTAGGTCCTGTCACTTAAATCATAAACTTCCTTATATTTTTGGACCAAACAAATCAATTTTTCATCATCCATTTTATGAGTTTTTTGTGTGCTCTGATCTCTGAACAAAGTGCAGAGAAATATTGCAAAACAGACATGCGCCCTACAAGTTGATGCTGACCGGCGCCGGCCGGCGACGCGCTCACTTGACCAGTCCAGCACGGCACGTTCCGTTGACTTCCGGGAAGGATCGGAGACCGGCAATCCGTTCCGTCGGCGTTCGCACTGGGCCGTGTCGTGCTGTACTAGTGGGCAGTTGTCCATTCATTTGCATTGTTTTCATTCTGCCCGTATTTTGACGGGACGGACCGTGCCGTGCTGTGACGGGCAAGTGAGCGACAAGCTTTAAGCTTGCCGCTTTAAGCTTGCCGCTCACTTGCCCGTCACAGCACGGCCCGATGCTGTCCGTCCTTACGGCGACGGATAGTAACGCCGCCTACTATTCCAGCAGCAACCGGCAAGCCGTGGGCTGTGAGCGAAAATTTTGTAAGTTTACATCTAGCAGTGACAGATTCACCATGTGTGTCAGCAGTAGTTCTGATGATGAAGACGTTATGGTAGTGGCCGCATCATTACAGTATCACAGTATTATATGAATATGTAAATAGAAAAATAATTATATAGGTATATATATAAATATTTACCGGGCCTGTTCATTTCTCCTGCAATTTCTTCCCATATGTTATCCTTGTGTTGTTGGTTGTAATAGATCCTGTCACTTAAATCATAAACTTCCTTATATTTTTGGACCAAACAAATCAATTTTTCAACATCCATTTTATAAGCTTTTTGTGTGCTCTGATCTCTGAACAAAGTGCCGAAATATTACAAAACAGACATGCGCTCTAGAAGTTGATGCTGACCGTCGCCGGCCGGCGACGCGCTCACTTGACCAGTCCGCACGGCACGTTCCGTTGATATCCGGGAAGGATCGGAGACCGGCAATCCATTCCGTCGGCGTTCGTACTGGGCCGTGCCGTGCTGTTCTAGTGGGCGGATGTCCATTCATTTGCATTGTTTTCATTCTGCCCGTATTTTGACGGGGCGGACCGTGCCGTGCTGTGACGGGCAAGTGAGCGGCAAGCTTTAAGCTTGTCGCTCACTTGCCCGTCACAGCACGACCCGATGCTGTCCATCGCCTGACGGCGACGGATAGTAACGCCGCCCACTATTCCGGCAGCAACCGACAGGCCGTGTGCTGTGAACGATGATTTTCTTAATTTACATCTAGCAGTGACAGATTCACCATGTATGTCAACAGTAGTTCTGATGATGAAGAAGTTATGGTAGTGGCCGCATTATTAGATGAAAATAAGAAGAAAAAAAGAGGAGTATGTGGGTCTATCCCATTAATCAAAAGAGGACAAACCTTCGAGAGTTCCATCATTTATTTAACGATCTAAAAGAAGATGAGAAGAAATTTTCTTGTGTGCTTTGACTCTGAACTCTGAAATATTGCAAAACAGATATGCGCCCGACAGGCCTGGGCAAGTTGATGCTGACCGGCGCCGGCCGGCGATGCGCTCACTTGACCAGTCCAGCACGGCACGTTCCGTTGATTTCCGGGAAGGATCGGAGACCGGCAATCCGTTCCGTCGGCTTTCGCTCTGGGCCGTGCCGTGCTGTACTAGTGGGCGGTCGTCCATTTATTTGCATTGTTTTCATTCTATCCGTATTTTGACGGGACGGGCCGTGCTGTGCTGTGACGGGCAAGTGAGCGGCAACCTTTATACTGCCATACGGATGAAGATGATGATGATGATGTATGTAACGAATCAGTTGAAGAGGAAGACATCAACGGATGAGTATGATGACGAACGAAATACATTAGGTATTTCATTTTTGCTTACAAAATAAATAATACATTTCAAATATATTTTGAATATTAATCCTCGTACATTCCTTTTTGCATATTTTCCACTTTTTTCAGGTATTTTAAGAAGTTTGATAAACATTGATTGTCGGGGTCCCAGGTCCGATCTCATTACATGTTGGACATCATATATGTTGTTTATACAACCATATTGGTTGTTATGGTTTGATATAAGTACAAATCCCTAATATAATAATGGTCAGACAAATTTGCTGTGTATAAATTTATTGATGTAACAGTTTGCCATTTTTATTGTCGGACTAGCGATACAGCGCAATATTTTTGTCGGCCATTGTCATTATTGATCACAAAATACGCTCACCTACATGAATGATCTTTGTCCGACAAGTGGTAATCAGTGAACATGTTATCACGAAACTGACACTTTCCGAGCATCGGACTGCCAATATGGCGTACAACGTTTGTCGGACAATGTTGCCATCCGATTTTAGAAATATTTATTTGATATTTATGAACAAATCAGCTGGTTGGTAGTTAAATTCTTACAAGTCGTTATTTTGACCAGATATAGGCGGTGGACTCGCCTAACGGCGCACCATTTTTGTCGGCCAAGTATCTTTGAGCGTTTGTAATTTCATTAACTTTTAATTAAATTTATAAAAAATGTGATGGTCATACATTTTTAAAGCATCAGCACATTAGCGCCTTTCGCGCTCGCGAACTCGAAAACGAAGCGTTTCCAAGAACTTACGTATACAGAACGCGGTAGACTCGCAAAACTACACCAGTACACGACGTTACAGAGGAGTGGTAATCAATTTTCAAAAGATGTGCTGTCCCGTGGACTATTACTTTTAAGGGTGGAAATGTGCATTTGAAAATCGACAACAAAAATTTCGCGAAACAACGAAATCATCTGCTTCTAAACACTCATTTGCGGCCCATTTGTCAAATTTTCAGTCAAATTGTCAACATTTCTATGCCCGGTGTGACTTTCCCTGTAGACTGAATAACTAAAGACGCCACACCAAAAGTACTCGTCAAATTACTGTTGATAATTTTGCTTGTTGATAAGTTGCCATAGTTGCGAATTTGTGGGGGCATTTATAGTATATAATCTAGTTACTTTAGTACCTGGTACCTGCCAAACGTCAAATATTCCCAACACATTTCTTTGTATGTGAATTAATTGAAATAAAATTTCGTTTTGAACTACCTTGCTTCGATTCAAAAAATAATCTTGTTAAATACAATTCGTGGTCTGGAATTTTTAGATAATTTTACTCAAGCTGTTGCTTTTACTAACCACTCGTGTAAATTTGACAGAAAATCACTCGCGCAAGCGCTCGTGATCTTTTAACTGTCAAATTTCCACTCGTAGTTACCAAGCAACGCAACAGCTTTCGTAAAATTTCCGACAATTCCAGACCACTTATTGTATTACTACAGAGAATATAATTCATAAGTCACTTGACGCGATTTGCACCAATAGAAATTAAAAATTTGCTATCACAGCGATATAGCCCGGTCAAAGTAGACAAAAATATAGTGGTAAGTTTACAATAATTCGCATAGAGCTAAATATTGGTACAGTTCTTAGGTACACTATTACAAATAAAATATCAAAAGTCCCTACCGATCCTACGTCTGATAAAAAATTTATTCAAGGTCAAAGGTCAAAAATGTCGTGGGTTTTTTTTGCATTTTTCTTGTAAACGGTAAGTGTTATCATAAAAATAGGTCGGACAAAATTTGTAGATCATTCAATTATCTACAAAAATTGCTCTTATACTTTTTTTACGAATCACCATTCCTGAGATATCACCATTTGAAATATGAAAATATTAATATGCACGCCTACGCCGCCTATACAGGGTGATGCCAAATTAAAATGGGCGTGCCAAATTAAAATGGGCGCTAGAGAAACTCCAAATAAGACGAAAAGTTTATATGAACATAATTATGTTCTAAAGTGACTACTAACAGAGATACAGGGTGTAAAAGTTTTAATATTTTTTTTAATATCGTAATGTAATAATTGATGTGTTTTCTCGTTCTTCTTGTTAGTTTTGTTAGTGTTATTCTTAATAAACTGTTTTTTTCAATTTTCACTTTCCTTGCATATCGGTGAAGTCATTATTGCATTATGGAAAATTTCAGTGCATGTGCACGATTTCACAAAAAGCTATTTCATTCAAAAACTAAGCATTTTACGAAAAATTTTGAAGATACCAATTTCTTCCCAAATTGAACGTAGATTTCAAATACATTAATATAACCTGCATTCGCCAGTGGCGTAACATTGGATTGGGGAAATAAATAAACGGCTTACCCCGTAGCAACGCTACTGATGGGGCAGGCAGAGCAATTTTTTTTTGGAAAATTAGAACTTGGCAAATGAAAACGACACCTTAAATTTCAACAAAATAACTTTCCTTGTTACTAAGATAATAAAAAAATAATAAATAAAACTTTTACACCTGTATCTCTGTTAGTAGTCACTTTAGAACATATGTTCATATAAACTTTTCGTCTTATTTGGAGTTCCTCTAGCACCCATTTTAATTTGGCACGCCCGTTCTGAATCACCCTGTATAGGCGGCGAAGGCGTGCATATTAGTATTTTCGATATTTCAAATGGTGATATCTCAGGAATGGTGATTCATAAAAAAAAGTATAAGAGCAATTTTTGTAGATAATTGCATGATCTACAAATTTTGTCTGACCTATTTTTATGATAACACTTACCGTTTACGAGAAAAATGCAAAAAAACCGATATTTTTGACCTTTGACCTTGAATAATTTTTTTAGCAGGCTTAAGATCGATGGGGACTGAACTGAAACATTTAACACTACAACTAATATTGCTTAAAACAGTACAATTTATATCTTAGATATAATATTTATTGTTCAGCTTTCCCAATGTTGACTGACTCCGATCTCAGTTTCCCTAGTTTTTATACCGTTTGCGAACATTCTCGTAAAGAAGGCTCCAGATGTTTCCAGCTTCAAAGTTCTAGACGCTTCCCGCTCTAGTAAACTCCAGAACGCGAGCGTGATTAATGCGACGCGCGCCTGGCGATGTCGCCTCGTAGTCGATCGAAAACAAAATCAATTTCTAGATCAGTCAGCCAGCTGCGGGCGCCAGAGGCGTTGCATCAGCGAACGAAATTATTGTCCGTAACATTCCACCCCCCCTGGTGCAATGCTGCACTTTCACTATCACTTGAGTCCAAAACAGTAATTTTCGTCGATGGCCTTCTCAGTGTTCCTGTAGCTGTCCTCACTATCACCGTTCGCACTTGCCCATCTTTTCCCGGCATTGTGTCCTCAACGATCCCTCTTGGCCACGCATTTCTGGGCACGGTACTGTCTGCGATAATTACATCTCCCTTCTGAATTGGACGAGTCCTAGTATACCATTTTGTTCTCTTAATGAGCGTTGGTAGGTATTCTCGTAGCCACCTTTTCCAGAAACAATCGGCTAAACGTTGCGCAACTTTCCACTGTTTTCGGGAACACAAATCTGCTTCGCAGAATGCTCCAGGTGCTGACTCTCCAGACGAACTTCCCAACAAGAAGTGATTTGGGGTTAATGCCTCTGGATCTAAATGACTAACAGAGACATGTGTTAATGGCCGACTGTTAATTATATGCTCTGCTTCAGCCAACAATGTTGCTAACACTTATTCTTTAAAAGCTCGTTCTTTTAACACAGATCTTAGTGCCACCTTTAGGATCGTACCAACCTTTCCCATGAGCCACCTATGTGTGGTGCAGCCGGGGTTATGAAGCGACACTCAATTCCTCTCGTAACCAATTCATCCTTAATTTTTGGTTCCATTTCTTGAATAGCCCTCCTCAGCTCATTATCAGCCCCATGAAAATTTGTTCCGTTGTCTGAGATAATACATTTTGGTTTACCTCTTCGAGCCATCATTCTGCGAATAGCATTTATAGCTGAACTTGCGTCTAACGACGCGGCCAGTTCTACGTGAACTGCTCTTGTATTCAAACATGTAAACAGTGCACCGTAGCGTTTTTCTCGGCGCCTACCGATTGTAACTTCCATGGGTCCGAAAAAATCCAATCCTGTATATGTAAACGGTCGTTGACCATAAGCAAGCCTTGCTTCCGGCAAACTACCAATCAGTGGTGGCTGCGGCTGTTTCTTTTTAATGCGACAGACTTTACATTCAAAGGCTACTCGGCGAACTGTCGGACGTAATTTCAAAATGCAGAATTTTTGGCGGAGTTCGTTTACTACGTATTCATTGCCACAATGACCTGCCTTAACGTGGTAGTGTTGTACCAACAACTTTGTGTATAGATGCTTTCCGTCCAAAATTATTGGATTTACTTGATTCATAGTGACTTGTGAGCTAACTTTTATTCTTCCTTGGACTCTCATCACTCCCTCTTTTGTACCACTAAAAGGGTACCGGCAGCCGGCAGCTAGATTTTGGTGGAAGAGCGGGGTTCGTGGGTCCAAGATATTATTATAATTACTAACCACCCCTCTCCAAAAAGAAGAAAAGGGCACACAACGTGACCTTTTCGTTAAAGTTACCGCCGCTGTAACACAATCAGGTGCAGCCAAAAGCATACTTGGCCAACAAACACAAAAAACAGGGGGATCCCCAAAAACATACTTGAGGTGATAGTATCTGCGCGTACCATACGTCCCGGAATAGGATACTTTATCGATAGGTCATAATTATTAGGGCAAGTCAAAATCAGGAAGGTCAATCTCAACGCATGCATTTGGTGATCGCCCACTCTTTCAATCTACTTACATCTAACTTATAATAATAACCCTATCCAACGCTATCCAACAAATCTAATACAACAAAGTCAGCTGTATTCTCTTATAATTACCTATACCTATACATTATAACTGCATGCATTAACTATACATAAAAACCTAACGATAACAGCAGTTGCAACCTACTGTTCAAAAGAAAAAAATATTTTCGATAGCTATCGTACTATACGGAACTTACATCTCATTGAACTACCCTATGCTCATGACATTAGTCGGAGCACTTTCAAAATACCTAGGAGAAATTTGTAGGAAGGGTAAAGATACATAAAAGCATATGAGAAAAAAAGGAGATAAATTATCCTACAGACACATCGGAATTTGATCCATAGTAGGGTTTTAAATCTTGTATATGCCATTCTCCGGCATTTGATCCATCGGAATTAGACAACAAATACACTAAACGAGACACTTTTCTCCGTACTGTGCACAAAACAAAACGGGGCGCTAATTTAGCCGAAAAATGCTTATTGGCTTCAGATAATACTTTATTTCGCCGCCAAACTTTATCGCCAACATTAAATGAAAAATCGCGCCGACGCAAGTTATAGTATTTTTCGTTTTTAAGATGCGCTGCGTGAAGTCGTTCCCGTATATTTTTATATAGCGCAGGAAGATTTTCCAATTCGGCGAAATACTGAGCCTGATCTCCAGCTTCCAAATCTACATCGCGTGCGGACTCAATCCTACCATAGAATTCTCCAGATAGGGGCACGTTTCGTCCAAAATTCAAATAGGAAGGACTGAAACCAGTTACCTCGTGTGTCGCGGTATTGATCGCATATTGGATCTGACAAATATTTTGATCCCAAACGCGGTGATTATCTGCAATATAACTTCGGATAGCGGTACCTATAGTTCTATTTGAGCGTTCAACGAAATTTGCTTGTGGGTGATATCTGGCTACGAACCAAATTTTCTGTACTTTATATGCGTTTGCTAATTTCTTAAATTCCGAACCGGCAAACTGCGATCCGTTATCAACGATAGTAAATTGCGGAACTCCGTACACCAAAAATACGTTTTTTTCGATAAACTTAATAATTGGGGCAGCGGTGGCCTTTCTTAAGGGTAGTAATAAACTGTATTTTGTAAACCAGTCGGTAATAACTAATAAATATGAATTTCCAAGAGACGAACGGGGGAAAGGACCCATCAAGTCCACAGCAATGACGTGCCAAGGAAAATTTACCTTTTTCTCGCCGCCCATCAGTCCCATAGGAGTTTGATTAGAGGATTTCTGTGCACCGCAAGTCTTACATGCTCGCACGTAACGAAGGATATCCAGCCTCATCTTCGGCCAATAGTAGAGTTCCTTAACACGCGAAAATGTTTTATAGAAGCCAAGATGTGCACTAGTTGGGGGGTCATGAGATAATCTAATTATATCCTCTCGTTGAGAATTCGGTACCAATAACTTCCAACCAGTTATATTTGATTTAAGGTATGGGAAGGTATAAATTTATAGATATAATCGTCTTGGACCTTCCACTGGGAATAGTTTTGTGGTGACGCTAATATTTTGAGACGTAATTGTTTATAAGAGTTGTTTAGATTTTCAAGAGAGACTTCCAAGATATTGATTTCTTCGGGACCAGAGTTGGGGATTCGAGATAAGGCATCCGGCACGACATTCAGTTTTCCTTTGCGGTGTATTAGGTCAAACGAATATTGTTCCAACTTGATGGCCCACCGAGCAAATTTGCCTGTGGGTTCCTTGAGGTGGTTCAACCATAATAAGGAGTAATGGTCCGTTATGACTGTGAAGTGCGTTCCCTCGATATAGGGTCTAAACTTCTCAATGGAAAAAAAGTAAGGCAAGTAGTTCCAGCTGTGTAACAGGGTAGTTCCTCTCAGCACGAGATAAAGATCTAGAGCAAAAAGCTATCACAAACTCCTCGCCATCATCCAGTTTCTGGGTCAGAACGCCACCTAGACCAGTACTAGAAGAATCACACTGAATGGTGAAGGGCCTCGAAAAATCAGGACTTCTCAGCACGGGTGCCGAAACTGACGCTTGTTTAATTTTTAAAAACGCAATTTTGGCTTCAGGGGCCCATTGAATTTTTTGTTTCTTTCTTTTACCCTTGAGGAGATTATTCAACGGCGCGGCAACAGTAGAAAAATGATAGATAAAACGGCGGTACCACGAGCACATACCGATTTACGCTCGTTAAACTGACTATGATTATGAAGGGTCATACTTTTGCGAGGAGTTTTAACAGAAACGTTGCTGCGGGACGCTTGCCAACCTCCTACATGCGTCCCCGAAATGAGTTTTTTGAGCATCTTTTGCACTCTCTGATGGTAACACCAGGGGCACCGCATTTATACCAAAATTTGTTTCTGGGTTGCCTACAAACAGAATAAGGATGGCCGGGCCTTCCACAGTTCCAACACGTTTGTCTATTCTCGTTAACACCCCCGCGGGTATGAATCGGATTCCTTAGATTTGGGCGAAAACTCGCGGAGGGCGCATGCATTTCCTGCTCACCACCAAGATAACAAAAATCATCTCCAACATAAGAGAGTTCCGGGTTTCGCTGCCTCTTTCGAATAGCTTGAGCCTCATCAACTTTTCTGCAATAATTAATTAACTCTGCTAAATTATTAATTTGTACTAATTCTATTTGAGTTATGTAATGAGGCAGTAAGTTTCGACGAACATACTTCAATTTCGTCGGTTCCGCCACGTAATGACCTAAACGACTAAATAAACTTTCCATGACTGCAACGAATATGTGTACTGCTTCGTCACGTAACTGCAAACGTCCCCTAATTTGATCCCAAATATGCTCAACATAATCTATTGGCAAAAATTCGTGGCGCAACAAGTTCACCAAAGAATCCCAATCGTTAACACTGGATTTAATTGACCGAAACCACAAGAGAGCCTTCCCGGTAAATAATTCTGCAGCAGACTCATACAGTTCCTTTTTGTCAACTCGTCTAGATACCCTATATTCCTCGATTCGTTCCAAAAATGAAAGAAGGGCGCTATCGCGTTCTCCGGAAAATTTAATATCCCATTTGTATACAGGTACTGATCGGCCTATTGAAGGAACTATATGCTGGACTACAGGTTGTGCAGAAACCGACGAATTCAAATTAATCATGTCTGGGTTCGGTGCTTCACTAGCCTTTTCGCTAAGTAAAATTTCTAACTCTAAACACGTTGCGTAAAGGTATGGTTCGGTTTTGGCGTTTGTCAGCGGCCGTCGGCGGTCGCTGCCAACGGCGGGACACTGATTGTAATGTTCGCTTATAAACGCGGTTCGCTTTGCACGTCCAAACTTGCAAACGCGGCAGTCAACAGCGCGCTGTTGCATGCAGACTGCTAGGGTAATCAGTATGAACGTTGAACGCGCCGTCGAATCTTGATGGTCAGTGTCTACGACGATATTGGATTCTTGTGCGTTGTTGTTGATATAGTTTTTAAATCTGCATACACTATGTTGAGCACATAATTGAACTGCTCTCTATTTAAACGGACAAATTGTCAAAAACGCTCCTCATCGTTCTGAAGATGGCTGTAATGTTTCGATGTTGTGTTCCGTGTGGGAACAATGATAAAGTGGACTGTATTTTTCTATTTATTAAACACCTTACATAACAAAACAAAACAAATTTAGGCACAACGTCAGAAATACTTGTTGTACACTTAACAGTAAAAACGAGAATAATAATCTTTAAGGGTTGCTTGTTGGTACAACCATTTACCTGAAAACCAGTATGAGACGCGCGCATACCGCATAGTGTCTGTTGGAAATTCGAACGAAATAATGTTTACCACTGAACCCGTACCATAACCGGCCACCTTGAAAGCACTTGCTTTCAAAAGAAAGCACAAATGAATGTTCAAATAAACCAATGAAAATGACAATAATGCAAATAATACAAAAAATATAATCTAACTAATGCTAAATGAACATAAAAATAAAAGTAATATCAAATTGTCCGTGATCCTAAAACTTAAATCTACACAATAATAAGTTCACTGAATGTTAAGGTTGGACGGGCAACACACACACCTTTGAAAATGCTCTCCTTAAAATACCACTTTGAGTTTTGACGCTAACCACTCGCGTGATGCCGTCTGCTCCGGGATGAACTTCTACAATTCGCCCTAATCTCCATGTGAGCGGGTGAGCGTTGTCTTCACGTAAGACAACCATAAGACCTGCCTTAAGAACATTTGGATCCTTTAGCATCCATTTATTACGCTGCTGGAGATGGTGCAAATATTCCTGAGACCATCTACGCCAGAAGCCCTGGGTAATTTGTTGTATCTGCTGATACTGGCTGAGCCGATTGATTGGAATGTGTTCCACATTGTCTTCGGGCAACGCATTCATTTTTGAGCCAATTAGAAAATGTCCGGGTGTCAAGGAATCAAGGTCATTGGGATCGTTGGATAGGGGACATATGGGTCTTGAGTTCAATATTGATTCTATCTGTGTGATCACGGTATTAAAATTTTCATATGTTAAATGTGAGATACCAATTGTTCTCACTAAATGACGCTTCATGAGCTTGACAGCATTTTCCCAAAGTCCTCCCATGTGTGGCGCTTTGGGTGGAATAAAATGCCATGTGGTGCGGTTTTCTAACAGATAAGATTTAGTGTTTTCGTCTTCAAGACAATCAATTAAATTTTTATGAGCATTTGCAATCTGATTAGCTCCACCTACAAAATTTGTACCATTGTCCGACCAGATATCTCTTGACAAACCACGACGCGCGAAGAATCGCTTTAATGTATTCAAAAATACCGTAGTAGAAAGATCCCCTGCCATCTCTAGATGTATGGCCTTTGTTGAGAAACATATAAAAATGCAAACGCAAATCTTAACTACCTTTCTACTGCGCAAAGTACCTTCTTTTACCAAGAAAGGTCCTGCAAAGTCTACTCCACATGAGGAAAATGGACGTGAGGGAGTGACTCTGGAAACGGGCAGTTGCCCCATCATTGGATTAAAGCCCTTGGGTGTTGATTTGAAGCAAGTAATGCACTTTCTCATAACCCTCTTTATATTATTTCTGGCATTAATTGGCCAAAATTGCATTCTAACCGCAGATAAGACGGTTTCAACGCCACCGTGCAAGGTGCGTTCATGTTCATGCGAAATTATTAAATCAGTAAAGAAATTTTTATCTGACAACAACATTGGAAACTTGTGATTGTATTCTAAATTCGCGTTATGCAACCTTCCAACTACTCGTAAAATGCTCCTATCGTCTAAAAATGGATTGAGTTTTATGACTCTATTGCCTTTAGAGACGTTCTCTTTGTTTTTAAGGATTGAAATTTCCTGGGAAAAAGTAGAAGCCTGTACTAACCTCACTAATGAGATCATAGCCTCATTTATTTCATGTACCATCAAATCACCTGTAATTTTCTCTTTGTTATCTTTTTTCAGTTTCAAATTGTTGATAAAACGTAAACATGTCGCTGTAACTCTTAATAACCTATTTAATTTTGAATACCTGTGAATCAGTTCTAAATTACTTTCCATTGCTAAACAAACCTTCTTTGGTATACTTCGTTTTTCTGGAATTTCTAATGAATCTAAATCACCCTTGTTGATTGTGCTTGGCCATTGTGTATAATCAAGCTCCAACCATTTCGGACCTGACCACCAGATATCAGACTCTACCAACTGACTTGGACTGCAGCCTCTAGATATTAAATCCGCTGGGTTATCAGCAGAACGCACGTGGCGCCAATGTTCTGTGCTGCTCAAACTTTGAATTTCTGAAACCCTGTTGGAAATAAACGTTTTCCATTGTGTAGGCTCTTGTGACAGCCATGCTAATACAATTTTGGAGTCAGTCCATAAAAATGTATTACTGATATCCAGCTTGATTGATCTTGTAACCTTGTGAAGCAACCGGGTCAGAAGGACCGCTCCACACAACTCCAATCTGGGTAATGATATCACCTTCAAAGGAGCTACCTTTGACTTAGAACACAACAACCGTGTAAAATGGTTCCCACATGCATCTGTACTACGTAGATATAAACAGACTCCATACGCTGATTTTGAGGCGTCTGTGAACCCATGAATTTCTATTTGCTGATACGTGGATAGCAATACATGCCTAGCTACTGAATCTTATTTAAATCTACTAAACTATGAAAAAATTGCAAAAATTGTTCGTGATGACTATGAGGAATAGAATCGTCCCATCCTATCTTTAATTTCCACAACTGCTGTAAAATTATTTTTGCTCTAATTACAATGGGTCCGATTATACAGAGTGGATCAAAAATTTGACTAATCATAGAAAGAATAATTCGCTTTGTTAAATTCTGTGAATAAAAATTTAAAGCAACTGTGAATTTGAAAGTGTCTGAATTTGGATCCCAAAGTATACCGAGTGTCTTTACTGTACTGTCATCTGAGATGTGGAAAATTTGTTGTTTTTCATTTGAATTTGAAACTTCTTGGCAATTAGATACGAATTGGGTTAGAATGAACCCTGACGATTTCAATATTCCAAAAATTTCGGATTTTAGGTTCCTTAGGCCGTGAATTGAACTGTGACCTGTTGTGAGGTCGTCCACGTAAAAATCGGTTAAAATAACATCGCTAGCCTGTGTAAATCTTTCTCTGGCATCATAAGCCGCTTGGTGCAATGCTCTGATCGCAAGAAACGCCGAGGGAGCCATACCGTATGTGACCGTATTTAAAACATAATGTGATAAGTCTTGTTCTGGACTCTCGCGCCATAAAATTCTTTGAAAATTTCTTTGCTCATGTTTGACATTGCCTTGGCGGTACATTTTGGTAATGTCGCCCTTTAGCACAAAGTTGTGCTTTCTGAAACGAAGTAAAATTGAAAATAAGTCATCCTGTATTGTAGGACCAACGTAAGCTACATCATTGAGTGAAATATTGTTAGAGCCTTTTGTGCTTGCATCAAATACAACACGCAATTTTGGTTTTGATGCGCCGCTTTTTGATTTGAAAACTCCATGATGGGCCAAATAGTACGTGACGTCACTTGTTTTAATTTGATCCTCATTTAATTTTGACATGTGATTTAAATTTTCATATTCGCGCATAAAATTAATGTACTGCTCTGAAAGGGTATGATCGCTTTGTAACCTTTTTTCTAAATTTAAAAATCGCTTGGTAGCTATTTGAAGTGTGTCACCTAGTTCATTGTAATTGTCCTTTAATGGCAATGCTACTGTGAATCGACCTGTGCTGTCCCTTGTATAGTTTTTTACGAAATGGTTCTCGCAAAAACTCTCATCCTTTGTGAACTTGGTAACGCTTTCTGAATCATGAGGCACGTCTTCAATAGACCAAAATTTTTCCAGTTGCGAATGAATTTGGTTTTCTTGATTAATTAAAAATAAACAATGGTTAAACTTATTCTGAGTCCAATTCATATGTATGGTTCCTGTCATCAACCACCCTAACTTTGAATTTTGCAAAATTGGTTGGTGTTCCCCTAACTTAATTCTACCGAAAGAAATTAAATCATAAAATACCGATGCGCCTAATAAAACGTCAATTTTCCTAGACTGATTAAAGTCTGTGTCAGCTAATATGATGCCTTCTGGTATTATTATATGTGCAGTGTCAAATGATTGACTTGGAATATGTCCCGTGATGCTGTCCAATACCAAAAATTGTAAGTCATTTGAGTAATTTGTGTTTGCTGATTTTATTCTTGTCTGAACCCGTTTTGAAATTGTTGTAAGCGTTCGACCTACGCCACTGATTGGGAAATGTACCTTTGTAGTCTGTAAACCTAGTTTTTGAGCTAACCCTGAAGTAATAAAATTACTTTGTGAACCTCCGTCCAATAAACATCTGCACTCAACAAATTCTTGGGCACTATCTTGAATAAAAATATTGGCTGTTGCTAGAAGTACCAAAGAGTTTTTCGTATCACTGCAATGAGCTGTAATATTTACATTACCCGTACTATCCATAGGTCGCTGGTTCAGATCCGGCTCGAAGGACCATGTAATGTTTCGATGTTGTGTTCCGTGTGGGAACAATGATAAAGTGGACTGTATTTTTCTATTTATTAAACACCTTACATAACAAAACAAAACAAATTTAGGCACAACGTCAGAAATACTTGTTGTACACTTAACAGTAAAAACGAGAATAATAATCTTTAAGGGTTGCTTGTTGGTACAACCATTTACCTGAAAACCAGTATGAGACGCGCGCATACCGCATAGTGTCTGTTGGAAATTCGAACGAAATAATGTTTACCACTGAAACCGTACCAATGGCCTTTGATTAATAAATTGAAATACCCCTCTGTATATCTATTTTTAAATATAGTACTCTGTACACGAGCAGACGTCTTCAAGGCAGTGTGTCAGTAGAATCATTTCCAAGTCGTGGTCTTCTTCTTCTTCTTGTTATAATGCGAGACACAATTCCATTGCAAACGTCAAAAGCCTCAGAAGACTCCATCACGACTGTCGTCCGCTGGAACGTGGAAGCGCAAAAGGAACCAGTGGCTATGCCGCCGTCGGCGCCGTTGGCGGCTACCGTTTGCGGCCGTCGACAACGTCGACTGAAAAACGCCAAAACCGAACCATACCTTTAGTTTCGTTTTTAAACGTTTCGCATTCATTGCGCCTAGCATCATCTGGGGGAAAAATTCTTTGAACTCTATTCGTCAAATAAACTATTCGCGACAAAATCCTTTTATAAGCAGAATCAGATGCAGGGCCGTCAAACTCGGTGATCAAATTTTGAACGGATTCTATTGTTCTAGTTATAACTTCTACTTCGCCATCAAAATTATACTGTGGATCCCGGAATTGCAAAGAAGCACGCGCTCTATCTCTCTCCAATTGTTTAGCTAATAATTTTCGTTTCTGAGCAGCATCTTTTCTATCCGTAACTATACCGCGTATACGTAATTCGTAGTTCAACTCGTCGGCTAATAAATGAATCGGTCTCATTAATGAATAATCCATCGTGACGTGAAAACAAATATAAAGGCGATCGATAAAAATAGATACTAAATACAAAAAAAATGAACAATGTACCTATATAAATTTCAAACTCGTACAGTACGGAAAAATTGAGCAGAAAATTCTGTTCAAAATACACACGTAAATACAAAACAAGAAAACGATAAAAAGATTCTGTGACAGAGCCAAAAAACTCTCACCTACCTACTCCGTGCAAATGCAGCAAACTTTTATCAAGGACGCTGGTAAATCTTAAAATGTTGATTCATGACTCCAGGTATAAAATGATTTTTACTTTAAGACAAAATGACATAAGCTCGGGCCCCACGTCAACGGCGCCAAAATGTGTACCACTAAAAGGGCACCGGCAGCCGGCAGCTAGATTTTGGTGGAAGAACGGGGTTCGTGGGTTCAAGATATTATTATAAGGCCTCGGCTATACTTGCGACTCTGTCGTTGCGATTCTGTCGTTGCGGTTGTGTCGCAGAAATGAAACACATTGTTTCTTATGTAGCCGGCTATATCATCTGCGACACAAACGCATCCCGGTAAAAACGCAACTGGTCACGTTTTTGCTCCGGTGCGACTAAAACGCATTCCATACATTCTAATGGAAGCGGCTATATTTGCGGCAAATTAGGTAGTTCCGTTTTGTCTATCGAGCAGCACAGAATGTTTGATACGGAGAATTTTATTAATGAAATTCGCTTGCGTTCACCTTTGTGAAATATAAAATTAAAGGAATATTCTAACCGGGACATTTTTGAATTTGGTTTCCTGTTTCGTGATAACTGGCCTTACATAAGAGCAAAGTTCATCAAAAGAAGATATACTCATTCTAAAGTAGGAGAAAAATTTCTTTGGGTAACTTCTTAATGAATTAAACAGGGTATGAAACTGTCGGTATGAGAGTCTCTGTGCGGTAATAGGGTGCACAGAATACTTTCTTTTTTCTTCTTTTTCTTTAAATATCTAGAAACGGGAATAGCTAGCAAAAGATCATCCTCACTCAACGGCATATTTGCAACGGAATATTGTACTTAAACCGCGGCCGCGACTATTGCATAGCCACCCTCTCCAAATATGTTGATTCCGCGACACAACCGCAACGACAGAATCGCAACAACAGAGTCGCAAGTATAGCCGAAGCCTAACTAAAGGAGTTTTGTCGGTAATTTATTTTTAAATGGGCGCCACCAAGGCAATAAAACTCTTGCAGATATATTAGCACCTTGGAACTAACATACAGGGTGGAATCACCAATCAATACGCAAGACCAACATTGAACCAATTGTATAATAATCAAAGCACATGGTATATACTTACAGCGTCGGCAAAATGATTGAAAATAAGCATATGCCAATTTGGTATATGAAAAGCTGATGGCTAAAATTAGATTTTCAATGCATTAAACAAACGCTAAAAAAAGTATTTCTATTGAACAAAACAAAAAAACCCAATTGTAAAGCTTTACGATTGTTTACATTAATCGTCACACTATTTATGTTTCAAGTTTAATCCTTAAGTAAAGTAGGTAATTTTTAAATGATCATTTAGTAGGCAGTCGGGCGATATCGGTGAAAAATAAGGTTATTAGGTGTGGCTCTAACATGAAACGGAATTCTGATACTGACAATTTTTCCACTTAGCTGTTTGCTCTTCCCTTACAGTTTCTTTCGCTCGTTTTTTGGGAGGGTTAACGACGTTCCGGCGCAAAGGCGGCTCACAGGTGATGAAATGTGTACTTATCTGGTGTAATATCGGGACCAGCCAATCACCAATAAGGCTACGAACAGGAAACGAGTTTCACTTCGGTCCAAAAAGTCAGACCAGGAAAAAGAACCCTCTCTAGTCGGAGGGTTCTCCTTAATATGCCGAAGATTTAAATGAATAAATTGTTATTCATGACCACTGTGGCTTATAACCGAAGTTGTAGCTATACTTTTAAATATGTACGATATTTTGGCCTAAATATCTGCGGTATCTTCCCGGAGGCCTGTCACAGAATGGCCCGCACCGGCAAAATCATGAAGGTCGCGGTAAAAATCTCAAGAGCGTGCAATGCGGGGGAACACGATGAGAAAATTGAAGGCGCTTTCTTTGATAGGGAAAAATACACGTCACACTTCCTAACAACGGACCAAAATAAGGTTGTTACGGACCAAAGTTATTATATATAATATATAATATAAAAAAATAATATATAATATATATAATAACTTTGGTTACGGACAATAATTTCGTTCTCTGATGCAACGTCTCTGGCGCCCGCAGTTGGCTGACTGGATCTAGAAATTGATTTTGTTTTCGATCGACTACCAGGCGACATCGCCGGGCGCGCGACGCATAAAGGATAATCACGCTCGCGTTCTGGAGTTTACTAGAGCGGGAAGCGTCTAGAACTTTGAAGCTGGAAACATCTGGAGCCTTCTTTACTAGAATGTTCGCAAACGGTATAAAAACTAGGGAAACTGAGATCGGAGTCAGTCAACATTAGGAAAGCTGAACAATAAATATTATATCTAAGAAATAAATTGTACTGTTTTAAGCAATTACCAATTAGTTGTGGTGTTAAATGTTCAAGTGTTTAATAAAGTGTTTATTTTCGACAATTGTCTGATTTGAAGTAAGCGTAAATACAGTCCCAAACAAGTGGTCCTTCGAGCCGGATTATCATTGGAGAAGAAGAGGTCGATGATGAGAAGAAGTAAACGGCTCCAAGAAAAGGAATCAACGGCAACGAAAGAAAAACAGATCGGCAATATGGCATCAAGTGGTAACCTACCTATTTTACGGCCAGAAGCTGAAGAATTTGAACAAGCTGTTCTTCAACACAGGGAAAAATCGAAGTCTGTCTACTCCCATTCGTCAAGAGCAAGTGTAATCAACCGAAAACATCTTCAAGCTGAATTAGAAGCTGCGGAAGAAAAGGTGAAAATTGAGGAGTTAATTGAGAAAAAACTTGCCTTACGTCAAGCTGAGTTGGATGAAGAAGAGGCTCTTAGTCGAGATGCGTCTGTAGATGATGAATTAGTACAACCTCAATCCATTCAAGAATGGCTAGATAAATCACCCCGAAAAGAACCAGCGCAAAACGAAGAACCTGCGCAAGTTGGAAGTGAAGATCGACTGGTAGAAGCTTTCGCCAGAGCGTTACAAATGCATGTGAATCAACCTGATCGAGCATTACTGGCTAGGCTCACATGTACGAAGGATCTTCCACATTTTGACGGAGATCCGCTGGAATGGAATAATTTTATCTGTCGCTTCGATGAAACAACTCGCCTCTGTCATATCACTGAAGCAGAAAATATGGCTAGACTGCGAGCATGTCCGAAAGGTGAAGCCAAAGAAGCTGTTAACGCTCTGATGTCATCACCAGGAAATCTGACTCAAGTTATTGCTGTTCTCGAGAGACGTTTTGGAAGACCTACGGTAATAATAAAGAAAATGGTATATGATGTTAAGAAATTACCACCGTTAAATGATCCTCAAGAAATCGTGAAGTTCTCAACAAAGGTAGAAAATCTAGTTATCTAATATTGGTGACAAAGATTCTAGGCGGTTATTGGCGGGCAATTCTTTCTCGTTTTGCAACGCAGCGACTTCCCCGGGAAAACTCTCTTGTTCTGCTCTCTTTACCCACAGTTTCTCAGCCGCCTTAGTGTCTTCTACAGATAATTCGTACGGCTCCTGGCGCCGACAGATACGCACAAACTGTAATACTCTCCCAGTGCTCCGGATGAGTCTAATCCAGGAAGAAAATCGTTCAATTTTTGGGAGCGGGAATTCCGGTGTACGAACTATGCTCGCACAGAATTTTGGTCGAATTTCCTTCTCGTCCGGCACAAATCGCTCTTGGGTTTCTTTGGGCCAACTGTCTTCAGACGACCATAAAAATTTTGGTCCTCTAAGCCAAACACTGTCCGCACTCAGGTCTGACTTACTGCTGTCTCGCGTTGCCGAATCCGCAATATTTTTATCGGACGGAACCCATCTCTATTCTTGTACTTTAGGATTATCACCAATTTTAGCCAGTCTGTGAGACGCAAAGGTTTTGTAGCGCTGGTGATCTGAACGTAACCACATTAGCACATTTTTCGAATCGGTCCACAGGTATGTAGCATCACATTTTATTGTATGATTTTCTTTGAAAGTTCGAGCCAACCGACTGCCTATCACCGCGGCTTGTAGTTCTAGTCTCGGTATAGACAAATGTTTGAGAGGGGCGACTTTACTTTTACTGCATACGAAAGATACTTCAATATTCCCGTCTTCATCTTGCACCCTGAAGTAGGCAGCTGCTGTGTAAGCTTGCTCACTTGCATCACAAAATATATGCAACTGGACTTGAGTAATTTTGCTCCTTCCCGTGACATAACAGCGTTCTGTTCTAAACCCTTTCAGTTCTCGCAGTTCTTCAAGCCACTGTTTCCATTTTAAATATATATCGTCAGGAAGTTTTTCGTGCCAACCCAATTTACAGCCACAGTTGTTGAATCAAAATTCTGGCTTTGATTGTAAATGGAGCCAACAGCAGTGGATCGAAACTGACATTGTCACCCGAAGAACGTCCCTCTTTGTTGGCCTTTCTTTTCCTGACGCAATCGCTATTGGAATTTTCTTCATACTAAGGTCGAACGTCGAAAGAGAAAGCATCTTCTTTAGGTTTCCATTGAAGCCCTAATACTCTTTCATAGACCCCTTCTTGAATTACTAAACTTTTCGCACAGTTTGACCATGATTCCATTGGCACATTGCTTAAAGCTTTTTGTGTTTGATGTCCACTCGCAGATTTCGAAACCGCCGTGTTTATGGATATCAGTAACTTGCGCTATCAAGGCTTGCACTTCTTCTTCTAAATTCACACTGTCCAAATAATCATCCATATAATGGCGTTCGGTAATAGCTTCAACTGCACGAGAATATTTTTCAACTAATTCTTCCGTATTCTTATTTTTTACAAAATGCGCTGAACACGGCGACGAAGTAGCCCCAAATGTCATAGCATTCATAACATAGACGACTGGAATTCTACTTCTGTCATTTCCTCTCCATAAGAAACGCTGTGAATCTTGATCAGCTTCTCGAATTCTAACTTGATGGAACATCTCCTTTATATCTGCTGTAAAGGCGATCTTCTTCTCTCGAAATTTGAACAAAACTCTCAGTAACGAATTTAACAAGTCGGGCCCAGAAAGAAGAACGTCCGTTTAAACTGCATCCTCCAGCTCTAGCAGCTGCGTCAAAGACTAGTCGCAGTTTTCCAGGCTTGTTCGGGTTTTTCACTGCAAAATGTGGTAAATACCATATTCTATCGTGAGAGCGTAAAGTTTCTTCTGTCGTCAGTTTTCTCGCGTACCTATCCCTTTTCGATGTAGTGACTTACCTTCTTTGTATATTCTTCTGAAATCTCTTGGGAACGATTCATCTTCCTCTCAATGGAGTATAGGCGTTCCAAGGCATTTGCGTAATTGTTGGGAAGACTCACATCATCTTTTTTCCAGAGAAGACCTGTTTCCCATCTGCCATCTACCCTTTTTGTGGTTTCTTCCAGAATTCGTAAAGCATGTTCTTCTTCAGCATTGATTCTGCGTCGTGGATTTATCCCCATGGATTCTAGCTCGAAGCTCTGCTTCACCAGTTCATGTAAGTCGTTTTCTTCGTTTTTGGTAGTAAGATGAAACGTCAAATCACTTTTCGACAAACCGTATGCTGGTGACACATGACCGTGTATAACCCATCCCAAGTTTGTTTTGGATGCCACTGGTTCATTCTTCTTACCTTTTCTCATTTTCTTTGTAACTATAAGTTTCCAGTTATCTTGTCCAATTAACATAGTCGGGATTGCATTGTTGGAATAGCGAACGTTAGGAACATCTTGAAGGTGTTTCAATTTCTTGGCTTCCATCTCAGATATTTCCTGCACAGGTAGCTTCATTCCACGAACAGTTCTCACTCCAGTTATTTTATACTTTAGGTCCTCTTCTACACCTCGGATCTTCAAGTCTATCTTTTTGCTTTCAATATCTGAACTGCTCATTTCGTTGAAATCCTGTAGGTGGAGGGCAACCTGTAGGCCATAGGCGCCAATCCGTTGAGCTACTTCTGCATTAATCATCGTGATAGTGGAACCTTCGTCCAGTAGAGCATAAATTAATGGTTTCACTGCCTTTTGGACCTTCGACGACAACTGGTGCGACCTTTAATAAAATTCGTTGTTGATCTTGTGCCAATGTGTTTGCTACCATATTGTCTTCTTTTAACTTTGTTTCTTCCAACGGTTTTCTTCGATCTTGATGGTCACCATTATTTTCCGTTCGTGGGACATTCGAATGTAGCAGTTGATGATGCCAACCTTTGCAACCTTCTTTTCCACGCGGCTTCCGACGTCGCCAGTTGAAACGAGAATGTTTCCCTTTCAAACACTGAAAGCAGGTGTGTTTCTTCTTTGCCCATTCCCATCGATTATCGACTTCCAATTTCTTAAATTGATTGCAATCCGAAATTACGTGGCCAGAATTTTCACAGTATCCACATTTCTCTACGGGTACCTCTTCACTTGCTTCTTTGGTGTTGAACACTTGCGGTTTTCGAGGTTTATTTTCTGTTTTGTACGTTCGAATATCCAAAATTCCACTACTTATTGCTTTTTCTGATTCCTCGACCAAGAATTTTGATAACCGTGTTAATGAAGCTTCTGTAGGGGCTGCAGAACAGTAATCTGCCCATCGACGTTGTAGGTCCCTGTCCATCTTCCTCAGGATCTCTTCGACTAATTCTGGATGGTACAAGTACATATTCTGCCCCAAATTTTGTATTGCGCAAACTAGATTTTCTACCTTTGTTGAGAACTTCACGATTTCTTGAGGATCATTTAACGGTGGTAATTTCTTAACATCATATACCATTTTCTTTATTATTACCGTAGGTCTTCCAAAACGTCTCTCGAGAACAGCAATAACTTGAGTCAGATTTCCTGGTGATGACATCAGAGCGTTAACAGCTTCTTTGGCTTCACCTTTCGGACATGCTCGCAGTCTAGCCATATTTTCTGCTTCAGTGATATGGCAGAGGCGAGTTGTTTCATCGAAGCGGCAGATAAAATTATTCCATTCCACCGGATCTCCGTCAAAATGTGGAAGATCGTTCGTACATGTGAGCCTAGCCTGTAATGCTCGATCAGGTTGATTCACATGCATTTGTAACGCTCAGGCGAAAGCTTCTACCAGTCGATCTTCACTTCCAACTTGCGCAGGTTCTTCGTTTTGCGCTGGTTCTTTTCGGGGTGATTTATCTAGCCATTCTTGAATGGATTGAGGTTGTACTAATTCATCATCTACAGACGCATCTCGACTAAGAGCCTCTTCTTCATCCAACTCAGCTTGACGTAAGGCAAGTTTTTTCTCAATTAACTCCTCAATTTTCACCTTTTCTTCCGCAGCTTCTAATTCAGCTTGAAGATGTTTTCGGTTGATTACACTTGCTCTTGACGAATGGGAGTAGACAGACTTCGATTATTCCCTGTGTTGATGAACAGCTTGTTCAAATTCTTCAGCTTCTGGCCGTAAAATAGGTAGGTTACCACTTGATGCCATATTGCCGATCTGTTTTTCTTTCGTTGCCGTTGATTCCTTTTCTTGGAGCCGTTTACTTCTTCTCACATCGACCTCTTCTTCTCCAATGATAATCCGGCTCGAAGGACCACTTGTTTGGGACTGTATTTACGTTTACTTCAAATCAGACAATTGTCGAAAATAAACACTTTATTAAACACTTGAACATTTAACACCACAACTAATTGGTAATTGCTTAAAACAGTACAATTTATTTCTTAGATATAATATTTATTGTTCAGCTTTCCTAATGTTGACTGACTCCGATCTCAGTTTCCCTAGTTTTTATACCGTTTGCGAACATTCTAGTAAAGAAGGCTCCAGATGTTTCCAGCTTCAAAGTTCTAGACGCTTCCCGCTCTAGTAAACTCCAGAACGCGAGCGTGATTATCCTTTATGCGTCGCGCGCCCGGCGATGTCGCCTGGTAGTCGATCGAAAACAAAATCAATTTCTAGATCCAGTCAGCCAACTGCGGGCGCCAGGGACGTTGCATCAGAGAACGAAATTATTGCCGTAACCAAAGTTATTATATATATTATATATATTATATATTATTTTTTTATATTATATATTATATATGTACAGTGTGTCCACGGATGGACTTAACTATACTTGTAAAAACTTTTATTTTCAGTTTTTCGAAAAACAGTCATTCTTTATAATTTCTTTTGCTTGTTATATAAATACGATTCACATTGAGAAACTTTGATTTTGTTGTACAGGGTGGGCAGAAAATACTAAAATGTATATTTGCAAAATTAAAAATTTTTGAATCAAGCTTTTTGAAGTCTCAGAATGAAACAGCTTATAAGGAGAAATCGAAAAGCCAAATAAAGTTTTCCCATAGAAGTTATACTTAGTTGCTAAGATACACCGGGTGTCCGGTTAAGGTTGGTGACCGACTATCTTAGGAACTATTCTTCCTACAGATTTCGGAAAAAATCTTACAAAAGTGACCATAAAAATTCATCAAAAATGTTTTTAGCTTTCAATTTTCCCCGCTAGAGGGCACAATTTTAAAAGAAAATAGACAATCCACATTTTCTTCAAAAATTCAAATGGAAATGTAGGTATCCTTTATCTTTCTCAAAATCTCATCGTAATATCCAGCAAATTAGATTAATGACTTTTTGATCTAACTTACGAAATAAGGGCTGGGAGGAGGAAAGAATTCCCTTACACCAAAAATGCAATGTCTCCGGATTGCTTGAACCAATTTTAATGAATTTGGTCTCGTTAGAAAAGGAATTTATAGCGTAATAGAAATCTGCATTTACGCTTGAATTTAATTTTATGAGGGAGCCGCCAGATGGTGTTATTTCGAAACTTGCGAAAATGTTAAATTTTCTCAAAAACTTTAAATGGAATGGTATATTTTTTATAACATGGCGTCATTACAAATAGAATTGAGAACAAAATGGCTCAAACCGGAAGTTGTAATCTTTTTCAAACGGAAGTTATCATCAAGAATATGGTTTAATCAAATCTCAACGCATAGGTAGCAAATTTTTTCAAAAATTTTGAATGGAATGGTACATTTTCATAACATGCTGTTAGTACAAATAGCATGAAGAATAGAATGCCGCAAACCGAAAGTTCCTATCTTTTTTCAAACAAAAGTTATGACCAAAAATGCTGTTTAATCACATTTCATTGCATGGATAATTTTAGGAAAATAATATTTTTAAAGAATATTAGGGCATTCTTGTATCTCTCATCAGACAGAAATATAAGAAATATTACAAACAAAAAGCACTCCATGGAAAATAAAAACAAATACCTGGTCATAGTATTGTCACTAATTGTTAAGTTTAACTTAACTAAGTATTAATTATTAGTTAATTTAAATTCGATTTCAGTGTCTTTTCGCTAGAATTTATTATAACTTTTTAAATAATGTCTAGCTCTGTTGCTGAAGCGTATGGCAAGCTGGCGGTGTTTTTCAAAATGAAGAAAATGCCGTTATTGCCTCCCGAACCTTGGCAAGGCATTTGAGGAAAATTGAATGTTTACTAAGTTAAATTGATATTCATTTAGGTATTTAATTTTTCTCAAATTTACCCACGCAATGAGATATGATTAAACAGTATTTTCGATCACTTTTGTTTGAAAAAGATAGGAACTTTCGGTTTGCGGCATTCTGTGTTATGTGTACTAACAGCATGTGAAAATGTACCATTCCATTCAAAAAATTTGAGAAAATTTGGTACGTGTGTACTGGGATTTGATTAAACGATATTCTTGATGATAACTTCCATTTGATAAAGATAAAAACTTCCGGTTTGCGGCATCTTGTTCTTAATTCTATGCATAATGATAACATGTTATAAAAAATACACCATTCCATTTATAATTTTTGAGAAAATTTGACAATTTCGTAAGTTTCGAAATAACACCATCTGGCGGCTCCCTCGTAAAATTAAATTCAAATGTAAACGCAGATTTCTATTACGCTATAGATTCCCTTTCCAACAATACCATATTCATTAAAATTCGTTCAAGCAATCCGGATATATGGTATTTTTGGCGTAAGGGAATTTTCTCCTTCCTCCACTCCTTATTTCATAAGCTAGATCAAAAAGTTATTAAACTAATTTGCAGGGTATTACGAGGAGATTTTGAGAAAGCTAAAGGATTCCTAAATTTCCAGTTGAATTTTCGAAGAAAATGCGGATGGCCTATTTTCTTTTAAAATTGTGCCCCTAGCGGGGAAAACTGAAAGCCAAAAATATTTTTGATGAAGTTTTCATGGCCACTTTTATAGGAAGATTTTTTTCTGGAAGCTGTAGGATGAATAGTTCCTAAGATATAGCCGGTCGCCAACCGTAACCGGACACCCGGTATTTCTTAGCAACTAAGTATAACTTCTACGGAAAAACTTTATTTGGCTTTTCGATTTCTCCTTCTAAGCTGTCTCATTTTGAGACTTCCAAAAGCTTGATTCAAAAATTTTTAATTTTACAAATACACATTTTTTTATTTTCTACGCACCCTGTACAACAAAATCAAAGTTTCTCAACGTGAATCATATTTATATAACAAGCAAAAGAAATTATAAAGAATGACTTTTTCTCGAAAAACTGAAAATAAAAGTTTTTACAAGTATAGTTAAGTCCATCCGTGGACACACTGTATAATAACTTTGGTCCGTAACAACCTTATTTTGGTCCGTTGTTAGGAATAGGATATTATTCAGACCATCAGAAAGTATTAAATAAATTTTATTTGTCAAATCTGACAGTTGATATGTGTCATATTTCAAATGTAAATTAAGTTTCATTCTTGAAATGTTTCTTATTAATTATATTCTCTTGCCAAATATAACTCGTGCTATGATTAATTATCAAGGATATCACTCGTGAAACCGAAACAGGACATTCAACTCGTCCTTCGGACTCGTTGAATCTCCAGTTCGGTTTCAGCTCGTAGATATCATCGATATTAATCATAGCACTTGTTATATTGCCTACGATTGTAACTTGCAGATTTTAGCGGAAAATTCAATAATTTAAAATGCGACCTACGATCGCAAGTATGCCAATGTATTTATTAGAATAAGAAGAATGACGTAAATCTAATATTTATACCTGTGCTTTGAATTATTTACGACTTTGCACCAATAAAGAAATGCCCCTAATGTAAAGCAATCTGAAGGAGAGAGCCGCATTCAGTTGTGATTTGTGATTGCCGTTTTGAAAATGTCCGCTGCTGGTAATTTATGCAATTATTTCAGCTAGGTACCGTAAAAGTAAATATAAAAACCCGGGTTTAAAACTGTTCAATTTCCCGTGGAAAGATAGCAAGATACAGAAAAATGTAAACAATGTGCATTGTCACCTCTAGTTTTCAACTTATATATCGAAGATGCGATTAATATTGTTAAGGAAAGAACAGCCTCAGGGATCAATGTACAGGGCCAAACTATTAACATGCTCAGATTTGCGGATGATATAGCAGTGTTAGCATCTAGCAAAGAAGAATTAGGAGCGGCTTTGAATGAAATGGAAGCAGTTTTGACACAGGGCTTCGGCATGAAAATCAATAAAAAGAAAACTAAAATTTTGGTATGTAGGGGATGTGAAAATAGAACTAAAATGGAAATACAAATTGGAAATGAGAAGATAGAGGAGGTCGCGGATTTCTGCTACTTAGGAAGTAAAATAACTCAAGACGGTAGGAGCACTAAAGATATAAAACAAAGGATGGCGCAGGGCCGAGTTGCGTTTAACAAAAAGAAACAACTGTTATGCTCGAGAACGGTTAATATAGAGACTAGGAAGAGACTCTTAACGTCGTATGTATGGAGTACGGCATTATACGGGTGCGAAACTTGGACAATAGGAGAAGCGGATCGAAAAAGAGTAGAAGCGTTTGAAATGTGGTGCTACAGACGCATGATGAAGATACCGTGGATAGATAAGGTTAGCAATAGGGAAGTATTAGAAAGAGTTGGTGAAAAGCGAAAGGTATGGAAAACAATAAAGAGTAGGAGAGATAGGATGGTAGGACACCTTCTAAGACACGAAGCAATAGTTCGTGACATACTAGAGTCAGAGATAGGAATAAAAAAAAGTAGGGGTAGGCCTAGATTAGACTACTGCTCTCAAATAGTTAGGGATGTAGGATGTTCTACTTTTAGGGAAATGCGTAGGTTAGCTCAGGATAGAAAAGAATGGAGGTACGCGTCCAACCAGTCTTCGGACTGAGAACCTTATGATGATGATGGGCATTATATTCAGGTAAAATAAATTTTTGGAATGTGGAAATACTTTGTTTTAGAATCCGGAGTAAATGGATTTTTTACAACATGGCTATTGATCAACGTGTAACTTCCTCAATAAAGTTGGCACTTCATCGAAATTATAACTATACAGGGTGTCCCATAACTCGCGCACCTTGCGGTTGCACTCCCCGTAAATTAGAATCATTTCTAAGTAATCATTGTTGGAATTCTTATGAAGGACAGACTAGGTATTTAAGAGGAAGATCAAGTTCCAGATATATTTTTTATTTATAAAATTTAAGTCAAGTTGTCTTTAATATTAAACTGTTCCAACCACTGCACGATTTTTTCATTCATTTAATCGTCTTTTACAAGCGGCAATATGATTTTGAGGTATGACAACTTTTAAGGTTTCAGCTTTAGTACAAAGTTGTACTTACCTAAAAGTCAAGGTTGCCAGCTTTTAAATTTTCAATAATAAAAGGTAGGTAGATACCTATGTGGGTGTTCCGCTTTCAACGATACATAATGATAATTCAATTTGCGATTCATAAATTATATTCCACAACGAATAAAAATGTTAAAAATGTTGGCCTTAGTTTGCAATAATTACTCGCAAGTTCTTATACTCAGATGTACTGAGGCCGACCTTGGGCGATTGCTGTTTGAGTTGCCACGTGCAAATATAACTAGACCTTAATATAACAGACCATTTACTTGCCCTCTCGTACGACGGCGCTGGAGTGCCATCCAACAATTTTTTTATTAAATTTACAGTTGTAACAGTAAATTTACTGTTACAACTGTATTTACTGTATTTACAGTTGTAACAGTAAATTTACTGTTACAACTGTAAATTTACTGTTCAAACTGTCGATTTACAGTTGTAACTGTCAATTTACTGTTCGAACTGTCAATTTACAGTTGGAACTGTCAATTTATAGTTTTAACTGTCAATTTACTGTTCGAACTGTCAATTTACAGTTGTAACTGTCAATTTACTGTTCGAACTGTCAATTTACAGTTTTAACTGTCAATTTACTGTTCGAACTGTCAATTTACAGTTGTAACTGTCAATTTACTGTTCGAACTGTCAATTTACAGTTGTAACTGTCAATTTACTGTTCGAACTGTCAATTTACAGTTGTAACTGTCAATTTACTGTTCGAACTGTCAATTTACTGATAGAACTGTCAATTTACAGTTATAACTGTCAATTTACAGTTGTAACTGTCAATTTACTGTTCGAACTGTCTATTTACTGTTGTAATGATCAATTTACAGGTGCAACTGTCAATTTACCGTTCTTAGGTTAATTTGGAGTTTTAACTATTGCTTACTCAATGCGGTGTTGTCAGACGTATAGTAATTGTGAGGATCTACTGTAATTTTGTGGCACGGTGCTGCATGCAAATGACAAATGAAAATGTTTTTATAAAGGTTAAATCTACCATAATTCCAGAACTAGAAAATACAGCTATGACTAATTTTAAAACTAAGTAACAATTAGGTGACTGCTTCAGTTTTAAATGCACAAGGTAGTAAAGTATATTTTACGCAATAGCTAAAAGTTTAGTATTAGAGATACGAGAAGCTTTAAATGGGGAATCTGAATAATTATTCATCATGGCGGAATGCCGATGTACAGAATCAGATATTTTCGGAGGTATTAAAGAAGTTCCTTTATTAATAGAGATAGAGCAAATCCCAGGTTGGCTCGAGGGCTCTTTTTCAAAGATATTTTTCATGTTGGAAGACAGTTGTGAATTAGTAGGTATAGTCAACCGCACTCTTATAAGTCGAGTCTCACGTTGTCCTCTTTTATTATTACCTATTGGAATTCAATCGAAAACTACTAAATAAACTCATTATTAATAGTAGGCTTGACGAAAATGGACTATAGAACAGTTTGTATCTGATAAAACGATACTCGCGACTTATTAGACTTCCGTTGACTTTTATTAGATATTTCGATCGGTATACACACCACAGCTTGCAGCATACTATGCTACTACCACAAAACAGTCACTGAACGGCAGAAAAGAAATGAGTATTGAAATTAAATGCATTACACGACAGAACTGGAGATTGCACGACAAAAATGTATTTTACCCTTGATAAAACAGCACCGACAGAAATAGGCAAACTATCAATAAAAATGTATCCATACACGACAACTTGACAACGACAAAAAAGTATTGTTTTTTTGTTTTACAAGTTAAGAAATGTGAGATTTTTCCTGCCAGTGGAATGTTTGAAATTAACTTGAGCGTGATGGAAAAATCGCTTTTCTAACTTGTATAACATGTTTTTTTTCGTATATTTCACGAAAACCACCTTAATTTTAAAAATAAATATTGATTCGAATATAATAATTTATCAAGGTAGGTATGTCCAGCATGTGTCAACGAAGTTGAATGAATGAAAGAAAAGTAGTGTTGCTAACAAGAAAACTACCTACCACTGTTCTTTACGATTTTTGATTGAACAATGTGCTTCATTTCTAACTAGTATGAAGTATACGAAAAAACAAATTATGGGCGAAAAGAAATAAAAAAAGTATTTTTAGTTTTAGGAGAACAATATTATTAGGTAGGTATACTTTTAATAGGTAAGTACCTACATCTCTGACAAATTAAACTTGAATATTTGTTAACCAGTTGAAACAGAACATACGAATAAAAAATAACAATATCAGTCTTCTATTGTGTTAAGACTCTTTTGACTCTGGCTGGTCGTCCGCATTTGCGTTTCTGCCCTAGTGGCATAACACTGCGGCTTCCATTGGCGCCTCTACTAATTTTAATCGTATTTTCATATCCAAATTATTATGCTTGCAATTTAATTGTTTCAAAAAATAGGGGCATGTAAGTACATGTCGATCGATTCAAATCTTTAAAATTAATAGTTATGATCCAGATACTAAAGTGATTTTTTTTAAACTCATCGAAAAATGAGCGGCATGAGCGAGAAATTGGGTATTACTACAGGCGTTGTATTTATACATTTTTTCCTGTGGTGCATTGCCTTTTTTAGTCGTTTGAAGCTTTTTAAAATGTGTCAACGTCGTTGTTTTGAAGGACAGTTGATTATTCTGTCGTCAGAAGCATTAACCAGGCGGGCGAAACATTTTGTAGACGTTTTACCCAACACATTTTTGTCGCTAGCTACCTTGTAATAGCCGTGCGAGGGTTAGCGTTTATAACAACAAAATTGTCGTTGATTGACTCTTTTTTCTTTTTAATTCTCTGTCGTGCAAACCGCCTATTCTGACGTTCAACGTTCAGTTAATATTTCCCCGTTATATTTTACTTCCTAAATAGCAGAAATCCTCGACTTCCTCTATCTCCTTATTTCCTATCTGTATTTCAGTTGTAGTTCTATTTTTACGCCCTCGAACCTCTACATACCTACCAAAATTTTGTTTTTCTTTTTATTGATTTTCATGCCGTAGCCCTATGTCAAAACTGCGAGCAAAACTGCTTCCATTTCATTCAAAGCCATTCCTAATTCTTCTTTGCTAGATGCCAACACTGCTATATCATCCGCAAATCTGAGAATGTTAATACTTAGTTTGACCCTGTACAATAATTCCTGAGGCTGTTCTGTCCTTAACAATATTAATCCCACCTTCAATATACAGGGTGGTCCAGTTTATATCATCAGGATTTTACCAGCCGAAAGTTTATCAAAAAATAAAGGTGGTTTGTCTAATAAGATATGGTCTAATTTTGCTTATTTTTTGATGTACAGGGTGTTAAAGAAAATAAATCATTTTATATCATTTGCTATAAATCGATAATAAAAAAGGGTAGCCTTTAGATTTTTATCTGTGGGGTTATTTTAAAGACACCGTCTATGTGACCCCAGTGCATACGCGGAAGGAACTACTCCTTAGAATTCAAAATGCTTTTTAATGGTTTTCTTTGTTTTGAGTTGAGTTATCAAAAAATTGTAAGTTACAAAAGGGTTTCTAAATTGAATGAGAAAGCGTCTCTGTATTTGGTGTTCTAAAAAACAGTGGCGTACGTTTTATTAAATAAGGTATTTTTGAGGATCCCGTACGTACGCCTCTGTGATCTAAATAAAATAATTACAACCACTATTTAATAGAGAATACAAAAGAAATGATCTATGCAAAATTTCAGAAGGCTGCCTTTTTATTATTGATTTATAGCAAATTATTACCAAATAATTTATTTTCTTTAACGCCCTGTACATCAAAAAGGAAGTAAAATTCAACCATGTTTTATTAGACAAACTACCTTTATTTCTTGATAAACTTTCGGCTGGTGAAATCCTGATGATATAAACTGGACCACCCTGTATAAGTTGAAAACTAGAGGTGACAAAGTGACAATGCACATCCCTGTCTCACTCCCTTCCGGATATCTACTTCTCTTTGTTCCTGCTCAAATTCTATAACTGCCGTTTGCTCTTTGTAGAAATTATGTATTATTCTTCTGCCCCTATATTTCATCCCTATCTTTCTGAACACTTCGAATATCTTCCCCCATTTTACGTTGTCGAAGGCTTTTTCTAAATCTACAAATCCTATATAGACGCTCTTTCCCTTTTCTATTGTTTTTTCTATAATCACCTACTCGTAAAGCTAGAATGGCCTCGCGCGTTCCTCTATTTCTTCTAAATCCAAATTGATCTTCTACTATTTCTTCCGCCCTTTTCTCCATCCTTCTTTGCACAATTCTAGTTAAAATTTTTAACGCGGGGGAAATTAAACTGATAGTTCTAAAATTTTCGCACTTATATGCACCTTTCCTTTTTGGCAATAGGACTATGATGTTCTTTTTGTAATCTTGTGAAATCTCACCTGTCTCGTATATACGGCTAACTAGTTTTAAAAAAAACGCTCCCTTACCTCTTGACCTGCACACTTTAAAATTTCTGCCTGCAATCCGTCTACACCTGGTGCTTTATTGTTTTTAAACATTCTAATGCTAGCTCAAACTCTTCCCTCCTTACACTGATTTCCTTTTCTAATATATCTCCTAATTCTTGTCCTGCGTATAAGATTCCCAAATATTCTTTCCACCTATCTGCCCTTTCCTCTCTTACGATTAGGATGTCACCTGCTTCGTTTCTAAGGTCTTTGCTGCTAGATCCAATTTCTCTGAAATTTCTCCTAATTTTATACGCTTCGTCAGTTTTTCCTACTTCGGACTTATCTTTCACTTCTTTTCTTCTTTGCATTTGTTATCAATCCACTTTTCTTTCCCTTTCCTATATTTCCGAATAATTGTAGGTAAAGGTATCGGAAATCATCTTTGCTAATAAGGCGAAAAAATTAATCGATTTTTCAAAAAAGTCATTGTTTATCAAAAATTTAATTAAAAAATCAATCCGAATGTTTTCAACCAATTTGATCTGCCCCGACCCTATGATATGCGAGGTTTCTATCAGTAGTAGACTTGTAAACGTCGTTTGATAAATTGTACAGAAAATAATGTAATAAAAAATGGTTAAAACACGAGAATCTCTTTACTTTTTGAGTACTCAAAGTTAAATTGGTAGAGCTGGAAATGTAGATCCGTTTAAAAGTCAACTACTAATAGAAATATAGCCGCTACTGCACAAGCGCCAACGTGCTACTCCGAAGGCGGAAAACTTTGAAACCTAAAAGTTTAAAAGATAATAACCTTAGCATAAAATATGAACTGCAAATTATAAATTTAATTTTGCTGTTAATAGTTATGGCTAGACAATTCGAAAACTCCATTCTTTCGTATGAAAATGTCGTCTTTCAAAAAATTGATGTCTCAAAAATGTCGGGAGTTGGCCAATTTTTGCCGCCATCTTGCTGATAGACTGACGTTCTCGATTGAACGGAATGTGTTGACATTTAATTATTAGAAATGAACAAAACAAGGAATATCTAAAAAAAATTTAAATTTCTGCTAAGAAAAATATGAACTTTTGAATTTCGCGCCACTATAGGTTTGCTACTGCGCGTACTACTCGCTGACGGCCGCATCGTTAAAGCGGATAGCCATGTTGCCTGTGGTTCAAGGTGACTCACACGAGTATCGAAGGCTCGCAACGTTGCTTTATCGCGTTTTTGCTGTTGCTAGCTGCACGTAGCCAAGCCAACGATCTACGCGGTAGACTGTCATTTTGTCTAAACTTACCTGGTTCTGTAAACTGAGAATGAGTATGCTAATGGTTTCTTTCTGGCGGGAGTGATTAGCAAATGATGTTTGTGTTGTGAATTGTTGGAAAATTCGAAATATTTGCATATCAGTTGGGATACTGATTATATTGGTGCTGGAAATAGTGGAGGGGAGGAAAAATCGGGTGAAATGCCATTTTGTAAGAATTTGATTAGCGTTTCTTGCGGCTGAATTTTCGGGAAGTGTATCTCATGCTGAAGCGCCCCTATATTAGGAATATGATAACTAATCTTTAAGTTTTTTTACTTTGTGTTTGTATTGCTAATTACCCATTTTTATTTGGATTTGAGTGTTTGGGGGTAGCGTAAATGATCTAAATATAGATTTAAAGAGACCGGATGGTGAAAATGTAAATATTTCATTGTAAAACGAAGAAAATTTGGGAATTATTAATAATTGTCAACATTTAATATTACTAATTTTTCAAACATAACCTTCGTAAATACGATGGATGTTTTGCCAGCTTGTGGGAGTTCTGAAAAATTCACTAGTAATTTATTTTGAGTGGAATGATGAATTCGAATTGAATTTTCGTGTTTTTAGGTGATCTAGACACCAATGAAAATACGAACGAAGCAACAAATTTTGGTATGTTGATTTTATAATTTTATTTAGTCTATTTACCTAGGTATAACAGTTGTAGATAATATTTCTAAAGGAAATTTAGAAGATGTGCATAATGCTGAAGGTTAGTTTTATTTATTTATTTTCTTGTTAATTATGATGAAGTTGTCTTGAATTAATTTGTAGAAGAAAATAAATCAGATGCTGTAGCTGAAGAAATAGAGAAAGATATTGAAAATGTGTTAGAACCGCAGGTTGAAGTTGATCCTAAGGTTGTTGAAAGTGATAAAACTAAGTTTGTCGAAAATGAAGAACCTGAGGTCGTGGAAAATGATGAACCTGCAGTTGTCGAAAATGATGAACCTATTGTTGTCGAAAATGAAACAAACGACAAACAAGACAAACTTCAAACAAGTGATGATCACATAGTTGTTAGTGATGGAGAGGATGTGATGGTCGTTCCGGAAACTGGTGAGAAATGTACCTCAAATTATTTGGTTCTTGTTTGATTTAATGCTGTTTTTAGATCCGTTGGAGAATGCCGGTCCAGTAGATGGAGAACCAAGCACTGAAGTAAAGAATTCAGGTAGGTCAATGTGCACAGAGTGTGCTGTGGAAATATTTTTCAACAGAAACAAAGTGATTAAAAAGAACTGTCGTCGAATAAGAGAATCATTTTTTTGCTAAGAAATTTGATAATTTGATCCGTTTTAAAGTTTGGTTTTTCCGGTGATGGCGTTATTTTGTTTTGAAAAGTGTCGTTATGTTTGTTGACGCGACGTTGGACCCATTGAATTTACCAGTTCTTCTTTTTGCAGATCCTGTGATATGTTTGGAGAATAAGAACGTTGTGGAGCTCCAGAACGGAGGTAAGTGCATTTGGGGTCAAGTGGGGTAAATAAATTAAGAACATCATTTTTTCCAATTTTTCAAAGACATGTTTCGTGCGTGTACTATAAGAGTAGGTTCGAAGTCTTGTCACCAGCTGACAGTTCGTCATGTCCTCTTTATATTCATACCTTTACATTCGCCATGAAATTTTTTCTCCAAAGGTGTTAAAGATAACTTGCTTTATAAGGTCATACATTTTCATAACCCCATCGTCCTTTCGAGTTACAAGCTCCAGATGTTCTTACCCCAGTTGGCCCCATTTTTGATTTAATTTTACAGATTTTACTTGAGATATTTTAGGTAAATTAGGTGTAACTCCTGTGATGGTATGTGTTTTGGAAGACAACATAAAAGTCTTGGAGAGCTTGCCGGAATTGACTGAAGAAGAAAAATTAGTTCGAGCTCGTATTTTCCAACCAGGTTAATAAAAAAATAAATAACGTTTTCGGCAAAATTTAGGTTTTCTTTGGCATTTTAGGCAACACGGCGGTTCAGTTTACGAAAATACACTGTACGGCCTGTAACAAGCATTTGGGTAGTTCTTTAGAGGAGGGGTCAGATAGATTTGTGCATCCATTGCTGAAAGTGATAGTATGCAAGAGTTGTCTAGAGTTTTACACGAGTGGGGAGTTCGAAAAGGACGAGGATGGCAGCGAGTTGTATTGCCGATGGTGCGGGCAAGGAGGCAAAGTTTTGTGCTGCACGAAATGCGAATACGTCTTTTGCATCGTAAGTTTTATGGTTTTAACAAAACTATGTTAGTTTCCTGCGAGGGGTAATCACCTAAGATTTTGGCGTCCCACACGTGCAATATTGCACGTATTGCATACTTATTGCATACTTATTGCAACTTATTGCATACTTATTGCAATACATTGCACACTTATTGCAACCTATTGCGTACTTATTGCAGCTTATTGCAGTCCATTGCGTACTTATTGCAAGTGTATTGCATCAACATTTTACGGACATTACATAGGCAATGAGTGTTGGTTTTCCTCGTGCTTACCTACAATTATTTTATTCCAATGGTAAATTATAAACTGAGATAGAAAAAGGAAAAAGTCCAAATATAAAAAAAGTTGCTTTAAACATAAGTAGGTCGAATTTTTTTTACAATTATTAGTCTGTGTATTATTAATAAGAGAGAATAAGAGAATTTGAAAAACACAAAACAAAATAGGTATCTAGGTATGAAGTTGGCCAATGAGATACATTTATTGACATAACAAATCCATCAAAATTGTATTTGAACTATAAATTAATATTTAATGTATTTCAAATAATTCGCAAATAATTCCCAAAGCCCTGTAAATAATTATCGAATTTTATTGCTCGTCTTATTCCATCTGAAACACCCTGCATACAATTTACAGGAAGTGAAAAATAAATACACGTGCATAGGGCTTCCAGTGGAATGTTCGTTGGAATTGTGAAAATTATAAATTGTATAAGTAAATAACCAAAATGTCGGGCCACAATGTAAACTTATCCACTAAAATCTTGAATTTCGCAATATTGTTCCGTAAAATTCAAAAAAATCTATTTTCTCATAGTTTCTGTTCATTAAGGAAGACAGTTCTGTTCTAGCGAAAATATCCATTTCATCAAAACTATTTGGCGTCAGATTTTTTAAGGCTAGTGCTGATTCATAGCCCAAAAATGAAAAATTGCAAGAAAACTTTGGTATGCATAGGGATTTTCACGAGAATTTTCACTTCAATTCCTTCGTCGATTTTCGGCCAAAACTTGTTTGTTTTGACCATATTCAGTACAGTTGCTGCTGTGCTGCAGTTATCATTTTCTCGGTCTAGTCGTAATATTATTCATCTTCGTCCTCCATTTCTTAACGCGCTTCTCCGAAAACGTCTCGGATACACGCACCCAAATTGCCCTGCGTACAGGTATTGCTGATTATCTGTTCTCTGACTCCAAATTTCATAAGTCGAATAAAATTTACTAATAGCAATATAATTTAGATGTATCCAGCTAACTCATACCCCAACTCATACCAAACGCGACTACGCACTACGCCCGAACTACCGAGCAGACTACTCGACACTTGATAATTATTATACCACCCGATATAGCAATATATTGTTACGGAATACCCAGGGGAATACCCCTGTTGGGACGACTATGATAGTGCTGTTTAGAGTGTATAATTTCTTTATGTAACCTGTATGCGTTATGGGGCTTTGCTTGGCTAAATTCGGGCTAATTCTTTCATTGCAACACGTGTTGTTAACTATTTCTACGTTAATTCTAAGGTGTCGGGCAACTCCCTCCGTGTTCGGATGGCTAACGCGCCGGCTGTGTACTCGAGATATCCGCAGATAAAACCTAGCTTGCTGCCGTTTTTTGAAGTGAAACTTCTTTTGTCTCTGTAGAGTAAGTTCCTGTGTTGGCAAATGCGAGCGTCACGAAAAGTGAAACGAATGGAGCGGAGCAGTCTGAGAAGAAGGGTAGAGGAGAAAGGGAATATCGAACGCCCCACTCTTTAGCCACGCTCTGTCTCATGTTTCGCGCTGTTTCTCTCAGGCAAGTGTCAGTAAAGCGAGGACACAGCGTTTCAGTTCTCGTGACGCCACAAAGCGCTTGGTTTGAAACATTAAAATTCGATTTATTCTTTCATTATTATTATTTTGATAAGGACAATATTTATTATCGATCTTTTGTGTATTTGAAGTGCGATTGGTAGTCTATGAGTTTTAGATTAAAATATATTAAAATAAAACGGCTGTGGGAGATGAACAGTAAATCACACGCCATGAACTAAAATTATTCAAGCGGCCTCTCGGTTAATATTTATCGGATGCAGGAAGTTGTGTGAAGAGAATTCTTCCTGGCCTCTTGTGTGTGCTGGCTTTTATAGACATCCGAATAGGCTCGGCGGTCGTGCTCGCATTCCTACCATCGATACGCTCGGTGCAATGGCAATTTGCCACCACTACTTTTCTTATGCTCGTGTTTATTTATGTTTGTGACATAGCTGCTTACTTTTCTCTCTTCATATGAATGTGCCGCGGCTCTCTCTCTGTGATGCGGTGGAACGGAGTAAAACAATGATCAATTGCCAATCTAAGTTTGTTGGATGTAACGGGCATTCCAATTATGCATTGTTACTAGGGCTTTGCAAAATAATCGATTAATCGAAATATAATCGATTAATCGATTATTTGATTATAGATTTTACAATAATCGATTAATCGAATAATCAATTAATCAAATAATCGATTTATCGATTAATCGAATTATCGATTAATCAAATAATCGATTAATCAGATAATCGATTTTTGAGTAATCGATTAATCGATTACTCAAAAAAACAATTAATCGATTACTTAAAAAACGATTAATCGGCTGATCGATTGTTCGATTATTTGATTAATCGTTTATTTGATCAATTGTTCACTTGATTAATCTATTATTTAATTAAGCGATTAATTGAATATTTTGTTCCATCGATTAATTAAATGAGTACTTTCTTATGGCAAGCTATTCTAGAACTACTATTTTTATAACGGATATATCGCATATTATCCATGGTTACTGGGACCAGGCATGATCATGGATAATTGAAAACAGATAAAGCAAACGAAAAATTTCCGATCCCTTAAAACAGGCCTGTGCAACCTGCGGCCCGCGGGCCGCATGCAGCCCCTCTGATATTTTTATGCGGCCCGCGTGGCACAGAACTGAATATTAAAAAAAAAGCAAAGTGATGTCTATTAAAAAATGTCTGTCTCAACAAGAAACACATAAAATGCACCATTTCATGTACAGCACCACAGACGAATTTAAATTCGTCTGTGACAGCACATATATTAGATATACATGTGAACAATTCTTTTCTTTGATGAAATTGACAAATTTGCTTATATTAGCGTCAACCAACATCCACCCGAATATTGCTCAAATTGTCGACAAACACCAGTGCCAGAAATCACATTGATTTGTTATTTTATTAAAGTAACCTAAAAGTTTTGTTAAAAATTCATTTAAAAATGGGAATGACTACTGTACCGTTCGACCGTCACCTAAAATTATGTTCGAACACGGCCGGGCATGCACATTACTGAATGTCAATTATGATTATGAAACGAAAGCTGACAGAACGCATTTTTGAAACAGACCACTTAGCTGACGGGGCCCCAGACACACGCATTTTTTGAGAAAAAATATGATGTAAAAACATGGGTATGTAAGCGAAACAAATCAAACCCGTACGGGGGAAAACTTATCTAGCGCTAGGTTAAGACAATACCCGTACACCCACTGAGACCGTTGGCGTATTTTATTGACATTGCGTAATACGCACGTCCGACCGTATTGGATCAAAATATAATGTAACGGTCGGACGAAGAATAAGATATTTATTTTTTTGCAATTTTTTCTCAATAATTTGTGTTTTGATGGTAAATATTTTTTTTATTTTTACACATGCAAATGTACAAGTAGTGTTCCTAACGTTTTTGTTTCTATCAAAAAAGTGTTTTTTGTTAACTTTTTATACTAGCCACAGTGGTTGGATCGAGAACTTTGACATGCCAAGACTCCTCAGGATGCTGACGTTGTCAGCGAAACACGTGTCGAGTTTAATTACTGTGTCACTGTTTTTTTTTTCCGCATGTGGGGTTAACTTATTATGAATTCACAGTGCTTTTCTATTATAAAATTATAAATCTCAGTATTTAACGTGTTTGTCTTTAACTATTCAAAATACTCTGAACCCATCACACCTAGGGAACACTTGATATACAGTAGTGCGGCCCGATAAGATTTCATAAAACTTGCAAATGGCCCTTTCGCTTAAAAGGTTACATAGGTAAGTATTTCAAAATGTTTAAGTTGAAAAGTCCCGCTTGAGTCTTAGCTTGATAGTTACTGGTGTTGCTGTTGCTAGCGCATCCAGTCCGCGCGGCGCAAACTCACAAGTAGCGGAAGTACCTGTTCATGTCAACGCCAGCTGTAACTCGGGGTGTCAGTTTCGATTTCGATACATTTACGTAATTAAACAATGGCATTTAAACGCGGAAGGAGTGAAGTGTGGAATTATTTTGTGAAAAAAGGAGATTCTGGCGAGTGCATTAAATGCAAACACGTTATCTCTAGGGCTGTGCAAAATAATCGATTAATCAAAATATAATCGATTATTTGATTACAGATTTTACAACAATCGATTAATCAAACAATCGATCAGCCGATTAATCGATTAATCGAAAAATCGATCAGCCGATTAATCTATTTATCAAATAATCGATTAATCAAATTTATCGATTACTTTACAACAATCGATAATCGATTATGAAAAGTAATAATTGCACAGGCCTAATTGTTACAAGTCTAATAACTAATTTTGATAAAAATGTTAATGGTGGTATCCCAAAACATTATATATGTATGTACACAAATGTATATGTAATATGAAATTCGAATGGGAAGCTAACCAGGGCCTACTATAGTACAGGCTGGAACGCTCGAAGCGAGGGTGGGAGATCGGAGGCCACTGAAGCGCTTGATTATAATGTGGTTTCCTACATTTCAATGCGTTTATGCACATATTTTTATAGAAATTTTAATATAATTTACTAAGAATTTGTGACAAATATACAAGTTGGTATTGATATTGTTTATTTGCTTTATTAGATATCTACGAAAAAGCAATTCGGTAACAGTTACCTATAACGCCTCTCATTATTTGGAAATGCAATTAGACAATACAGTGAAATCTCTCTTCAGCGGACACTTACGGGACCGACAAAAAGTGTCCGTTAATGGGAGGTGTCCGCTTATGAGAAAAACTACAGAAAGAATAAAAATCAAATAGGTACATCTGATATATGTATTCACATAATGTATTACATGTTTATATAGAAAAGGGAATATACCTAAGTAAACATATTTAGGATGCTTTAGAAGTAAAGTAGTCCAAAATACTTTTTTGACGGACGCGACTGGTCATCAAATGGCCCAGAAGATGTACTTCTAAGGAATATAACATTTCTAAGGCTTGGACATCACTTTGTTCCTTAGCGAATGTTTTTATCTGTCTCGTCATGTCTAGTGCTTGTTGATACGTGCTGATGTTGCCCTCGCTGCTTTCTGCTACCTCCATATTATCATCTGAATCATCAGACACCCCTATGAGATCTGCAACTCTGTGTACATCTGCCAAATTCTCTGGCAAGGCAGTGTCAGTGTCCTCTGTTATTATGTCACTGTCAAGAGTGAGAAACTCTTGAACATTGGCGTTCTCTATACCCAATTCATTAGAGTTCTTCCACATTTGAGCCAAAACTGATAAGGACAATTCATCTTCCGCTTCAAATTCATCTGTGGGGGAGTCATTTTCAGCAGAGCCTTGCATAAATCCAGCTTTAACAAAGCAGTTACGAACAGTATCATTGGTAACTCTGTCCCAAGCACTTTTTACAAAATAAATCGCATCCGACAAATTTAACTGTTTCACAAGATCATAAGCTGACCCAGCAGTATCAATTTTCAGCAGGATGTCTTTGATGATAATTGTGCGGTAGTGCGTTTTAAAGCTTCTAATAATCCCTTGAGCTAACGGTTGACATGCTGATGTACAATTTGGAGGAAGAAAAATTAATTGTACGTTCTTTAGATTAATATCTTTTGGGTGTGGGCAGGCATTATCTAAAAACAAAACGACTTTTCTCTTCTCAGTTATCATCTTTTTGTCAAAATTTTGCAACCATTCACTCATTATCTCGCATGTCATCCACGCTTTCCTGTTAGATTTCCAAGTGACAGGTAATCTTCCCAAACTTATGTTCTTAATGGCTCGTGGTTTTGCTGCCTTTCCTATTACCAGCAGTTTTTCTTTGTCACCTGCCATGTTGGCACAGTGTAAAATTGTTAACCTCTCTTTAGCTAGTTTCCCCCCCAATGCACCTTTCACGTTTTAATGCTAAGGTTTTATTCGGTAATGCGCGAAAAAGCAACCCCGTCTCATCGGCATTGTAAACATCTCTCCGAGAATAATTTTTAAGAATGGACGGGAGTTTGCTCAAAAAACTGGCTACGCCTTCTGGATTTACGCTAGCTGCTTCCCCAGATATAGCTTTAAAGCTAATGTTATGACGATGGCGAAATTTTTCAAGCCAACCTGATGAAGCACTAAAGCCTTCATATCCTAACGTTTCTGCAATCTGTTTAGCCTTGTTTCTTAGTAATGGACCTTAAAAATTTAATACGTAACAACAGAGTGATGATAACGTATGCTTTCGTTTACGCCGATAGACGCGGCGCGTACCGGCGGTCGACACGCGCGTCGGTCACCGCCGCATTTGAACGTGAACGCACTGGCCGGCAGGCGAAACGCACAAACGAAAGCAGTTCTATTTAAATAATATTGGAGAAGTATAACGCGTGTGTCGGCCGTCGGTACACGCCGCGTGTACCGGCGTACCTTTTAGGTCAAGTAAAATATTTTTATTTCCTACCTGACAACGGAATTCCCTTGTTCCTGGCTGCCGTGAACCATTCGTAACAACGTCTGTCGATCTCTCGTCCTTCTGTTTTGAATGAACTCCTCTTTTCGTTGATATTTGCATCAGAGTGCCACTTTTGCAAGAGCAACTCCTTGTTCTTTACAATTTCCGCTGCTTGAGTTTTACTGATTTGAAACCTCTTAGACAGGGCACGGACACTTAACTTCTCTTTATTGTATACCTCAACAACGCCAATCTTTTGCTGCAACGTCAAAACTTTCCGTTTTGTTGCCATTTTTACGAACACACACGTTTTAAGCACTGCAGAGACACATTTGCTGCCGGGAAATCCCCGAATTCGTTGTCGCGCACTCCGCCGCGCAGATGCCTAAAATGCCGCTGTCCGTTGAAAAGAGACTTTTGTTTCACTCAAGTGCTGTTTAGTCTTGTCCGCGTCCGTCCAAGGGTAGAGTCCGTTGAATAGAGAACAAAATACATGCTTCTCTTATGGAACAAGAACGGGACTATACAAAAATGCCCGTTAGAGGGAGGCGTCCGCTAAAGAGGGGTGTCCGCTATAAGAGATTTCACTGTATATTTCAAAATTAAAAAGATCAAGGAGAATATCGATAGAAAAACGGTTTTACAGTCAACTCCCTCTAAGTCGAACTCTTAGTTGCCAGTTCGAATTGTTCGACTTAGAGGAAGTTTGAGTTAGAGAGAAAGAATAAAATTAAGAGAATATGTACAGCATGGCTGCACTTGTCAATTGTCAAATGTAAGTTGCATTACATATCGGAACTCAGAAGCTGACTAAGCACAACCAAGCACTACCAAGTGCAAGCGACCGAATTTTCAATAGTAAAATCACGCCAATACAAACTGTTTGACTTACAGGGAGTGGTATGCATGCTATGTTTCACAGTTGTGCCTTTTAATTTGTTTGAGTTAAAGGAAATTTGACTTAAGGAAATTGAGTAAGAGGATGGCATTTTAAGGTAAAATAATGCGCTGGTGCTGTTGCCATGCGAATAGTTTGAGTTAAAGGAAAATTCGAGTTTGAGAGATGCCGACTTAGAGGGAGTTGACTGTATTATAATTTATTAGTAAAGTAAGAAATTACATGAAATTGAAGATAATGAACCCCTAACTGCAATTTACTTTTGCGTTCGTATTAATTACAGGAGTTATGTTGATTAGGTATACTTATAGAAATATTTAAAGTTAATATTTAAATAAATACAGGTTTGGTATTTATTGACTCAAAACTTTTGTGACATTAAATAATGCCAAACTCACAAATTCAGTTTCAAGTAACACAAACATAAAACTGTAAATATAACTACATAAAAACATGCATTCTAAATTTAACATCATGGTGATTCGCAGCCAGTGTAAAAAATTTAGGAGGTGATGATGAGGAAGTCGAAATAAGAAGAAAAGTTTATGTGAGCATTTGCCCCAAAATTACTTCAAGCAAAGATGCAGGGTGTAGAAATTTCATGAAAAAAAAATGATTTGTAAAATCTCGGAAACCAGGAAAGCTATTGAATTAAAATTTTGAGTGTGATTGTCCTATGTAGATTTCTGTTGTTCTAAGAATTTTTTTGCTTTTTTTACTGCAGCCAGTGGCACCTCCACAAGGAGGTGAGTTCGATCCTTTCGCTTAAACAGTGTTGCCATTAGACATTAAAAGAACAAAAGCTTTCAGAAAATTAGATATATACAGGGTGTTAAAAAATTACTGTTGAAAATTCCTGCAGTGTGTAGCACTTACCAAAATAAGTTAAAAAGTTTATACAAACATATGGCCTAAAACGTAAGCTTAGGGAGTTACAACCCCTTAAGTGGTTCAGATGAAACTGATTTTTTTCTATTGGTTGAACAACGGTAAAAGATAAACGGACACAATTTTGGGTATTTACTTAGTTTTTCAAGGTAAATAAGATGCGCTTGGTTATTGAAATCATTGGCATCCTATTGTAGGGGTAGGTGCGAGGGTGTCGCCCCATAGCTTTTTTTTTATTTTAGGCCATATGTTTATATAAACTTTTTAACTTATTTTGGTGAGTACTACACACTGCAGAAGTTTTCAACAGTAATTTTTTAACACCCTGTATATACAGGGTGTCCCAGAACAACGGGGCAATATTTCTGGACCATATGTTTGGGTCAAAATAACACTTAAAGTATGTATAATTTTTTTTCTAGGGCGCACCCCTTCGAAGCTATTCGCCCTTAAAGGTCAAGTCCTGAAGAAGGTTTTTTGCTGGTAACTTTCAAACTACTGTATCGAATGTTATAAAATTTGGTCTGTAGACATAGTAAGAAAGTATCTGTGATCGAGTGACATGACATCTTCCGAATCTTGTCTAGGAAGCCGGGGGTGGAACACCCCTAATTCTTTTCACCCTTTAAATTTTACGTTGATGCGTTAAGCGAATTTGCAATGACATTTTTAAACTCCTCAAACAATTTTCTCAAAAAATGGTACTCTTTTTTGAAACCAATAAAATGGCCCGTTTCGGAGAAAAAAAATGTTTACAGAGACATGGTTTATCATTTTTACTATACAAGCCCGGCTGTGAAATATGAATTGCTACATGAAACATGTGAGAAAATGAAATGAAAATGTAGGAACAATCGGTTTTGAAAACTTAATAGCCCAGATAATAGCGGCTACAATAAATTTTCGAAGTGAGCACCTTGTAGACACATAAATTTTTGGGAGTGACTACTGCTCCGGCCGCCGGCCCCCTGAAATTTTGTTTGAACACGGTCGGGCATGCGCATTACAGAATGTCAACACAATTTGCATTTTGGAGGCGTAAAAAAAATTAAGCTGAGAGAACGCATTTTAAACAAAGCCCTTTCTTGCCCTCTCGCACCAGACACACGCATTTTTTGGAAAAAAGATGATGTAAAAACAAGCAAAATATATCAAACCGCTGCGGGGTCAGAACTCGTCTAGCCGTAGGAGAACAAAATGGCAGTTCTGTACGATATCCGAACACCCACCGAGACCGTTGGCGTCACTAGCCAATAACGATATTCTTAAACGTCATTTTGCGGACATTAAGTAATGCGCGCGTCCGACCGTATTGGAATAAAATTTCAGGGGGCCGGCGGCCGGAGCAGTAGTCACTCCCTAAATTTTTGTGTAGCAAAAATGATAAATCATGTCTTTGTATAAGATTTTTCCTCGGGAACGGGCCATTTTAACGATTTCAAAAAAGAGTACCTTTTTTTGAGAAAATTGTTTGGGGAATCTAAAAATATCATTGAAAATTCATTAAAAGAATCATCGTAAAAGTTGAGGGATGAAAACCATTAGGGTTGTTCCACCCCCGACTTCCTAGACAAGGTAAGGAAGATGTCGTGTCCCTCGATCAGAGATCCTTGCTTACTATGTCTACAGTCCAAATTTTATAACATTCGATACAGTAGTTTGAAAGTTACCAGCAAAAAACCTTCTTCGGGACTTGACCTTTAAGGGCGAATAGCTTCAAAGGGGTGCACCCTAGAAAAAAAATTATACATACTTAAAGTGTTATTTTGACCCAAACTATATGCTCCAGAAATATTGCCCCGTTGTTCTGGGACACCCTGTATAGAGGACTACCAAAAATTTAATTCTATAGCTTTCGCAGTTACGGAAATAAGAAATGCAATTTTTTGGAATTTTGGAACACATTTTCTTTCTTATTTTGACCTCTATGACCTAATTTTCTTTACATTCGACATGAATCGCCCTCTATATAAAAGCTAAAAAGGAACATGATAATATATCGTGCCCGCATAGCTAGTAATTGCTTTTTATGCAAGGGGAATCTGAACACGCTGCAATATTCCAATTGTTTTGCAATTCGCGGTACCTGGTACGCAGCTTTTTCGTGGCATTGTATGTGAAGTTACCAGCACAAACTCATGAAAATTACTTGTAAACTACAGCTTATACATCCCTAAATTAGGTAAAAAGTGAAAACGCGCCGGGATATTCACCTAGTTAATAAACGCCAGAGAGTCTCTGGCGGCAGCCTCCGATGTTTACATCACACGCTAAGCTCCGCCTTACTCTCCAGCCTGATAGCTGTAGTAGGCCCTGAGCTAACACTACAGTGTTACCACTGTGTTTTTACTTTATAAAAAGGCAAACTTGTTTTTATTGTAGAAATGTATCAAACATAACTTTGGACGAAAGAGACTCGATGTGATCAAAGAATTAGACGATTGGCTCTGTTTTGCTTGTGAACCCTCTCAATCGATTAGCCAACGTGTCATTTGTCGCGCGTTTTTCGAATACATCAGGAATGAATCACGGTAAAATTTATCTTTCATTTTCTGTCGATTACGTGAATTTTTTTTAAACTTAATTTTTAGGCGAGTTTTGGAAACAAAGGATGTCGCAAACTATACAACAGACTACACGTTCTGCTGTAGAAATAAGAAACGAAAGATGGAGGATGGCGAGTTCGATGTGAACGAGGAACTCGCGAACCAAGTCAAGCGGAAAAAACCGTCGGTGCCAAAAAATACCCAGAAGAGAGACCAAAATCAGAAAGTTTGTTTTAACCAACAAGAGGAGGAAGAAGTAGTTTGCGCCCCCGATCTTCTCATGCTCATGAGCAACGATGAAGATATGCCTGAGGAGTCGCCTGCAAGTGCTATGGCCGCCCTGGCAGGTATGGCAGGCATGACACCTATGGTGCCAATGGTGCCTATGGCACCTCCGACTCCTCTCATGCTTCCGCCATTGGTTAGTTTGAACGCCCCGATGATTCACGTTCCAGAAAAAGAGGTAGATATTTTTTTATATACTTGATTTGGACGGTTTTATTCAGCATTCCACCTTATGTATTTACTATACTCCTCCTTATATTCCTCCTTTTATCGTAATCCTAAAATTACCCGCAACATTTTTCGTTCAAAAATTCTTAACTGTTCTGTTCGTGTCTCTTTATTAAACACAGTGTCTAATAAAGAAATATAATGATTTTGCTCCATTTTTGAGTACCTAAGCAGTTGCAGGGTGTCTAGCGACCGGGAATTCCTGGAAAACCGGGGATTATACGGGGTTTTTATGGTATGCTTGAAAATGCGGGAAGTGTACGGGATATTTCGCTGGCATCCTTGAAAATTGATATAAAAATAAAAAGAATTCCAAAATCCTCGAGAACTCCATGTCTGGGTGTGGTAAATGAACGTAAAACAATTCCCTGCAGATGAAAGCTTTTCTTCTTAATGCTACGGGTGCTTGTAAAGTTTAGCGGCCGTCTTCGACTTTGTCGGCGAAGCCGCGAAAGTGCCGGCGAGTGTTGGCATGACATAATAATAATAATAATAATAATAACATTTATTGAAAAGAAGTTTACAAACAACCTTCAAAAGGATACAGCACAGCAAAGCTGGTATTTCCTAAAAGTAATCTAATACAAAAGAAACTAATTGCATAAAACTAAAGTTAGGTAAAATTGAAATGTAACAACAGAGCCCTGATCAGCGCAGCGAACTGTCACTTCTCTGCAGATCCAAGAACGTCGATCTCATTCTTAATGCAAAGGACTCCAAAGTCCCAGATTCAGTAAATATGGTATGATACTTGTTAAAAAGTTTTGGCGCAATGTAAGCAAAAGTAGTTTCGAATTTCGAGGAATTGTGTGCATAAAACTAAAGTTAGGTAAAATTGAAATGTAACAACAGAGCCCTGATCAGCGCAGCGAACTGTCACTTCTCTGCAGATCCAAGAACGTCGATCTCATTCTTAATGCAAAGGACTCCAAAGTCCCAGATTCAGTAAATATGGTATGATACTTGTTAAAAAGTTTTGGCGCAATGTAAGCAAAAGTAGTTTCGAATTTCGAGGAATTGTGTAAGGGAAGAGTGAAAGTGTCAACGTTTCTTAGATCCACATTATGAGAGTCACCACGCTTAACCAACAAGTCATTTAAGTAAACAGGTGTGCCAAACTGTACAACATTAAAAATCAATTTACAGTACGAAAGCTCAAAACGGAATTTGATTTTCAGTAGACCCAAATCATTGTATATGGGTGTAATGTGCTGTCTGCGATTGATATTATAGGCAGAGCTGTCACAAGTCATTTTCGAAAGGACTTAAGTCATAAGTCACAAGTCATCTCTAAAATACAAATGATTTAAGTCTTCAGTCAAATCACTGATTTGAATATAAATGATTTGTTTTAAGTCTTTTTAAAAAATTATACAAATCAATTCTTTGAAACAAGTCATTTGTGAAAAAATAATTTTATTGACTAAGTCAAAATATAAGATTTAATTCATTTTTAAAAGACTTAGGTCATAAATTCTTTTTCAAGTCAACAACTGACCAGGCAGCACAGTGGTAAGAATCAAGTGTTGGGATCATAATCTGAGAGTTACAGGTTCGAATCCTGATGAAGTGAAGGCACATGTCGGTTTTCAGTGGGATCGGTACATGCTCTGGTCTCCATTCGTAATTATTATTAAATTATGCAGTAATGCAGTAGATTTATTTACCTGATGTGACGCAGTGACGGCAAACAAGTCTAGACGCGTCGAAAATTGCCACTGATTTAATTCATTACTTTGACTTAAATCATTACTAATTGACTTAAATAATTTTATTTTGATTTAAGTCATTTGCACAAATCATTTAAAAATGACTTAAATTATAAGTCTTAAGTCATACATTTTAAACACCGATTTAAATCTAATGATTTAAGTCACAAATATGACTTAAGGTGGCCATACCCCTAATGCTATAGGTATGGGCGAAAGCAGGTCGCTATTCCCATGATAATCTACTAAACCGGATGTCACATCTAGCTATTTTATACTCCAACTGATAACTGAAAGAGCAAGAAGTGTGCTAATTAGAATTTTAAAATAGTTTTCTCCTTGGCTTTTCTTTTACCGGATGGTAAAGTTCAGCAACTTTTTACTCGGTGATCTTCATAAATATACTATTAATTGTACTACTTAAATACTTTTAATTAGCAAATAAAACTAATTACCACACATGCTGATATTTCAAGATTAATTTGAGACTAAAAACATCGAGTTTCATCATGGCGTTATGTCGTGGGTTATGGGAATATAAAACAATGCATTTTCCCTTGTTATGGTAGTTTCTCATGCTGATAAAACAGGCATCGTCTTGGTAAATCGTAAAATCAATTGTAAAGGTCGCCTGAATAGTGTAGATACTATAAAAGAGAGGACGCTCGCCCGCTGCTGTTTTGTGTGTTCTGTGATTGCGTGGACCTGTCAGTGTCATAACCACGGAACATAACCCAATTTTCCGGCTATTGAATGTTGGGGTATAAATATTTATTGTTTCAGAATTTCCAAATAACCAGTAAAATTAAGACCTTTAACCCAATTAGTTTAATTTTTTCGGTAATTCTAAGCATTGCACGAGTGCAACCGATTTCTGTGTGTAGTGCTTGTTGGACGTGTGTATATTCCTTACATCAGTTACATTTACATTTGGGAAGATTCCCATTAGTAGGAGTCAAAAGTAATACAGAATATGTCCATTTGTTTCATTATTTGACACTGTTGAATAATGAACCATTAATTAAGAGGTTGTAAGCAATCATAAAATTCCTCTTGCAGCATACCGAGATTGCTCCGACACACAAAACGTCAAATTTATATTGACTTGTCGTTGAATCGTGTATGTATTGTACGTTTCTATTGCAATGTTATTCCACACTTATCTAGACTAAAGCCTTGGTTTTTAACAACTTTCCGTAGACAGAATTCTGTTTGCTGTATTTTTAAGTCTGTCGCTGTTTCAATGGCAAAAAATTTTCAGTTTTTTGTTTGGTGTAACTTAGCAACAACAAATTGGTGGAAAGGCATTTTCCATCAGGCATCAGTAAATAATATAATTTAGTAAAATTGTGACAGCGCAGTGCGTCGACGGATTCCGTTGGGGCCTTAAAAACCAGGGTTTAATCTAGCCTTAAAAGTGCAAATTCCTCCGAGTTTTTGTAGATAAAGTGCAGAACAGACTTTCGAATTATGGCTATTATTAACTCGGATTAACTTTCATCCTCGTTAATAATAGCAATCATTATTCGCTCATTGAATATACTATTTTTAACATAATTTTTAATTTTGGGCAAGCTTCAATCTCTCTGTATAACCATCATTGTTTGAGTTCCAATTCATTGTCGTACCTAATAGCAGTACAAATGCATAGTCGAATCTGTGACCAATACTTTCAAAAATTAAACGGGTAAATGAAATCTTTACGAGATCATTTTTCTCAATTTTGAGTAATTTATTGTTTCGCACCATACAACTAAAAAAATAATTCTTTCACTTTATGTTCAAATATCTGTTTAATCTAGAAAAGGCATGGATAGATGTAAGGTTCTTATAAAAATTAATATGTTTTGGTAAAAACTTATTTACTTTTACGCTTTAAAATCAATTTTATCATTTTTTTACAGACTTGAAATACTATAATAAGAAGTAGCACATCAGTTTTCCGTAATAAAAGGAATTCCTTGGAAACTATATTCTTATGTTGTCATCGCTTTTGAATTGAATGTCAGTCATGAAAATGAACCTGCTGAAAAGAAAAAAAACAGTAACAATTACATTAAAATTATTTGGTTTCTTACTGAAAGCTTCTATAAATTGTCGGTATAATTATGAAGTCTTCCCAATATAATTTCCCTGCCTTTGTTATTAAAATGATATTTAGCAACCATTTCCATGTATGTCGGTGATGGTATGTCGTATCCTCTGATAATTAAGTGTTACATCTACCATTTCTGTAAAGTGAGGTTTCCACCTACGATCGTTATGAAATTTTTATAAACACCTTCCTTTCTGTAAGATGTGGCTTGCTCATTCGATAAGTACGAGATGATTTATAAGCACCTTCCTTTTCTGTAAGATGCGGTCATTTCATCCAATCAGTACGAGGTGATTTATAAGCACCTTCCTTTTCTGTAAGATGCGGTCATTTCATTCGATCAGTATGAGATGTTTTATAAGCACCTTCCTTTTCTGTAAGATGCGGTCATTTCATTCGATCAGTATGAGATGTTTTATAAGCACCTTCCTTTTCTGTAAGATGCGGTCATTTCATTCGATCAGTATGAGGTTTTCAGATGTATCTTTCATTTTTATAATATGCAATGTTCAACGAGCTGATGATAACAAAGGCAGATGAGAAAATTCCTAAATACCTAAATAATATAAATAAATTATACCACAACAATCTGAAAAACGAAATATGAAACAACCATGTAACTATATTGATCTATTGATCTATATTCAAAAATGAAGCTTTAGATGTAGCTAAAAACAAAAATTAGAAGGCCATTTAAATCCCATGTCTTTTGCAGGGTATATTATTTTTTCTGCAATTTAAAATAATCTCCGGCCCAAGCCATTCTTTATAAAAAGTGGTTAATTTAGGAACCATCACTTTTTCCCATAGCTGAACATCTCTTGGAATTATTTCAGTAAATAATGTGTTCCTATCTCCTGAGTAGACAATGAAAAAACATTGATTCCTATTTGTTATGGCCAGCTGCCCTTGGATCTAAAAAAATAATACAATGACTTGCTTAAAAATACTGCATAAATTGCCTCGTAAATTGCATATGTACCTATATAGATACAGGCTTATTCATAAAAAGTGTAAAACAATTTGGGGAGGTGAAAATAAGAAAATATTCTGAGAACATATTTCCTAAAATAAATCCAAATAATTCCAAAAAAATTAGTTATTAGTTGGAAACTACGAAAACAAATAAATTAAAATTTTGCAGTCGATAGCCCTTTGTAGACCTCCATTGTTAAAAAAAAAAATGTTTTTACTACCAAATGGCATTCCAAGTAGTTACAGAATTATCGAAAGTTGATGCATTTTTACATCAAAAATGCAGATTGTGTAAGAGTTCACAAAATGTCATTTTACCAAGAACCCAAGAGTTGTAGGAAAAATTTCAACAATACTTTTCTGCTTGCAAATTGAATGGAAAATCTAAAAATTTTAATCTAATCGGCCACTGGTAGAAGCCAGTGGCGTAACATCATTTAAGTCGAATGATCGGACTACCAACGACGTAGCAGCACCACTGATGCTAGTAAGAAATGTTAAAGGTCTTAGAGCAATAGAGAGCGGGAAAGCACAGTTGCCCCCAAAATGTTCATTCAATAGCTTTCATAGATACTAAAAGTAATCTTTCTTTTCTCGAGAAACTTCAACACCCTTTATTTTTGTTAGTAATTTTAGGGCAATGTTCATAAAAAATTTTCTTCTACCAGCACCTCCCGAAGTTTTTTAAACTCGTTATGAATCACTTGTATACATATAGAAAGTTTAAGTGTAAGTTTACTAGTGATGAAAAAAGTCTTACGATACCTGATAGTAATAATCGTGAGTCTTTTTTAAGTGAATGTCTTGCCCCCTTATTTCTAAATATGGAACATGTTTGCTTCTAACGGCATCTTCTAGAGTCACATTTCCTTTAGCTACCTTTAGCGAACACTTTATTTCGACAATCGTATTGTCATCTATAATACCTACAAGTGCATATAAAGTACACTAATTAAAAAAAATTATAAATGCAAGTAATTATTTTTATTACCATCTGGTGATGCTCCTAGAAATCCATATTCTGTAGATACGAACAAACCACTAGGGTTAACAGAAAGGCCTGTTGTTTCTTCAAATTTTGATCTAGCGACACTTTCATTTCTTTTGCCGTATTCCATGGCTGGTGTATTTATTTGCTTGCTTTGCAAAATCCTTTTAACGAGGGCATCACAATTCAAGGTGTTTCTTCTTTTAACTACAGGTCCAAAATTAGATGCAGTTAATCGATGCATTCTTTGGCTTATGTATTTGGGACAATTAAATTGACCCACAGTATCTTTTAAGATTTCCTTTTGTTCTTCAGTAGTTACCTGAAATGTACATTTTTGTTTACATTTACAAATTCTTATTGTTCATTTCCAACATACCTGCAGCCTTTCAATCAGCTTATTTACTTCTTCTCTCAAATCAACCTCACTTATACTTGCAGCAGCGACATTTGGCCCATAGTCCTGTTGCCGTTTCCTTTTTTTGGGAGTTTCTGGCCCGTATGTCAATTTTCTTTTTACTTGGCGACTTCGGCCACTTCGGCTACTGAGTTTTCTTACTTCTTGGGCCATATATTTCTTTAAATGAAGTCCTGGGCTTCTTTGAAAATGTTTTTTCCATGACTGATAATGCCATATTTGTCCCTCATTGTACCGTAACCCACTCAAAAATGACCTCATCTGGAAACTGTCTCGCTGAATCAAATTCAGACGCTTCCCCATGTTAAATCGAGCTAACAAGCTCATGAATAGCTCGGCTCTATTATTTGTATCATTGTCTATGAGCATGTGGGCTTTTGTTATGAGCATATTTAAAGCTGCATACAAATGGTGATGCAATCCTGTTTTTTCTAAACTCTTAATAGAGCTGGTGCTTGTATCTAAGACCTGTAAAAATACTAGGTTATCTATTTTCAAACAATATGATGGTTATACGATACCTTTTCACATAAGTATTCTTTACAGTGAGTGTGACAATCGAACACATGGTTAACAGTATTACGTAGGTCTTCTTTCAGACATTCCACATCCCCATGCGCATTGGCATAAACACACTGTTGCACTGATTTTCTTAAATTTTCTATAGTAGCCTGGGTCAACATTTTCCTAGCAGCTAAAGAAACTCCCTTTGTGTCTTTCTTGATTTTATACAGGTACTTCGTATAATTTTTTATTGCATGGTTCGTGCATTCGATCTTTGATACCTAAAAAACATAGACTGTTTTTACTGGAACAGATACATAGGAAATTGACAAGGAAATAGACCTTTCATAAAAATTCTGCTCCCTAGTAAAATAATTTGGCTTTCTGGCAACAAGTAAAAAATTATTTTAAATATTTTTGTCGTGTGTTCCCAGAAAATGTAGCTATAGAAAATGTCTTCTAAATAAAAGATATTTCACTTGGGAGCAGGATTTTCACCTGAATTTTACAAAACGTTTATTCCTTGTAACGGTTCCAGAGAAAGAGTTGAGATATATAAACATATATTTACAGCAAAGTTTCTGCGTTTCTAAAAATTTGTAATGGACTTACCTCTGAACCGTAAGAAACGTGGTCTTTAATTTTTGCAAAGACAGATGAATCCCCATCTGCTATAAATTTTTTGTAACGTAACTGGTGCATATCGATGCTGCAATTGAACCCTTCAACTATAATGTCCGCTTCCATTGCTGCTGAAGATCCTGTCCAATTCTTGAAGCACACGTGCTCACCTGGTTCTTTGGCACTATTTTTGACATGTTCACAAACTGAACAATATTTGTTACGAACACCTATATACAACAGTTTTTTTGTTCGTCTGCCTATTATAACAGCCTGAAAAATAAACGAGGATAACTATGTTACCAATGTAATAATTTATTGTCACTTACAACTCCAGATGCAGCATTGTAATTATGACCGTAACTACGTTTGGACCAACCGCCATCGAGATACACCGTTATATATGGTATGCCATCCACATCAACTTCACCTCGTTCCAATGCAAATTTCCTTTCTTCCTCACCTGCCGATTTCATTGTTTCCCACAGTGACTCTTTCCATACCTACAAATCAGATTTAGACAACACTGATATATAAGAAAGTCTATGTGGCAATGTACAAATCCTAATTTCCGTTGTATTTCGAAAAACATGTTGCTCCGCATTGTTGGTATGTCCATAACACTCAAAAATTCTGTTAAGTGAGAGTAGCTGCTGCCTACAGATAGAACCCCCCATACTGCTGCTTCGTTTATAATGAAATTAGGTTTTGGTTTTTCTGAAGTTACACTTGTTGAGTATGTGCATAAATTGCAGGAGAAGTGGAAGATGCTAACCAGGCCTTTTCTAGTTTCTTGAGTCAAAGCCAAAATCCCACCAGTGCAATTCTTTTGATGATTGACTTGTAAAAACGGAAGTTGGTTTATAAAATAATTAATTTCTACAATTCGATAACCAGACACCTTTGGTGCCGTTTTCTCTTCTTCTAGCTTGTATTGATTTATCCTGAAAGACCAACATTTATAATGTCCCATTTATGTGGAAATATTAATTTTGTTGTTTGCTAATTAGAGACGGCTAGATATTTGAGGGGTGATTATCCAAAAAACTATCAATTTTAGAGGTAGGCAAGTTTACACACAAATATAGTTCATGCAAGTGGAACTGTTGATTTTGTGCACTGGATGGATTGAACCACCGCATATGCGTGAAATCGCCGGTCCGCAAAGATCTTCTATTGGTCCGCAGAATTCAATCACCCTGTATGTGAAAGGATCACCGACAAGCAAATATTTCCGGTCGGTCCGAAACATTAAACAACCCCGTATACAAGAAATCGCGGGTCCGCAAAGATTCTCTACCGGTCTACAGGATTCAATCACCCTGTATGTGAGAGAATCACCAATACTCAAAAATTTCCGGCCAGTCCGCAACATTAGACCATCCCATATGCGTGAAATCGCCGGTCCGCAAGATCCTCTATCGGTCCGCAGAATTCAATCACCCTGTATGTGAGAGAATCACCCACACGCAAAAATTTCCAGCCGGTCCGCAACATTAAAACACCTCTTATGCGTGAATTCACCGGTCCGCAAAGATTTTCTACTGGTCCGCAGGATTCAATCACCCTGTATGTGAGAGAATCACCGACACGCAGAAATTTCCGGCCGGTCCGCAACATTAAACCACTCCGTATACACGAAAACGCGGGTCCGCAAAGATCCTCTACCGGTCCGCAGGATTTAATCACCCTGTATGTTAGAGAATCACCGAAACGCAAAAATTTCCGGCCGGTCCGCAACCATTCCTTATGCGTGAAATCGCCGGTGCGCAAAGAAAAATGGGATACCTGTATATTCAGAATGAATAGATTATAGGTATTGAGTACATACTTACATTTCATATTCCTCCAAAGATCCCCACTGGAAATCATAATCGTCATATTCTTTGTTTTGTTCGTCGGGTATTGATGCAGTAGAAGGCATTGCAGATGTCGACGGTTGTGGTCGTGATGTAGGTGTGGATGGTTCGGAAAATGTTTTTTGGTTCACCACAGCATTTTTTATAATGCTGTTCACAATTTCCTTGCAGCATAAATAGCTTTCAGTGCTTTGAAACACATCTTCCAAAATATCATCAAGAATAGTCAAAATATACTCATAAATTCTCCTATCTTGCCACATCATTTTCATTTTTTTTGCTCTTTTATTTCTCTTGCATGTTTCCAATCGTTTTCTACGTCGATCCATTTTCTTTGAAAAGTTACAGAAAATTTCAACACACAGTAGATGGATCAAGAACTTTGACTCCTGAAGATGCTGACGTTGTCTGCGAAACACGTGTCGAGTTTAATTACTGTGTGGGGTTAACTTATTAAGAATTCATAGACAATTTCAAATTACTTATTTCCAACCTGTAAAAATTTAAATCTACAACACGTCACTAGATATAAATCTTTGGGCACTTACCTTTCTGAAACTCAAATAGTAACAAAACAAACCGTAAATACAAAATTTGATGCAAAATAAAAATTCTCCAAATCGCTGAATCACTATTCACTAATAACGCGAATATAAATATCCCCGTGAATATCTAAGCTCAAACTTCAATATAAAATTTTCTAATTCTTCGACACACATGTGCAGCGCAGAAAGACAAAATCTTATCTGAGCTTGAACGGCAATCCAAATAATATAAAATAAATCTGAATTTGTCCCAGATGTTAGTTCTATTCTATGCACCTGCAGCCATCCCGCTTTCCCCTCAACCCGCCGACATTCCGCACCGCAAACAAACTCTTAGAAATTTTTTGCAAAACCTACCAATATCGGCATCTGTAATTCAACCCTAGATGCAACGCTACTATAACACACAGTGCATAATTAACTGCACAGATGTCAGCACCTTACGGTACTTGTGCGTCTGTCTCATAAACGGCGGTGACTCTCACTTCGAGATGGCCACCTTAATTCAAAAAAGAGACTTAAGCAATCGAAGGCCTGACAGCTCTGATTATAGGTAAATCTAAGGCAGGAGTTTTGTAGTTTCTGAATTTTATGCTGCATTGTTTTAGTTAGAAAATTGTAGTAGACACTTGAGCAGTAATCCACGTGGCACAATATTAAAGAGCTAACAAGGCGCGATTTAATGTCACTCGATAAGTAATATTTAAATTTGTATAGCGATAGGCTATGCCTATTTTTTTGTTTACGTGAACTCCAAAGCTCAGACAAATAGACACCAAGGTTCTTTATGTTATCCGATAAGCAGAGTTCTACATTATTAATACAAATTTTACAAACACCACTTGTAACAATGCGGCTACGGAGTACATTTGAGCCTAAGCATAGGGCTACTGATTTAGAGGGATTCAGCAGGAGGCCATTATTATTAGACCACTCACATATCTTATTTAAGGTCGTATTCAGATCAGTTAAACCATATTGTAAGTTTTCCGGGGTGCAGGTCCTATACACCTAAGTATCGTCGGCAAATTGATGAATATGACAGAGTGAGTTGTCAATAACGGAGTGCAAGTCAGCTACAAATAGGGAAAATAAAAGAGGGGCGAGACAGCTGCCCTGGGGAACTCCCATAGTAATAGGTAGTTCGCCTGATATAGTACTTTCTATCTTCACCATTTGAGTTCTGTCTGAGAGGTAATTGGAGAACCACTGAACAGCTGCGGGATGAAAGCCATAGAATTTTAGTTTAGTTAATAAAAGATTGCGATTAACCAAGTCAAACGCCTTAGAGAAGTCTAGGGCGACCAAGAGTGTAACCTGTCCTGTATCCATCCCCCGACAAACATCATCGGTAATCTTCATAAGAGCGTACATATTCATGTACGCCGCTATTCAGTATTTTTGTGATTTGGGGTTAGTTAGTAATCTGCAATTTTAAAAAGTCAGACACCTGCCAATGATGTAATAATGAAAGAAAACCTCAGATTTTTCAGTTTATGAGTAACAACAGAAGTGGAAAGTTGTGTGTTTGTGCTCTGTTTTACTGGGAAGCGAACTCTTGCATAGGTACCTATTTGGTAAATACTCATAACTTATTAATTAATTAATGTGCAAAACAAGACGATTATCGGAACGGGCGGTTTCGAGACAAGTCCTTAATTGTTAAAGTTTTATTTTGATTTCTTAAGGAGGAATTGTTGGAACTGATTTTTGTAAGTCTACAAATGATTTTTAGCGCAAATCGTATTATGTACCTATATCGCGATTAGTTGTGATGGAAATATTTTGGACTTTATAATAAGCCGAGATGGCGTGTGGAGCGAATTCCGAACGTGATTTTGCGGATTTGTGTTTTTGTTTCGTCGAAGAAATGTGCCTTTTGTACGTCATAAATTAGTAGATTATACGGTGTGGGAACAAGATTAATTTCCTATTTTCACCTGGCGTGTGCATTTCTTACCCGTTTTTTACCCACCCACCACCCCTATTCGCTCCCCGGTCCCGTATGTTTCTCTACAAATAGAGGATTTCCGCCAACAAAATACGACATTGGAAGGTGTTACGAGGCCAAAACAACTCGTTTTCGGCAAAAACATGGCAAAATGGCGATGTAATGTTATGTAAAAAATTTCCATTTTTTGCACATTTTCTAGAAACATACTGGAATTTCCCCGAAATATACCGGGAAATATGCGGGAATTTTTAGGTTAGACTTTACTAGACACCCTGAGTTGTTCATTTTTGTAAAATTGTTGCACAGCTCTTAACGATGAATATGTTTGTGCCTTTTCTCAAATTTTTGTTCCCCATGTCGGCAATTAACCTACTACAATACTGCTTCATGGATGTCATCAAACACGCACGGCTTTAATCTTTTGGGTAGTACGTTGCTTTTATCTGCTACTGACAAAATTCAAAACACCATAACTTTGTAATTGCAAATAGAATCCTACGGTTTCTAAACCGCAGCCAATCTGCTCAGTCTGGCGAGCCCAGCGTTCCCAGTGTCAGTACAATTGTACTGAAATCAGTACTTTTCATATGCCGTCAGTACGTCAGTGCTACTTTCATTATTTCAGTACGTTTTAGGATTTTGGCGATTTCCTACTTTTACTGATTACTGGTATTTTAACATTTTAATTTTTGTGTCATTTTCTGCAGTGATTTTATAACTGATTTTCTGTAAACTTTAAACTGTCAAACGTTAGACATTCTTATATTCGCAAAAGTGAGGTTGAAGCGCGACCGTCGTTGTAGTTGGCTTTGCCCAAACCATAGAGGAGCGGATATATCGCCACCCATGCGGCAGTATACTGCGCAAGCGTTCACACTACACGCGCGAGTTACGAAGTTTTCTTTCTTGATACGCCTTTTTCTTCTTCAGTGAAAAGCTTGTTTTTGACAATCTAATTTATCAAGGTGGATAATATGCAATCATTTAGTGAAATGTTTTATTATGAAAAACTACTTATAAATTGGTATAATACAGTCAATACCCCGCTACTCTAAAAACATTTTCAAGTTAAACGGTTTTATTGTTGACACACGCATTTTAAACAGACCCCTTAGCTGCCCTCTCGCACCAGACACACGCATTTTTTGCAAAAGAGATAATGTAAAAACGTGAGAGAAAAACTAACCTCTACGGGAGCCGATCCCACCCGGCCGGAGAATACCAAACTATCAGTTCTATGCGATACCTCCCTACCTACCGCCGCTGCTGCTGGTTGCACTTTTTGCTAACGAATGACCATGATAACGTTTCGCGTGTTGAGCGGGAATAATTGTAGAGTGGCGGGGTCTAGGCGCTATTATATCTATCACGCTCATGCGCAGATCGATCCGCATGGGTGGCGATTTATCCCTTCCTTGACATTGACAATTGACAGTTATAAGTTTACTTTACTTTAAATACACAAAATGCACTTGCTAAATACTGTATAATACTAAAACAGGCTTGAAATTGGCGATCGGGGGCTTGTAAAAAAATTGACTGCAGTACTTTTTTCCCAAAATCAGTACGTTTTTTGTTCCTGACTCAGTACATTAATTCCGTCTCTTCTGGGAACGCTGGGCGAGCCAGTTTACTCCCCGCCTCTTGACAAATATATACCAAGTAGGGTATGCAAAATCCAGAAAATCCAGGAAATCCCGGGATTGACAATCCCGGGATTTTCTGGATTGGCGTTCCTGATCCTGGGATCTCAGGATTGATCCCGGGAAAAAAATAAAATGAAAAAACAATTTTTTTATTAAAAATAAACTCAAACTTTATAAAATAAGCATTAGAAACTCAAAATATAAGTGAATTGAAAGTGCTAAATAGGTATGTAATTCATACCTCAAACATGAAAAGTGAAAATTGTTAACCAAACATTCAAAATAAGTAAAATATGTAGGTATATTAAACTAAAATATATAAAAGTAGGTATGTATTAGTGGTATACGATATTATAATTTTCCTGAAACTTCAGAAGAATTTTTAAAATAACGCAAGAACGCGCGTTCATTAAGAGCATTATTTGATAACTTCGAACTAAGTTTTGTGCAGAATAATCCCGCAATCGAGAAAACTCTCAGATTCCACACTTGCAGGTGGAATAGTCAGCAAAAACTCATACACTAGGTATAAATTTCTTCCTCTATTTCCACCTTCTTCCTATAGAAACATCTCCTGATGAATGGTTGATGTTATGGAGCCCTTTTTCGAATTATGAGTAGTAGTAGGAGGTTTCATGCTCTTCAGAACAGCTTCTTGTAACTTTTGGCTCAATTTTGAATTATGTGAAGTTTCGGTCAGTTGTTGTGCAACTTCAGCAAGTGGAATATTATCATCAGTTACTTCTTCAATATCTGAATCAGAATCATCTGATAATTTTGTTAACCTTATAAGTTTATCCACCTCACTCGCCATAGTATCCTTATCAGGTGTTGTAAAAAGCTGATCAGTGTTTCTGTCATACGGATTGTGCAAATATCGAATTAATCCAGAAAAAAGGGTTCGTCATTCTTTTATTCGATGCTTGAGAGCTGCTTTCAGTTGTTCTCCAAGATTTGACCTGATTTTCGAAATTTTTCTAGCATAAACATCAATGCTGCGTCGACCATGCATAAATTTGCATCTCGTTGGCACAACACATTGACAGTCAGCTTAATTGGTTCCAACAACTTTACCAAATTATTCAGCAATTGAAACACTGATGACGATAATGGTTCTATTTTAAAGTCTATCATAGACTTTTTAATGGAATTTTCCAAAACTACGAAACGCTCTAACATTAAAAAGAGACTGCTCCATCGAGTTTCGCCATTCTGTTTGACTTATTTCTGTATCTGTAATAGATCATTTTTTGTTGGAGATTTTCTAAAAGACCTGATCATTTTTCTTGTCTTAGTAATAGTTACATCAATGTCAGATGCTGAAGACAGCTCAACCGCCTCCAAAACTTCATCACAGAACACCAGACCACCATCATCAAAAAGATCCTCTTAAGTCATTAATGTCATCATTGTCTTCATTATTAGTAATTCTGTCTTCGCCGTTCTTTTTGTCTGATTGTACAGTTTTTTTTGTACAAAATATCTACGACTGCCAGCTGAAGTCCATGGGCAAAGCATGACTGTTTATTTACCAGAAAGTGTTTTTGAAGTTTTGTTATAACACTTGCGCTATCATTCGTGAATCCTACGATGTCATTCAATAAAGATATTCTGTGTTCCTTGAGACGTGTTTCTAATAATTTCACACATTAATGTTTAGATAATGTTTATTTGATGTTGAGGTCCATTCATCAAATGTCACACTAAACCTTCCATTTTTCGATTTTATATGAACAATTTGTTGGGTGCAAATTGAACGGCTCTTCTTGCTGTAGTCTATAACTTTTGACTTTATTGTATGAGGTCTGGAACAGTATAACCTTTTGCTTCTAATAATTCCCGCGAGTCTATTGACGTCTGAAAAATTCGAAATGGAATCCCATCTACAGCTGTTATATGTGCAAGCGCAGCTTCAAAGTTCTGGTCTCTCTTAGAGACAAAAAAGCCCGTCATTTTGCGTTCTTAGGGTCTAATGTGCTTTGTGAAACAGTAGCACTATTACTCGAACTGGTACCGGGACCCCGATTATCTATGTCGGTATTATCCTGATTAGTTCTGAAGATTTTGAGATCTACTTTGTGAATTTTTAACAAGTGTGTCATCAGAACCTCCTTTGGGTTGTAATACCACAGAGCATCATTTGCATTTTGCTGAATCACCTTTATTATTATATTCTTCTTCTTCTTCTACACTTCTCCTTTTGCCTTTCGGCGTCGGATTTTAGGTCTGGTTGTCCTTTATCCATCTATCCCACTTCTTCCTGTTTAAGGCCATTATACTCATCTCTGGCAGCGATTTTCCCCTGCTGTTTCCAATTTCCTTTATTATTATATTAAAAAAGTAAAACCAAACGGAGTCCTTGTCTGCTCCTCTTTTTCTATGAGCATTGATTGACTATTGGGAAGATGTCTAACCTCCACTGGTTAAAGCGCGCCTCATCCAGCCGTGAAAATATTTTATACCAAAACTCTGGTCATCTCTCTCAAGAGCTCTGTTTAGCCATCATGTGTCTCAAAACGTCCGATTAGCCGATATGCAGCGCTCTCCCAAGCAGCGGCATACCGTGGAAACACAATGGCTAGGTCAGTAATAGCAAACATATATTAATTTTTAGTTGGAGAAATGTTCCCTGGGTTGGTGTCACCAGTGTTGCCAGACCTACTGATTTACCATTAGAACTACTGATTTTGGTTCTAACATATTGATTTGAGTTCCAAGTCTACTGATATTTAAAAAAAACTTGGCAAAGACGCGTTCGCGGTTATGCATAGTCGGTGTTTTTGTAACACCGCCAAACGCGGTAATCCGACAGCTTTAAACATAAATTATTACTTCGGTAGGCGCCGACCGCCTGCATCAATGGCAAAGATCCAGGGCGGGCTGCAGAAATTTTATTCAGACGCATCCGCCCCAGTCCCGACGCCCGACAGAGTCCTTGTGTTTTGGAAGTGTAAAAAAAACTAAAGCTGAGAGAACGCTTTTTTAAAACAGACCCTTCACTTGCCCTTTCGCACCAGACACACGCATTTTTTGGGAAAAAGATGATGTAGAAACAAGCAAAAAACGCGGACCCTTGCGGGCACATAACTCGTGTAGCCGTAGGAGAACAATATGGCAGCTCTGTACTATACCCGAACGCCCACCGAGATTGTTGCCTGTGTCTTTCAATAACGAATTACTTAAACGTCATTTTACTGGTATTGTGTAATGCGGGACTCGGGCGGATGTGTCTGAATGAAATTTCTGGGGGCGGGCTCCTGTTTATGAAATCTTAATGGTCAGGGAGGGGCAAGCAACAACTCGCTTTATAATTTCAATCAAACAACCAGAAACCGAAAACTCATAATTTGGTAACATTCTTAAATTTTTTTTTCAGAAAAACAAATCTTATTCGTATATATACTTATAAGAAAGTGTAAGTGGGTACGTAACTTTTATGTGTAAATGAAAATTTCATATTAAGTGCAATACATGTGTAGTATGAGAACTTGTATTTTATAACAGCACAAATTTTAATATTAGATTTTATACACAATTCCAAAACTGTGTTGAGTCGAGTTCTGTTAGATATTATTTACTTATTTTACTTTTATTTGTTTTTATTAATAATAATTCATTAATAACAGAATACCTTTAATAGTTGTTTATATTTGTGATGTTTCCAAAGTAAAAATAAAATTGGATTCAATTCTGTGGTGCCCTCAAAATTTTTACATACGGTCCTTGCTGATCTGCCCAGCTGCAAACTGGCTTCCATACATCAAAGCAGCTGATCGCAGGTGTCCCGGTATCTTGTTTGGGCTATGATTCTAGATAACTACCGTGTTACCGACGCTATTCAATACTAAATTCATATTATTAAATGCTTTCAACCACCGCTAGGTGGACGACGCGAGAAATCCTAGCGACCGATACGTCTTGCAGGCATCATTTACAGCCGTATACTTGTGCGTCTACCCAAAAATCAGTCAACGCTATGAGGTACATATTCTTCCTTCGCCATACTCAAAAAGACGGCCTAAGTAATATTTCTCATAAATACCTGCTACAAAAAATAAAAAATTAAAACTTACCCTGACGGACTTTTCGGGCTACACGCAATAATAAAATTGAAGCAGACAGTAAAACTAACCCAAAGTTATTATATAGGAAGTTGCCTAATGCCCGTAAAGCCCTGTAGCACCTCGTGAAGTACGAGTGGGAGAAGCATGTGACGTCAGCGTAGGACCTCAGTCGCGCTCCGCAAGCATACTTGTACAGACGTCTGCATGTGTTTCCGGATTCCCACGCTTTATGCATGCCTTTGATGGCATAAATTTATGTATAACCTGCGTTGTTATGAGATCTACTCATCGTTCTGCAGGGTGTAAGTAAAGGTCCTAAAGGTAGGTACTTACCTACCTCAAATTCCCGCACTAAATTTCCGAGACTTGTTTCTTCCATAGGTAGGTAATTGTAAAAACGACGGATCATTTCATTGATCAATAGTTAGGTTCAAATTGGAATTTCATTCATTCGATACTTACGGACTTTCACGGATTCTATAGTTTCTTCTGGGCGTGGGCCTGACTATTTCTGGTATACCTAAGATTTATTACTGAAACTTAACTGCATAGATGGATAGGTAATTTGTAAAATTTAAAGCAAAAGTGGTCGTATTCTAATATTGTAGAGTAATTTAGATTTTTGAATTAGCAATGTTAACCTAATAAAGTTAAATTTAGATTGAAAATGAAATCGCCCTCGATGCCGTTCATTTTTAACTGGAGATGATTAAATAAAATAACAGTATACCTACTAAAAACTAAAATCCACATCCAGTATTTTATTTTCAGAAATAAATACATACACCCATACTCTGACTAATTCCAAACAAAGTAAAAAGTTGAAAAAAGTATGCGCATAACTTGAAATGTAGTAGGCAGTATACTCGTAGATATAGATAACATTATGTACAGTTATTTGAATAAAAATACCTACTTCTAAACACTTTCTACTCGCCGATGTGTTTTTGAAAGCAAAACTAAGTATGTACCTACCTTCATACCTTCTACTACTCGAATAAACACGTACCTACTTGCCTAATATCATTCCCGAGACTAATCTGGAAGTGTCTATTAGGTACGTAAGTACTGAATTTTGTGCATTCATTGATTCATCACTCATCATGGCGAAGAAAGTGTACGTACCTACTGAAACAGATGTTCACCGAAATTTAGTTTTTGGGTTAATAATAAATAATAATTATTTTATACCTAACGATGATTATTTTATTCCACCGTTCTATGCGCTCCGCTTATCTGCTAATGTACGGCAGGAAATTGCGGTCCCGCGGTGACGTCAATTTCCGATCGCTGCCGACTAAGAACGAACCTCGCATTAGGCAACTTCCCATATAATAACTTTGAAACTAACCAATAACACTGTACTACTTGCAGCCGCTGCACAAACTTATGACAAGAAATAATATAATAAGCAAGAAGCAAGTGCGAAACTGGCGTCTGGTTCACGTGCAATAGCCAGCGCTGATCGCAAGGGTGATTCCCCTGCTTTTAACATTTTCCGATCACCGGCTGACAGCAGGCGTTGCGTCGTTGCCAAATCTAAGTCAATCCAGAAAATCCCGGGATCAGAAGCTATCAGTATCGTTCATTGACCAGGGTCCCGGGATTGTATTCCCTAACCAAGATGTCACGTCCCTCATTTCACCTATGGAGGTTAAAAAGAAAGGTCCAGTTAATATTTGATTCGCCCTCATATCTTTAAAAAGATGTCAAATCAGAGAACTAAAAAATAAAAAGCACTCGAAAATTTTAAATTAAACAACAGTAGGTCAATTAACGAATAAAAAAAATAATTTAAAAACTCGAAAGTTAAATGAAAATTATTAGAAATTAAGAAAAATAATAGATGGGCAGATATTTAGATATTCATAAGATGTGCTCGAAATTATTTTAATATTTTATTCCTTGTTAGGTTCAGTTTGTCGGACAGTCAAGAATGGAGCCCATGTCAGTGAATTCCTTCCGCCCCTTAACTCCAAAAGTTCCACCTGTCATACTCAGAAATTCGCTTAGCAAGCCACCTCCAATGACAAGACATATAAACCCTATGGTCCTCAATGGGATTAGTAACAGTAAGCCTGTGGGGATTCCTAAGCCAGAACCACCGCGACTCGTGGCCGGAATGAAACATCAGTGGTTTGAGACCGCAACAAAGGTTACTGCACAGGTGCATTCGAAGTTGTCATATAACATTGCCTTGCTCAGCAAACAACAGAGTACTGCCAGCAGCGTCGAGGAACTGGCGAAAATTCACAACAAACTGCAGGAGGTCTTGAGCCAGTCGATCAATTCTTTGATTCAGGTTAGTTCAAAAAATTCTGTTCTGTGGTCACATCGTTTTGACAATTAAAATTTGCCCTTCAAGTGTGAAAATGGCAAAAAATATTTGTGGTATTTTCTGGGTAGTAATTGGTACATGAAGATTCTGAAACTTCATGCCCAGCAAATGAAATTTCTGCTCGTTGAAAGAATCGTATTGAAATCGATACCATCATAGAACTAATTTTTACATTTAGCATAATGTTTTAACTCGAAATTTAGTAAAATTCTAACTTCAGTTGTTTTGACGAGTACTTAGTCGGTTTATGTGGTTTCTAAACCAACTTGTTTTCTTAGGTGCGAAGAAACTTGCGAAATGAGTTCCTTGCCGGTCTCAACAACCTCAAATTTGCGAGGAAAGAACCTAAACCGTTGATGTCGCCAACTGACGAAGTGATCGTGGTAAACGATCACCCTGTAATATCCCCGCCCATCGTAGTTTCTTCTAGCAGCACTGCCGGTCAAGAGATGATAGACTTAAGCTCGAGTGTGGTTCCTGAGAGGCCAAGGGGGTATTTGAAAGTACGCACGGTAGCACAGTTGGCGCACGTTCCTGCAGAGTGTATCACTATACCTGACGATGATATTGAGAGGATCAGTGTGAGTAGCAAAGAAACGGAGAAAAATGATGGGGAGAAGTTGGACGCGTTGGTTAATGGTGATTCGAATAAGGAAAATGTGGAGAATTTTGGTGAGAAAGAGGACGTTATCGCGGAGAAAGAAGTAGAAAGAGAGGAGCCTCCGATTGAGATGACGCCTGAAATAAAGAAGGCGTTGTTTGAAAGTAAATTGGAGAAGTTGGTAAGTGACAATTTGCAGTACAACGTAGTAGGGCTCTCGCAAAGTGAACTGAAGAGAATGCTGTCGGCAAGGGTGTACGCTTCGAGTAAGTACATTCCCAAGTTGAGGAGGAAAAATTTGGAGTTATCTTTGTCGAAAGCGCAAGATTTTGAAGAGATGTTGGAAGCATCTGTTGTAGAACCAAAAGAACGTGAGGTATCGGAAGCGCAAGATTTTGAAGAGATTTTAAGTACGGCTGTCGTGGAAAAAAGGACACAAGTACCGGCTACAGAGAGCGTAGAAGCAGAGGACGATTTGTATGGGTTTTAAAGATTACGAAGTTATTATTTAAATTTTAAGTGGACATTACAAATGTTATCGTTTAAACTAGAGGTTAATATATGTGTAGAAGCGAATCAATTTTTTATTGTATTTAATTTAAATATCTTGTAGTATTGTACATTCAGTTACATTTTATGAAGATTAAATACAGTCGGTTAAGCTTCCTTGTGCCCTTTTTATTTTTTGCAACAATTTTCAACTGATAATAGATAAAGTGTTGCTTACGCATTGGTCTACCCTGTATCCTGTTTCCCGTCTATTTCTCTACTTTCCTTAAAACTCCCACCTTTGTGGCGCCATGAACAATATAGCTTAAATATTTTGTGCATCGAGGATTGTTATTTGTTACTTGGAGCGAACGACGGGTGCGTTTACGTTATCGAAGTATGTACCGTGTATCCAAATAAGAAAGGATGTCGGCCATATCTATGGAATCGTTCATGGTACAGCTATGGGAAAGAAAAAATTATAATAAAAGTGACCAAGAGAAATCGCTGGAAATTATTTTCAAGTTTCTAAGTTTGCTGCTAGAGGGCATAATAGTCGTAGTCGACAAAAAAAACATGGTTTTCTCTAAAATATACCCAGATAAAGTAGATCAAAAATACGAACGTTGCAATCTTGAATCATTTTGTATAATTTTGGTTTACCACTTCTTGCTCTAGCTCATCAAATAGCAGCGGCGGGGGAAGGGGAGCATCTGGTTGTGTAGATGCTTGTAACTTCGGTTTGATTTAACCGAATTTAGCAAACTTAGTCTCGTTGAAAAGAGCTATCTTCCTTTAATCAGATGCTTTTATAATTTAAGTCATTTTTGTTCTGTAGTGATCACTAGAGGGCGTTGTTTGAAAGATCAACAAACTTTTCAGATTTTCTTGAAAATTTAAAATGGAACGGTATAATAATTACAAATTAATTAAAAAGAGGTCAAAATAACGAGAGAAGCAACGAAAACCGCACATTGATATATTTTTTCTAACCGGAGATATGGACAAAAGAGTTTTAGGGGTGGGAGGACGAGTTAATTACTAACCTTTATACGCGCCACTGAATATAAAAGACATTTTGAAAATATAATCATTAAAATTATATGTTGCTTCTTCATGACCGTTTTAAATGTGGAAATGACCAATTTTTAAAGCAAAAACCTAAAATATCTACGTTTTAGGTATTAAAATATACTCTTGTAAATTGCAAAATTTATTATGAATTCTTTCGAAAATAACCTCACACGCCAAAAAACTGACACAGTCATTAAACTCATACATATTTCGCTGACGAAGTCAGTGTCCTCAGGGGTGTGCTGTGTAACTGTCTTTTGACGTGTGAGGTTAACTTATTAAGAATTCATAGTGAATTTACACCAAAGTTACTATCCAACCACTGTGTGCGCAATATTTATAAAACAAGTTGGCGTTGAAACAAAAAAATTCAGCACAATGTCAAGTGTTTGATATCTTAAATTTTCGGAAGATGGGAGACTCTTCAAACTATAGTAAAAGCTATTTTATCATATTTCTATAATTTTTATATTGGCATCAAAGTATGCACAAGTTTATCACTACTACATAATAATTGCACATGTTGAACCAGGTGTTAAAGTCTGTAAAGTTAAAGACTGGGCTGTCACGTGATCAGCGCAATAGACCTGTTTTCGTCCGAAGGCGGAACTCGTAAATCCAGTGGCGCCGTCAAGAACTTCAAGATTACTGTGCGTCCATTGTTGTTTTATTGACTCATGTTTGAGTGTGCTTTTTTTAGTGGATATTCTGTTTTATTTTGCGTTTTTATTGTGAGTGTTGCTTAAAAGACTAAAAAACTATCATCTTTATTCGAAAAACGGAGTTCGAGGTAATTAATACTACAAATTCTTGTAACTGAATTGAAGGTTAAAATTTTTTGTGTTTGCAGATTATTCTGCTTATTTTGTGATCTCGGTGTTATTTAAAAGACTTTTGAAAAATCGTCGATAGTATTTGTTATCCAGGTAATACTACAATCAAAGTAATTTTACACATTAAATCCAAGTTGAAATTTTTGACGTTTGTAGGTTAGAAATGTCTCCCAAAAAAATTGGCAAACCCGGCATGGTAATTCATAGCCAAGGCCGTGAAATTATCAGTAACGTGATAAAGTTTATGCGGGAAGAAGCGCAAAATGGAATTAGGATTCCTTTAAAGAATTACAGCTATGTACGTACCCACTTCATAATGAGCTTGATTATTGTTAAGATCCAATTGTGTGTTTAAGGCAAAGAGTTATAGAAGCAACAGGTGTTTCGAGAAACACAGTAGCGAAGATTTTGAAGGAATCGAAAAGCGTAGAAGCTGAGCCTAGCACCTCCTTTGCTACACCACATAAGGAACGACCGCGAAAGAAGCGTAAGCTCGGCCTGATTTCTGTGGGAGAAACGGAAACAATACGGGAAATTATACATAATTTTTTTATTTTGGAGAAAAGGAATCCCTCTCTCAATTGTAAGTACATAATTACCATTATAAAAAAGAAAACTTCGTTAAGGTGTGTTTTCATTGCAACTGCTGGCAGTTGTTACTTGTCAAATACGGGGTGATTCATTGTAAAGTCTGCTGAACTTCTTTTTTCATAAATAGAGGGAACGTGGTAATAAGAAAGTTCAAGATATTTTCGTGTATTTTTTGGATATAATATCAAAAAACCAATTGGGTGCTGCTGTTGCGTAGCCAAGTTATGAAAGTATGAATCGCACTTGCATTTTAGTAAATGGAATGCTTTGGATATTTAACTTCCTGGATTCCGTCTTCGATTGTAGATAAATTTCAAGAAACTTACTTTCTGTTGAAACCCAATGATTTTTCAGACAATTATATTTCACGATGTGTTTTCAATGTGTATAATGTATTTTTCATCGAAACATGAATGAAATATGCAATGACGGAAAGTGATCCCAATAATCAGGGGCTATTTGAACAAATTATTCTAGGAACAAATGGCAATTACTGCTTTTTCGTTAAATAACAAATGCTACATTTAAATACCTACCTATCGCATCATCTAGCCTAATATCACCTTGTATTCCAGGTATTCTACAGAAGATTAAAGATTCTGAACTTTCTTTTTCTGGCTCGAGGCAGTCGCTATGGGTTTTTCTGAAATCTATTGGATTCAGGTATGGCTGCTTTTGTATATCCAAAGTCAAAATATTTCGGATGCCGTTACTACATGCATATTCAAATTTCTGTTTCATTAAATGCTTATGTTTTGAAACTACTTTTATAACAACAGATAGCAAAAGTGAGCCTGCTTGAGTGGGACACCTCGTTTACTTCTATTTCCATTTAAGGTGGCGAAAGACAGAAGACAACCGTAAGATTTTAATGGAAAGCCATGACATTCGCCTGAAAAGGGTGAAATACTTGAAACAAATTCTGCAATACCGGGAAGAAGGCCGAACCATTATATATACGGATGAAACGTATATACACAGCAGCCATGTCCAGCCGAAAGGGTGGTATGATGAGTCTACTAAAAACTTAAAGAAGCCGATTTCTAAAGCCAAAGGCTGATTATTGTACATGCCGGAGGTGAAAATGGTTTCATTCCCAATGCGTTGCTCATTTTTCGGTCAGGTAACACATACGTAAGTAATTTTAATATCAAAATGTAACCAAACATTGTCTCTAGGTTCTAAATCAGGAGATTACCACGATGACATGAATAATGCCAATTTCATGACATGGGTGCAGAAACAATTACTGCCCAACATGCCGCCTAATTGTGTACTTGTGATTGATAATGCATCATATCACAATGTCCTGGTGGAAAAAAACCTGACATCTGCGAGCCGAAAAGGCGAGATGGTGAAGTGGCTTGAAGAACGTCAAATACATTTTGATGGCTCAAATACAAAACCTGAGCTTTATGGTCTTATCAAACAAAATTTGTATTGATTCCCAAAGAAATATAAATTGGATGAGCTTCTTGAAGCCCATGGTCACCGAGTGTTACGGCTTCCTCCTTATCACCCGGAATTGAACCCTATAGAGAAGATATGGGCCACTGTAAAGAACTGGGTAGCTAGCAGAAACGTTACTTTTAAATTAGGTGATGTGGAGGAATTAGCACGTGGAAAATTTTCCATTATTAGCTCAGAAGAGTGGAAAGATGTATGTGGCCATGTGCAAAAAGTGGAAAAAACTTTCTTTGAGAAAGAGCATCTGATGGACGATGCATTGGATTCGTTGAAGTTCACTGTGAACACAGGATCATCTGATGATGAGAGTGAAGATGAATATCAAGTCACAACTGAAGATGATGGTGGTGATGATGATGATGATGATGATGATGATGATGATGATGATGATGAAGACGACGAAGACGAGGATTTAGGAGTACAACCACTACCAAGTGATTAACCCTTAGTTGATAGAGTGTCCAAGCGTCCTTCCAGCAGCACGTATTTTCGACCCTATTGTTTTCAGTACATTTGCGTCCCCATATGAGAACGTAACCACCACCATCGGATTTGTCGTAAAATTTTGCCTATCTAAAGTGTAAGTTTCATCTCGTTCAGACCAGTAGGAGGCAAGCTACGGAGAAGGAGACAACTCTTGAAAAAAATCTCGCACGTACAGTGGCTTGCACGCTAATTATGCCGCGGGTTTTTCAAAAGCAAAGAATTTTGATAAAAAACCAGATTTTAAATGGTGTATGTCCGCGTTTGGAGACAATTATTTGAGCGCCGTATGCAACGGAAGAGTAACTAAAATCTCTGGGTCTCTGGGTCTTGTGACAGTTCTGCGAGACTTGAACAATACAAAAACGAAAATTAGTGCTGAGTTATTACAAAAGAATGGCAAGTGTTTAATTATACTATATGTAATAAATTAGATTAAAATTTCCTATTTTACGCAGATTTAGGAAACAAACAGCATCGCAGGCGCAGTGTTATTTTTTAATGTTTTCCAAGTTATTTTGTACGAGAATAAATAAAAATGTTTCTCAGCAGATGTTTTATTTAATAAATAGCAAAATTGTTACGGCGCCTATGAAATTTGGGTCCGTACTGCCGAAAGCTGCGCACGTACTGCCGGCAGGACAATCCCATTTAAAAATAATGTCCTGCTGGTAGGACTAGCGGCTCTGTCCAGCTGTCCCGCCCGAAGCTCCTTCCCGCAGGACAAATGCCTGGACGTTCTATCATTAGACCTTGTGCGACATGACATACCTCAAGCACCAAGGATTCTTATTTTTTGAAAGGTCAACAAGGCGTTTAGTTCTTAATATATGTGAATTCCACTTATTTATTTTTGGTAGTTAATAGAACTCTCTAAATTTTTAATTACAGAATAATAAGTTTATTTTGCAATTCTTTAACTCTTCAGTGCTGAAAAATAGTAAATTGGATTATTCGGCTTCCTTTATGATTTATTCTAATTTTCTTTTGTCACATAAGTAAACAACTTGTTCAAAAACCTGTTTTCAACTATAACAATTATGGAATTGAGATTATTTGCACATAAACATGCCGATTTCGTAATTGACATAACCTCACACCAAACGTCACATTTATAATTTATCTGTACTTATGACGAAATCCCCTTTTCTTAAGTTCTTAATGTGTTTCGCGATTTTTTCATGCCTTAAAATGCTAATTTTCCTGTTTTGAATGTAACTTTTATGAATTCATTGTTAAAATAATAATAAATTTCACATATACGCCGGTACGGCACTGTTTCTGTCAAAATCATATTTCCCGCTACATTTTCGCGCAGCCACCATCTTGTCCGGGCCCAGTCTCTAACTTTACAGACTCTACCAACAATTTTTGCCCCCATCCTCCCAATCCTAATTTGTTTATATCTCCGGCTAGAAAAAAGATATCAATGCGCGGTTTTCACTATTCCTTTTATCATTCTATCCTTTTTTTAACTAGGTTATAATTATTATATCATTCCATTTAAAATTTTCAAGAAATTTTCAAAAGTTTGCTGGCCTAGGGTATTTAGAGAGTACCGCAATCAATAGCTCCACTATGTTTCAGAACTGTGAGTAAACATGGCGTGTCAGCAGCAAAATGTCATATGTCAGTCAAAGTCCAGCTAAAATGTTGGTTTGTTTGGTGTTTATATTTTATCATCTAAACCGAAGTTACAAGCATCTTCACAATCAATCGTTCCCCTTCCCCCTCCGCTGCTATTTGATGAGCTAGAGCAAGAAGTGGTAAACCAAAATTATCTTATACAGGGTGTTTCAGAATAACTATTCATAATTTTCAGACGTGATAGAGGGCATATAATTAAACATCTTTTGATAATAAACTAGTGTCCGGAAATGCTTCGCTGTCGAGATAAAGTGACGTCAACGAAATAGGGCGTTGAAAATAATTTCAATTCGGAAAGTAAAATTGTTGCTTATTATCGGTTTATTATTTATTATTCATGTCAGGAGTGATAAAGAGGATGTAGTTAAACATTTTTTGATAATAAACTAGTGTCTGGAAATGTTTCACTGTCCAGATAAATAAAGCGACTTAAAAGAATTTATGAGGTACTGAAAAAATTATCTCATTGTGGTAAGTAAAATTTATGTTTAATTGCAGTTGATTAATACTATGGAAATTGAATTACTTGCAAAATTATAAATATTGTTGTAACGTTGCAAAAAGAAACACATTAGGTAATCAAGAATTGATTGTGTTTACTTTTAACGTTCTGACGTCACGCCCGGATCCCGAAGAGATGCACGTCACCTGTGTTCGTAGACACAGGTGGGAGACGCAAGCGCGCGCCAGTTGAGACGACCGTCAAGGGAGATGGGTGGTAGTTGCGGCCGTTACTAATCTGACGTCCTGCATTTTGCACCCGGCACTACTCTTCCCGCTAGAAACTCGAAGTGACCCGCCGCCGAAGACCTCCCGCCACCACAGCTGACGTAGAAGAATCCGACGTCAAACCGCTGATAAAAGTGGGTGCTCCGCCGAAGAGAATTCAGTATTTGGTCGCCCGGCTATCAGCCGAAACCAATACTCCCAGCATCCGGGATGATGCTTGCCGCCGATCCGAACTAGTAGTACTTGATCGACCGTTCCGACTTCGCCGTGTGATCAAACCGAAAGTAATTATTTTATCCCGTAAATATTTGAGTAAGTAACTTTGAGTAAGTACCCTACCTCGTTCGTATCAAATAAATTCAATTTGTTCATGCTGGGGAATTGGGAGTGCTGTCTATGAAGATCGATCGATTTTCCCATCCTGTGGGGGCCCTAGCGCCTGTAATAGGACGACATACCGGTGGAAATCGATCGTATCCGGGTAACAGGCGGCTCCTGGTGAAATCTTAAGGTAGAACGAATTGATTATTTGCGACGGAGGAGCTAGCGGCGTTCCCCCAGGCGATTGCACTCGCGTACTGCGACGAGAATTGCCCGCCGTTCCCGTCTCGGAGTTGGCACCGTTCGGTGCTCCCACGAAATCTCCGAGACCCCGTAAATATTCAGAATTGATCACTCGGCGGACCGCAAGCGTTCTATCTGGACACTCCGTAGAAAAAACCGTGTTTTATTTCCCCATAAATATCTCGTATTTTTGTATATATTCCGATTTATTAACTTAATTCTTTTAAGAATACTCCGTGAGAACCGCATTTTCTTTCACTGTAAATAATATCTCGTATTTTGTATATAAATTCTGTTTTTATCCATTCAAGTCAGTTTATTCAATTCTTTCAAATGTAAATAGTTAAATTAATAGAGTACCGTTTCATTTTCTTTCTGTTGTGTTATTCGACGTTTAGCAATAGTAACCTAATATTTGGACCCACCCTTCTGCGACTACGAGCAAAAGGGTGACCAACGTATAAGTCTTACCTGACCGTAAATACAACCCAAGAAAATCGTTCATAAACGAACGATCCGACCAGCCTAAATATACAGCGTATCCCAATAAGTGATACCGAGGGGTACCGCTACATATTTAAGGACCGCACCAAGAACGTCCAGAATTGGCGTACGAAATAAACCCAGACAAAAGTCATCGTTGTATGAGTGACGTCCGAAATCAGGAGAAAGCAATTACGGCCCCCATTTTCCCTACATATGTTGTAACGACGTGTAATAGACTGCCGAATTATTCGAAATATTTGGGGATTATCACGAAGAGTATCAAAAGCAATGACAATTCGGGCCACTAATAAGAAAAACTTCAAACATTTCCGTCGCCATAGTAATCAAGCAAATACAAAATCAATTTGAGCAGCTTTTGTTTAACAATCATTTTCCATGTCCCATTTCTCGAAGTAAGCATTTCTGGAAGCTAGTTTATTAACAAAAAATGTTTAATTACATCCTTTGTATCACTCCTGACACATGAATAATAAATAATAAACCGATAATAAGCAAAAATTTTACTTTCTGAATTGAAATTATTTCAACGCCCTATTTCGTTGACGTCACTTTATCTCGACAGCGAAGCATTTCCGGACACTAGTTTATTATCAAAAGATGTTTAATTATATGTCCTCTATCACGTCTGAAAATTATGAATAGTTATTCTGAAACATCCTGTATATAAAAATCAATTGCCGTGCATTAGTCTCGCAAAAACTCGAGAATGGCTCTACCGATTTTGATCAAATTTTTTGTGTGTGTTTGAGTAGGTCCAGGGATGGTTTAGATTCACAATTGGACCAGGTAGGTGGCGCTGCAATCGGGTTCTAGAAATTTTTTACGGCTGGGCTGGACCGATTTTGATGAAATTTTTTGTGTGTGTGTTAGAGGGTCCCTGGATAGTTTTCATTCACAATTGGACCCGGTAGGTGGCGCTGCAATCGGGTTCTAAAAATTCTTTTACGGCTGGACCGATTTTGATAAAAAAATTTGTGTGTGTGAGTGGGTCCCTGTATGGTTTACGTTCACAGTTGGACCCGGTAGGTGAGCTGCAATCGAGTTCTAGAAATTTTTTACGGCTGGACTGATTTTGATGAAATTTTTTGTGTGTGTTTAAGTGGGTCCCTGGATGTTTTACATTCACAATTAGACTGCGTAGGTGGCGCTGCAATCGGGTTCTAGAATTTTTTTTGCGGCTGGGCTGGACCGATTTTGATGAAATTTTTTGTGTGTGTTTAAGTGGGTCCCTGGATGGTTTACATTCACAATTGGACCCGGTAGGTGGCGCTGCAATCGGGTTCTATAATTTTTTTACGGCTGTGCTGGACCCATTTGATGAAATTTTTTATGCATGTTTAAGTGGGTCCCTGGATGGTTTACATTCACATTTGGACCTGCAATCGGGCAGGACAACATCTGTCGGGCCCACTAGTACAAAATATATTCAAGTTTACAATACATATTTGTATTTTTGATCCACTTTATCTGAGTATATTTTAGAGAAAACCATGTTTTTTTTGTAGACTATGACTATTACGCCCTCTAGTAGCAAACTTAGAAACTTGAAAATAATTTCCAGCGATTTCTCTTGGCCGCTTCTATTATTATTTTTTCTTTCGGACAACTGCACCATGAACGGTTCCTTAGATATAGCCGCCATCCTTTCTTATTTGGACACCCGGTACATGTACTTACAGGTTACTTTCGTTGTGATTTGGGGGTTTCTCACAGAAGCAGCAGAGATAGAGCCTCGGGGTTTTCGCGAACCTGAGCTACTTTTTTGAGTATAATAGAATGCCGAAATCAGAATTTGGATATCGTTTTTAGTTTTCGAGAAAAAATAATGTTGATTTTTATCGATTTTCAAAAACTCTGCAATTCTTTTTGTAGTACGCAGACTAAAACTGTTATGATTGACTCCTGTAGAACTTTTTCCAAGGAATTCAGTGGCGTACGTAGTTTTTTCTAGGGAGCATATTTTTTGGGTTATGACAGAGTTGAATTTTTTAAATGGAAATCATAGTAGGCTTTGGTCTAGTTCGAAAGGTCTTTTTTTTAAGCTATCAAAATATATATATACTTTTATATTGTTATATCAAAAAACGGCAACGATTTTGGTACTTTTTAAGTTTTAACTTTAGAAAATATAAGATAGGTAGGTCATCCAAGATACCTGTCATTTTATGTTAACAACCAAATAATTATCTGTTGACATACATTAGCAAAAGTTGCATGCAGCTAGTTTTATTAATAGATACTTAGTATACAGGGTGTTACAAATTTTAGGTCCGTAAATTTAGGTGGTGATTGTACATAAGATTTTATGAATAAAAACTTCCTATAAGCATGGGTCCGGAAATCCATAATAACGGAGATAACTGTCATAGAAAGTTATGAATTAAAAAAAATTAAAATTTTTACCATTCAATCAATTTCGAACAAATTTTGGATAGGCGTTTTTGAATCAGGCAGCTACGAAATGACAGTAACTAGTTTGTTACTTATTTATTATTAGAAATTATTTTGTGTCCGCAAATGTAATGCATTTTTAAATCTTGAATATCTCAAAAATGAGGCCACAGATCAAAATCTTGCAAGAGTATCGTTCTTTTACAAATTGAATTTTCATATCGAAATTCCCTCAATTTTTAAAAAATCTTCAGTGCCATAGAAAATAGGGGGCAAAAATCTATCAACCCCCCCATTATCTACGTCACTGTACTCTTTAAAACAAACTACTTATTGCAATTTCGTAGCTGCTTAATTCAAAAACGCCTATCCAAAATTTGTTCGAAATTGATTAAATAGTAAAAATTTTACTTCAATTTTTTTAGAAAAAATTGTAATTTTCTATGACAATTATCTCCGTTATTATGGATTTTGGGACCCATGTTTATAGGAAGTTTTTTTCATAAAATTTTATGTAAAATCACCACTTAAATTTACGGACCTAAAATTTGTAACAGCCTGTATACATAACTGCACTTCAAAATTATTAAAATTTCGAAAAATACGACATAATTGCTGTTTTCAATGAATGTCGTGAGAATATAAATGAATTAATGGATCGATATTTCAACAGGTACACAAAAAATTCCTAGATACCCATTTCCATTATACCGGGTGGGGATTTAGTGTGTAATCGGTACATATCTCTTATGTTATTCAAGATATCAGAATGGAATTTTACGTGTATGTGGGGGATCTCATGGTGCATTTTGTAAAATTATTTTGGTATATACAGGGTACTCACATACTGAGTACCAGACCAAAGTTATATTTTTTTAAATGGGAACCCCATATGTCTTTGCGTTATTTGCATTCTCCACAAAATTTCATAAAAATTGATATATCGCAAGATGGACTTTTGACTAAGGATTGATAAGATATTGACATTTTTTGCCATTGTAGGCCCAATTTTGTGACGTTCCTGACGTTTACTAACCAAAGCCACCTAAGATTTCTTTATTGGGATCCGTTCACAGACTGTTGCATTTGCAAAATGTATTAATGCTTTTATAACAATACATTGTGTTATACAGGGTAGTTAACATTTGCAAATTGGAATTTTTCTCAAAAATTTCAAATGGAACACCATGTATATTCTTTGCATAATTGATAGCCAATTTACTAAGCTTTTTATTGATATAGACATTGCCAGGTCTGCTGCTGATAGTTTCGGCTGATATTACGATTGAACTTTAAAAACATAGAAAATCACTACATTTTGATACAATTTTTGACCATTCTCTTCGCAATTTCAACATCTGGTGCCCCAATAAATTTATGCTCTTTCTAAAGATGTACGATTTCGTTGTATGAAATTTTCAAAACAAATGGGTGGAAAGATAACTATGGACACAAAATATCTGAAAAAATGATGTAACAAAAGCGACAAAAAAACGAAATAAATAATACAAACTAACTTTATTGTAAAGGTTCTTTACGCTTTATTAAAACAAATTTATTAAAAATAAGTAAATTAGGAAATCGATTATTACCATTAGAAATAACAAATTTTGGCTAGGTAAGAAAAACTTAGTTTAATAAATGCTCAAAAATATTCCCTCCCAGTTCGATGCATTTTCTTACCCTTTCCACAACTGCCCTTTTTACATTAAGTAACATTTCGGGAGTAATTTGCTCAAATACTCGTCTTATTCGTAGCTTCATGTCTTCCCTTGTAGTCGGCGGAGTTCTATAGACTATTTCTTTTACGTATGGCCAGAGAAAAAAATCGCAATTGGTGAGATCTGGAGAACGTGGTGGCCAAGCAACTGGCCCATTTCTTCCGATCCATCTACCACCAAACCTTTCGTTCAAGTATTCCCTCACTTGTCTTCCATAATGGGGAGGATCCCCATCGTGTTGGTACCATAAATGTTCTGTAATCTCGTCGGGTACATTTTGTAATAAAAGGTTTAAATTATTTTGAAGGAAGTCTAAATAAGTTATACTATTCAAATGTTCTTCAAAAAAGAAAGGTCCAATCACATGATCACCCACTATGCCGCCCCATGTATTAACGCTCCACTGGTGTTGGTGGTCGATTGCTCTATTTAAGCGGGGATTTTCTGACGCATAATGGTGAAAATTTTTCTTATTCATTCTACCAGCTTGTGTAAAAGTGGATTCATCGGTTTGCAAATAAACGTTCAAAAACAAGGGATTTTCTTCAATTTTTGTTAATACCCAGTTGCAATAAACTAACCGTTTCTCCAAATCATCATCCAAAAGTGCTTGAGTGGTATAAGCTTTGTAAGGGTAGTACTTATGTTTTTTGAGTATTTTCCTGATGGACGTTTTTTCAATATTTTGGTCTCTGCTTATAATTCTAGTAGAAATTTGAGGATCTTCAATAACAGATTGCAGTACAATTTGTTCATTTTCTTCGGTTGTTACGGACTTCGCTCGTGCACGCTTTTCATATCTTACAGAACCAGTTTCAATAAATCGGTGTAATAGTTTCCGAAAACATTTTTCTTGGGGATGTCTTCTATCTGCAAATTTACCTGCATAATGACGTGAAGCCAGCAATGGATTTTGTTCACAAACTCCCAATGCAAATATCATATCTACACATTCTTCGTTTGTGTAATTCATTTTTAAGCCTAAACTTAACTACCTATCTCACCAAAAATACGTAATTTTGTAATTGTTAGATACTGACAAGCACTGCCTTTTGTCACTTATTTTTTTTCGAGGCCTACTTTGCAACGATTTTATTTGAAAATTTCACAGAATTTCAGAACTTTAGAGTTTTCCTAGAAAAGGCGAAAGATAATGCTTCTAAATTGCACATCTTTGGAAAGAATATAAATTTTGGCACTAGATGTTGAATAATACGGGGCATTGCAGTTGAAATTGCGAAGAGAATGGTCAAAAATTGTACCAAAATGTAATGATTTTCTATGTTTTTAAAGTTCAATCGTAATATCAGCCGAAATTATCAGCATCAGACCTAGCAATGTCTATATCAATAAAAAGCTTAGTAAATTGGCTATCAATTATGCAAAGAATATACATGGTGTTCCATTTGAAATTTTTGAGAAAAATTCCAATTTGCAAATGTTAACTACCCTGTATAACACAATGTATTGTTATAAAAGCATTAATAAATTTTGCAAATGCAACAGTCTGTGAACGGATCCCAATAAAGAAATCTTAGGTGGCTTTGGTTAGTAAACGTCAGGAACGTCACAAAATTGGATCTACAGTGGCAGTAAAATGTCAATATCTTATCAATCCTTAGTCAAAAGTCCATCTTGCGATATATTAATTTTCATGAAATTTTGTGGAGAATGCAAATAACGCAGACATATGGGGTTCCCATTTAAAAAAATATAACTTTGGTCTGGTACTCAGTATGTGAGTACCCTGTATATACCAAAATAATTTTACAAAATGCACCATGAGATCCCCCACATACACGTAAAATTCCATTCTGATATCTTGAATAACATAAGAGATATGTACCGATTACACACTAAATCCCCACCCGGTATAGTCGGGGAGCAGACATCTCAAAAAGCGCTTATTTAAAGAGTTCGTCCGAAGTCGAGGACACACTTGTTTTGAAGACTGTTTTCTATGTAAAATCACCCGCTGAATCCGAATCCGGAGGGCGCCCGTTCATTTGGGACGGCCTTGGCCCTGAAAAATGCATTTTTACGTAAAATTTCGAAAAATTGAAAACTCCGAACATTTCAGTTTACCTCGTCATATCTTCGTTCTGGAGACAGCATGCAACGATTACTTTTGTCTTCTCTATTCGGACGTCATTTATACAACGAATAAACATACACCTGTGTCCCCCGGTCTCACTTATTGGGACACACTGTATATCTAGGAGGATCTGCACGTTCGCTTATGAACGTGTTCGGCGTTGCCTGTACGGTCTGGTCGGTGGGAGATTTATTCATTGTTCACCCTTAAGCTCTTAGTCGCAGAAGGGCGGATTCAATTACCTACTATTGCTAAAGGTCGATGAAATAATAAGCAGAATAAACAAAATATAAACGGACTCTATTACTTTAACTATATATACATTCTAAAATGGTAAAAGAAAAACTGACTATAGATACAAAATATTTACATGAAAATAAAATGCGTTTTTCGCGGAGTATCCCTGATAGTACATTAGGTCCGTCGTATGATCACAACTGAACTGTTACGGTGCCTCGGAGTATCCCTAGTAGCAATAAAATATGCCGACTCCTGGACGAGCTTCGGTGAGATTTTCGTTGCAGCAACAAGATTGCGATCTCTTTGGGGAACGTCGGTTACCCGGGTGCAATCGATTCCTGTCAACTCATTCATAGACGCTGTCGCACAAGATTGGAGAAATCGATTTAACCTTCACTGTCCAGGTCCCTAATTACGGGGTTTGAACATATTACTATTCACTGGGCACGGACAAGCTAGGCCAGTCAGCTTGTGACTGGGAAAATGTTTAATTGGTGATATCCTTTACGATGATAACAGCAAGTGAACACCAGGCCTTTATTCAAAATTAACTTACTCAAATATTTACAGGACAGTTACTATCGGTTTGATTACATGGCCAAGTCGGAATGGCCTATCAGGTACTATTTCGGATGCGGCGGCCAGCATCATCCGGATGCTGGGAGTATTTGTTCCAGCTGAGGGCCGGACGGCCAAATACTGAATTTTCTTCGGCGGAGCACCCACTTTTATAGGCGGAAGACTTCTAGATATCCAGCGGTAGGGGTAGGGTTGGATGCAAAATGCATGACATCAGATTGGTGACGGCCGCAACTACCCCCATCCATCTCGTTTGACGGCGATCTTGTACGGCGCGCGCTTGTCTCTCCCACCTGTGTTTATGAACACAGGTGACGCACATCTCTTCGGAATCCGGGCGTGACGTAAACACGTCCAAAGTAAACAAGAATCATCTTGATTCTTTAACGTGTTTACTTTTGCAACGTTACAAGCTAGGAAGCTCATTCTTTTTTTGAAATGTTCTCCAGGCATTTTTGATTGCAAACCTCTATACACAATTAAATTTTGAAAAATAACTACGTCAGAAATTTGTAATTTTGTACACCGCGTCATTTTTGTGCACCTTAATTTTCACCACGCGAGAAAATCTTTTATTGTAAAAGATAGATACCTATTCAATCGAAACAATTTGTTGTGAAAAGTATGCAGAAGTTTTTAGTGAAAAAATCATCTCGATATCTGCAATACTGACCGAATTACAGCAATTAACAAAATATTGCTTTTTTGCGCTGCGGCGTAGTGTTCTATCTCTACTTTGCGCGTCTACCTACTCCGTGATGTATCTACACTTGCGGGCGGCTAATCTCCGTCATATGCGGGAAACTCGTGCAAATACCTATTACTTTTCTTTGACAAAGTGATAAAACAGTTTCCGATGTAATGAAGTTTATGTTTAATTGTATGTATATGTGGAATTGTTTTGGAATCACTGTTTGTGCGATTTTGATTGAAGACTGAGGTTAAGTTATATGCATTACAATTAGTGAAAATGGAAATCAATTACAATTTGTGCATAACTATTTTCAACATCCAAATTAAATAACCTAACCTAAAATACAAGTGTGTGAAAATCTAGTTTTATACCGGTGATGAGTTGTTTTAATTAGTTGATCTATGATAATCAGAGAGAATTTGGAGTAGGAATTGGCTGAGCTTGATGATGAATTGCTCTATCTTTCTCTGTAAGAGATTTTTGAAAAGTAAAATTTTGTGGTTAGAAATTTTGCATATGGATATTGTGCACAATGAATTGCTTCACATGCAAGGAATCTGAAGAGGGTAAGCCTGGGTATAGCTGTGATGTTTGCGGGAGGTGGATGTGCAATGACTGTTCCGGCATTTCAACATCCGAAGCCAGATGTATGCAACTTAAGAAGCGATTATTGCAGTTCTTGTGTGCTGATTGTGTGGCGCATTTTCAAACCTGCAGGAACGTCAGTAGTACAGCCGATGTGTACAGTAAAATGCAGGCTTTGGAGGACCTATTTGTAACGTCTTTCCAGGAAATAAAATCAGAAATAAACAACATACATGTGGCGCAGCAGGCTGTTGGTTCCAATGTTGATAAATACAGTGATATTGTTAAGAAAAATAAAGAATCGGTGGTAGTTAGACCTAAACTGGCTGAACAAGGCTCTCAAAAAACGAAAGATGTTTTGAAACAGCAGATTGATCCCACAAAGATCGCTGTGACAGGTATGAGAGGTGCTTCTAGGGGCGGTGTCGTAATTGACTGCAAGGATTTGGCAGAATCTGATAAATTAAAGGTAGAAGTACAGAAAAAACTGGGTGCAGATTACGAGGTCAAGGTTTTGAAAAAGAAGGCACCAAAAGTTAAAATTACAGGTTTGTCAGAGAAGTTCACTGAGGATGTCCTTTTGGAAAAGATTAAAGCCCAAAATGATTTTATGCAGCAAGATGTTCATTTGAAGAGTCTTCATACGTCTGAACAGAAAACACGTTATGGGGACAGATTTAACGTTAAGATGGAAGTAGACGGTAAGACATTCTGTAGGCTCATGCAGGAAGAAAAACTAAATATTGGATGGGATAGGTGCAGGGTGTATGAGGAACTGGAGTTGACTAGGTGCTTTAATTGTAACGCATTTGATCATAAAGCTGAAAGGTGCAAGCATGATATTACGTGCCCTAAATGTTCTGGAAATCATAAACTGTCAGAATGTAATGCTGGGGAGCTCAAGTGCATCAACTGCCTGAAACAGGTACAGAAGTTAAAACTTGATATAGATGTAGCTCATGCAGCATGGGATAGAAACTGTCCTTTATATAAAAAGAAGGCTGAAATGGTGAAAGGTGTGATAGATTATAGTACAGATTCTTCATATTTTATGTGACTAGCCATTCCGGGGTATCTCCCATTTAGTAGTAATAGAAGCAAAAAGTGTCTACGGATCGCTCACGTGAACATTAGGTCTTTGGTGCCGTCCATGGCAGATCTCAGAGAATTAGTAATGGAGGAAGATTATGATATATTGGGAATTACAGAAACATGGTTGAGCCCTGAGCATTCAGCGAGCATGGTGATGATGAGTGGGTACAATTTCATACGGCAGGATAGAGTGGGCAGAGGTGGAGGTGTTGGCTTTTATGTGCGCGAGGGAGTCAGGTACACGGATTATGATGCTGGTGAGATACAACAAACAGATATTGAACATTGTTGGATCACTATAAAAATAAGAAGCAAAGTGTTTGGTGTTGGAGTTGTGTACAAGCCTCCTACGGTGGATTATAGTGAAATGGACGTAATTGAAAAGATTATGATAGATATGAAATTGGTGGTTGATCACATTATTATAATTGGCGATGTTAATATTGATATGTCCAAGGAAAGTAATGGTAGAAAATATCTTGTATCAATGATGGAACGTTTGGATTTGAGACAGATAGTAACGGAGCCTACACGAGTCACAGAGATGAGTGAGAGCCTTATTGATGTAATTATGATAAGCAACAGTTTGGTAGTTGGAGAGGTTGGAACTAAGGAAATGAGTGTCACTGACCATGATTATTTAGTGTTTTGCAGCCTGGATATTGAAATTGAGAAACCACAGCCTATCACTTTTCAGTTTAGAGACATTAAAAACGTTTGTTTGGAAGACTTGCAAATGGATGCCTCAATAATTAAATGGAAATGTATAAATAGTGAAACTGATCTTAATAAGAAAGTAGAATTTCTTAACTCTGCAATACTGGCACTGTTTGATTTTTATGCTCCATTGAAGAGGATGAAATCCAGTAATAGGCCCAGGAAACCTTACATGACTGACACAATTAAAATGATAATCAGTATGAAAAATAGAGCTAGAACCAAATACTTAAGAACCAAAAAAAGTAGTGATCGGAAATATTATACAGATTTGAAAAATCAGTTAACTTTATGTATAAGAAATGAAAAAAAGGCATACTACAATAATGAACTTAAAAAGTGTAATGGGAATACTGCATTACTGTGGAAAAAACTTAAAAACTGGGGCATACATACCAAACCAAGACGGGACATACCGAGCCATTTGAGTGCTGATGAAATTAACAAGTTCATGTTGAACGCGACAGGGGGAAGCAAAATAAGAGATGCGACAATAAAATTTTATGAAGAGCAAATAAGGGAAGACGTAGACTTTCTTTTTGAGTTTGACAGTGTTACAGTGTACAGTCTATTTACAGAAATAAAAACCAATGCAATAGGTACAGATGGTATAAGTGCACAGATGCTGCGACTGATTATTTCTGAATGTGGTGATGCTTTGTGTAATATTATAAATAATTCATTTGAAACAGGTTTAGTGCCTGAGCTGTGGAAAATATCTGTGATTACTCCTCTTGCTAAAGTTGACAATCCTAAAACTTTTGCCGATTTACGACCTATCAGCATCTTACCAACTGCTTCAAAAATAATGGAAAGAGCTGTTGCAGGCAGATTCAGACTACATCTAGAGCAAAATAAGATCTTACCAAACATACAATCTGGATTTAGAAAAGGTTATAGTATTTGTACGGCACTTCTGAAGGTGGTGTCTGATATCTGTTCAGCTGTTGATAATGGAGAGTTAACATATCTGTTGCTGTTAGACTTCAGTAAGGCCTTTGATCTTATTGATCACAGATTGCTTATAGCTAAACTGGCACATATTGGCATAAGAGGGAGGGCTCTGGCATGGTTTAGAAGTTACCTGAGTGATCGGAAGCAGAGTGTTAAGATTAAAAATGTAACATCGGAGCAGTTGCCTGTTGAGAGGGGAGTACCACAGGGTAGCATTCTTGGCCCTGTTCTTTTTTCCGTGTACACTTATTATTTACCCGGGATGGTTCGGACATGTCGTGTTCATTTGTACGCTGACGATACCCAGTTAATTAAGAGTTTCAAACCCAAAGACATTAATGATGCAATTGCTGATATTAATAGGGATTTAGAAAGGATTGTGCAGTGGACAATAGATAATGGTCTTGTTTTGAATCCAGCTAAATCTAAAATAATGCTTATCGGAACAGAAAGAATGAGACAGCAAGCTTTGTCTTACAAAAATACTGACGTTAAAATGAGTAGTGTCGTGCTCAATGATGTCTTGGAAGCAAGGAATCTTGGTGTGACTTTCGATAATAACTTGAGTTTCGAAAAACATGTGAATGGGGTTATAAGTGCGGCATATATGATGCTTAAATCGCTTTATCAGTTCAAGTCACTGGTGACTTGTGACACTAAATATTTTACTTGTGAAAGTTTGATTATTAGTAGAGTGAACTACTGTCTATCCGTGTACTACCCTTTATTAACTGAACAAAATAAGAAACGTATACAAATGATACAGAATTCATGTCTGCGGTTCGCTTATAGTATTAAGAGAAGAGAGCATATATCGCCCTATTTCCGAGATTTGCAGATTCTCACAATGAAGGATAAATACTTTATGCAATTTTGCTGTCTGTTGTATAACATAGTTGATTCTGGTGTACCTGACTATCTGTGTAATGAATTACTCTTAAGGCGAGATATTCACAATATAAATGTAAGAAATAGGTTAAGTTACGATGTTCCATGTCATCATACATCAAAGTTCGAGGGGTGTTTTAGGTATGCAGCTCCGAAAACTTTGAATACAGTTGCGGGTTATCTGAGCTCACTTACGCTTTATTCTTTTAAAAGATGTATAAAGAACTTTATTTTGGGGAATGTGTAAACATTTTTTTTTTGTGCGAGTAATTTTCCTGTTTTAGTTTGGGTTAAAGGGAGAGTGGTAGAACACAGCAGTGATGCTGAACTCTCACCTATTGTGCAATACATAGTTTGTCTATTTATTTATACACCTACTTATATATATTATTTTCTTGCACAATAAAGATTATTATTATTATTATTATTATAATTTGTCAGATGAATGATTCAGCAGAAACAGTTCAAGCTGTAACTGAAAATTGATATAACGCATTGTTCAAGGCGGCAGGCAGGCCATTTCTGACCCCTTGGCTGCCTCAAAGACCAAAAGTCTTTGGGCTGCCTGCGTGTCAAGTTACGTATTGCCGCATTGCCGCCCTCAACCTAACCTAAGCTAACGAACACTGTATAGCTACACCCCTATACCATTCCTCATTTGAAGAAAAAGATTAATTTTTTTTTAAGTTTTTATATTTGTTCTCAAAATAGGAATACATAAAAATTTGAACTCTATACATGAGCGTAACATAAATTTGATATAAGATCTACATCGAAATGCATAAAAAATACAATGTAAGTAAGAAGTAACTGCATAATATGAAGTTCTCCGCGTGTGCCGCCTTAAAGTGAATGCCACCTTTAACTTTTAAAGGCGGCATTCGGTAATCCGATTTCGTTTTTTCGGAGGTTGTATACCGTCCGCCACCTCAAAAATTGGCCGCCTGCGTGTGTGACACGCATTCCCTGCTCACTAGAAACGGCCTTGGCGGCAAGTACAAAAACATAGAATTAGTGTAGGTATGCCTGTCGCAGAATTTGAAAAATAAAGAACAGTTTTACAGTTATGATATGTTATTTGTAAACAATTAAACTTAAACATAAACTTCATTACATCGGCAACTGTTTTATCACTTTGTCAAAGAAAAGTAATAGGTATTTGCACGAGTTTCCTGCATATGACGGAGATTAGCCGCCCGCAGACGCAGATGCACGGAGTAGGTAGATGCGTAGAGTAGAGATAGAACACTATATGCCGCAATGCAAAAAGCAATATTTTGTTAATCGCTGTAACTCGGTCAGTATTGCAGATAATCGAGATGGTTTTTTCACTAAAAACTTCTGCATACTTTTCACGACATATTATTTCGATTGAATAGGTATCTATCTTTTACAACAAAAAACTTTCTCGCGAGGTGAAAATTAAGGTGCACAAAAATGACGAGGTGTAAAAAATTAAAAATTTCTGAGGTAGTTATTTTTCGAAAGTTAATTGTGTATAGAAGTTTGCAATCTAAAATGCCTGAAGAACATTAAAAAAAAAATTAGCTTCCTAACTGTCTCCAGAACGAAAATATGACGATGTAAACTGAAATGTTCGTAGTTTTCAATTTTTCGAAATTTTACGTAAAAATGCATTTTTCAGGGCCAAGGCCGTTCCAAATGAACGGGCGCCCTCTGGATTCGGATTCAGCGGGTCATTTTACATAGAAAACGGTCTTCAAAACAAGTGTGTCCTTGACTTCGGACGACCACTTTGAATTTAAGCAAGCTGCTCCCCGACTAATAATACCTATTCATCGATTTATTAAATTTAGATACCCAGAAAGAAGACAACCAAGCAAAATGATGTTTTCCAGATTGAAATCCAATTTAATTCACTATGGGTCATTCAATAAACCTAGAAACAAAATTTATAATAAAGAAAATAGGGAAGAGGAAGAAATAAATGTTTTATCGTTGGTTGAGGCAACACCAAAAACTTCTTGTCTCGAAATCGAATCATAAGCTGGTGTTACTACATTTTTCGATTTTTTTAAAAAGTGTGGGTATTGTGGAAACACCCTATAATTACAGTAAATCAATGTGTAAACACATAAAGATGTTGGAATATTGAACTTTAAGCATTATATTCTTTTTATAATATGTTTTTAGTCATAGAAAACATTATTCGTTGATAAAAAAATACAACACATTGCCCTCATCCACATGTTTCCACGTTACCCGCACTTTAGCCAAACAGGATTTTAGGATTTAAGTCAAGAAAACGTTAGCTTATGATTCATTGAAATCCATCAATACCTTCCCTATAACTCCCTTTCCCAATACTCTGATACGCATTACACTACCTCTATGATAAGTTAAATTAAAAAATAATACCACAAACTTACCTCCAAAAACTTCACGAAAATCATGAAACAAATCGACGCACCACCATTAACTACAATGCCCGACTAATTCCTAACGCTGCGCCGTGACGAATAAGAACGAGTGTGACTGTTTACGGCAATCGCCGCTAGAGTGAAGCTCTCTGCAGTCGAAATACTTGCCGTTTCCACATTACCCTCATGTTTCCACATTTGCACCCCCTCTACCAAAATCATTGCCGTTTTTTGAAATAACAACATAAAAAAGTATGCAGTAGACTCCGCCTTTAAGGGGCCCTGTTATAAAGGACACTCGGCTATAGCGTACTTACCATAGTGGTCCGTTCAAACTCTCATAATAATAATAATAATAATTTTATTTCAATGTGAGCACATTAGGTCAAAAGAAACAAAACGTGATTTAAAATACATTGTACATATAAACAAATAACCAATCACACATGAAATTATCCACACTGTAGAGTGGAAATTCGAGAAGGTAATTCTTCAGTTTACTTTTAAAGCATCTGCAATTCAGCACTTTCCATTCAGCTGGACATCTGTTATACAGCCTTATCCCAGTCTTGAAGAAGTCAGAAATATTTAACCTACCCTCGGGAAGAAGAAGGTTACCTCTGCCACGGGTTTCATAACTCAACTGTGGCTATCTCCCCAACGGGTCAACTATGAAGTCTTCTGATGTACATTCAGAAGGATACTCAGAATATATGTAGTAGGTGCAGTCAAAATATTAATCTCTCTAAAATAAGGCTTGCAAGATGTAGTTTGTGACACATTTACGAGAGCTCGAACTGCCTTCTTCTGCTCCAAAAGGACCTCCCGAATGTGAGGCGAGTGACCCCATACCTCAATACCATAACTCATGACCGAATGGAAAAGGGCGTGATACGCCGTCTTAGCCGAAGGAAAACCTGACACTCTCAGAATTCTTCGTATGGCAAATGTTGCCTTAGCAACTCTCAAGCATAAGGACGTTAAATACTCCCTCCATGAAAGTCTTGAATCAATGAGAATTCCAAGAAATCTCACAGGAGTATCTGGCCTAATCCAACGGTCGGTGCTGAATTTGATGGTGGCTGTTTTATTTTTATTCAGCAGAAGATTATTTGCAGAGAACCAATGGCAAGCCTCAGTGAAAGCCTCATTTAAAACAGCCTCGGCTTCTCCCATATTGCAGCCCTTTGCAACAAGCGTGGTATCATCTGCATAGAGTATTGTCTCACAGCTCAACGAGACTGTCAGGTCATTAACATATATAAGGAAGAGAACTGGTCCGAGCCCTGTGGGACACCCATGGTAACAGCAGTCAAGTCACTAGTGTGGCCGTTTAAAAACACATATTGACTCCGTCCCTCCAAGTAAGATGACATCAACTTCAAAGGGGGACCTCTGAATCCGTACCAAGCCAACTTCGAAAGTAGGATCTCATGTGATGCACTATCAAAAGCCTTAGTCAGATCACAAAGCCTGGCGATACACTTTTCATTATGCTCCCATGCACTGTTTAAGAAGGAAATCAACGAGAGCATGGCATTCTTGGTGCCAGTGTTGTGCTGGAAACCAAATTGCTGCTTACAAAAATAACCATGCCCATTGAAAAAGTCCACTATCCTGGTGCGTATAACCTCCTCAAAAACTTTAGAGAATATCGGTAAAACTGAGATGGGTCGATAGTTAGAACAGTCAGATGTGGATCCTTTTTTGTATATGGGATGAACTTTTGCTACTTTCAACTTGTTTGGGAAAATTCCTTTTACCAAGCATTTATTGATAATTATTGTTAGTGGATACAAAATCCAAGGCACTGCGCATTTAATAATTTTGGAAGATAGTTCATATATATCTAGGGAACATTTGTTTTTCAGTCGGTATAGAATAGATTGAACCTCGCCTTCACATGTAGGATACATGAAGAAGGAGCTGCCGTTCACTGGATAATTGCTAACTGTCGGGTGGTGGATGTTTGAGGTGACAGCTGGCAGACCACTAGTAAAGTGCATACTAAATTCGTCACACGTAGGTCGTTGGACGTGATGTTTAATTACTTTTCGACCAGTTTCCTTATTTACTATATTCCAGATAGTCTTACACTTGTTATCAGACTTCTTAATTTGACCCAGATTGTAGCTTTTCCTTTCTAGCTGAGCTGCTCTCAAATATCTCACGACGCAATCTAATAACGTTGTCCATGTCATTCTTCAAGGGCATGCTGCTTTGCACATGCAACAGAAATCTTACTTCTTTCATAGTTCGTAGAGTACTTACTAGATGTAAGTCGGCTATGATTAGGCACTCTAGAAGTTTTCACAGGAAATGACGCCATATAGTGCTCCAAGAAAGTTCTGAGAAATCCATCGAGCATGCCATCGGGATCTCCTACTTCAAAAACTGCATCCCACGTCTCCACGGACAAACTATTCTGAAACGCCAGTATCTCATCAGATGTGAAACTTCTTGATGCTTTACATGGTAAATTTATATTTTCGTTCAGTGGTAATGCTATTGATATACAAAAAAAGTCACTGAGGCCCGCTAACACCACACTGGCATCTATAAAAAGTTTAGAGTTCACAAAAATATTATCAATACACGATCTAGAGTTGTCTGTCACGCATGTTGGATCAAAAATTGTTGGATACATATTATGTCCAGCGAACATTGCAAGCAATTTATAAGTATTATTATTTTTATTATTAAAATCAATGTTAAAATCAGCCGCCACAGCAATCTGGATGTTATTATCAAAAGTATCCTCAATATGGAGTAAGGATGAATCTAATATATTTAGGAATGTATCGAAATTTCCATTGTGAGGTCTGTAACTACTCACAACAATGAGATTAGTTTTTGGAAGAAAGACAGCAACTATTTCACAATCCTTCTTGATCGATTTATTTCGAATTGATATTAGTTCAGTTGCTACAATTTCTCTAGGTGTATAGGGAAAGAAAATGTAGCAACACGCCACCTGCTGGGCGTAATTTGTACTACTACGAAAAGTATGGTAGCCTTGATAATAGATCTTTTGACAGTATTTATCTAATAGTTTGGTAATTATTTTGCATAAATAAAATGGGAATTGCAGCGAAAAGGAGCGTTTGTAACACTACCTGATGTATAGTTAATTGTTAAAGTAAGAAAGAAAGAGAATCCAAGCTAACCTTTCACACATTTTCAAGAAAAAAAAGTGCAACTATTATTCAAACCAATTCATTGGGTTTAACAAAAAAGGTGGATAAATGTAAGGCTTGAAAGTTAAAATTAAATGGAAATGGTTCATAGTTTTTAGATGCATTGACTTTTTCCTTTTTCCAGTAGCACTGAATGTCAGTAGGGCATAATAGATACTTCAGTCAATAAATAATACCAGACCTAGAACAAGTACCTACACAAACACCAGAAACACAGAAATAAATAAAATTTCATTTGCTTTTTTATTAAATTGCATACACTTCATTTGTAGCTCATTTATAGTAAGTATATTACATAATACAACCTGGTAAACAAGAAGAGTAATGCAGCAACATGCTGTAACAATGCACCGTGAAAATGCCTAAAAGCTCTAATGAAATTAGAGTGGCATTTCATAATATTGTTCTACGAGACCGCTGTCGGCAATTCAAAAGCGAAAGTATTGCTGAATAAATCCGTATACGCATGCACCGATGAAAGAAATGAATAAGTCCCAGATGCGACCGACGTCACGCGGGAGAATGGGAATTCCGAATAGATTCTGCACGCGGCACTAACGTGACGTAGTGAAGACTGACGCCCACCTTTCCGAAATCACCAGAATGCTAGATGAATCTCTGCACACGACCCCAGCGCTGACATAGGAAATCTCGAAATAAACCGCCGGCGAAGCTCCCCTCCAAGCTTATAAAAGTAGATGCAGCAGAAGGCAGAAGCCAGTACCAGGGTATGTTCATGTTCACTCTATCCTGAAAACTCGGACGAAGTACTAGTTACGCTTGACGGCACAAAAGCGCTGATGTAGGGAGAGAGTCCACAGATATGATAAAGTATGCTCTATGTGTCAATGCGATCTCTGCCGGACTGCCGGTAACCGGTATCTGGAAATTGTTTGGTTCGTGTTTCGTGCGCCATTTGCAATTTCTTGGTTGGTGTTGGCGTGTTGTGTTTGCCAGTCGTGTAAAAGTTTGAATTCTCGCTCGTCTGTTTTCCAAGCCACTGATTAGAGAGTGTACCAAGCTTTGAGCAAATTTACTGTTGTTTTTGTGCAACATTTTTGTGAAACATTTTTTAAAACGGACTTTAAAGTGGGGTATCAAAAATGTGTTGTGAAGAAATGTGGAAACAACTCTAACGAAGTGAAAATGCACATATTTCCCTATTGTTATGAGGTTTTTATAAACTTTCGGATATAGCATTGATAATTTCAGCGCCAAAACGAATGCTCTGCAGTACAGTTCTTCGACTTGGCAAAGCAAACTTTTTTTAAGGAGTTTGTAGCCTTTATTTACTGTATAAAACAATTCTTAGTAATTTATTGTGTCAATGTTACATTTATAAAATACATAAAGTTAATTTTGAAAATATTTTTATTTCCATATATCCATATATAACATTTTACTTCTACTTAAAAGATTGTTGTATCCTTTATTACTATTTTTATGTTCTTCTAAAAGTAGCAAATACTGGATACAAAAATTTTTATAAGTATAAAATAAAAATAAATTTCATTATAACTAGGAGCTTATATTCAAATTTCCCGGCGTTTGCGATACTAGCGCTTCGTGTCATAAAGCGTAACTAAACCATTTCGTCCGGCGAAAATACAGGGAGTCGCTTATCTACATAAGTCTCTAATCTATGGCCAGTACTGGGTCGTCCGGCCATCAGCCTAGGATCAGTGCTCCCAGCATCCGGATGATGCTGGCCGCCGCATCCGAAATAGTACCTGATAGGCCGTTCTGACTTGGCCGTGTGATCAAACCGATAGTAACCGTCCTGTAAACATTTGAGTAAGTCAACTTTGAATAAATGTCCGGTGTTTACTTGCTGTTATTGTAAAAGATATCACCAATTAAACACTAACCAGTCACAAGCGGACTGGCCTATCTTGTCCGTGCTTAGTGAGTAGTAATCTGTTCGAACTCAGTAATTAGGGACCTGCACCAGTGGTGGTTAAATCGATTTCTCACTCTCGTGCTACAGTGTATATAAACGAGACGACATACCGGCAGGAATCGATTGCACCTGTTAACTGAGGGCCCCTGGTGAAATACTGAGGGAAGACTAATTATTATTTGCTTATCTCAGATAAGATAGTGGCATTCCCCACAGAGATCGCAACCTGGTTGCTGCAACGAAAAATCTTTCACCGTCTAGGAGTCGGCATAAATTATTGCTACTACGTATACTCCGAAACACCGTAAAAGTTCAGTTTTGATCATACGACGCACCTATGTACTATCAGGAATACTCCGCGAAAAACGCATTTTATATTCATGTAAATATTTTGTATCAATAGTCAGTTTTTCTTTTACCGTTTTCAAATGTATATATAGTTAAAGTAATAAAGTCTGTTTATATTTTTGTTTATTCTGCTTATTATTTCACCGATGTTTAGCAATAGTATATAATTGAATCCGCCCTTCTGCGACTAAGAGCTTAAGGGTGAAACGAATAAATCTTCCACCGACCAGACCGTACAGGCAACGCCGAAAACGTTCATAAGCGAACGTACAGATCCTACTAGATATACAGTGTGTCCCAGTAAGTAAGACCAGGGGACACAGGTGTATGTTTAGGGGCCCGAACCGAGAACGTCGTTGTATAAGTGACGTCCGAGTAGTGAAGACAAAAGTAATCGTTGCAATGCTCACGCCGTGAAGATTTTCCAGCTTTGCAACTGCATTCTTTATATGCACATCTGAACCCTCCAGAAAAAAAGAAACGTCTAGTTCAAGTGAAATAATACTGCAGACCACTCGTTTTTAAACACAAAGCATAAATAACACACAGAACACTATTTCAGTTTCTAACCTCTAATGCCGCATAAAATTATATCATCGGCATTTAAAACTGCTTGTACGTCTATTGTGCAACGAGAAGTAGAGCTTACCTCCAAATAATTGAACAAATAACCAATTCTTAACACGAAATCCATTTTGGGAAGAAGATTGTAGCAAGTAAATTATGACAAGAAAAGCAAGTTGTTTACATAACATACTTCTCTTCGCCGCCATTACAGCCGCGATTACAGCGCCTCTATAGTTCATTTTTTTCCCTATAGATTCCTACACCGCCATGTATGTATGATCTTCTAACAAAAGAAGCAGCAGTAACATATTCATCAATATTGTACAATGATTCGTTAAGGTCAGTCAACCAGTGCTCCACAACACAGACTATCCCAGCCTTTTCATCCACCAATAATAAGTTCAATGCCTCCAGCTTGTTTATAAGGCACTGAATGTTTACATGAAGAATCTTTAGGTGCCGTAGATCTTCAGTATGTTTGCTATCAATTTTTAGGCTGCTGACATCTGGGTGACCTGCCGAGGGACAAGTATCTGCCCAAGATGGAGTAAAAAACGGTTGATGCAGGTTCCCTTGGGCAATATCGTGAAATCTTGAATTGCTGCTAGTTCTTCAACAGGAACAGATATTTTAAAAGAAGAATATTCCTTAGGGTATTTAGATTTTAATTGTTCACCGAGTTGTTCACAGATCACATTCTGGAAGTTTTTAGATTTTAAGTAGTTTTTGAGCTGATTGACACTTAAGGATGGATCAAGTTTATAAACATGTAGGTAGGTGTCCATGTTTTTGAGCACCTTTAATTGTCAGGTCCTCCGCTATCCCTTTTACTAATGGGGGTCTGGGTCTCTTACATTTTCCATGCATTGTTAGTACATTTCTATCTGTATCCTTCCCTGCTTTTGCACTATTCAATCCAACGTTTTGGGGTTTGTTCACTGTTTGTGCTTACTTTAATGCTTCACTTGCTTCGTTGGCAGTTTTTTTTCCTGGATTTTTATGCCTTTTACTTACTGTTAGCCAATGACCTTCCTTATCTTTGGAGGTGTTACGGAAATTTCCATCATCATTGGGTGTATTCAAATTAATTATATTTAACATGGTTTTTTCCTGGACTTTCACAAGTTCCTCGTATGTATTTTTCTTAGTAATACTAGAATAGGTGTCTACTTTATCCTCATTGTGACAGATTCCTTCAGCATTTAGCTCCTTGGATATGGAGTTGGCCTTTGACATCTGTGTTTTGGTAGAAAAAACATTGAATGGTATTTTATTTTTGAGGACTGGTTCCCTCTCTTGCTGTTCCTGAGGCCAATAGAAAATTTTTTGTTATAACAGACACTTCGGATATAACAGACAAATTTAAGCGCCCCCCTACTGGATATCACCGTTTATAACGGACACGAAGACTTGTCTGGACTAGTCCGTAACGCGAATTCACTGGCGGGGTTAGATTATAATTACATAGTGGCAGAGCCATGCAGCGTGCAGTTCTATTTCAGTTTTTAAATCGTGATTATGTATTTACTCATCCATACAATATTTTTGTCTATTTTTGAGAATTGATATTTCTGTTAATCTTTTTAGGAGTTTATACAAACATAAATATTTGAGTTAATAAACGTTTTTCTAATTATCTTAATTTTTTCCCAAACAGTATACGTATAAAGGACACCGGTTATAAGAGAATCAAATAAGGTTCCCTAGAGAGTCCGTTATAAGCGGAGTCTACTGTATATATTTTGATAGCTTGAAAAAAACCTTTCGAACTGGATCAAAGCATAGGCTGTGGTTTCCATTTGAAAAATTTAACTTTATGTCATAACTCAAAAAATATGCTCCCTAGAAAAAACTACGTACGCCACTGAATTCCTTGGAGAAAGTTCTATCAGAGTCAATCATAACAGTTTTAGTCTACGTAGTACAAAAATAATTGGAGAGAATTTTTCATCATCATAAGGTTCTCAGTCCGAAGACTGGTTGGACGCGTACCTCCATTCTTTTCTATCCTGAGCTAACCTACGCATTTCCCTAAAAGTAGAACATCCTACATCCCTAACTATTTGAGAGCAGTAGTCTAATCTAGGCCTACCCCTACCTCTTTTTATTCCTATCTCTGACTCTAGTATGTCACGAACTATTCCTTCGTGTCTTAGAAGGTGTCCTACCATCCTATCTCTCCTACTCTTTATTGTTTTCCATACCTTTCGCTTTTCCCCAACTCTTTCTAATACTTCCCTATTGCTAACCTTATCTATCCACGGTATCTTCATCATGCGTCTGTAGCACCACATTTCAAACGCTTCTACTCTTTTTCTATCCGCTTCTCCTATTGTCCAAGTTTCGCACCCGTATAATGCCGTACTCCATACATACGACGTTAAGAGTCTCTTCCTAGTCTCTATATTAACCGTTCTCGAGCATAACAGTTGTTTCTTTTTGTTAAACGCAACTCGGCCCTGCGCCATTCTTTGTTTTATATCTTTAGTGCTCCTACCGTCTTGAGTTATTTTACTTCCTAAGTAGCAGAAATCCGCGACCTCCTCTATCTTCTCATTTCCAATTTGTATTTCCATTTTAGTTCTATTTTCACATCCCCTACATACCAAAATTTTAGTTTTCTTTTTATTGATTTTCATGCCGAAGCCCTGTGTCAAAACTGCTTCCATTTCATTCAGAGCCGCTCCTAATTCTTCTTTGCTAGATGCTAACACTGCTATATCATCCGCAAATCTGAGCATGTTAATAGTTTGGCCCTGTACATTGATCCCTGATGCTGTTCTTTCCTTAACAATATTAATCGCATCTTCGATATATAAGTTGAAAACTAGAGGTGACAATGCACATCCCTGTCTCACTCCCTTCCGGATATCTACTTCCCTTTGTTCCTGCTCACATTCTATAACTGCCTTTTGCTCTTTGTAGAGATTATGTATTATTCTTCTGTCCCTGTATTTCATCCCTACCTTTCTCAGCACTTCAAACATCTTCCCCCATTTTACGTTGTCGAAGGCTTTTTCTAAATCTACAAATCCTATATAGACGCTCTTTCTCTTTTCTATCGTTTTTTCTATAATTACTCGTAAAGCTAGAATGGCCTCGTGCGTTCCTCTATTTCGTCTAAATCCGAACTGATCTTCTCCTAATATTTCTTCCGCCTTTTTCTCCATCCTTCTTTGCACAATTCTAGTTAAAATTTTTGACGCATGGGAAGTTAAACTGATAGTTCTAAAATTTTCGCATCTATCCGCGCCTTTTCTTTTTGGCAAAGCTACTATGATGTTCCGTTTGTAATCTTCTGGAATCTCGCCTGTCAGGTATATGTGACTAACTAGTTTAAATAAACGATCTATTACCTCTTGACCTGCGCACTTTAAGATTTCTGCCTGCAAGCCATCTATACCTGGTGCTTTATTATTCCTTAAACTTTTTAGTGCTATCTCAAACTCTTCTCTCATTATAGGACTCCCTAGGTTATCCCCCTCTACACTGCTTTCGCTTTCTAATATATCTTGCACTTCCTGTCCCGCATATAAGTTTCCTAAATATTCTTTCCACCTATCTGCCTTCTCCCCACTTCCGATTAGGATATCTCCTGCCTCATTTCTAATGTTTTTGGTACTAGATCCAATTTCTCTAAAATTTCTCCTAATTATTTTATATGCTTCATCAGTCTTTCCTACTTCGAATTTATCTTCCACTTCTTTGCATTTATTATCGATCCATTGCTCTTTCGCTTTCCTACATTCCCGAATAATTTCCCACTTGATCGCCTTATATCTTTGTTTCCCTGTTTCATCTAACCTATTTTTATATTTTCGCCTTTCCTCTATTAGACTCACAATATGTTTTGTTATCCAGGGTTTCCTACTTTCATTCTGTTTATGACCCAAAATATCCCTAGCTGAGGAAACTAAACTATTTTTAATGCAATTCCATTCTGCCTCTATGTTCCTAACAATATTTCCACCCGTGCCCTTTAGTGCTTCGTTTGTCTTTTTCTCGAACTTATTGCGCATATCATCATCTTTTAGTTTCTCTGGGTCAAGATACCTTCTTCCGCTTCTTTTTTTCAAAATCTTAAATTTAAGATTGGCTTTCATAACGACTATGTTGTGATCACTATCTATATCTGCTCCTGGATAACTTCTACAATCCCTAACTTGATTTCTAAATCTTTGCCTAACGAGAATGTAATCTATTTGATATCTCCCTAGGTCTCCTGGCACCTTCCACGTGTAGCGTCTCCTAACATGATGGTGAAATAGAGTGTTCGCGACCGTTAAGTTATTTTTATCGCAGAACTCTATCAGTCTAACTCCCCTATCGTTCCTATTGCCTAATCCAAAGGGGCCAACTATTCCGCCCTCTCGCCCTGTGCCTACGACTGCATTGAAATCTCCTGTAATTATTAAATTTTCGTGCCCTCTCACAAAATCTAGCACATACTCAATATCACTATAAACTGCCTCTACGGCCTCATCACTGTAGTTAGAAGTGGGCATATATACCTGTATTATTACTGTTTTTACAGGTTTCGAATCTAACCTAACCATAACTACCCTGTCACTTTGCTGTAAGAAATTTTCTACACTCTGTCCTACTTTTTTCCGCATAACAATTCCTACTCCCGAATTTCCTCCTACAGATCCTGTGTGTATTACTCTAAAATCTCCGCTCCAGAAGTCTCCAGCTTCTGGCCATCGCACTTCACTGATACCTATTACGTCTAATGCTAACCTATCCATCTCAATTTTCAAATTCTCTAACTTCCCTACTTGTTTCATGCTTCTAACATTCCACGCTCCGACTCGTGAGATGTTACACTTATCATTTCTGATGACTCCCCCCGAAGCAGTCCCCGCCCGGAGATCCGAATGTGGGACTATTTTACCTCCGGAATATTTTACTCCAGAAGGTGCCATCATCATAAATTAAAGTACGCTGTACTAGGGATAAAATAATGTGGTGGTTTCCCGTTGCCTTCCACATCGCAGTAGTGTGTATCACAGTGCCATACCAACCCTCACGATCTCTGCCACTATGATTACTGAAAGAGCTGCTGCCCCCTTCCAGGGACTTGATTTAGTCTGGCTTCTCAAATAAAAACCCCTCCAATATGGTTAAACCTATGGTTCGGCTCTTTATATCATTGAAGCGCGCAAGCCATCCCACCCGTCCCAGTATTACTAGAACTGCGTCAAGGTACAAGTCCTTTGGGATAGAGAGAATTTTTGAAAGTCTATAAAAATCAACATTATTTTTTTTCTCAAAAATTAAAAACGATATCCAAATTCTGGTTTCGGCATTCTATTATACTTAAAAAAGTAGCTCAGGTTCGCGAAAACCCCAAGGCTCTATCTCTGCTGCTTCTATGAGAAACCCCCAAATCACAACGAAAATAGGGCACCTGTACATACATTCATATTGTTCATATTCAAGAAAATTTGTTAAGAGTTTTTGGCAAGAGTTTCAGTGCGGTTCACACTTCAAAAATTTGAAACAATAGATTTAAGTCGTTTGTGTTATTTTACAGATTTTCTGGTTTGATAAATCTTTAGTGTGATCGATACGTATTGGGGATCGATACGCATATATGTACCATTCCACCACCTGATCATCGTAAACTACTACCGCATTTGTGGAGACGTTAACTTTCATACAGAAAAACTATCTTCAGTGATGGACTTTATTTTTGAGCAATACGACCTACAACTGAACGTTATTCTAACAGGAGATTTCAATGTTAACTTCCTTGCACAGAGTAGGGAATCCGAAGAAATTAGCAACTGCCTTCTGAGTTACGGCCTAACTAAGACAATCTTTAGCCCTACCCGCACCCACTACAATGGTACTAAAACGGGAATTGACAATATCTTTACTAATCTCGATGTTTTTCAAGCTTCAGTTCGGCCATCTGTTATATCAGATCACGATGCAGTGATCTTGGAATTTGATGTCCCCCAACAACCAAATGAGCCTACCTACCGCCGAGACTACTCGACCTACAACATTAAAAATCTCAAACAAGCTCTAGACAATTCATGTTGGTTGACTTTATATACAACAAAAGAGGCGGCAGAGAAGTTAGATCATTTTCTGTCCACCTTTTTGGAGCACATGAACAACTATATACCAGTACTAAAATCAAAAAGGAATCGTAGTCCTAAGAAAGTTAAAAAATCTTCTAAATTAACTCAAATCAAGGAAACTCTTGATCTCATTCTGGACGCCCATAGATCAACTGGAGATACCGAGATATGGAACATCTTCCGTAGCTACAAACAATTCTATTTAGACACTGCAAGAAAAGAAAAACAATCTAGCAACATTAATCATATTGAACGGGCTAAAAACAAACAAAAAGCTGTATGGAGCATTATCAACAGTGAAACGGGAAGAAATCAGAAATCCAATGAAAATCTGGTTGAACCCACAGCTATAGCAGCAGACTTGAAAAGCAATTTACATATAGATAACTCCATCGCTATAAACGCCCTCCACAAGGTCAAAGTTAACGGATCATCAATGTTTTTTAGTCCAGTCAGTGAAGACGATATCATAAAATACTTCAATCGATTAAAAACTTCATTTGCTCGAGATGTATATGGCATAGACTCATGTTTAATTAAGAAAATGGCCCATGAGCTAGCAACCCCCATGACAGATATTATCAATAGCTGCATACAACAAGGAGTCTTTCCAGATAAGATGAAAATAGCAAAAGTTACTCATGTACATAAAAATGGAAACTTTCAAGATGTTAACAACTCCAGACCCATATCCATATTGCCAATATTCTCTAAAATTCTTGAAATGACTATTTCTGACCAACTTTCAGCATTTATTCTTCAGAATAACTATTTTACGGACAGACAGTTTGGTTTTCGTACCAACACCAACACTACTATGGCAATCTTAGACTTGATGAAATACATCTCATCTGCTCTGGAAGAAAAGAAGCATTGCACTGCTTTACTATGTGATTTAAGCAAAGCTTTCGATTGTATGTCACACTCTCTATGTTTGGAAAAACTGGAGTACTATGGTATTCGAGGAATAGCTTTACAGCTGCTAAAATCCTTCATCATTGACAGAAGACAAATAATATCACTTGCATCGTCTAACAGCAAACCCACTGAACTGCTACATGGAGTAGCCCAGGGCTCGATTCTTGGACCGCTTATATTCATCCTTTACGTAAATGATCTCCCTCTCTTCTTAAATAGTTACTGCATACTCTTTGCTGATGATACTACAATCCTTGAGGACGATGCAGACATTGCTAATCTCTACCTCGAAAATACTTGTACACTTGAGACTGCCAAAGAATGGTTTGCAGCGAATGAGCTTTGTCTCAACGAAACCAAAACAAGATCTATAATCTTAACATCGTCTAGAACAGCCCACTAAAGGGACTCTGCGAAATTGCTTGGTGTACACTTAGATACTCGAATTACATGGAAGGAACATATTGAATCTATAGCAACAAAACTTTCTAATGCCATTTACGCCATCAGAAGGATAAAAAGTATCATCAATGAAGAGGCAGCGCTAAACGCTTACTATGCTTTATTCCACTCAGTCGCATCTTACGCAATAGAAGTATGGGGAAACTCAACTCACGCAAATAAGATACTAATACTACAAAAATCGGCAATTCGCGCTATAACTGGAGCCCCCAGACTAACTCATTGTAAGCCTCTCTTCCTCAAGTATGGTATACTGACAGTACCTTCGATGTACAACTTAAGATCACTAACAAACACCAAGAAAACATCCAGTACGTATGATAAAAGGAGTGATATATTCAATCATATACTCGATCTGCCCAAAACTTGCTCTACCCATATAAAAGGCTACGAATGCTAGATAGAAATAAGGATTTCCAGATGTTCAATAGAATTCCTATCACTGCCAGAAATATTCCAACCAAACAATTCTGCTCCTGGATGAAGTGTTTACTCAAAAAGAACCCACTTTATAGTGTTGAAGAATTCACCAAAATTGTATTCTGATACTAAATATAATTAATGAACTGTTGATATATTTGACTTGATTGTATCATTACTATTCAATAAAGATGAATTATGAATTATTATGAATCGAGTTGTATAAAATTGATAAATTATTTGTCTGATAATTGTTTAAAAGAATTTTATTTAGACATAATGTCCAGGAGGCCTATTCTAAATAATAATTTCGACTCGAAATCTTTTCAAGTCGAAATAATCGCGTCGAAATGCGACGTTTTCCATCTATCGGATTCCTTCCGAAACGGTACATGACGTCATTACTTTTCGATTCGTCGAAATGCGGTTTCGAGTCAAACTGCGTGTCGAATTCAAAATTTCGAGTCGAGTTACGTGTGGCTGGGTTGTAGGTTATGAAATTGTATTATTTATGAAGACAACACGGTTTATGTATGTATGCTTCAATTTACCTGCCTCCATCTTTCCCCACAAGTAAAACAAACTCAAATATATACTATATTTCTTCAAAATAATTAGAATATGACATACGTATCTGTGGAGATGACAATAATTTAAATATGTATCGCCAAACGACCAAACCGGACTGTCATCAGTGTGGTCAGGAACAAAATGTGCTTTTCGACTCGAAATTACGTTACATCGTTTCGATTACTTTTGTCGAAATGAATTAGAATAGGTCTCCTCCTGGGCAGTTCTCTTGGATACAGTAACTCAAATGTACTTTCCAGTAGTTCAGCTACACCAATTCAATATTCAATAAATTCTGAATGTCTTCGGTAGTTCGGTAGAATGGTTTAGTACGGGAATATTTCGAGAAATCCTGTACAAAATTGAAGAAAATAAAACGTATTTATTAAAAAAAAAAAAGAAATAACAACAGCAACAAGCAAAACGCACAGAAAATACACAATAAAAATCGAAAGTCCCCCACTTTTATGATGTAAAATTTCGTATACAACAAAAGTTTTTTTACATATGAATTACTAAAACATTATATATTAAACACTTAAAATATATAAACACTAGATGTAAATATTAAAGCTACGCAATATACAAGTAAATGTGAATAAATTACAAAAAACTATCGTATCACTTAGGTATTAAATATTTTACTTATGTGCAAATTATTAAATTTGAAAATTACACACATCAGTATCTGAATTGCCCCTTTTTCGCCCTTCCATTGTGGTAAACTTTCAACGGAGTGTAACTACTATTTCCATTCAAACCTAAAAAGAATCAAAAATAAATACAAATATAAAAAAGCAAAAATAAATTATATTACTTTGAACTATGGCAGGAGAAGGAGAAGGCGGCAAATGTAGAGGAGCTGCACATCTTGGTTTCAAGTAAAAATGGTACAACAAGAAATATGCAACTGCAATAACAGCCGCGCTTATCGCGAAATAAGAATATATTTCTCTCAGATCTGCTGGTCTTCCTGTGTATCCTATTCCACCTAATAGAGAGCCTACGAATCGACCTAAACAGAAAAAACAGTCGGTTCAGAACCCCCATTAACTCACTACTGAAATGGATTTACCTAAACAAAAATGAGCAACAACTGGCAGTGCTTGTCCACAAGCGGTAAATTTTCTTGGAATCAAATGCCTCAAATAAGTAACGGCAGTAACCCACATCAGATGAAGCGTAAATATCTCCAAAATTTCAACAACGAGCAGCACGTCCGGAGTTTCGATAAAATACAACCCTGCAAGAAAATAAATCGTTAAATCAAGTTGGTATGGTATAATCACAGCACGGAATACAACCAGAATAATATCTCTGTCGGCAGCTTTGATCTTTTACGGCCGATTTCAGAGGATAGCCGCCATTACCTTGGGTGACAGAAATGAAACATATCACCTGCGCTTTATAATGGAAGCAGGATAATAATAATAATAATAATACTTCTTTATTTCAAATAATTCCATATACATGTGACAAAAAATAATACACACATACAGTCACTAAGTGAAATGACGTCAACACTACATCTGCATAATCTACCACTTTGCCTCAAGATATTCCTTGAGACTGTAAGGCTCCAGATTTATGAGAATTTTTCTGGTTTGGCATCCAAACATTTTTCGATTCTCTATCATCTTAATATTTTTTGGTAATTTATTAAAAAATTTTATACATGCATATGATGGACTCCTCTCAGTCAATGACAGCCTGTGAGTAGGAAAACTCAGATCCACAGTTCGAGTATCATAGGAACAATTTGTGTTGTTAATGGTGAATCTCTCTTTGTGTTTATGTTGAAACATTAAACATTCATACACATACAAAGCATAAATTGTGAAGATGCTATTTCTTCTGAAAACGTTCCTGCAACTTTCTCCATGCTTCATACTGTGCATGATTCTGATAGTTCTTTTTTGAACAACAAAAGCCTTCTCCAAGTCCTGGCCTACACCCCAGAAAATGATTCCATACCTTACAATAGACTCAAAATTTGCATAATATACAACCTTCAACATCTTCCTGTCCATATACTTTGAGATTGTTCTTATTGCAAAACAGGCCTTACCTAATTTTCCCACCACGTACTCAGTGTGTTTACGCCATGACAAAAACTCATCAATAAACACCCCTAAGAATTTTGTGTACTCTACAATCTCAAATGATTCCGAGCCTACATCAATGCTCTCAGGTTTCTCTTTCCTGTACTTGTTTGTAGTAAAAACTACCATCTTAGTTTTGTCTTTATTTAATATTAGTTTGTTCCCATCAAACCATCTCTTCGTACAGCCGAATGCATCACTCACCCTTTCAGTTAGTTCATTTACATCTTTGGCTCCCACTACCAAATTTGTATCGTCTGCAAAATTTACAATTTTGTATTCACTGGCTGATGTTATTTTGGTTAGATCATTCAAGAATACTATAAACAAAATCGGTCCGATCACACTACCTTGAGCGATCCCCATAGAACTTTCCAGGATATCATATTTTATGATTTCTTTGTTTTTAATTATTTCCACTCTTTGCTTTCTATTAGAGAGATATGATCGCAACCAATCATTCGCATGTCCTCGCACTCCATAATGCTCCAGTTTCTCCAGAAGATTCTCTGAGAACATTTCATCATCATGAAAAAAACTTAACAGCCTTGCACACACAGCTAACTCAAAGATTCTAGAGAAACTGGGAAGCAAACTAATTGGTCTATAGTTCTCAAACTGATTTTGGTCGCCTTTTTTAAATAATGGTTTGATACGAGCCAGCTTTAACTGATCAGGGAATATCACTTGTTTAAAGGAATTATTTAATAAGTAGGATAAAATAGAACTAGTTTCACCTATCGACATTTTTACAATGCTTATGGGTATTTCATCGTTACCACTACTAAATTTATTTTTTAGAGAAGTCGCCAAAGTTAGAATTTCTTCAGGTGTTGTAGGTCGCAACCACATGGATCTGTTATTTCTATTAATATTCGAGCAAGTAAAAGGCACATGTGGTAGTTTTGTTAATAAATCAATTACATTTTCATTAAAATATTTGTTAAACTTATTTGCTATGTCTTTGGGGTTAGTTAGGATAGAAGGTGAGTCGGTCACCCAGCATAATGGCTGCCGCGATGCTTACAAGAATTGCGCGCACTTTTTCCAAAACAGCATGACATTTTATTCTGGGTGTATTCTGTGACCACAGTATTCAGTAGTTTTGTAGTTTCATATCTATCGAGTAGTTTCAGTGGTGCTAGTGTTGCAGTTCAAGTTTTGTTTTTTATTTTTATACAAATTGCGTAGCCGTGTGCGTACTGATTTATATAACATTGAACACCCCTATCTTTGTTCTCACGCCTTACGCGCCAGTACCGAGCGATCGTGTCATGCTGTGAATTTGGAGATTGGTTCACGATCGGCGAATATTGGATGCGCGTAGCAATAACATGTAGCACTCTGTAACAAATCTAAGTCTGGTTCACGATCGGCGAATATTGGATGCACGTAGCAGTAGCATGTAGCGCTCTGTAACAAATCTGAGTCACGGAGATCAAAGTGGAATTACTGTATTCTGTGGTATAACTGAAAGTTGGCTACTTCACTAGTGGCTACGTGTCAACGGTCAATGTAATTCTAACGAGGAAAGTGCACAATGCACAAATCTTAAATGGCAAGAACTTTGCATTACTTATATTGATTTACAGTGCTTTTGCAATTAATCACAGACTATTGGATATAATATTGAGCACCTTTATTTTTGTCCTCATGCCTCGCGCACCAGTACCGAGCGATCATGTCGTGCTGTGAATTTGGAGTTCGGTTCATGATCAGCGGATATTGGACGCGCGTAGCAGTAGCATGTAGCACTGTAACAAATCTCAGTCACGGAGATCAAAGTGCTGACGGCACAGTGGAATTACAGACTAGTGGATATCAATTAATAGGTGTTTGTACGCACCACAGCACCACTAGTCATGGCGGTCAGGCGTGGATCTACATTTTAGTCAATGCGTGAGCGAGAGATCTAGATGACAAGTAACAGCAATCTAAATTCTCCAAAGCGCGCCAAGGAATAGTACACTTCTGGAGAGAAATAAATCTAATATTCTACTAGTTTTAAGTGATTTTTTAAAAATAATTAGTACCTATTATAGTGTGTAAGGTAGTGATACGTAATGATTGCAATTTATATTTTAATGCGGGGTTTTATGTTGAAGTGAATAGAACAATGACATAGAAAAGTACCTGGTAGAGACAAAATTTTAACAGTTTGTGATGGGGTGTGTGTCAGTTTGCACAGAATTGAAGGAACATCTTGATGCAGATTCCGACTTCATGGCCAAAATTATATCTGGAGATGAAAGTTGGGTGTATGGCTATGACCCTGAGATGAAAATTCAGAGTTCCCAATGGAAAACGAGTGGCTCTCCTCGCCCTAAGAAGGCACGTCAGTCAAAGTCGAACGTCAAGGTCATGTTCATAGGTTTTTTTTGATAGTGAGGGCATAGTGCGATCAGAGTTCGTTCCAAGGGGAACTGTAAACTCCGAATATTACAAGGGCGTACTGGAACGTTTACGTAACGATGTATGGAGAAAGACCAGAAAAATGGGCCAGTGGCTTTCTCCTTCACCAATGACAACGCACCGTGCTACACTTCGCTTCTGATCTGCGAATTTTTGGCTGGAAAAAATGTTCTTGTCTGTCCACATCCGCCTTACTCTCCGGATCTAGCACCATGAGACTTCTGGCTCTTCCTAAAAATAAAAACCGTGCTAAAAGGAAAACGTTTTGACACCATTTGACATCGAGAGAGCCACGACAGAGCAGCTGAAGGCCAGTCCGACAGAAGCTTTCCAGAAATGCTTCGAAACATGGAATCGACGTTGGGATAAGTGCATCGCTAGCCAAGGAGAGTACTTTGAAGATTAATTCAAATTTGATGAAAGCTTATTACTAGAAAAAGAGATGTCACTAGTTATGCATGTTCAATTTGATTGTCCCTCCTTTGCACAGACTATCCCAATGCAATTTAGTGAGACGACACTTAAATTATTCTTTATAGCTAGAGTTCGATACGACAACTATTGTGCGACTCTTGAACGACTGTTCTTGTGGGTCTCTTCTGAACGACTGTTTCTATACTATTCTCATGAACGACTGCGTTCAACTAACTCCTTGTCTGGCTTCACAGCGCGCTTGTGTTACGGCACGGGCACTCAGTCACCAGAATAGGAGGGTTCGGAAGTAAGGAATTATTTTAAGGGACCAAACATACCGGCCACCAAAATCACCAAAATTAGTTATTTTCACAAAATGAAAGGTAATTCCGAATTATAAACGAAACGAATCGGAAACTAACGAAGATTAGCAAACTATAAAATATTATGCGTGGATTTCCGTGATGCACGGCTTCACCACACGGCATTGTTTACGAGTGAAAATTCGGTATTCGGTTGTTGAATAAATTTGTGAAAAATAGTTGAACTGGGCAATTAAGAGTAAGAGTGTTTTGATAATAATAATAAGTGAATGTGATTGGAAATCGTCAGATATTTAACCAAGTTAGGCGAAGTAAATAGTCGCGAGAAAAACGATATCGGCCAGACAGCTGAGCCAGTCGCGCGCGCGCGCGATCGCTGTTGCGGAACAGGTTTTGACGGTCTAAGGACAGTGGCGTAGATAATAACGGGTCGGACTAAATTAACTAAATAAAAAACGGGCATTTGTTAGCAAATGAGTGATACAAATATTAACGAAAGTGAAGAAACGACAAACAGGAAAAGAGATAGAGAAGAAGACTCTCCTAGCCAAGAAAATATTTTTAGAAAAAGTAAATTGGTGGCCAGATCACCAACAGAGAAAGAAATTGGTGATAAACAAATAGTGAAAATACATAAAATGTATGAAATAAAAGCAATGATGCAGCAAATGACAAAAGAAATAAAGAATGAAATTAACATAAGCAATGCTGCTATGCTAAAAACCTGGAAGGAGGAATTTACAAATGAGATCATGGCAATTAAAGAAGAACTGAAACATAATAACGAACAGTTCCAAAAACAAAGAGAAGAATTCCAAAGAGAACGAGAGGAATGGGAAAGAATTCGAAAGGGTTTGGAAACAAGGATTACTGAGACGGAATCTAGAATGGAACATTTTGAGAGGGACAAGAGGAGAAACAATATAGTAGTTTCAGGAATAGAAATAAATGGGAAAAGTAGCAGTGAAATTAAGGAAAGTATTAGCAAATATATTGCAAAGGAACTGGAAGTGGAGCCTAAAATTAAGAGTGCTTACAAGATAGGAGAAAACATGTGTGTTGCAGAGTTGGAAGACCGAGAAAACAAAATGGACATTATAAAAAATAAGACAAGGTTAATTGGAAAGAGAATATATATAAATGATGATCTCACAAGGCGAGAAAGGAAGATACAAGCAGAGATAAGAAACATAGCTAAAGAGGAAAAGACCAGAGGAAAAAATGTGAAGATTGGATATAAGAAGATGACGGTTGATGGAAGGGTGTACATGTGGAATGAAGAAGGACAGGAGCTGCAGGAAAAAAGGGTACAACCATCGGCAACAAAAAACTAATTGATAATGAAAGACAGACAAAATGCAAGATGAACCGGCAAGTGAAAGGAAAAGAGATGGGAATAGTTAAGAAAGCAACAATCTGGAAATTGGCAACATGGAACGTAAGAGGCATAAAAGAAAAGACAGAGGAACTGGTGTATGAATTGGAAGAGTGTAACATAGACATACTAACTGTGACGGAAACTAAGAAGAAGGGACAAGGTGAGGAGGTACTGAAAAATGGACATTTACTAATATACGGAGGAGTAGCACTAGAGAAACGAGCGGCAGCAGGGGTAGGATTTATCATCGATAAAAATTTAGTGAAAGATATAAACAAATGGGAATCACATTCTGATAGAATATTAACGGTTGAAATGGCAGAAGGAAGAGGAAAAACGGTAACAATTATGGCTGTGTACGGGCCAAGTGAAGATGCAGCTGTCAAGAATAAAGACGAATTCTGGGAAAAACTTAATTTAGTGACTGAAAATAGTAGGGGAAAACTATATATATGTGGCGATTTTAATGCAAGAGTGGGAAAAAATGAGACAGGTACAGGCGTATTAGGCAGGCATGGAGAAGAAAAAATAACTGATAATGGAAAAAGGCTGTTAGAATATTGTATGTTAAATGATTTAATGATTGCTAATACCTTCTACGAGCACAAAGATATACACAAAATTACAAGACAAGGTAAGGAGAGAAACGGAGGGTCAATAATCGATTATATATTGGTTGAAAGAAATAATCGAAGAGAACTAAAGGATGTGAGAGTTAGAAGGGGACCTGAAATAGGCAGTGATCACTATATGTTGGTGGCTAAAATGCGAAAAGAAAATTACCAGATAATAGATGAAGGGCAACAGTGTAACAAAGTAGGGGACTATGAATCTATAAAAACGTATCGATTAAAGGACGAAGAAACAGCCAGACTATATGAAGAGGCGGTGAAAAGAAAAACTGAAGAGAAACAAGCAAAAACAGGGGCAAAGGACGTGGAACAATTGTGGCAAAACTATAAACAAATTATCATGGAAGCAGCTAAAGAAGTATGTGGGGGTGATAAAAGTTAAAAATGGAAAGAAACTAACGGCATGGTGGAATGAAGATGTAAAACAACAGATCAAATTGAAAAAGGAGATGTGGAAGACGTATTTGCAGAATGAAACCGATAACAATTATATAGCATATAGAGAACAGAGAAAAAAGGTAAAAGTATTGGTAAGAAAGGAAAAGGAGAAATGCTGGAAGGAATTCGGTGAAAAAATGGAAGCCAATAAGAAAGAAAATCAAAAACTTTTCTATAAGACACTAAAGACCATTAGGAAGGTCAAGCATATACAGAACAAAACCATAAAAGATAAGAATAACGAAATAATCACGGAAGAAGAACAAGTAATGGAGAGATGGAGGGAATATTTTCAAGAACTTTTAAGTGAACCACAGTGCCAAATGGAAAAAGTAAGAGAAATTGATAAACCTACCCAAAAAGGCAGAGAATTAGAAGATAGTGAGGAAGGCGAAATCACGATGGAAGAAATAATGGAAGCAATAAAACTGGCCAAAAATGGAAAAGCACCAGGGCATGATAAGATTAGTACTGAAATGATTAAAAGAGCAGGATTAGAAGGCACAGAGCTATTTTGGGAAATCTGTAATAGAGCATGGCGCGACGGAAAAGTTCCTGAAGATTGGCTCACAGGAATAATTTATTGTACCAATACACAAAAAGGGAGATAAGAAAGATTGCAACAACTACAGAGGAATCACACTACTAAGTGCAGCTATCAAGATATATGAGAGAGTACTGGAGAAAAGGTTAAGAACAACTATAGAAACTACGCTGGAGGAAGCACAGAGTGGATTTAGAAAAGGAAGAAGTGTTCAGGACCATATTTTCACCATAAAACAAATAATAAGAAAAACACTCACGAGCAATAATAAGGCATTCTTTGCATTCGTGGATATGGAAAAGGCATTTGACCGAGTTCAGAGACAAGAGATATGGAATATTTTAGAAAGTAGAGGAATAAACTGCAAACTTATACAAGCCATCAAGAGTCTCTATAGTGGAAATGTAGCATATGTAGTGTCTCAGAATATGAAATCCAAAACATTTAAAATAAGGGAAGGTTTAAGACAAGGCGGAGTCATGAGCCCGGTATTATTCACGATATTCCTCGACGAAATAATGAAAGAGTGTCGTCCAAGATTACAGAAATTAAATGTAGGGTATAGAAATTTAGAAAGGATAGATATTACAGAATGTGCTTTTGCAGATGATATAGTGATAATGGCCGGAAGTAACAAAAGCTTACAAAATAATGTAAATGTCTGGAATGAAATACTTGACAGACACGGTATGAAGATAAATAAAAAGAAAACAAAAGTGATGGTAGTAGCTAGGGAGCCAGAGACAGTGAACATCAGAATAGATGAAGAAAATATTGAGCAAGTAGCAGATTTTAAATACCTAGGAGTGCTAATTCAATACAATGGAAAACAGAATGGTGACATAAATGAAAGAGTAGAAAAGACAGTTAAAGTATACCATGCAATGAATAAAAGTTTTATAAGGAAGAAGGAGATATCCAATGAGACGAAAATGGCAATTTTTAAGACTATCTACAGGCCAGTATTAACATTCGGGTGTGAGACATGGGTAATTGACAGAACAATGAAAAGTAAAGTACAGGCGACCGAAATGAAATTTTTGAGAGGAGTGAAAGGAATAACTAGAATTGATAGAGTAAGGAATGAAGAAGTAAGAGCGGATCTGGGAATAGAGTCTATATTGGAATACATAGAAACGAAACAACTGGGATGGTGGGGGCATATGCAAAGAATGGTGGGCGAGAGAATAGTCAAAAGAATATGGGAAGCTAGGGTGCGAACAAGGAGAGGAAGAGGAAGACCACAAGATGAATGGGATAATGTAGCAATAGCAACGATAAAGAAGAAAAACAAAACACTACAAGAAGCGAAGCTTTTAGCACAAGACAGAAAGCAATGGAAGAAATTTGTAAATAGTGCTGGTGTGTAAAAGACAATAACCCCGACACTGAAAGGTACAAGGGGATAAAGACTATATATATATATAAAATATTATTTTATGCAACGTTAATGATTTGGCCAACGGACTACTATGCAGGTAGCTGGCGCAATTTGACCAAGTGACGAGAAATAGGCCCACGTGCCCTTTGGACGGTACCAACACGTGCAATTCTGTCTCTACCACGATTTAAACAGACGATTCTACCGAATCTTCAATGGAGAGGTGGAGCTGAATCGTCCTTAATAAGCACCATCGACATCACGAAAAAAGTGCGTATGCGCCCACTTGGACCGCCGATACATGGTGTGAAGATACTCGGAACTCCACCGACACCAAAAATGCAGGTGCAGCTGTTGCAGAAGCCTTCAAGTGGCTTAGATCAGTGTCCGGAGGGACCGAGAGAGGTTCCAAAGTCAAGAAATGACCTGGCGTCAATGCATGAAGGTCATTAGGGTACTTACTAACACTACATAATGAACGTGAATTTAAGGACACTGAGAATTGAACGACGAGAGTATTCAACTCTTCAAAAGTGATAATTTGCTTGATGTGGGTCTTAACTGACTTGATCCCACTTTGGAAGCGTATAGTTTCTCCTTCAGCAGCGATCTCCAGGTGAAGGAAGGGCTTTGGTGGCAAAACAAATGAACAGACAAAGCTACCCCTTATGCGTCCTTGCACCACGCCTTCGATTGGTAGTGGTAGCGAAGGTAAAAGGTCCACCATAATCGACACCGACGACACTAAAGGGTTTGAGCTGCGAGACACGAACAGTTGGTAAGTCGCCCATCGGAGACAAGAGCTCTAAGATTGGCTCTACAACATCGATAACAACATAAAATACAACTTCGAATTGTTCGATGAGCCTATAAAATCCAAAAGTTCAAAGTTCAGCTGAAGCAAATACAGAGTTGATTGAATGCTCGAATGGCAATTCTTCCGATAAACTTGTAGTCAGTAAGTTGATACTTAAGACGTAAGAGTGCTGGATGCTTTGAATCAAAAGGTAATAAGTTGGCCTGGGAAATCCAGCGACCAACAAGAGGTACACCCTGATAAAGCCCGACAGCAACGACAATAGGCGAACGAAAAGATCTTCTATAAAGAACAGAAAGGTTTGAAGCATCAACGACACGAGATGCTGCTCAGATTGCAATTCTGGCAGCGGGAGCGAATTTCTGAAATCAATTTCGAGGCCATTCCGACGAGGGAAGGTGAAAAAATTGTGGACCCGACCACCATAGCGAGCATGACAACAATTTGAATCCAGGTCTGCTGCACAACCGACGTCATAATGTGCGACAAGGATAGAGCTATCCTGTCCGTTGTCTTACTGGTATTTATACTGTACTGTGGTATATACCATCATCGGTCTAGCATTATATAAAATAAGTATTATGAGGTTGGTGGTGCTCTGAAAATGCTGAAGACGATACGTGCCACTTGCAGTAATGCAAATTACCAGTAAAAAGTGAATGTGCCCTTTCCTCATTGGTTTGTATCGTACCTACCTGCATAATGTACAATATAGCTAGTGAAACAGAGAATTAAAATATTGGAATGGCCGCAATAATCGACGATTCGTTCCGCAAAATATAAATATACAACCGCAGGTAGTGACCCTACGGTAATTGTCAGTCCAATTATTGTTGTTGACCCATTAAGTTGAACTATATGCCTGTAAAGGAACAATTACAACATTTTTAAAGAGAATGGGTATTTAGTTCGATATTTCTTACAAAGGCAAGTAAGAGTCTAAGGCGCTCCAGAAAACTCCCAACAAAAACAAAACCAAAATTAGGGCGGAAGTTTCCAGTCTATACTTTTTGACCGAAGACATCGGTAACGCTAAAACTCCACATTTGGTGTGCCACCACCATTCCGGTGGACTCAATGGCATTTTACTACAAAAACAAAAAATATTATCAAACGATTTAAATATTAAGCACAACATAACTTACTAATCAAAAAGAAGTATCAGAGCAGCAAGCACGGATAATACACAGTACGAGAGTATCGCAATCATAAAATGTCCCTTGGCTAAAATCCCTATAATCGGGGCAAAAATTGCTAAACCAAGCGATCCTGCCGCAAACTGCTTTCCAACATCCCCACGACCCGTCGAAGTTTCCCTCGTCGCTATCACAACTGCAGCTCCTATTAGAGCAACAGCAGCTGCCGCAAAAATATCCCCCAAACTCTTCACCAGGAGATACAAGTAAAAACTAATATTGTCATAACCGCACTCGGATACATGCAACATACTCTGCGAACTATAGGCTTCGTAGATGTCACATTTGACAACTGGATGACAGAACTCTGTCTCCTCAGTCAGAGTTCTTATCGTTTCTTCCGTTATCCGACATTGCAATGGCGTCGCTGCAAAAAACATTCGTGTAGTTCATTTGCATCAAGTAGCTTTGAGTAGTTCATGTACATTGAGTAGTCCAAGTGTACCGAACAGTTCGTTTGTATCGAGTAGTTCTAATATTACTCACCTGTGACATAAGTGCAGATGTTCTCGCCATCTACGTTCCTCTCCCCGTTTTCTGTGTGGGGATTTAATGCAAGCCGTAGTTCTATTGGCTTGTATCGTGTGTATGCTTCACATAAGTTCCTGTCTTTGTAGCAGAGATGAGGTAGAGGCTCTATGTTGGCTAGATTTATTTGTTGGTTCTGCGTCTGCAAATGAACCATTAGTAAATGCTGCAAAAATAGCTAGGTTAAATGAAATAGACCAAGAGCCCTTAGACCAAAAATTGTGCATAATAGGTTTACTCCAAAAATGCCTGAGATGTTGTGATTTTTGGGTCGTGGAGCACAGAAATGCCCATGCCAGTTTTTGTTTTTGGTACAGTGATGTGTGGCAGACCCGTAAATGTGTAAAAAAATTGCTTAAAAAAGTATTATAGGTTTAGGACTGGGGTTTGCTGGAAGCGCCAAATAATAAAAAGTAATCCAGGGGACGCGGTTCGCTTGTTGTGAATTCTGGGACACTGACCCGCTGCAGGGGTCAAACTGTGTAAATAAATCACCCCAAAAAAAATCGTAGGTTTACGCATGGGGATTGGAGGGATCTCCTAATTTACCCCCAAACATCATGAATGTCAACTCCCATTCATTTTGGTTGGTACAAAGAGGCGCCACTCTCGCGACATTTTGTAAATTCACTCAGGTAAAAAAAATCATAAGTTTATGAATGGCGTTCAGTAACTTGTTTAATATAAACATACTGAGTGCGAAAATACATTCGCCATCGTTGAAAAGTGGTACAAAAGTCTTGCCATTCACGATAATTGATTGTGCACTGAAGCTTCGTTCCTACTGCGTGTAGATTACTGCAGTAAATAGGAAATGCAAGACATTAAAATGGTTCTATGAAACGTTTAGCTGCACATACCAGACAGGCGATATTCCAGAAGAATACAAACGGAACATCATATGTAGTAGCTTTGCCAAAAAGGAGAGGCGCGGATACGTGTGAAAATTTTAGAACGATCAGTTTGACTTCACATGTGTCAAAAATTTCAACTAGAATTGTGCAAAGAAGGAGAAAAGGACGAAATATTAGGAGATCAGTTCGGGTTTAGAAGAAATAGGGGAACGCGCGAGACCATTCTAGCTTTACGACTACTAATAGAAAAAGCAATAGAAAAGGGAAAGAGACCCTATAAAGGATTTGCAGATTTGGAAAAAGCCTTCGACAATGAGAAATGGAGGAAGATGTTCGAAGTGCTCAAAACGGTAGGGGTTAAGTATAGGGATAGAAGAATAATTTATTCATAATCTACACAAAGAGCAAACGGCAGTTACAGAATTTGAGCAGGAACATAGAGAAGTAAATATCCAAAAGGGAGTGAGGCAGGGACGTGCGTTATCGCCTCTAGTTGTCAATTTATATATCGAAGATGCGATGAATATTGTTAAAGACATCAGAATAGCTGCTGGAATTAATATACAGGGTCAAACTATTAATATGCTCAGATTTGCGAATGATATAGCAGTATTAGCATCCAGCGATCCAGCAAAGAAGAATTAGGAAGGACTCTGAACGAAATGGAAGCGGTTTTGACGAAGGGCTATGGTATGAAGATCAATAAAAAGAGAACCGAAATTTTGTTGTGTAGGGGGCGTGAAAATAGGGCTACAACTAAAATACAAATAGGAAACGAGAAGATAGAGGAAGTCTCAGATTTCTGCTATTTAGGAAGTCAAATAACTCTAGATTTAAGACAAAGAATAGCGCAGGGCCGAGTTGCATTTAAAAAAAAGAAACAACTATTATGCTCGGAAATGATAAATGTAGAAACTCGGAAGAGGCTCTTAAAAACGTATGTATGGAGTACAGCAGTGTCCGGGTGCGAAACTTGGACGATAGGAGAAGCGGATAGAAAAAAATTAGAAGCATTTGGAATGTGGTGCTATAGATGCATGACGAAGATACCGTGGGTAGATAAGGTTAGCAACAGAGAGGTATTAGAAAAAGTTGGAGAAAAGCGAAATTTATGGAAGACAGTAAGGAATAGGAGAGATAGGATAGTAGGACACCTTCTGAGGCACGAAGGCTTAGTTCGCAACATACTAGAGTCAGAGATAGGAATAAAAAGTGGTAAGGGTAGGCCGAGATTGGACTACTGCTCTCAAGTAGTTAGGGATATAGGATGTTCAACTTTTAGGGAAAAGCGTAGGTTAGCTCAGGATACGAAAGATGGAGGTACGCGTCCAACCAGTCTTCGGACTGAAATCTTTATGATGAAGGGTGAAAATTTATAATTGCTTTCTTTCAAGCTTTCTAGCGGGCCCTTGTACCACCGTTCAATGATAAGGAATGTATTTTTGTACTCAGCAGGTTCATCAGAATGAAATTCTTGAATGCCATTCATAAACTTATGATTTTTTTACGTAAGTTTTTTTTACAAAATGTTGCGTCTCTAGCGCCCCCCTGTACCAATTTTTTTTATCGGCAACGGTGAATACTCGACTTTTGTGATTGAAATAACTTGTCTTCAAGTTTTGAAGAGTATACTTATGATTTTTTTTACCTGAGTGAATTTACAAAATATCGCGAGAGTGGCGCCTCTTTGTACCAACCAAAATGAATGGGAGTTGAGATTCATGATGTTTGGGGGTAAATTAGGAGGTCCCTCCAATCCCCATGCGTAAACCTATAATTTTTTTTGGGTGTTTTATTTACACAATTTGACCCCTGTAGCGGGTCAGTGTCCCAGAATTCACAACAAGCGAACCGCGTCCGCTGGATTACTTTTCATTATTTAGCGCTTCCTACAAACCCCAGTCCTAAACCTATAATACTTTTTTGAGCAATTTTTTTACACATTTACGGGTCTGCCACACATCACTGCACCAAAAACAAAAACTGGCATGGGCATTTCTGTGCTCCACGACCCAAAAATCATAACATTTCAGGCATTTTTGGAGTAAACCTATTATGCACAATTTTTGGTCTATGGGCTCCTGGTCTAAAAGCTATTATTATGAAAGTTGTCTCGATGTATATATTCGTAAGTTGCCAATTTGGGGAGGAGCTAATGACGTACACTGTATGACAGCTCAAAATTGTCAAAAATATTCTTTTGACATAAATCGAAGGAAAGTGTATTTCCTATAAACTCGCGTGATTTCTGCTCGTATGAAATTTGTCACTTTCCATGCTCGCTACGTAATAAACTAATTTCCCACGACCCCCTAGGAAAGTGGCGCGTTGCATACAGAATAGTGGCCCGGAAACTTGACAATTGCGTTGCCCGTGCTCTAAACTCGCAACTGTCCTGTAAAGCTGACCGCACACGATCAATATTATTGACAATAATATTGACAATATCGTTATGTGACCAATCAAAACACGGTATTATTGGCCAAATCACGATATTGTCAATATTATTGTCAATAATATTGATCGTGTGCGGTCAGCTTTATATTTGAAAATCTCACAGGTTCATTCAAATTTTGTAGGCAGCTATGAGATCTTGACGTTTACTAAATAAATATCCTGCCGCGTCTCTTTTTAAATCTAATAAATTTTTATTAGAAAAATCTCTTAAAAGGTACGGCAGTTGAACATTTTAATGGCTAGTCCGTGGAAGACCTAAATATATTTTATGTACGAACTGGTCATTTATGAATTGGCGGACAAGAGAACAAATCAACGTGTCATTCATGAGCAGGTCGGAATTATTAGAATATTATGCCCATAGCAAGTTGTAGGCTACTTGGAAATTTTGACATCTGTTAACATAGAAAACAAATAAAGTTACTGTTTTATGAATAAATTTATCTTCTTAAGGGGTCGTTAGAAAAATAGTGTACATAACTCGATGGAAACTGCATTTCCTATAAACTCGCGTGATTTCTGCACTCGGCTGTTTCACGCTCGTATGAAATTTGTCACTTTCCATCCTCGTAACGAAATATACTAATGTACAGATCGTTGCCAATGTCGGGGATGAATTCGAAATTGTATGTCAATTTTTAAAATTTCATACTTTCGTGGGTCCGCAATAAGGTTCCTGCCGACGCCGACGCGACGATTCGTCATGTCCGCTTTTGTACTTCTGCCTTTGCATTCGTCATTAAATTTTTCTTCAAGGTTGAAAGGCATCGTTAATGATGGCGTATTTTACGAGGTCGTAACCCCGCCTTCTTTTCGAATTAAAGGCATCAGATCTTTTTTGATGGAAAATACTTTCTCTGAACCTACTTTTTCATAAGCCTTTGAGAATATTAGAATCGTTCAACATTCGCAAAAGTTGTTATAAAGCAAGTGAACACACAGCAAAAGGGACTGTAGCAGCGTCATAATTCCGAACAATCATAAGCGAAGCGAAGTACTGTAACAAAATGCCTATATGACCTAATGAACTTCGACTGGCATTCATAATTTGTTCTGGAAGCTGCTACAGTTACCATGCTCCAGAAAAGAGAAAAGGGAAAACAAGAGACTGCAAATGACAGCACAAGGCCCTACTGTGACGCAAAGTATCTATGACACGTACGGTGCAGCCGCCACTAAGAACAAAAAGACTCCAGAATCAATCTCCCACTCAGCTCCAGGTGATTGGAGTTGACTGATTCGTAACAGATAAAACTGGTGCAATCGGAGACTGCTGGTGAGGGTAAGACCACATAATTACGTTTTCGCCGCTGACTATATGCCACCTGTTTTCCTGTGGTGACGGGTTCTAACCCAAGCAACCGATGGTCGCTGGTGCATACCAGGTACTTATCTGTAACGCAAAGGGAAGTGGCCTCCCCTGAAGGGATTGCACTCTGGTGCAGCTACGTAGACTCCCGACAAGAAGGCATCTTGATGCTATTACGTAACCTCCAGAAAACCAGACCTATATCAGCCCAAAGTGGAAAGTGTACACCGGAAGATCAGCGGTGTATTAGGCAGGCAGAATCGAACGAGAGGTTTGCTCGTTCCAGATTATTATCTGGTTCCAGCGAGCCAATCATTCGATTAACTTGTGACAAAAGGATCGACTAAAGAATCTGTTAATAGTTAAATTAATAATCTATTTTAATTTTATTTATATTTTGTAATTTATGATTGTTTAGCAATAGAGAACCCTACCCTTCTTCAACTAAGAGCTAAGGGTATTATCGACGAATATGTGTCCCAACCGACCGTATTTGTATGCAACAATAATTATAGAGAGCGTTCCAGTACGCAGGCCTTAAAAGAAGCCGAGTTAGTTGGTTGCGAACTTGGGGCATCGATAACAAAAGGAAATGTCGTTCCAGTATCGAGACAATTTGCATATAATAGCTTGGAAAGTAAATAGATAAATGTTGTCTTACAGTATCAGCGAAGTCTGCCTTTTCGGGATATTCCGGTCTATAAGCGTTGTCAGAAATCCCCTCATCATTGTAGTCATCTTCTTCTGAAACGCTCTCGGGTTCGGGAACAGCAGTAGTTACGTCATTTGGGTTGTAATTAACATTAGTCCAATTTGTTGTTGCATTGCACACAAATTTGCAGTTTGTCACAAATATAGAGCCTTCCTGAAAAGATTTCATTTGAAATGAAACTGTTGATGTGCTAGAACCGGCGCTGACCAACTACTCAGAAATTCTAATTTAGTTCGTTACAAATAGAAATTGCTTGTAAACACGCATTAACTGATAACCCAATTTTAAGGGTCGTTGGAGAAAATTGCGATAATAAAAAGAGGGTCAAATACAAATAAACATGAGCAAATAAAATACCGTATCTCTATTCCAATTGTAACAAGTATTTTCTGAACCGCATCTTTGCTGAAGAATAAAACTTCCACTTTGGTCGCAGACGAACGATACCGATGGAGGTCTTTTTACCTGAAATAAAACAAAAAAAAATAGTTTCATAAGGCTCGACAGCTTTGTAACGGAAGAAACTAAAATGCGGACCTGCGGACCCAGTCCAGAATTTCCGGACCAGCATACAAATGCACGCAAGGACGTGATCCAATATAGCACATGCAAGGGGAACTGCTGATTTTGTGCGGACCCAAAGAAAATCCTTGCGGACCGGCGATTTCACGCATAAGGGATGGTTTAATGTTGCGGACCGGCCGGAAATTTATGCATGTCGGTGATTCTCTTACATACAGGCTGATTAAATCCTTCGGACCGGTAGAGAATCTTTGCGGACCCGCGATTTCGCGTATACGGGGTGCTTTAATGTTGCGGGCCGGCCGGAAAATTTTACGTGTGGGTAATTCTCTCACATACAGGGTGATTGAATTCTGCGGGCCGATAGAGGATCTTTGCGGACCCGCGATTTCACGCATATGGGATGGTCTAATGTTGCGGACCGGCCGAAAATTCTTGAGTGTTGGTGATTCTCTCACATACAGGTTGATTGAATCCTGCGGACCGGTAGAGAATCTTTGCGGACCGGCGATTTCGTATATACGGGGTGGTTTAATGTTGCGGACCGGCCGGAAAATTTTGCGTGTGGGTGATTCTCTCACATACAGGGTGATTGAATTCTGCGGACCGATGGAGGATCTTTGCGGACCCGCGATTTCGTGTATATGGGGTGGTTTAATGTTGCGGACCGCCCGAAAATTTTTGAGTATTGGTGATTAGACCATCCCATATGCGTGAAATCGCCGGTCCGCAGAATTCAATCACCCTGTATGTGAGAGAATCACCGACACGCAAAAATTTCCGGCCGGTCCGCAACATTAAACCATCCCTTATGCGTGAAATCGCCGGTCCGCAATGATTTTCTTTGGGTCCGCACAAAATCAACAGTTCCCCTTGCATGTGCTATATTGGATCAAGTCCTTGCGTGCATTTGTATGCTGGTCCGCAAATTCTGGACTGGGTCCGCAGGTCCGCATTTTAGGTAGTACCCTTCGTAACACTTACGGCAGGAGGTATTGCGGCTAAAATCGAATAGAAAATAGCTGCCAAAATGATAGAAATTGCGATGAATATTCTGAGATACGTTCCTGTTTTAGTTTTAGTTGGAACCCCAAAGCTTCCCGCGAACCTATCGGCAAGAATACCGGCAATAATTGGTCCAATAATAGCTATTAGAGGCGTATATATCGATATAATTTTAGATTCTTCTGTCGATAAACCTTTTGTAGTCATATGAAGGGGAATAAACGGGAAAAGACATCCTATCGCTGCAAGAACACCGAATTTAAAAATAACAATATTTGAATTTAACGCCACCAAAAAATTACCTCCAAAAAACAGAAACAGCACCAATTTCAAAGTAATCAAATTCGTGTTTACAAACTTCATCTTCGTTCTTTTTTAAAATCGACTGTTTTCATTAATAAACATCAGCTTCATTTTTTCTGCGTCACTTTGTTTATCCGCCTCGATGTCTTCGTGGTTCTCATCATGATCTGAAATAAAGAAAAAAAACGTTAGGGCACACTCATTTATATTCAAAATATATCGAGTAGTTCAAATGTACCAAGTAGTTAAAATGCATCGAAGTGGTATTCGGTCGAATACACCAAAAAGTGGCGCGTCACAAACGTCAGATTTTCATTCCAAACAAAACAAAGCCACGTGCTATCTGACGTTTTAACCTAACCTATGCAATATAACTATAGTCGTTTTCAAGTTTTTACACGTAAGCGTAACACAAATTGAAAATAAATTGTTTTCACTCCAAAACGTCTAGAATTATATTGCAAAAATTAACTTAAGACGTTGTAAATAATACTGATAAACGTCAAATGGCACGTGCATTTGTTTTGTTTAGAATGAAAATCTGACGTATGACGGAAGCACTTATGCGGTGTATTAAAAATGTCAAGAATGTGCTGCCACCTGTGAGAAGAAGATTGTACTTCGGCAATTGTGTTCAACGCAAATCAGGAGATATACAAAAGAACACTGCACTGCAATATGTTTGTCGACTTTAACAGATGCAAGATTTACCCAGGAATTTATCATTTAGGAAATAAAATTTAAATTCAGTTTACATATTTTGTTGATAAAAACATCATTTTGCTAACTGTTGTCACTCAGCCCTGCGATATTCTTTGTTTTATTTGCCGAAATACTACTATCGCGAATTATTTGATTTCCGTGAATCTGAGCATATTAATAGTTTGGCCCTCTGTATTAATCCCGGAAGCTATTGTTTCTCTAACCATATTATTTACCTCCGTATATAAACCGAAAACCAGAGGAGGCAACCCACATTCCTATCTCTGTAACAGATACAGAATGTTAGAATAAGTATTACAAAACGCAAAACCCTAACCCTAAATCAACTATTTAAATCTTCCCACGGAAATAGGCAGCCTGGTACATACAGTAAACCGATCGAGTGATGGCGAGCGGTGGAGGTAAGTGCGCGCAGGCTAAATCCCGCCCGATCGTAACGTAATTGGCACAAGACAATAACACAAAATACCAGTGGCGTGTGCGTAAACACACATATTAGTTTCAAAGAATAAAAACACAAAACTGAATTTGGGGTCTTTAATGTACGTACGGTATTTACATATAAATAAAAGCATATACACACAAGAATGCGTCAACAGAGCCTAATCAGTACAATCTTCATAATAAACGTCACTTTCACTAGTGTCACTGTTTTATAACTTGATTATTAATGGTTCAACCTCGCTGCGGTTGTCAATTACTACTTCATTTTCCAAAATATTTATGTGCTATTTTTATTACATGATGGCAACGCTTTTGTTAGTCTTCTTTCGTTATTTGTGCAAAGTCGTCCTTTGCTAGTGGTACAGAGTGCGCATCCCCACCGCTCGCCATCACTCGATCGATTTACTGTATAAATTCATCTTGGTTCAAAATATTCGTAGTCACCAGATGAAAAAGTCTATAGAACAAGAAATCCTCAACGTTTTGCCCAAGGCGCTGAGGAAGATTGAGAGCGACAGCGACCTCTAATAGAGAAATGCTGAACTTGTACTTTCACACTGACGATTTATCTGCACTTTCTCGTGCGATTTCTACCAAACCACCCTAAAGAATTCTCATAGCTTTGTCTATCCTTTCAGTAAATTCCTATATTTGTAATGCAGTAACAATTTAATTATTATCGATTGCATAAACTAGCGTAATAACTGGTTTAAATTCATAATTTTATTATTTTTTTAACGCTGCCAATCAAATAAACTGAAATCAGGTCAGAATGTAAATCTTGCACACGATGAGGTAATTTGCCGTTTTCCTCGTCAAATAAAAACGCAAGTCTATCCATACGATTAAGAATGCAGCAAAACTCTGCCCATATTTGCTCAAAACCAGTCTATTACGTCAACCTTTATGGCGAAGGACTACATCTTAATGCTATAAACTCTTTAAATAGATACTTTTTCTGCCAAGGAGAGAAAGAACATGCAACATTATAAAGGTGAAGATTTATTTTATGATTACTTTCTACTAGACCCAAGGTTTCTTGATCGTAAGTGCCTATTGACGACTAATCACGATATCAACCGAATTGGAAACGTCAAGTTTAATTAATTTTGACGTCACTCAGATCCTATTCCTTTAAGAGCCGTCCGACCATTTTGCCGCTTATGGAGTTTCTTAACAAATTTTCCTAAGAAAGTACAGCCGTAGTTGTAGGAATACGAACTTCTTCTAAAGACCATTCGACTGTATTTGTTGATTTCTACCGCAGTAATGATTTAGATTTTTAATATTCTTTTATATTTTCATTCTATAAGCCAAACAAAACGTTCAAAATCCGAGAAAACTGCAGTTATGTTCAGCACGTTGTTGTAGCTTACACTGAATTTTTTTCTAAAAAATAAATCGATATATCAATTCAACACAAATTTAGGAAATGAACGCTTCAAATTACGTTCCGCTATCTTCAAAAATGTAGCCACAGTTAATTGAGAAAATCGGCTAATTTTATTCTCCGAAATTTAGAGACGAGTACTACCTATCTCTATCATGCTGTTTCTTTCGATCCATACGCGGCACGTATGACCAGGTGCTGGCGGGGAGGTGTTACAATGCTCCACTGGGTGGTAGGGAGCAAGCGGGAAATAAGCAGGGTTGTTCCAGACCATACAATTGTACTGTTTTAGTACAATTGACTAAATATAAGTACACAAGTACCTCAATTCAAATTTCAGTACAATTTAGTCGTATTTCCACAAAAATGTAAATAATTTTTATGCTCTATGAATAAGTTTAAAATTTTAGAGTAAGTTGGTAAAACAGGACACTCACAGGCTCAAAGATGTCAAATTTATCAGTATTTGGTGTTCTGTGAGTGGCAACTGTTGGCTGCATTCAGTGGTTAGCTGTGACCTGTTTAAAGCTTAATTCACATGCATACGATATACCACGTCCGTTATTCAGGAACTACAAACCCACTGTTACATTTTTGTAGTTCCTGAAGAAGACATTAATAAAAAACTGTCAGCTCCGACGCACGACTGGAGTTTACTCCTTACGAACAATTATTTTAACTTCAATCACTTGATAATAGGGTACACGCGAATGTCAGATTTATACCCAAATGTGTATTTATCAGATGGTTTATGTTCGAAAATGTCCAACTACATCAAAATATAAATTGTTTATAAATTCAGTAATTAAGTGGCAATCTGCTAAACGTCGATCCCACTGGCAATGAAATAAATACTTTTCACATTTCGGCACTAAGCAATATTTGGAGTATTTAATATTAGGTTTTTCCATATTAAATCAAACGAGTCAATAAATTTAGGAACGAACAAACACTGCAAATGCTGACTTTACAACGCCAACTGTCATATCTACTCTATGCCACGCTATTTTCACTATTTCCATGCTCTATGATGCAGTCAGACATAAACAGCCGTATCCATAGATACGTACATAATTTCAATGTGACAGATAACTTAACGCTTGATTTTACTCCTCATAAAATTTCCGTACCGCGGGCTATAACTAAAAATCGATTCTTAAGGAGTAAACTCCAAAAATTGCCGAAAGCTTGAAAATACAAAGAGTTTTTATTTACCTACCACGACTGCATCCCCGAAAAAATATAAATTCGCAAATTAAAACACAGTTGAAACAGAAAAACACATATGTATTAATAATTAATACACTACAGAAGATGAATTTTCTATTTTTTCTTAAAGGGTACTCAGTGTTGGTATATTATGGAAGGGAAATTATCTTTTTCGAAAAAATCTTCCTTTCCTAAGTAAGAAATTGAAAGACAAATTGTCACACAACAACTGGATTTTTAAAAATCAGTGACCCTATCAGTCTCCTTTGGAGGGGCTTCTCAAGCCGTCCCCTGCCGCGTCCCACACTGGCGTTTACTGATATCCCATTTGGGTTTTGCCAAGTAGACCACTTCCACTTTCAAGCGAATTACTAGGCTGTTAAACTTCATACTATGCAAGATGCAAGTAGTAGGTTTGGCTCAGTACCAGAACGTGCAGGGAGTTTTTGTTCGAACCCAAGCGAATCCTTTTTCTTTTTTTCTTCTAAAGTTCATTGTAATTGCAGAATTTTGCATCAATGTGTTGCTCCGGGTTCCCGTCACGAAAGGTATTTTTTTAAAGAAAATCCGCGATTACTATAATGAAACCAAGTGAATAATAGCGTGCTAAAACGTTGCATTGGCTAAACCTAGTTGGGATAAAAATTAACTCCCCACCCCGCGCTGAAGAATCTACGGTTTAACAGTAGACAGTAGAGTACACTTTAGTTACTTTTAGTACAATTTTCCCCCATAAACCAGTACAGGAATTTTGACTATAGGAACAACACTGGAAATAAGTAAGTTGTCTGCTGGGGATTGCGATTGCGCTGCTACTGCAGTTGGAATAATTATTCTGTTTTCATTTTTAATTTTTGAGCAACATGGGTAGCGAGAAACGGAGACTTTCTCGACACAAGAAAAGCAGACGTCTAATTGCTAAGCGATCAACAAAGTTTAGGTAGGAGTCGGAGTATTTTTTATAAAACATTAATGCATAGTAAATAACAAATAAGTTTTTCTTATGGATGAATTAATTAATAGTTATTTATGATGTTAGTGTTAAAAGTGTCATTTAACACGCAAATCATACAATTTTCTTCTACAAAAACTATTAAACAAGGCACTAAAGAGATCAAATATGTTATTAAATTCAAAATTTAATCCAAAACAATTCGAAATCTAGTGTTCAAGGTAAATGACTTAAAATTTGTGCCTTAAATTTATATTTTTGACACTGATAATAAACGTTAAAAATTGTATTTTTAATAATGTTTGTAGAAAAAATAATTCATTGTTTAATTTATGCATTTTTGTATTAAATATAATTTAATATTTTATGAAATATTGACGTTAAAAAACTAAAATACTCTTAAACAATCTACAATATTCGGCACTGTTTGGGGCCTTTTTGTCGGGATTCCTCCATGTATCTTAACTACTTTATAAAGAAATCTTGACGAAGGCCGCAATCGGAGCCGAAACATGGATTATATTTTCCAGTCTTTTAATAACAATACATACTTCAAATAATACTAAATTATATTTTTTGATAAATTAAGTTTTCCCCGCAAATCAGTTTCATGACCCAGCTACCTTCACTTACCTACACTTCAATATAATTTATCGATGAACTATGCTCATTTTTAGAATTTAGACAAACTTCCTCCGGCAAAGTTGTAGAGAAAGGATTGAATTTTATTTTACACCAAGATTCAATTCATTATCTCGCATAGATGAGATGAAAGTACTGTTTTTTCGTGAGATGAGAATCTCACGAACTATAAAAAAACGTATTTCATCTCGAGTAGCAGAAAATGCAATTTTTTCTACACATATATACGTATATTTGGGGGTGTGCATGATTCACTGTATTCACTTTCTGAATCCATAATAATCGCATTTAAAAATTTAAAATATTGTTGAATTATAAACAAACCGTCACAATGTAAATTATTAATTATTTGTTTAGTCATTACTATGGTAGGTAACATAGATACGCAGGCCCCTAAATAAAAATGTTTCTTTTATCCATTATTAAAACTATAAATTTGACATTTTCATTTTCACTTCTAGAGATGAAAATATTCTCATCTCTAGAGTAATGGAATGGAAGCAGTTTTGACACAGGGCTACGGCATGAAAATCAATAAAAAGAAAACTACAATTTTTGGTATGTAGAGGGTGTGAAAATAGAACTAAAATTGAAATACAAAAAAATAGGAAATGAGAAGATAGAGGATGTCGCAGATTTCTGCTATTTAGGAAGTAATATAATTGGAGATGGTAGGAGCACTAAAGATATAAAACAAAGAATAGCGCAGGGTCGAGTTGCGTTTAACAAGAGGAAACAATTATTGTTATGTTCGGGAACGGTTAATGTAGAAACTCGGAAGAGACTCTTAGGCCCGGTTTTTCAAAGAATCCAACACCGGATTAAGTCTGACACTCGCTTCGTTGCTATGATACCGGCTTTCTGATTGGCTGGCTTCATAGCAACGAGGGCGGTGTCAGACTTAATCCGGTGTTGGATTCTTTGAAAAACCGGGCCTATAAGTCGTACGTATGGAGTGCGGCATTATACGGGTGCGAAACTTGGACAATAGGAGAAGCGGATCGAAAAAGAGTAGAAGCGTTTGGAATGTGGTGCTGATGCAGACGCATGACGAAGATACGGTGGATAGATAAGGTTAGCAATAAGGCAGTATTAGAAACAGTTGTGGAAAAGCGAAAGATATGGAAGACAATAAAGAATAGGAAAGATCACCTTCTAAGACATGAAGGATAAAAGTTCGCGACATACTAGAATCAGAGATAGGAATAAAAAGAGGTAGGGGTAGGCTTAGATTAGACTACTGCTGTCAAATAGTTAGGGATGTAGGATATTCTACTTTTAGGGAAATGCGTAGGTTAGCTCAGGATAGAAAAGAATGGAGGTACGCGTCCAACCAGTCTTCGGACTGAGAACCTTATGATGATAGGAGTAACAAAATGTCACTTTCAGTAGACAGTTGAAAAATTGCTATTTTCATATAGTGCTTTCATTTCAAAACTAGCCACCCTCAATAACACTTGATATGAAGGGAATTCGGCTTAAACAAAAAACACGTCAATTTAGATATCGAGGGGGAAGTTTAAAACCAATACAGATTGAGGTTTCACCCCCTCACCCTCAGCTACCCCTACTTTGAAATTTCAAATAGCACCCCCTACCTTGTGATACATAAGTTTAAAGGCCGTAAAAATCCCGAACTAACCACGTCTAAAAAATTGGATTCGGTTGATCCGTAAATAAGTTATGGTCAAAAATTATAAGAAAAAGTAAAAAATATATTTTCGTATGTAATATAACAAGTGCTATGATTATCATCGATGATATCTACGATCTGAAACCGAACTGGAGATTCAACGAGTCCGAAGGACAAGTTGAATGTCCTGTTTCGGTTTCACGAGTGATATCCTCGATAATTAATCATAGCACGAGTTATATTTGGCGAGAGAATATAATGAATAAGAAACATTTAAAGAATAAAACTTAATTTACATTTGAAATATGACACATATCAACTGTCAGATTTGACAAATAAAATTTATTTAATACTTTCTGATGGTCTGAATAATATCCTATTCCTAACAACGGACCAAAATAAGGTGATAGATTTTTTGTTTTTTACTATCGCTGTGATAGCCATGTAACCAAGCAAATTTTTAATTTCTATTGGTGCAAATCGCGTCAAGTGACTTATGAATTATATTCTCAGAATTACTATGACTATTTCAGAAAAATTACTTTATTATGTGTTCAAAATGTGCTCCATTTGCTAGACAATAATACAGTCTGTTTTCGAACTCGTTGCGAACTTTTTCAACAGTTTTCTGGAGTAATCCGTCTACACTCTTGGGTAATCCTATTTCATCCCATTTTACAAAAAATATTGAAAAGCGTGCTTTGGTAAAAGAGTGTAGACGGATTACTCCAGAAACTGTTGAAAAAGTTCGCAATGAGTTCGAAAACAGACTGTATTATTGTCTAGCAAATAATGGAGCATATTTTGAACCCATAATAAAGTAAATTTTCTAAATTTGTCACAATAATTGTAAAAATACATTTTTTGACTTTAGGTTTCATCCACTTATAACAATATGGATAGGTCAAGAAAATATTCGAAAGTGGCCTTTTTAACATTAGAAACCTTCTTGCAAATTTAATTTCCTTAACTTTTTCAGATTTTTAGAAAATAAATAAAAACCTAATTTCCACCTCCCACTTTGGAGGAGCGTCACTCCTAAGGGAGCGACATATTATGAGGATTTGTTTATATCAAACACCCCTTTTAATTTTCAACAAGGAATCGCCTCTTAAATTTTTTCGCACTTACATGTTTGGATACACACTGTATATGTGTAGAAGAAAAAGTTACGGCGATTTGAACACGATAATCGTTCTGAGCGCGTAACTCGTGAAGTCGGTATTAGTTACGCGCTCAGGACGGCGATTATCGTGTTCAAATCGCCATAACTTTTTTTCTATGCGAGATAATGAATTGAATCTTGGTGTAAAATAAAATTCAATCCTTTCTCTATAACTTTGCCGCAGGAAGTTTCTCCAAATTCTAAAAATGAGCATAGTTCCTCGATAGGTGAAAATTGCACTGCACCAAAAAGACAACGTCTCGAAAATCGCAAAGCAGAATGAGAAGTAATTATGTAATTGCAATTTGAAAGATTTCGTGAGCATCCTGAACGTTTAAGAAATAATTTTTAAAAAATTGCAACTCGACAAGACAATTTTTGAGGAAGTTATGATATATTTTGAGCGCATCGCATTTCCTACGCGCGAAATATGGAAAATCGGACCGCTTGCACTTCCCTTCTTTTGCCCGCAAGCTCGGATAAGCGAAGTTGCATCGCCGCGCCGTTGCGACTAGAGTGGGAAGAAATCCCCGCCTACAGGAAAAATTGTGTGTCGTTTTATTTCATAAGTTAAAAAGAGATGCAACGTGGGATAGTTTTTAAGCGAAATACATCACGTCAGACCCGTTTCTGTGGAACGTGTGGAAAACTAGAGATAAAAATTAAAACTCGGCTGAAATTATTTTCTTCGGATGGCTCTTAATCATTTCAAAACTTATTCCCAAAAAGTTATACTTACTCATAATATAGTCCTTAAAGGTAAGTTAACGTTTTTTCGTTCTTTATTATTAAATTAGATTATTAGTACCTAGATCTACATATATAGCAACTACTATTTTTTCCAGATGCCTGGACAAAACTGTGGTATTTCTGGTTGCAAAAGCAAATATGTGAAGCAATATAACGACAAAGAAAATGCTATTAAGTTTTTCAACTTTCCGAAGGACTCGATTCTATGCAAAGAGTGGTTAAGAATATGCCATCAGAAATCGTCCTTTGAATACAAAGTGAACAAACGTGTATTTTCGCAGCATTTTCAATTCCATGATTTTGAAGATTGATTTAAATCAAGAATCATTGGTGTTCGTCAAAAGAAATGAAAGAAAACTGGTAAGAAACTGCTCGGCATTTTTCACTTTCATTGCAGTCGTATTTTTATCTGTGTTTTTTTAAGCTGTCCCTTCTTTAAATTTGCCTGAGGACGCCAAGCCCACAGAAAGAAATATACGTGCAGGAAAACGAGGTGCAAGGAGAGAACAAAAAGGACTAGTGGAAAACTTATTGCGGTCGGTAGAATCTGCAAATGAGTGTGAGAGCAAAAATGGCAATCTAGCTGTACTGGACATAGACACTGTTTTAGAATCTGCATCTGTTAAAAAAGATATAGGTATACCTATTACCATTCTTGAAATAAAGGTACGTTCTTAAATTTTGTCTTATGTTACAGACTGTAATATTAACATTGAATTAGAAAATACGCCTTCAACTACTGTCTGTATGTGTGGTGGTCTGAAACAGAAGCTTCAAAATGTTCAAGAGGAAAATACATGGTTGCTGAAAAATAAACAGAAAGAGTGTGATACATTAGAGCGAAGACTGGAACAATTTAAAAAGGAAATTGATTCAATAAAAAAGAAAAAAGTTCTAGAGTATGATCATCTTACAAGAAAAGTACAATTCCTACAAAAAGAAAATGAATTTTTAAAAAACAAACTTATTGATGTTGAGAAACAATTAAAGAAGTATGTGTTAAAATTTGAAGAGCAGGCTGCAGTAGCATCCAAAGACTTTTTAACCGTAAATCAAATAGCTATTGCCTTGAAGAAAAAATCTAAAGCCAGATGGACGCAGGATGAATTGTCAAAAGTCTTTACTATAAGATACTTGAGCAAGAGATGTTACGTTTTTTTGAGGGAAAAACTGAAGTACCCTCTGCCAGGAATATCAACTGTGCAGCACTGGCCAGAGCACATAAATTTAAAAAGTGGCGTCTTGGAGGACGTTCTCAATGTGATGGAAGCCGCAGGAAGAACCAAGACGGATTTTAATAAATTGACTTCGTTATCTTATGATGAAGTTAAGGTAGATACTTACATCCTTGACTCCACCGTTGATATACATATATTTCAGCCCAGGTTCATAATAGTTCGGCCGGCTAACATTTTTTATTACATGCTTTAATTAATAATCTGTACATCTATTTGAAAATGTTAACCGGCCCAACTATTTAGAGCCGGGACTCGGTACTATAAACTACCCCCCTTGTCTTAGATTACAAGTGTATATGAATATGACCAAAAGGAAGACGAAATTCTTGGTCGGCATAATTACATGCAAGTGGTAATGGCTCGTGGTCTTTTTGATAATTGGAAGCAACCTATTTATATTGGTTTCGACCAAAAGATGACCAAAGAGATTTTGGATGACAATAACACGCCTCGATAGAATCAATTACCATGTTGTAGCATGTGTGTCAGGCTGCGGAGGTAGCAATCAAGGCTTATGGAGGAAGTTGAAGATTACACCAGAACATACGTTTTACAATCATCCTGTGACAGAGGAACCAATTTATTTTTTTGCTGATGTTCCACATCTTTTTAAACTAATAAGAAATTGGTTCTTGGATACCGGATTTATTTTAAAAGATGGAACTCTTATTAATGTTGAACCAGTGAAGAAGTTGCTAGAAATATGCCAAACAGAAGTTACCTAGTTCATGCCATAAATTACGTGAACTGCATATTAAATGTGAAAAAACGCAGAGACAAAATGTGAAGTTAGCGGTGCAGTTACTTTCTCATTCAACCGCAACGGCACTGAAGCAGTATTTGGCAAATACTATTTGCCAGGCCAAAACAAAACTTTGGCGCAAAATGTGGGAAATTTTTTTGAAACTATGAATAACTGGTTTGATGTAATGAACAGTTACACGCCTTCTGCGCCTTTACCTTTAAAAAACCTTATGGACTCTGCTTAGACCAACAAAATGATGCCTTAGAAGAAATGAAGAACACCATGTCTGGCATGTTATGTATCGGGAAAAATGGCTTGCAGGTTTTTCAGAAAGGTGTGCTAATATCAACAAATTCTCTTCAAGGTCTCTACAGTCATTTAAAAAACAAATATGATTGTTTCAAATTCATTTTGGCACACCGTGTTAATCAAGATTTTTTGGAGAATTTTTTTTCCCAGGTAAAATATTAAGGGAGTTGTGATATCTTACAATACATGTATTTTGTTTTTAGTTAAGGACAAGAGGGGGTTTACATGACCATCCTTCCCCACTCAACGCAATCTACAGAATTAGCATGATAATTTTAGGAAAAAATCCAGGAATGCTGCAAACTGGGACAAATGTAACGTTAGCTCCTATGGATAATTCGAAAGAAGAGGGAGAATATCTATTAGCCACTGCTTTTAAACAAGCAAAGGTAATAGTAAACATCGAAGAAACACGTCCAGTTCTAGAGGAAACATGCACAACACAAAGTCTTGATACTATGAGTGTTGCAAGTTCAAGCAGCTCATCTTCAACAACATCCAGTAATAAGCCCGTGTGTGAAAAAGACGGTTTAATATACATAGCCGGGTATTTAGTGAGGAAACATAAAAAGAAGTACCCTCAATTGGGTCAATACACGTATGTACTCGAGAAACAACGGGAAATGGAACTACAAACATATACCATGCCTTCATAGCTTCAGAACCTTTCCTTTGGAGGACTCACTCAACCTTCTGATGATTGGATGAATGATGTAAAAAAAATGGAAAAGTATTTTTGCAGGCTACATAAAGACGGGTTTGAATAAAAAAAATTGTTGCTAATAGCATGAACTACATTTCTAAGAAGGTTGACAACGTGCCCGCTGATTTGTTGAAATCTTTTTGTAGATTAAGAGTTTTTATTCGAATAAAATTTCTTAATAACAGACAACAAGAAGAGATTGAAGATAAAAGAAAAGCGCTACAAAGAAAGAGACAAACACTTTGTCCATTTCTAGTGCAGGCTTCCTCATCAAAAATTGCAAAAAAGATGAGCAAAATTGTAAATTAGTATTTCATTTCATTCCTAAAATATGTACATATATTGTTTTGTTATTTCAACACTATTTGTTTATTAAACGTTTTGTTAACTTTCATATTTTACTAAAACATGTTTCATAAAAAGCGGTCAAAATATCGCTGGGGCACCAAGGTTTATTGATACTATCAATAAACCTTGCCGGGGTACGTCGGTAAAAATCCGTCCGTGTGTTCTAGGCACATACAAAATAAAAAATTTCCACATAAAACGTAGGAAACGATATTCTGCGAGCTTATATTTAAATTTCGGATCTGAGTGACGTCATTCGCGCGCTTTTGTGATCTAAGCGCCTATTCGTCAAAGTTCCGATCATAAAACGATTTAACCTATTCTATCAAGAAACCTTGTACTAGACCAGTCTCCGTACAAACAGTTCAAATTGTTGCGGTTTCCATGGAAATCGTAATGTGAATCACAAAGGTTGCTTTATGGTAGGTATACTTTCAGGAATGACGTCAATGGTAAATGACACAAAAGCAACGATTTAAGTTTCTGAACTCAAAATTACAATATGTATTTTTTTGTTATCAATTTCGTGAGGGTCAGTATGGCACTGTGATGCACACTACTGCGATGTGGAAGGCAACGGGAAACCACCACATTATTTTATCCCTAGTACAGCGTACTTTAACTTATGATGATGGCACCTTCTGGAGTAAAATATTCCGGAGGTAAAATAGGCCCACATTCGGACCTCCGGGCGGGGACTGCTTCGGGGCGAGTCATCAGCAATAATAAATGTAACATCTCACGAGTCGTAGCGTGGAATGTTAAAAGCATGAAACAAGTAGGACAGTTAGAAAATTTGAAAATTGAGATGGATAGGTTAGCATTAGACGTTGCGTTGTAGGTGAAGTGCGATGACCAGAAACTGGAGACTCCTGGAGTGGATATTTTAGAGTAATACACACGGGGGATCTGTATAAGAGAAAATTCGGGAATAGGAATTTTTATGCGGAAAAAAGTAGGGCAGAGTGTAGAAAATTTCTTACAACAAAGTGACAGGGTAGGTATGGTTAGGTTAGATTCGAAACCTATAAAAACAGTAATGACACATATATAATATACCGTGTGTCCCGGGAATTCTGAAGCATCCTGTTTAACATGGGAAATTTGAAAATTGCGATTTGTATGTCCCCAAAGTGTTTTAAGAATATTCCGAGTATCAGGACACATACAATGTGCACCAGAGAACGTTTTCGTGCAATAATTTTCAAAGTTTGATAAAAAATATCAATAATATTTCCAAAAATATAACGCGTGGGAATCAACTTAGTTTAAATGCTACTGTAAAGACAGTAACAGCCGCGTCGCAGTGGTTGAGTGAGTTTAGTCGCTGCACCTGTTTCATTGCATCTAACTGATGGTGGTTCAAATCCAGCCGCGCGGCGGTAGTGATTTTTTTACTTGTATTGTTATTTTGAATGAACGACGATTGATTTCTATCAGTAAAGATACCTAATTAAACGTTTTATAATTTTTAATTAAACTGGAAATGGACTTATTAGAAAATTATTCACATTATTAAAAGGCTGTAGCATTGGAACGATACCTTGTGTTTGTGCTTTGTGTTCGATTCTTAAAGGAATAATTATTTGCAAATAATGGAGAATTTACGGAGGGAATTTTTACTTGAAAGTACTTACCGACAGCTAGCGAATCAGCGAATGTGCGTCGGGAATATTACAATTGGCTGGGCAAAATGGTGCAAAATGGAGAGCTGTTTGAGCACTTGCAAACCATCCCAATCGGTCCTTTTCAGGACCGCCACAAATATTTATTCGAGGGTTGATTTCAGACACGATGATTGCCTAGTAGCTGTTATCAATGCCCGCAAATAAATGCAGTTATTGTTGCAAATTAAAATGAACAAAGTTTTAAAACCTTTAAGTAAATAAATAACTAATTTTCTGTTCCAATGTTACAGCCTTTTAATAATGTGAATAATTTTCTGATAGGTTAATTTCCAGTTTAATTAAAAATTATAAAACGTTTAATTATGCATCTTCTGATAGAAATCAATCGCCGTTCATTCTAAATAAAAATACAAGTAAAAAAAAACACTACCGCTGCGCAGTTGGATTTGAACCACCATCGGCTAGATGCAATGTAACAGGTGCAGCGACTAAACTCACTCAACCACTGCGAAGCGGCTGTTGCTGTCTTTACAGTACCATTTAAACTAAGTTGATTCCCACGCGTTATATTTTTGGAAATCTTATTGATATTTTTCGTCAAACTTGGAAAATTATTGCACGAAAACGTTCTCTGGTGCACATTGTATGTGTCCTGATACTCGGAATATTCTTAAACCACTTTGGGGACATACAAATCGCAATTTTCAAATTTCCCATGTTAAACAGGATGCTTCAGAATTCCCGGGACACACGGTATATATGTTCACTTCTAACTATAGTGATTAGGCCGTAGAGGCTGTTGATTGTGATATTGAATAAGTACTAGATTTTGTGAGAGGGCACGAAAATTTAATAATTGTAGGCGATTTCAACCAAGTCGTAGGCACATCGAGAGAAGGCGGAATAGTTGGCCCCTTTGGAAGAGCGGGGTTCGTGGGTCCAAGATATTATTTATAACTAAAGGAGTTTTGTCGGTAATTTATTTTTAAATGGGCGCCACCAAGGAAATAAAACTCTTGCAGATATATCAGCACCTTGGAACTAACATACAGGGTGGAATCACCAATCAATACGCAAGACCAACATTGTAACAATTGTATAATAATCAACAACACATAGTATATACTTACAGCGTCGGCAAAATTATTGAAAATAAGCATATGCCAAAATGGCATATGAAAAGCTGATGGCAAAAATGAGATTTTCAATGAATTAAATAAACATTAAAAAAAGTATTGCTATTGAACAAAACAAAAAACCCATTTGTAAAGCTTTACGATTGTTTACACTAATCGTCACACTAATTATGTTCAATTCTTAAGTAAAGTAGGTAATTTTTAAATGACCATTTAGTAGGCAGTCGGGCGATGTCGGTGACAACAAAATTATTAGGTATGGCTCTAACATAAAACTGATACTGATACTGACAATTTTTCCACTTAGCTGTTTGCTCTTCCCTTACAGTTTCTTTCGCTTGTTTTTGGGAGGGTTAACGACGTTCCGGCGCAAAGGCGGCTCACAGGTGATGAAATGTGTACTTATCTGGTGTAATATCGGGACCAGCAAATCACCAATAGAGCTACGAACAGGAAACGAGTTTGACTTCGGTCCAAAAAGTCAGACCAGGAAAAAGAAACCTCTAAAGAGATAAAAACGACTTACGAAATTATTAAAAGGCAAAAAGTAACTTACTGACCTCTAGTTGGAGGGTTCTCCTTAATATACTGAAGATTTAAATGAATAAATTGTTATTCATGACAACTGTGGCTTATAACCGAAGTTGTAGCTATACTTTTAAATATGTACGATATTTTGGCCTAAATATCTGCGGTATCTTCCCGGAGGCCTGTCACAGAATGGCCCGCACCGGCAAAATCATGAAGCCCGCGGTAAAAATCTCAAGAGCGTGCAAAGCGGGGGAACACGATGAGAAAATTGAAGGCGCTTTCTTTGATAGGGAAATTTACACTAGGGCATCCAAGTCCCGGGACCAAGGGGCCAATCGGGACTTCGGGACATGACCAAAAAGTCCCGGGCCTAGTCCCGCAGTCCCGAATATATTAAATAGGCAAATTTGTATCTTATTTAAGATGTGACTACCACGAATGTTGAATAAAACAACTGTCTAACATGAAAAAAAACGTTGCAACTTTTATTAGTGCATAACAACAAAATAAATATGTAACATAGAAACACAAGAGGAAAATGTACACAGGGTACATAAATAAGAGGAAATAAATATAAAAAACATACAAGAAAGTTTTACATATAAATGAAACAAAATGAAACGCCCTTACGTCATTTGATTGAAAACGTGCTCAGTATTGTGACGCGAGCGCAATTTCCCACCATTTTTCGGGACTACGGTACGTCCCGGGACTAAAGCTGTGGTCCCGGGACCTCTAAAATCACATGTAGTCCCGGGAAATCCCGGTCCCGGGATCCAGGGACTGGATGCCCTAATTTACACGTCACAGAGGCAGGAATGTGCGTAATCGCCTCTAGTTTTCAATTTATATGTCGAAAGTAGTTATAATATGAGAGCCTCAGAGCAGGTCATCCAGTTCTCCAGGCGCCATCCACTTCTTCGGCAATTACCTTGAAAGACGCCAGAGGCTGCTGAAGGAGTCCTTGAGCCAGCCGCAGAATTGGTCATGTCTTCAGCAACGTCATCTTCAGCAGCCTCTGGTGTCTCTCAGAAGAAGCAGAAGAGAGCCTCTGGTGTCTTTCAAGGTCATTGCCGAAGAAGTAAGCAGAGTGCGCATCCAAGGCGCCATTTTGGGGCCTTTGGCAGTGGCTTAGGCGCATATGTAGAAGAAAGTTCTGGAAATGCTGATGCAATAGTACGCCTAATTGCTTTTATTATCATTGTTTGGACTTGCGTCGCGTTGTTTCGTCTACCAGTACGCGATTGTACTGGATTAAAAAAGCGTGGAGTTTTTATGATTTTTATTATAACAACTATTTCACCACGAGGGTTTACAGAGAACTGAGAAATAACAACTTAAAATGTACCTACATAGACTACCCTTAAAACTAGAATTTCTGTACCTGCTGTACCGCAATAAAGTAAGAATTTAAAGAATGCGGCCACTACCGGGAAATAACAGGGTCGGTCACAACATACCGCCCGCCTTGAAATATGCAAATTTCAAAAAACATATTAAATTCAACAGTGTTAGACCTACGCAACCAACTTTAGCGCGAATGTTTATGCACTATCTTGTGGTAAGACGCACACTTTCGCAACACTGCGTCGAAATGTCCCACTCACAGTTCTTACGTCGACGACACGGATTAGGTTGTCCTTTCCTGGATAAACTGCAGTAATTCTACCCAGCTTCCATTGTTGAGGAGGGCAATTGTCCTCCTTTAATAGAACCAGTGACCCAATTGCATAAGATTGGCCACGGTTAGTCTTCCATTTACTTCTCTGCTGTAGCGAGTTTAAATAGTCGGATGACCATCGTTTCCAGAAGTGCTGTAAAATTTGCCGAGTTCGTTGGTACAATGTCAGCCTATTTACTGGTACATCATTGACGTCCAATTGGGGTATTGCAGTAAGAACGTCACCAATTAGGAAATGGCTAGGTGTCAAAGGGATTAAATCACTGGGGTCGCTGGAGAGAGGGGTTAAAGGTCTGGAATTGAGGACAGCCTCAATTTGACATAACACGGTGCTCAAATGCTCAAAAGTCAGATGAGCATCCTTTATAACTCTTATTAAATGGTACTTTGCTGATTTAACAGCAGCTTCCCAGAGACCTCCGAAGTGCGGGGCGCGAGGTGGAGAGAAATGCCAGTTTATGGAATTTTTACTTAAAAAATCCTTAATTTCATTTGCCTCTAAAGATTTACAAATAGACGTGTAAATGTCCCCTAATTCCTTTTTCGTGCCAAAAAATTTGTCCCATTATCCGAGTAAATGTCGGTACACAGGCCTCGGCGTGAAACAAATCTCTTTAAAATGTTCAAAAAACAGTTAGAAGTTAAGTCGCCGGCTACTTCCAGGTGCACGGCCTTGGTTTTGAAACATATAAAAATGCATATATAGGATTTAATAATTTTTCTAGATCGTGACTTCCCATCTTTAATTAAAATAGGACCTGCAAAATCTACGCCCACAACCGAAAACGGACGACCAGGGGTTAATCGCGCTTCGGGAAAACTTCCCATTAAAGGCATACTATTAGAGGGTCTAGCTTTAAAACACGTAATACACTTGCGTAACACACCTTTCGTAACATTTTTCCCATCAATCGGCCAGTATTTATTTCTCACTGCAGATAAAGTTGTTTGAGGTCCCGAGTGTAAGAGTCGTTTATGTTCGGATTCGATTATCATTTTTGTCAAAGCATGATTTGGCGGTAACAAAATCGGATGTTTTTGGTCTGGAGTGACCTTTGAAAGAGTAATTCTACCACCAACTCTCAAAAGCCCGTGTTTATCAATGAAAGGGTTTAATGAATATAATTTGCTAGTTTTCGAAACGTATTTACCTTGGCTCAAGTCTTTAATTTCGATGTTAAAATGTTGAAATTGCATCATTTTTATGAGTGTAAACAAAGAGTGATCTAGTTCATTTCGAGTTAAGGTTCCCGTGTCCTTTGATTCCTTTGATTTTACATTGCGAATGAAACGCTGAACATAGGCGTAAACTCGAATCAGTTTATTCAAGTTCGAAAACCTTTCAAATATAGATTGATCTGTGTAAAGGTAGTTGACAAAAGAGAGCTGAATAACCCTTTTCCTTTATGCGATATCTGCAATATCGTTCGAGGTCGGTTTAAGTGAATTAGGCCAACAATCTTCATTCATTTTTAAAAATTCTGATCCTAACCACCAAAGTCTTGAATTTTGCAATTGTTGGGGGCTTGCGCCACGAGATAATATGTCGGCGGGGTTGTGTACAGAATTTATGTGGCGCCACTGAGATTTATGCGTGAGTTGGTGAATTTCGGCTATCCTGTTTGCCACAAAGGTTTTCCATTGACAAGCTTCACCTTCAATCCACGATAGTACAATAGTGGAGTCACACCAGTAGAATTTTTGTAAATTTTGTATGCCTAAAGCTTGCTCCGCTTTCCTGACTAACTTCGCCAATAATAACGCGCCGCATAACTCTAAGCGCGGCAATGTAACCGTTTTTAATGGAGCTTCTTGGCGCATAATAATTTTGAAGTATGAGTACCGTTTTGGTGTGTAGTTCGAATAAAAAGGCAAGCGCCGTACGCGATTTCCGATGCGTCGCAAAAGCCGTGTAATTCAATTTTTACAAAATGTGGTATTGTGACTTGTCTCGGTAGCTTAATGTCATTAATAAGAGGTAAGTGATTATAGAAACTGTACCAGCTTGTGTGTAAATCAGCGGGTAATGACTCGTCCCAGTCTAATTTGTGTTGCCATAACCTCTGCATTATAAGTTTGGCTCTGATAGTAACAGGACCTATAATACCTAACGGATCGAATATTTTCGAAATTATTGATAAAACCTGGCGTTTCGTTACAGAGTTATTAGAATCGAATTTGACCGAGTAACTTAGGATGTCATCGTGGGGATTCCAAAAAAGACCTAATGTTTTGCAAGTTTTATCATCTGAAATGCTGTAGTGTCCTAAGTCACCTGAATCGCAATTATCGACTAGTTCTTTAATATTTGAGTAAAATTTCAACGGGAAAGCAGCGTTACTTAAAATGTAAACGATTTGATGTTTCAATAATTTTGCCTCTTCTATAGATTGGGTGCCGGTAAGTAGGTCATCCACGTAGAAATCTGACATAATGACTTAGCTAGCTTGGGGATAATTCGATATATTGTCTTTAGCTGCCTGATGCAATGAACGTATTACCAAAAATGAAGCGGATGCAGTACCGTACGTAACAGTGTTTAGGCGATAATGTCGTAATTCTTCAGTAGGATCCGCCCGCCATACAACACGCTGCAGATCGCGATCAGCATCGGCTACATTTATCTGTCGGTACATTTTTTCTATATCGGCGGTAAAAACGATGTTGTGTTTGCGGAACCTTAGAACAATCGAAAAAAGATCTTCCTGAATTACCGGACCAACCATTAAGGTATCGTTAAGAGATAAACCGGAATCTGTTCGTGTAGAAGCGTCAAATACCACGCGTAGTTTACTGGTGGTACTGCTTTCTTTAAAGACACCGTGATGGGGTAAATAATGAACTAGATTTGTACTTTTTGTGTCGAGTGGATTAATTTTCGTCATATGACCAAGAGTTTCATATTATTGCATAAACACGCAATATTCAAGTTTGAGTTTCGGATTTTTACCTAGTTTTTTCTCTAAATTGTAAAATCTATTAATAGCTTGGGTTTGTGATTCCCCTAGATTATTAATATTGTCTTTAAATGGTAATTTAACTGTAAATCTGCCGTTTGTGTCTCGTTTGTAGTTTGTGATGAAATTTTCTTCGCATTTTAATTCTTCTATTGTATGATGGGATTTTGTGGGGCACTCCTCAAGTTGCCAAAATTTCTCGATTTGATCGCGTATATCAATATTTTCGGACATTGCAAAATTACAAATGATTTCATTTTTCGGCTTAGTATAAGAATTAACTGGGCCAGAAACTACCCAACCTAGCTTAGTTTTCTGAAATACAACTTTATTGTCGCTTGATCTAATTTGCCCTATGCACAGAATTTCAAAGAATATGCTAGCACCTAGAAGTACGTCTATTGGTTTGGATATACAAAAGTTTTCATCGGCTAATTTAATGTTACTCGGTATCTGTAAGCAAGAAGCACTAAATGATGTTTGAGGTAAATTTTCAGTTATTTTGTTGACCAGCAGGAAACCTTGTTTTGTTTTATATCTCTCATCGAGTGACAAAATTGTTGTTTCGGTTTTGTTTGATAGGTGGCTTAAAGAATTATTAATGCCTGCGATAGGTATGTGTATCTTCTGAGTTTTTAAATGTAATTTATCTGCCAGCGTTCTCGACATAAAATTTGTTTGGGACCCGCTGTCTAATAAAGCACGACATTTTACAAGTTTTCCGTTGGAGTCCAAAATGTTAATCATGGCAGTTGCTAAAAGTACTTGAGTGGATTTAATTTGAGGTAGGCAATGCATAACGACATTTGTTTCATTTGAATTAATTGGAGTGCTAGAAGATGAAGTTTGTGCGGGTGTGATTGTTTCCGTATTAGAATTATTTAAAGTGTGATTTGCATGTGTGGATCGTTCAAAGTTATCATTGTAAGATTGATGCAAAAGAGAGTGGTGTTTTTTACCGCAATGTCTACAAAGGCTAGAATTACATACTTGCTGAGTGTGATTGGGACGTAAACAATTTGTGCATAATTTGTGTTTCTTAACTTCCGCGAATCGATCATTTATGCTCATTTTGAGGATTTTGTCGCACTGATAATTATAGTGATTTTGACTACAAAAGGCACATGATATTTTTGTGGTAACAACATGAGCGAGTGTTTTTTCTTCGCGGCTATTAGAGTACGGTTTTTGAATTTTTACTTTACCCTCAATTGTCTCCAAAATTTGACAACGTTGTGTAAGAAACTCGGTTATATCCGAAATTTTTGGAAAGACGGTTTTATTTACTTTTTCTTCCCATTCACGTTTGGTGGTCGGATCGAATTTGGAGGTAATAATATATATCAATAAAGCATCTAATATTTCAGTCGTTTCACCTAAAGATGTTAATGCTCGTAAATTTTTTGTGAAGTTATCTAGAAGTTTTCTTAAGTAATTGTGTGATTCGATTTTAACGTTATTTAAATCAAAAAGGGTCTTAATATGGGTGTGCACGATAAGTTTTTTATTTTCAAAGCGTTCTCTTAGCAGGGACCAAGCGATATCGTAGTTATCATTTGATATCTCGATTGAATGAATTACTTGGGATGCTTCCGATTTTAAGCAAGATTTTAAATAATAAAATTTTTGCACGTTACTTAACTGTGTGTTATCATGTATCAGTGATTTAAAGCTGTCATGAAATGTAGTCCATTGTGAATAGTTACCGTAAAATTCTGGCAATTGTATGTGGGGTAGTTTTACCTGTCCTTGTATCTCATTAGAGAGAGAAGCGTTGCTGCTATTTAATGAAGACGAATTATTTTTTATAAGTTTTTTTGCACGGGAAATTAATTTGTAATAACCATTTTCAAACGCCTCACGTTCATGCTCATCGATACCATCGCCAGCGAGGCGTTCTATTGAATTTTGAATTGCGTTAAATGAATTTAAAACATCTGGCTGTAATGCTTCAAGCCTCGCGCTTATTCGTCAACATCAGGATTAGAGGATAGCCTTTCAAGATATTTTACAAATCTTTTGACTTGAAGTTTTATTTGACCACGCTCTAATTTTAAGTTTTCCTACTCATTTGCCATTTTGAACGTTCGAGAACAGTGATATGTCAAATTGAGTTAATAATAATAAAAGATGTAGAATAGAGTATAGTGAATGAGAATTTGAATTTGAACTTGAATTTACTCCTCGTGTGTGCAGAGAAGAATCTTGCGTCTTATTGCGTATTTGTTGTTCGCTTTGTTGAACACTTTGCTTTCTTGAAGAAATGCGTATGAATGTATGTAATGCGTTATTTTCCGGACAATCCCGGCCGAAGGACCAAATGTTTGGACTTGCGTCGCGTTGTTTCGTGTACCAGTACGCGATTGTACTGGATTAAAAAAGCGTGGAGTTTTTATGATTTTTATTATAACAACTATTTCACCACGAGGGTTTACAGAGAACTGAGAAATAACAACTTAAAATGTACCTACATAGACTACCCTTAAAACTAGAATTTCTGTACCTGCTGTACCGCAATAAAGTAAGAATTTAAAGAATGCGGCCACTACCGGGAAATAACAGGGTCGCTCACAACAATCATGTTAGCAGTCCAGGTCGCGTCCGACGCGACGTCAGCGTCAGCGTTCGCGTGTAGGGGGAATAAAACCAATGTATAGTTTTACATTTTACTGGAATATAATTACAACTACAATATGTATACAGAGTAGGCATGCGTGTATTTTCTGGGCAAATCGAAGCCCTGCTTCTCACACCACTCAACCACTCTCCTGACCGATTCATTTGCCGGTATATACTCAACGATGCGGTCATGCAGGATCAGACAGTATGCGTTTGTGTTGGACGAAAAATTCTCGCTCGACTCAAATTCCGGACGCATATCTAAGGGTCCAGACTTGATTCGTTCAGACTGGTTTGATGCGTCAATCACCACGATGGGAACTAGATCCTTGAACTCCTCACGTCCGTACAGTGGTTCGTTGACCTTTCCATAGTATGAACTCTGGAAGTTCTCGTACATTTCGTATAGCAGGGCGTACTTCCCCGTGGAGAAATCCAAGTTTAAATTCTTGTAGGGGAAGCACTCAGAATTCAGGTACAGTTTGACGTTTGTCAGATTGCAGTGGTCAAATTTGCTCGAATCCGTGTCCAAATTCGCTTTGCGATTCGTCTGGAAGGCAACAATAACGTAGCGGGGTTTCTCCAACCGTGTTGCAGTCTTGACGGCCCACGTTTGTTTCGTCGCTTGCGGCAACACCGGATACTCGTATAGCTCCCAGCTGCGAAATCATATCTGTAACGTTCTCTCTTCCTCGACAATATTGAGAAGTTTTAGATATTCAGCATCCGATGGATAGACGTACGGTACCCTCCAATGAACCTTGCTCAACTCAATTCTGGTGTCCTCGTTACCCACAAAAGCGTTCCTATCGTTTTTCGATCGAGTCAAAATGAGCTCGTGACACACATTTAACAGAAGTTTGGGGTAGTCTTCCAAGAACCCTAGCAGGATTCTTCCCGGGATGCACACGTTAAAGTTCCCGTTCGCGTCGAGAAGGTGGCTCGGTGAGTCTCCCGTATTCGCCCAGCCGGCATTCTCCAGGGCACGTACCTCACCCTCATTCAGAGAAACTACACCCTTCAGTGTGCTCGTGATGCCCACGTTTTTTGTTCGATCCACCTCCACCCCGTTTATTTCATAGCGGACGTCGTCGAAGAGGAAACAGAGGGCGTTGTTTGTTAAATCCGCATTTCCGCCTCCTATACCCTTGATGAACCTGTCCTCTATGTAGATGCAGCTGAGATGCGGCAGTACGTAAACGTCTTGTTGGTGGGTTGGTATGCGAATTTCGTCATTGGCGTTGAATGTTGTTGTTGACACGAACGGCTGATATACGTGCACCTCGGACCTCGACATGGCGTGCTAACTCATCCACAGCAGCACCGTCCAGAACACGAAACGTGTCTACGTTTACGTGTGTCATTCAAATACTAACCTTCCCTTGTTGAAGCACAAGTACTGACAGCACCGTTAATTTTCTTGCTTAAATACTCACTATACAAGATGAAACCGCGCGCATGCGCAGTGTGCCAGATGCAATAACAATGAAGAGGACAGACAGACTGAGAGCCAGACAGACAGACAACTAATAAGAATTCGGAAGTAGGAGAATAACTATAGATTCAGATTTGTCTCATCGAGCTGGTTAATTTGATACCCTGCATGACCACTCTTAAAACCCACTCTAAAAACTACCCTTAAAAGCCACCCCTAAAAACCACCCCTAAAACCATCCCTAAAACCACCCCCCAAAACTACCACTAAAACCACCCCCGTATTCCGATTCCTCTCGTCGAGTCCTTTAATTTGATGCCCCACATGACATAGTTTTACGTAGGGGTAAGCCAAGATTAGACTACTGATCTCAAATAATTAGCGATGTATGATGTTCTACTACAGAGAACTAAGATGTTTGCATATTAATAACTATAAATGGTCTCTTTAAGATTTTACGTGCGTTCTATATTACCGACATTCAATTTGTACTTCCAGTACTCACCAGATGGTTCCCACTTGTTGAATTCACATTAAAATTCCAGCAGTAGAGGCTGCGCTCTATAGGTGCAACAGAAATCTACCTACATGCGTTCTATATTACCGACATTCAATGTATAGTTCTAGTACTCACCCACTTGTTGAATTCACATTAAAATAATACAGCAAATTCTCTCACATGTGTCCGAAACGTATTAAGATAACAAGTAATTTCAAAACTTAGCACGTATGAAAATAAACAAACCGAAGAACGCCGAGATTGCTAGGCGCTAAACTTCAAACTTTTTATGTTCTAGAATGTCCCTATTTTATTGTAATAATACAAACAACAGGGTATAAAATAATCTCGGTCACCTTGTAGAGTTTGCAACATGTACTTCGATACAGATTAGCATGCAGAACGTGGGAGTCAAGCCAAACAAACATATCCTGTCGGCAAGATGAAAGGTTTTTTTTTCCAGAACTTTCTTAGCTATTAATATTCCGTCTCTTATCGACTTCGGGCCTGTTTCTTTCTCAAACTTTGATATCAATATTTATTTAGTATAAACAATAATTGCAAACGTTCGAATTTCCGAGAAAAAAAACATTAATTCTGTAACATATCAATATTTATTTAGTATAAACAATTGCAAACGTTCGAATTTCCGAGAAAAAAAACATTAATTCTGTAACATCTGTGTACTATTGCATCAGCATTTCCAGAATTTTCTTCTATTGCGAAACAATGAGAACACGCTGGATGGCCTGATCTGAGGCTCTCATAATATTACTACTGTCGAAGATGCGATTAATATTGTTAAAGACGGAATAGCTTCTGGAATTAATCTACGGGGCCAAACTATTAATGTGTTCAAATTCGCGGATGATATAGCAGTATTAGCATCCAGCAAAGAGGAATTAGGAAGGGCTCTGAATGAAATGGAAGCAGTTTTGATAGAGGGCTACGGCATGAAAATTAGTAAAAAGAAAACCAACATTTTGGTGTGTGGGGGGCGTGAAAATAGGACTAAAACGAAAATACAAACTGGAAACGAGAAGATAGAGGAAGTCTCAGATTTCTGCTATTTAGGAAGACAAATAACTCGCGATGGTAGGAGCTCTAGAGATATAAGACAAAGAATAGCACAGGGCCGAATTGCATTTAATAAAAAGAAACAACTATTATGCTCGGGTGCGAAACTTGAACGCTAGGAGAAGCGGATAGGAAAAAATTAGAAGCATTTGAAATGTGGTGCTATAGACGCATGATGAAGATACCGTGGATAGATAAGGTTAGCAACAGAGAGGTATTGGAAAGAGTAAGAGAAAAGCGTAATTTATGGAAGACAGTACGGAATAGGAGAGATAGGATGGTAGGAATAAAAAGAGGTAGGGGTAGGCCCAGATTAGACTACTGCTCTCAAATTGTTAGGGATGTAGGATGTTCGACTTTTGGGGAAATGCATAGGTTAGCTCAGAATAGGAAAGGATGGAGGTACGCGTACAACCAGTCTTCGATCTGAAAACTTTATGATGATGATAAATTTCTGTCAGTAAATAAATGCAGGTGTTAATTAATCAGCCTGAGTGGGTAATTACACAGGTGAATAAAACTTGTCCGTTACATTGTAGGTAGGTACCTATAAATGAAACATCAGTCGAGTTCAGTATTATGATCCCCGAACCCTTTTCAATATTTTAACCGAACTGTGTCAACTGGTTTAACTGGCACAATTCAAAAATAGATGTCTTCCTATTTATAGAGTGTCACCGTACACGATTTGCTATTAAAAACTCTATGAATATAATCACATGATGTCACCAATTTCGCAATGGCAATACAATCATCAACTCGAATACATTTTTAAAGAATGTCACTCGGTACTTGGACCTGAACTGCAATTACTGTGAACTTTGTGTGGGGGTTATCTTTTCCAAGAGAACTGACAATACTTAAGTCATTTATTGACTAAAATAACCGTGATTTCATCGGTTTAAATTTATGAATTGGCTGCATCCGTTTCGGAAATTGCACTGTAGTCAATGAATGTATTGTTTTAGTAGCACCATTTTGTCGTGCTCTCCAGTTTACGAGAAATAAATTTGATTTGCTGCACACATACACAGGGTGGTATATTCTCAACGCATTTTCCACGAATAATCCTCAAACTCATCCTGAAAGTAACTCAAACGTCGCCCACCTTAGATCAATTCCTAAACCACTCTAAAAGTCATCACCGTGGAAACACTGTACCTCTTGCTCGTTGAGTTTCATTTTCTCGAAAACGTTTCATTTTATCGAAACCTAACAAGAGTGACTTTTTATTATCAAAATGTCCGGGGAAACAAAAAATGCGGTTAAAAATTAAAAATATCCAGTCCCTTAAAAATATGAAGTTAAGAAGGTATGCGGTAGTTCATCCCTTGCTTCCCTGATGCACTATCAAAAAACGGGCCACATTATTTTATCGACATTCAATCACTACGTACGTCACCAAAAAAATTATCGAAATACAATTAAAAATAAAAATTTTATGTTAAAAAAATTATTTTTATTTCTCCAATTTAAGGCAGATCTCGGCAGGGGAAGGTCGTAGGAGAAAACTTTATATGAACTTGGTGTGTTATTTTCGTGTAGGTAATCTATACGCACCCGAGAGATTTCCCACCTTCACCGGGACACCCTGTATAGATGAAGATCTGTTCAGGCGTTGTGTCGGGGGTTACTTAAAATTTTTAATTTTGTTTATGTATTATGATGTTTTGCGATATGCCAAGAGTAAAAAAGTGTTGTGTAAAAGACTGTAAAGAATAATCAGCGTGCGACATAGATTTCCAATCAAAGATATGAACATTTTCAACATTTGGGTGAAAATACATAATACAAAATTTATGAATCTGATAAATTACGCAGACAAAATTTCAGTATTATAAATTTCAATATATGGAACCCTTTTTATAGCAACCAATTATTTCACATTTTGATAATACACCGCAGATAAAATACTTTATTATGGAAAAACATTCATTTTATAATGCAACTAAGGTATTTGTAAAAATTATAGCATTTACTTTTCACTAATCCATTATTATGCATAATTATAAATTGATTACTTCCGCATTATTTTTGAATATGTTTTTCGTATAAATAACAATACAGGGTGGTCCAGTTTATATCATCAGGATTTCACCAGACGAAAGTTTATCAAAAAATAAAGATAGTTTGTCTAATAAAACATGGTTGAATTTTACTTCCTTTTTGATGTACAGGGCGTTAAAGAAAATAAATTATTTGGGAATAATTTGCTATAAATCAATAATAAAAAAATGTAGCATTCTGAAATTCTGCATAGATCATTTCTTTCGTATTCTCTATTAAATAGTGGTTGTAATTATTTTATTTAGAACACAGAGGCGTGCGTACGGGTTTCCTCAAAAATACTTTACTTAATAAAATGTACGTCACTGGTTTTCTTAGAACACCAAACACAGAGACGGTTTATCATTCAATTTAGAAACCCTTTTGTATCTTACAATTTTTTGATAACTCAATTCAAAACAAAAAAAACTTTAAAAAGCATTCTGAATTCTAAGGAGTAGTTCCTCCCGCGTAGGCACTGGGGTCGCATAGACGGTGTCTTTAAGATAACCCCACAGATAAAAATCTAAAGGCTACCCTCTTTTATTATTGATTTATAGCAAATTATATAAAATAATTTATTTTCTTTAACACCCTGTACATCAAAAGGGAAGCAAAATTAGACCCTATCTTATTAGGCAAACCACCTTTATTTTTTGATAAACTTTCGGATGGTGAAATCCTGATGATATAAACTGGACCACCCTGTATAATGTACTGTTGTATTAACTAATAAACAATTTTATATCTGATCTCTTATTTTATAGTTTTATTTGAAATTTGAAAGCTGAAGTTAATACAATTTGAAATCTCCCGCCACACCGGCTTGTCATCGCGCCACCTGCTATCTGTTCACATAACTACCAACTGCCGTGATTCGCTGTCACCATAGTGCCAATAGTTTTAGTATAGGAATTGCCAATCTCTGAGGTATTTTGTCTCTGGCCACCATTTAAAGTTTTGGTGGTATTGAGCTGTCAAATTTTTGTTGCGAGTACAGAAAACCTACAAAATACCTATCTAATAGAATATTCTGTTATTGCAAATGAGCCCAATGTAATTTTACAATCGCTAAAAAATTTCATTATGTAATCAAGATTTATAAATGAAACAAAAATGTTACGCCCACGTCATCTAGTAATACAACCAAATTGCCAATTCATAAATGTTTATTAATTTTTGTAGTTCCATCTTATTAACATCAAGGCGGGTCGCACATTAACCGGCTTACTACGGGATGGGGCAGAAAAGTAATAAAAGGTAGGTAGGTACCAAAGTTATTATATAATAACTTATTATACAGGGTGATTTTTTTATGTGGTGCTAACATGGCTATCTTTTTAATCTTAATAGATACAGGTTCGGTTAAATGGGAGAAAAGTTGCGTCTATTCAAGCATAAAGAAGTGCCGTTTGCAGAAGTTGATTATCTCTTTTCGTTTTTGAGATAATCGAAAAAAATTCAAATTTTGGCTTTTACATTTGTGTTCATATTTTCCTTATTTGGCATTCAATCTTAATCTGCAAAAACATTCTTGGGACGACTTTTCATCCTCTTTCCATTTGTGGTAGCAGAAAGTACCTACCACGTTTCGTTTCTTCAGAATCATCATCAGGTTCATTTTTTCTTATGGCGCCGTCTTAGATTTATTCACCATGAAATAGCACATTTTTTTCTGAATAAAATAATGTAACATATTTGTATGTTTAAATCGCATTTAGGCCCAAAATTTTAATAAAACATGATAAAAGTGGTTTTTCCTTGTAATCACAATTGCCGTGAAAACAAAAGTTTATCTACTTTGTCAACTCAAACGCCAAGAAACTTTTTTGTGTTTTATTGGGTTACAATGGATTACTCTAATGACAAAAAGGTTGGCATGTTATTTGTTTATGCTACTGCCAGAAGAAATGCTGAAAACGCGACTGCAATGCATCGCGAATCGTATCCGGAACAAACACAACCCCTTCAGTGTTACTTTCGCAAATTGGAACGCAACTTACGCGACAATGGACAGTTTATGAAACCTAGAAGAAAAAAGGAAAATCTAGTTACGCAAATATGCGAAAATATTGAGCAAAATGTATTAGCATTTACCGAATTAAAAAATTTAGAAGGTAAAGATGTATCCCTGCGTAAAATTGAGCAGCATAAGTAACGCTGATGGGAGTTGTCTTCGTTCCAGATACGATTCGCGATGCATTGCAGCCGCGTTTTCAGCATTTCTTCTGGCAGTAGCATAAACAAATAACATGTCAACCTTTTCGTCATTAGAGTAATCCACTGTAACTCGATAAAACACAATCGGATTAAAAAAGTTTCTTGACGTTTGAGTTGACAAAGTAGATAAACTTTTGTTAGAAGTTTTCCATGCACATTCGAAACATGCAATATTGAAAAACTTCTAACAATACTTACTATCTGCTAGTTTAGCAGGAAAGTACGTAGAGATCTAAGGATGTTCCAAGCCCAACGATATGTTTGGGGTAGCATTCAGTGTGGATCTCGTAGTACATAAAATCTGGATTTAGTTCTATAATTCAATGCCTGGCGGGGTATTTGCCCAAGGAGTAGTTGTTCAAACGGTCCAGTACCACTCTTAGATAAACTTTTGTTTTCACGGCAATTGTAATTACATACATGGAAAAACCATTTTTATCATGTTTTATTAAAATTCTGGGCCTAAATGCGATTTAAACATACAAATATGTTATATCATTTTATTCAGAGAAAAATGGGCTATTTCATGGTGAAAAAATCTAAGATGGCGCCATAAGAAAAAATGAACCTGATGATGATTCTCAAGAAACGAAACGCGGTAGGTACTTTCTGCTACCACAAATGGAAAGAGGATGAAAGTCGTCCCAAGAAAGTTTTTGCAGATTAAGATTAAATGCCAAATAAGGAAAATATGAACACAAATGTAAAAGCCAAAATTTTATTTTTTTCGATTATCTCAAAAATGGAAAGAGATAATCAACTTCTGTAAACGGCACTTCTTTGTGCTTGAATAGACGCAACTTTTCTCCCATTTAACCGAACCTGTATCTATTAAGATTATAAAGATAGCCATGTTAGCACCACATAAAAAAATCACCCTGTATAATAACTTATTATATAATAACTTTGGGTAGGTACAAGATTTTTCGTATTACACGCTCGACATAGACCTAGCCCGTTTCAATAATGCGATCTCCCGCTTAAACTATTGTGATGTTTAATATTGTTCCTATGACCTCCTACAAAAGCAACACTTTGCACTCGATTAAGCTGGTAATTTCAGCCATCAGTGTTGTGGATGTACATTATAATAACACACGGGTAGAAGCCAATAGGGTAGGTACATTATACAGTGTGGAAGAAAATTATATGGAATAAATTCATTATTTCCGAAACTGTGAAGTTTCATGAAAATTCCTCGGACACGTCGATTTTTAATTTAAAAAAGACACATTTGCATGTACCTGCACCTTTTGGATGCTCAATTGTTTCCGCATGATGACGTATACACTCATAGTACTTTTTTCCTTCTACTTCCGTAGAAAAAATAAAAAATGATTTAGGAGTGCGACTTTTAAAAGGGCCTCATTTTCGTCTGAATTGGTTAATTAAGCCAATATCGACACAGTGAACTCGTTGGCAATATCATAAAACAAAATACTTTATTTTAAAAATGATTTAACAAAACAAATTAATTAATTAAATATTTAACGTTATACCTAACCGTGTTGTTGCATGGTACGTGAACCTGTTGTACGTTTCTTGCCGGACGTTTTCCGATATTACTGGACTTTTTCTAATCTGATTTCGTTGCGGATCCATTGTTTCAGGTCTTCTAAGTTTGTAGGCTTTGAAATGTAGACTTTTGATTTTAAAAAACCCCAAAGAAGAAAGTCCAAAGGCGTCAGAGTTGCAGTCATTTAAATAAGTTTCTATTTTTTCTCAGAAAGTAGAAGGAGAAAAGTACTATGAGTGAACGTTTTCGAATTCAGTAAGTTATGTTCCACACGAGGTTCCACAAGAATTCGGCAATAAAATATAGCGGTTCCATTTAAAAAAAAATCCGGTGACGTCATCACGCGAAAACAATTGAGCATCCAAAAGGTGCAGGTACAAGCAAATGGGTCTTTTTAAATTAAAAATCTACGTGTCCGAGGAATTTTCATGAAACTTTACCGTTTTGAAAATAATGGATTTATTCCATATTTTTCTTCCACACTGTATATTTAAATATAGTAGGTAGCTCTGAAAATTTGACATTTATTGCAATAATTGTCGTGGCCTGTTTAAAATTCACTTTAAGTTTAAGAAAAATACTGAGTACCTACTATAGAATGCAAAATGGAAATAGACAACAGTAGCGATTCTTCTTAAGAAAGCTCTCAACCAGAAATTGTCGAAGCGGCTCAGAAAACTTCTCTAAATTTGTTACTCTAAAAATGTGGACAGTGTCTTTCATAAGGCGGCTGGGATTATTCCCGACGTTAACAGAATCGTCGAGAAACTCAAGACAAAACATTTTTTTTGCGTATGTTAAAGCTCTTGACCATCATTATACCAAAGGTGTCATAGGGGACTATGTTGAAAAATAAAAATAAAATCTCCTCCCAGGTCATTTTCTTCTATGTGAGGAACAATAATATTTGAATCGTCCACGTACTTTGCTAAATTCTTCGCCAGAAACATTGTCCGAGCAAGACACACCTACATTCAAGTGCTGGCGTTAAGTATATTTAGTAAATATGTCGGCGGGTTCCCTAGACCGCTGCTAATGTTCGTCAAAACTGTTACGATGCAGACTTCACAAAATCGATCGTCTTCCATAAACTTCCGTGCTTTTTAAGCATTTTTTCACTTGCCATTTATTCTGATGTCTCAGTCTCTCGAGTCAAATATGCATTATCTTTTACTGGAACACTGATTCACTTACACAAGACCTTTCCACTTGTTTTATTCGGAAGTGTGGGATCTTATGCAGGCAACTCCATCTTGTTTTATTGCACAAATCTCGAGAGCAGTTTGTTATTCAAAAATTCACAGCCTTCGCAAAGATGCAACCGGGGGAGACATTGAAAATGACGAAGCAGACTGTAACCCTTGTGCGTTTGGGATATTTCCGCATACACGATAGCGTGTTAAACAATTATTCATAAAACACCTGCACCGATTTATAATAATTCTCATATTTTCTTATGATTCTCTCACATTTGCGACGCTAGACGGTACCACTCTGAATGAAGCTTAATCAGACTGAGCAGTCGCTCAGCGCTCGGGTCTCACGTGTGACGTATGTGGCAAATGCAACACAATCTTTTCGGTGAATATCATACCCATCCTAGGATACTAATAACATTTTCAATATTAAAATGAGTCAACATTTAACGAAAAATTCTAAAATGTGATGAAACGCAGAATGTTCCTTGTATTACTCACATTGCAAATCCAACCAATTTTTAATCGCACAAACAAAGAAGCATTTAAACGTCTTTAGAAGTACCACTTGAAGTAATATGATATTCCCGGCAATTATCATACAATTTGCTCATTATTCATCTTACTTAGCGGCTAAACGTGTTTTACGAGGAGAGTGACCGTTTGCTATTTGCAAACTTATCTTTATTAGTTTCTATGAAGTGTATGCTATTTTGCTAAGTGAGTGTCGTAAAACGAGCCCTCAAAGTAATAGAATAGAAGCTGTTCTAAAAACAAACACTTTGAGGAGTTGAATTCGATTTTCACTTTGAACTTACGGTCCAATTCAGCCTAAATATATACGTATCTATATTTAAACAGGGTGAAAACCAGAGGCCTGTAATCACGTAATTCCTTGCCTGGCCTCTGGTCAGCTGAAGTGCAAAAATTTGAAAGCAAGTAAAGTAACTTTTTAATGAACTAGGTAAAGGCTGAACGCGAACTCAAACTAAGTATGTCACAAAATGTTATCACCAGATGATGATGACGTAAGCGTGTACCACATTCATATGAAATTTGGTACGTTATTATTACTAGGTATGAATAAAATTATGTATGATTATTCGTAGCCTGATATGTCGACTTCCGTTCATTTCCCGGCGAAAAATACATTGATTTTCTCGGAAAATTACTCACTTAGAGTCAATAAAGAACCACTTAGATATATCTCTCTCCAAAATCATCCCCCTTATTTGGCTGATGTTTTTGTTTGGATAGCTTCCCTTACACATGGAGCATATCGATCTCTTCCAAAATTGACGTGTCATTCCGCATTTAAGGCACGAGATGAATTATATAGGGGGGTTCTATAAATCACTCGGATTTTAATCAAGATTGAGACGTTTTGAAACCCCACAGCCCACAGGGTGGAAATAGTAACTAGATTATTGAATTTCATTTGCGACAATTGACGCAGACAAAAGCCATGATCTGATTGGAAATGGTTTGACAATGACAAGTCACAAACAAATGAATAAAAACAAACGAAACAACCATTATCATACTTAATGCTTCATGCTTCTGCTGCTGCGTTTTTCAAACAAATGGTAGCATTAATTTTTAACAGCAGTTTCATATACGTGCAATGCCTATACATGACTTGTATTTCAAAGTTAATGAACAATTTATCTCTAGAGGCATACCTACAGTCTGTCCACATAGTAAGAGATTCGTAGATTTCAGCTTTACTTAGTTTAACTTTTTCAAGATATATTTATTATGCGCAGGACCAAGTAAATTTTAATGTGAGAGGAGAAAGCTAGAAGCGAATTGTTTCTTGTAACCCTTTTAACTTTAATTATTTGTAAGTAATGTCCGACAGTTATCTATGATTGAGAAATCTACTGACAACTTCCCGGAACCAAATTTTGTTTCGTGAAGATGACACGTAAGCACAAAATACTTTCCATCAGTTTCTATACACAAATACAAGGTCGTGCAAAAGTCAAGAAGGCATTGGAAATGCGTTTAGCTACCCAAAAACCGGCACTCAATAATTCTGACCCAAAGAGCTTATCGTCGATATTTTAATGTATTACGTATTACGCCCTAATATTATTACGACATAATAATAATAATAATTATTATTATATATATATATGGTTGAAGCATTCTATACAACTGAAACCTAAAAAATACGATTACAAATGTTTAATTTTTGTGTTAGAAGACAAGTGCATATACTCTATGAGACAGAATTTAACGAATTTGAATGCTTTGAAGAGGCCTTCTCATTTTAATAATATACCTAATAATTGTAAAAGGCAAATTTGGTGACGTTACTATTTTAATTCTGTTCGTCAATAGATCAATAAAGTCATTAAACATGTAAAATATATTAATATAACCAATAAAAAGAACCGTGTTCGTTGAAGTAATGTATATGTAGAGATACGTTATGAATGTTTCAATACCAGCTAGCTGGAGTAACATTCTATGATATATCGTAGTACAATAAAATCTGAATCTCGATCTGAATTAATTCTATAATTCAATGCCTGGCGGGGTATTTGCTTGAGGAGTAGTTGTTCGAACGATTCAGTACCACTCATTACTTAAAATATAGTTTACTAGCGCGACTCAACAATTATTGCCAGTGCGTGAACGAAACTATCAACTAATATCGAAACAACGATGGTCTGTAAAAGGCAATCGAACTATTCATCGATATTTTAACAAATATCTATACGTACATATATGTATATCCCGGCATGGTGGAATTTCACTCGCACCTACGTACATTGTTCTTTAATGTATCTTATCTTGGTTAAAGCATTATTTAAAATTAGCATATTTGTTATATTTCATACACACTATATCGATGTTTCTTACTGATCAGTATGGAAATATCGATAGTTTCCCCCTCCATAATTGACAATCAACGGTGACATAATAGTATATTATACAACGACGCTATAATGAGTGCTATTATTCCCGAGGAAGAAAGTTACAACACGAGCGAGCGAAGCGAGCGAGGGGTGTAATCATCCGAGGGAATAGTAGCACCCATTATAGCGAGTTGTATAATATACTTTATCCACGACTAATCTGCAACACAATTTTCTTTTCCAAAAAGAACGAAGTTTACCATATTTTTCAATGTGCACGTCGTGATTTATTACCAAAACAGTTCTCATCATGGCATCATGGAGTAAATGACCACATTGAAGAATATCTGGTGGTGTACAGGAAAATTAACCTTCTTCTTCATTTTCCATCACAAAATCGCAACAAAAAACGGCCACAACTAACTTTTCTGTAGTAATACAATAAGTGGTCTGGAATTGTCGGAAATTTTACGAAAGCTGTTGCATTGCTTGGTAGCCACGAGTGTAAATTTGTGATCTTCTGTCAAATTTACACAAGTGGTTAGTAAAAGCAACAGCTTGAGTAAAATTACCTAAAAAATCCAGACCACGAATTGTATTTAACAAGATTATTTTTTGAATTGAAGCGGGAATTGAAGCAAGGTAGTTCAAAACGAAATTTTATTTTATTTCAATAGGCCTTTTCATTTCGTTTTCTGTTCGTTAGTGCGCATGTGCTGACAATCAGCTGTTCTTAGATTTTCGGACGAGTGTCACTGTCAGCTGTCAGGCGTTATAAACTTCGTGTGGAATATTCGTAAGTAAATAGTAGAATGCCAAATAAGGAGGGTGTTTGAAAGACGGAAAATTATTACAAATGTTAGTTCCAAGTGATATCCCTCGTAAAATTGTGAGGCTGAATCCCGAAGGCGTGCCTGGCTCCTGGCTCTTGCTTGAAATACGGGAATGTTAACCAAGATACTTCAATCATATAGGCTTTTAATATAGCCCTAAAAATTAATCAATTTTTTAAAAGAAAACGGAGAAAAAGGATCTAATATAGGTACAGGTGCGTATTTTTCTGAAATGTATGTATGTAACTACAATTAATTCTTATTTTAAAGACCTAACAAATAGTGACATAAAACCTGGAAACGTTCAATAAACTTTTCCATTTCGAATCTTGCCTCTTGCACATTTTTATCCAAGCAACATCATTTATATAGGTGGAACTAATCCTCACTTCCTCACATGGTCACCAACCTAGTTATTAACTTCGATTTTTCCCAGTATTGGGCGGGGTTTAGGAAATGGATAAAATCGTAATCCCAAGCGATAAGTTGGTCTTCCCGCACTGCTATCACCTTGGCAGTCACCAAAAGCACAAAAACGTGCAAAATTAGTAATAGTAGTAGTAGTAATAACTAAAACACTAATAGTGTTTTAGTTCTAAAACACTAAAACACTAATAGTGTTTTAGTTCTTACTACTACTACTATTACTAATAGTGTTTTAGTTCCGAACTATTACTAATTTTGCACGTTTGCAGTAAAATTTTACGAAAGAATTAATAAACACTTTCAAACAAGCAATACCGCCTACCCCCCTAGGGGATAATAGGCCCGTTTACACGGACAGTTCAGCGCAGCAGCTTTGGAGTGACAATCCAGAATGCCACGCCAGAGTTCGCGTCTGGAGTGTACGCATCTGGCGCGTGATCTGAAAATGATCAGCAATCCAAGACTGCACGCCAAACTGATCAAGAGCATACACGTCAAAAGCGTCAGTGTGAATGCAGAATTTTAAGGTTTTGGAGCGGCGTGTGGCATTTCCGCAGAGTTGGAAAGTTTTGCGTCGCGTTCCAAACTTTAGAGTGAAGAAGAGTTACTGCGTTACTGGAATACGATACGCACAGATAGGAAATCCCTTGAATTTTCTTAGTAACAAAGGCCTTGTTGACAGACACTTGTCTTACAAAACTCAACGAGCTTTTCATATAGGCACGTCCTTTTAGATTACGGTTTTTGTAATCGTCTGATTTTATTTTCCATAAGCAAGGCAAACTTCTGTATAATTCAACAAATTTTCCCAAAGTTTCCTTCGGCCAAGACATGATTACAAAATAATAAATAATTTGTTACAGTAACGCTCCAGACCTGCGATCTAGCACTGATGGAAATTTCGTTACAGCAAGTCCAGACGTGCAGTTTGGATGCACGCATCAGGAGCGCGCTCCATGCCTCTTGAAAGCCTAGCATTTACACGAACACTTTTGGCGTGCGGCGTGCGCGTCTGGAGTGTACGCGCCAAAAGCGTCGAAAAACCTCTACGTGTAAACGGGCCTATTGATACAAGACTTTGACATTCGTCCGAAATTGTCATGGCGCGTTCGCGCATGCGCCACAGCATTTTTTTTATAATGAAAAGTCCTATTAATTCACATACAAAGAAATGTGTTGGTGCTGTTCTTTTCAGTGGATTTGGGTTTGTTGTTGCAAATAAACTGAGTCCAAGGTTGACAAAGTTCAGTTTATTGAACAGAGTTTCAAAAGGTACCTGTCAACATACAAAAGAATCAGTATCTAATTTGACAATTTTCAATAAATAGAATTATTCATGACTTTATACAATACAATTTGTTTGCAATAATTATAAATTCTGTGAAACAAAAGTAATGAACAAAATTAAGCATGTGGCGACAAGTTTTTGAGTACAAAAATACAACTTGATTTGATACAATCTTAACATACCTTTTGAATCTTCTGACACTCCTTGTTTTATTAAACAAAAACTCTCGCCAAACAATTGACGGAAAATTGTGTAATACTTTTAAACAAACAAGATTATAATTCGGAGCACGTTTTGCTTTTCGCCTTTCTTTTTCGCTTTTTATGCTGTCACATGAAAAATTGTCAAAAGGTGCTGACCTGACCTGCCTACTTACTAAAAAAAATGAAAGTGTTATATTATAATGCTCTTTATTAATTATAATATGTATTACAATAAATGATTATTAAATATGACTAAAACAGTAACTGATTCATCTCATGTTCTTGACCTTCGCGCTTGTCATCTGTCGTTCATGTGGTTACCTTGATGCCTGGCGGGTGTCTACTGTTACGGCTGCCGGGATCGATACTTGCATTATAACATCCCCTCTTCTTTGGTTGGATTTCGTAATCCTCAAACTTCTTGGGTAGACATATGTTTCTTCTGGGTCTTGTCTGCTTACTGGGAGTCTTTTCGGTTACAATTCCATTTTCAATTTTTGTTTCTTCTATGTCTTCTTTCTTTTCTTCCGTAGGTTCGTCTTCGGTAGCTTTTATATGTACTCTACTTCTTCTATACTTTTTTCCTTCCGTTTCTATAACATATGATCTCGTGTCGACCTTTTCTGACACTTTTCCTTGTGTCCATGGGGCATCGGGCTTCTTTTGGAAGTAGACTTTTTGATCTTCTCTAAGTTCTGGTAGGTGCACGGTTTTTCTATCATAATAGTATTTTGCGTTTTTTCTTAGATTTTCAATTACTCTTGGGACTTCTTTCTGTACTTCCGGCTTGTACTTTTCTTTATATTGGGGTAGCATTGTTCTTGTTCTTCTTGAGAAGAGTCTTTGAACCGGGCTCATCTCTGTTTTATTTGGAGTATTTCTCCATAACAGCAATGCTTTGTAGAAATCTTCATTTTTCTTTATCAGTTGTTTAGCAATATCCACGGTAGATTCAGCTTTTCCATTGCCTTGTTGATGTATTGGGCTGGATGTTTTAAAATTGAAGTTCCACTCTTCTGCAAATTTTCTAAAATATTTATTATCGAAGTTTGTACCATTATCTGATATGCATGTTACGGGTATTCCGTGTCTTGCGAAATTCTTCTTGCAAGTGGATATTATGGTCGAAGCTGTTAAATCCTTTAGTTGATCTATTTCAAAGAAATCTGAGTACTGATCCGTAGTAATTAAGAACAATTCCTTCTTTCCTTTTATTTCTGCTTCCATCACATCCATGTTTACTACTTCGAACGATAATCTTGGTACTGGATGTGAGAACATTTCAGGTTTCTGTTGGTTCTTTGCATGCGTGAGGCACGTGTGGCAATTTGCTACTGTTGTCTTGATCTCTACTGTAATTCTTGGCCAAAATACTGAGTCACGGGCGAGTTTTAGAGTTGCTTCTATACCTTGATGACTTGAGTGCAATTTTGTAAGAAGTTCTTTTCTCAACTTTAATGGTATTACTATTCGATTGCTTTTCAGTACTAATCCGTCATGTAGTGTTAGTTCGTCTCTGTAAGTCCAATACTCATGCAGGTCATCTCTTACATTTAATTTGTTTTCAGGCCATCCTGCTTCTATAACTTTCTTTAGTGCGTTTAGTTGATCGTCTTCTTTCGTTGCTCTTTTTACGCTTTCTATTGTTTCATCTGAGATTCTCATAAATTCCATAGGATTTACGTCAGTTTTTTCATCTATCGTTTCTACTTCGTATATCTCATATTCTGCATCTGCTGGGGCTCTTGACAGTGCATCAGCTATAAACATTTCCTTTCCTCTTTTGTATTTTAATTTTATATTGTATCGTTGGAGTGTCATCATCATCTTTTGAATTCGTTTTGGTGCTTTTGAAAGTGGTTTTTTGAATATGTTGATTAGTGGTTGATGATCTGTTTCAACGATTATATTGCTTCTACCAAATATATATTGATCAAATTTCGTGCAAGCGAAAACTATTGCGAGAGTTTCCTTCTCTATTTGAGCATAATTTCTTTCTGTTTCTGTCAGTTTTCTCGATGCATAGCATAGGTACCGGTTTTTCAGATTGCATTAGGGTACTACCGAGAGCAAATGATGATGCATCTGTTTGGATTGTTATTTCTTTGTTGGCGTCAAAATATTCTAATACTGGTGGATTGGTCATCACTTCTTTTATGTACTTAAATTCTTCTTCGCGCTTCTGATTCCAGTTAAATTTCTTAAGCCTCGTTATGCTTCGTAAATTTTCAATCTTGTCCGATAAATTTGGAATAAATTTACTCAAGTACGATATCATTCCTAGCAATCTTGCGACTTCTTCTTCATTCTTCGGTGTTGGCATGTCCTTTATTGCCTGAATCTTCTCGGGATCGGGTTGCAATCCTTTGTTAGTTAGTATATGACCGAAGTACTTTACTTTATCTTGGCATATCTTCGTTTTAGCTTTGTTCAGTTTTAGATTTTCCTTTCTCAATCTGCTTAGGAGTCTCTTTAAATTTTCGTTATGATTTGCAGTTGCTTCTTGCATGTTTTCACACTTTCCTATTACTAGGATGTCATCCGCCATTACTTCTACACCTTGCAGATCATGAATAATCTCATGCTGGCGTTTCTGATATATCTCCATAGCTGGTTTCAGCCCAAATGGCAATCTGTATCGTCCTAGCGGTGTCCAGAAAGTTGTCAACTTACTGCTTGCTTCATCTAGTTCTAGCTGCCAAAATCCTGACTTCGCATCAAGTGTCGTAAATACTTTAGCGTCTTGGAGTTCAGGAAGAATTTCTTCTATCTTCGGCATTTGATATTTTACGTCTTTTAATGCTTTATTTAATTCAGTTGGATCGATGCAAATCCTTAGCTTTCCATTTCTTCTTACTAGAACCACGTTGCTAGTCCATTCTTGGTGCTCTTCGACTTTCTTTATTATTTTCTTTTCTTCCAGTTCTTTCAATGTATCTTTCAGATCTTCCCTCAATGACATTGGAATCCTTCTTGGTGTTTGTATTGTTGGCTTTATGTTTTCTTCTATTTCTAGCTTTACCTTACCCTTTAATTTTCCCATTCCTGTAAAGATATCTTCGTATTCTTCTATTATTTTGCTTTCTTCTTTCAACACTCGTTCTGTTTCATCATTCTTCTCGCTTGGATTGCTTATTTCTATTGCTTTTTTGCAAATCTCAATTAAACCTAGTTCCTGGCACGTCTTTGCTGACAGCAATGGCATATGATTGCTTTGTACTACTTGGAATTTAAGTGAGTGTATCCTACCTTGACGTATACATTTTAGGTAGGTCTCACCGATTGGTTCAATTATTGTGCCTCCGAAACATTTCAATTTGGTTTCGCTATTCTTTATTCTTTTTCCGCTTTTCACTAGATTACTGTAGTTCTTCATACCAATCACATTACAAGTGGCTCCTGTATCTAGTTGGCATTCTACTGTTTCCAATTTACCTTCCGTATCATCCACGATGAAGTGTATTATGCTTTTTAAAGTTCTTTCTTCACCACCCGTCAGTATTTCTTCTGTTTCGCTTTCTTCGTAATCTTGTAATTCTCTTATTCTTCTTGCATTATTTGTCATGCAGACTTTTGAAAAATGATTGTGCTTTCCACATTTCCTGCAAGTTTGTCCGTAAGCTGGGCACTTCTCTCTGTTATGTTCATGTAAAAATCCACAGTACTTGCATTTGGACGATTTGCCTTGTCCTTTTTGCTGATTGCTTTTATTCCTTTCTTCACCTGTGTGTTTTGGGTACATTTTCTTCGTAACTTTCTTGACGTCCTCCTTTGTGTCTATGTTTAAATCTTTTAATTGCTTTTCTGTTAGTTCTGCTGCTCTACATTGGTCTATTGCTTCTTCCAATGTGATATTTTTATTTTCCCAAAGGCGATGGCGTAGTCTAATATCTCGAATCGATACGATGATTCTATCAAGTAGCAATTCATTTTCCATATCACCGTACTGGCAATTCTTTATCAAACCACGTAGTCTATTTATGTATTGATCAATGCTTTCCTCATCACTTTGTGTTGTCGTGTTAAATATAGCCCTTTCGTACCTTTTGTTTGTCTGTGGTACTATGTTCTTTATTATGGCGTCGAGTAATGCAGTGCTTGTTGCTTTATCTTCCTCCGTAATTGGGAAATTTTGATACATTTTGTTACATTCTTCACCTATAGCTATGAGTAAAACTGCTTTTTTCTCTTCTTCGCTTCTGTTGATGAGTGCACTTGCGATTAGATAATTCTGCCATGCCTGCTTGAACTGTTTTATGTTTTCTAGTAAATTCCCATCTACAACAATTCCTTTCGGCAGAGGTATGTTTGGTATTATATTGGTAGACGTACCTGCTTCCATTTTATTCATTAAAAGATTTTCCAGTCTAGCTATTTTTGCATTTAATCCTTCCATTGTCTGCGATTCCGCCATTTTGCTCAATCCAGTTCAATCTTTTCCTTGCTTTAACTATTTTTCTTCTTTGCTTTGAAATTCTTGCTTGCTTTCTTCTACTGTTTAGCCAGATCACCTGACACCATGTTATATTATAATGCTCTTTATTAATTATAATATGTATTACAATAAATGATTATTAAATATGACTAAAACAGTAACTGATTCATCTCATGTTCTTGACCTTCGCGCTTGTCATCTGTCGTTCATGTGGTTACCATGATGCCTGGCGGGTGTCTACTGTTACGGCTGCCGGGATCGATACTTGTATTATAACAGAAAGTACAAATAAATACATGATTACCAACTTTGACTCTATATAAAACAAAAGTAAAGTGTGAAGTGAGGTAAGGTCAAGGTTGGGTTGAATTCAGGTCAGCTGTCAATTGATCAAATTTCAACACTCCTCCTTGATCAATTTACAGCGAAGCGTCTCAAAGACTCTTCTGTTAAGTGGCTTTGTGAGAATGTCTGCAATCTGCTTGCTGCTCTCGACGAGTTGCAATGTCACAGTGTTGCCAACATGTTGCTGAATGTACTTTCGTGGTATCTCAATGTGTTTCTTGCCTCTGGTTGTCTTTCCTTCGTGTGCATTCTGTAACATGTGAATGGCTGACATGTTGTCGACTTTCAGAGTGATCGGCTGATCACTTTCCAGGATACCAAGTTCCAGTGCGATTCTCTTGATCCAGCACACATCGTCAATCACGGACACCGCGGCTAGGTACTCGGCTTCTGCAGTTGAAGTCGCTACCAAACGCTGCTTCTGTGAGTACCAGATCACTGGTCCTCCTCTCATCACCAAAACTCCACTCGTCGACTGTCCTGTCTCAGAGTCTCCTCCAAAGTCTGAATCGGTATATGCCACGAGTCCTTTGCCTCCTCCAAAGTAGATTCCTGCTGTCACTGTCCCTCTCAAGTACTGGAATTCACGTTTTACCATCGCCTGATAGCTTTTCATGGGGTTGTTGCAGAATCGACTCAGGTAGTTCACGGCGAAGCTGATGTCTGGCCGAGTGATTGTAGCTAAGTACAGTAAGCTCCCTATCGCCTCGCGATAGTTGTTGTTTGCCGGAAGTGCCTCGTCGTTCTTGAAGTCTGTCTTCTTGGTGATCATTCCTTGCTCAATAAGTGTGAATGCTGGGTTACACTGTTCGAGTTTCATCTTCCTCAAGATCTTCTCCGTGTAACGAGGCTGATTCACAAAGATACCATCTTTATCGATCTTGATTTCCATGCCCAAGTACGTCAACTTGTCCTGTGCTTTCTTGCTGTATGTGATCTGAAACTCCTTGCTTATCTCCTTCAAGAGTCTGTATATTTCCTTTTCAACCTTCCCAGCTATCAATCCATCATCCACGAAGAGTGAGAGCATAATGCTCTTGTCCTTGTTATAGTAAATGCACGGGTCATCATCTGTGTTGATCAGGCCAATCTTCTTTTCAAAGTGTGTGGTGACCCTCTCGTTCCACATCCTTGGAGCTTGTTTGAGCCCGTAAAGACTCTTATCCAACTTGCAAACTTTCCCTGATCCATCGTCAAACTCTTCAGGCTGGTTCATATAGATGACTTGCTCCAGGTTTCCATACAAGAATGCCGTTTTCACATCGAACGATACCAACTTTATTTGCTCTGAAGCTGCATGACTTAGTAGTAGTCGAATTGATGCATGGCGGGCTACTGGGCTGAATGTTTCCGCGTAGTCCACTCCTTCCTTTTATTCAAAACCTCTTGCTACGAGTCTGGCCTTGTATCTTCCGTCTGCCTTCTCTCGAAGTACCCACCGACAAGTGATTGGCTTCACTCCTTCAGGACAGTCCACCAGTTCCCAAGTTTTCATTTCCATTAGCGAGTCGTACTCCTCCTGCATTGCGTGTCTCCATTTCTCATCTTTGAGTGCCTCGCTCACCGAGATGTCTTCCGTTTCAGCAATCATGGCTCCTTTTGCGCTTTTTCCTCCACGTCTGGAGTCAAGTACGCAGTCTCTCAGTCTCGGTGGTGGTTGTAAAGTTCGACGATCTCGCAAAATTTTCTTTCCTGACTCTTCTTCTGGCGGTTGTGTCCCATTTTCGTTGTCACTTGTCTCCTCAGCACTTTCTCCAGTTGTCCAGTTGTCCTCTTCTTCGTCTGACTCACTGCTGCTTTCTTCTTGTTTCTCAGGTGTGCCCTCTGTTGCCGATGTCTCAAGTTCAGTGCCTTGTCTCTGTCGTATCTTTTCCTCGTCAAAGATTACATTGTCTGAAGTGACGGCCTCTCTTTTCTCTTTCATATAAATCCTGTAGCAGGGCGAATCAATGTCATAGCCAACCAGAATTCCCTTTTCTGATTTTCTATTTATCTTGCCTCTCTTCTGTGCTTGGGTCAGCACATAACATTCACATCCAAAAGGTCGCAGTTTCTCAATCTTCATTTTCCTTCCGAACCACAATTCTGCTGGACTCTTTCCTGGTACGTTGCTGGTTCCTGTCTGGTTGATCGTGAAGATTGCGTGGTTCATTGCCTCTGCCCATAGTCTCTCGTCCAAACCATCTGCTTGTATCTCTGCCCTGGCTGCCTCGACAATCGTTCTCATCTCTCTTTCCACCCTTCCATTTTGCTCTCGCGTATGTACATTCGTAAAAGTGTGAAAAATTCCCAACTTGTCCATCAGCTCTTTCGTTTTTGCATTTTTCAGTTCCGTGCCGTTATCAGATCTCAGACTCTTCACTCTTCTTCCCAGTTGATTTTCTACAAATCTCAGGTAGCTTTCAATCTTCGCTGGAGCTTCACTTTTCGTCTTCATGAAATAACAGGTTCGGTAGTGAGTGAAGTCATCTTTCAACATGAGCCAGTACTTTGCTCCTCCTAGAGATGAGATGTTCATCTCGCCGGTGTCGACATGCACAAGATCTAATGGCTGCTGGGCTGTCTTGGGGTTGTTCGGGTGTGAAGATCGATGTTGCTTGCCATATGAGCACCCTGTGCACACATAATTATTCCAGTCATCAACATACTTGATCCCTTTTCTTTTCAGTATGTCCCTCACATACTTCACGTTTTGATGGGCGAGTCTTTCATGTCATACTTTGATCGACTGGACCATCAAGCTTGTCTCTTCTTCTCTCCTGAGCATCATTTTGTACAAATTTCCTTTGCGCCTTGCTATTGCCACAATTTCCTTGCTGTCCTGACAGTAGAAAGTCGACTCGTTTACATTTGCCTTCTGTACATGTCCCTTGTCTAACATCTGACTTACTGAGAAAAGATTAAAGTTGAGATTTGGTACATAGATTACATCTTCAAGTACCACTGGATACCACTTTTGACCATCAAAAGCCTCCATCTCAATGTTTCCGACTGCAACGCCATCCAGCCTGGTTGAATCTCCAATCACAATTGGATTTGGCTCGTCCAGCTCAGCAAGCTGTACAAACCATTCTCGATGAGACGTCATGTGTTGGCTGGCTCCACAGTCTTGATACCATGAAGTTGCCCTGTCCTGCGGAATGTCGTTGTCCACTGTCGAGAGTGCTGTGGTCAAAAAAGACCTCTTTAATGGTTTTCCATTTCCTGACTTGTTTCCTTCTTCTCGGGATGGACAATCCTTTGCGAAGTGACCTTTCTGCTTACAATTGTTGCATGAGTATTTCTTCTTGCAATACTCAATGTATTTTTGACATGCCTTTCCTCTGCACTCTTTGATCACGTGACCTTTCTTCCCACATTTGTAACATGCGAACTGTGACTTGTCCTGCTTGCTTGACGACTGTCCTTGTTTCTCACGTCTTGCCATAAGAGCGTTGCTGGCGCTGCTCTCTGCGTTCGTCGTCGGTTCCTTAAGTTGCTCGTCCTCAAGTCTCAGACGTTCGATGAGAGTATCTAAGTTTTTTGTAGGTCCCGTCACGTTGTTCCATGATGTCCTGAAATGCGCCAGTTTTGACGGTAAGACACTCAAGATCCTCGTCATAACCCAACTTTCTCTCATAGGATCATTTTCAGTTGACACTTCTTCAGCCAAGTCCATAATCTCCATACAATTCTCTACTGATGACTTGCTTTCATCATACTCAAAGGAAAAGAATTTGATTCGGGACGTTTCTAAAGTTACATCAGTCTTTGTGCCATATAAACTAACTAATTTGTCTATCATGTCTTTGGCAGTTTTACAATTGGCAATTTTGTTCGCTATCTTACTGTTTACATTTAAACCTATCAACGTTTGAGCTTCGACATCTTTCTTTATCCAAGCTGAAACGTTTCCTTCTGACACATCACCTGTTGGTCTGACTTTCACACCTGTCACAATGTCGTACAGGTCTTTATTCTTAAGTGCTAGGTTTAGTTTAAATCGCCATGAAATGAAATTGACATTTTTCCTGACTATCTTCACTTAACATCTCCAACTGAGATTTTACAGTATCCATTTTACTTTTAAAAAATTTAGGATTTGACTGACTTCTGACAATTTTTAAAATAAAATGAATTTACAATCTTTCGTGACGATTTTCTGACTTAAAGCGACTTGCGTTTACGTTGCTCAACGTTGACTTGCTGTGCGATGACTGCTCCGATGTCGCTGATTTGTAGATTATGTCTGCCGTGCCGGTTCTGACGTTTTGGACTGCTTTCTCGACTTCACCGTCGCTTTCCTGACCTTGCTTCCAACAAAAAAAAACCCTTTTACAGCTGCCCTGGGCCCATAACCTGTTGTTCTTTTCAGTGGATTTGGGTTTGTTGTTGCAAATAAACTGAGTCCAAAGTTGACAAAGTTCAGTTTATTGAACAGAGTTTCAAAAGGTACCTGTCAACATACAAAAGAATCAGTATCTAATTTGACAATTTTCAATAAATAGAATTATTCATGACTTTATACAATACAATTTGTTTGCAATAATTATAAATTCTGTGAAACAAAAGTAATGAACAAAATTAAGCATGTGGCGACAAGTTTTTGAGTACAAAAATACAACTTGATTTGATACAATCTTAACATACCTTTTGAATCTTCTGACACTCCTTGTTTTATTAAACAAAAACTCTCGCCAAACAATTGACGGAAAATTGTGTAATACTTTTAAACAAACAAGATTATAATTCGGAGCACGTTTTGCTTTTCGCCTTTCTTTTTCGCTTTTTATGCTGTCACATGAAAAATTGTCAAAATGTGCTTATCATCTGCCTACTTATTAAAAAAAAATGAAAGTACAAATAAATACATGATTACCAACTTTGACTCTATATAAAACAAAAGTAAAGTGTGAAGTGAGGTAAGGTCAAGGTTGGGTTGAATTCAGGTCAGCTGTCAATTGATCAAATTTCAACAGTTGGGAATATTTGACGTTTGGCAGGTACTAAAGTAACTAGGTGTCGGTATTACAGTTTCTCTCATTATGACATTTATTGACTTATTTCTCTTTTTTTTAGTTTATTACAAGATTAACAGTTGGCTGTTGTCAAGACAGAACGACATAGACTTGACCTTGCAGTTTTTTCAAGTTTAGCAGTTGGCAGTTGTCAAGAATTCTTGGATATTGATTGATTTATTTTTTCTGTTCTGATATTTCACTTGAAGGTTTTTTCAATTGAATTTATTGTTTTTTCCCGAATTGGTTTTCTTTAAATTCATTGTTTTTTCCCTTCAAGGTACGAGGTATTCGAATTTCCTTTGCGTAGGTAAATACTGAAATTCAGTTATCTAGTTAACATGTTTCATGGATATCATTATTTTTTGTATTGTTTTATCAATTTTAGTTTCCTTGTCAACTGTCATAATAATTTGTTTACAAATTTATTTACCATTTCTGATGATGAGATCGTTTGTGAATCTTGAAACCGGTCAATAAAATAATTTTTATACTTATTGGTAGTACGCATAGTAATTTTCTATTTCATCATGGATTTCTACCAAATAGTCAAGACAGAAAATATTAACTACATTATAAATGCACCTACAAATTCGAAACTATGGCAACTTATCAACAAGCAAAATTATCGAAAAAAATTACCGTATGTAATATCACAAGAGAGTGAGAATTACTTGAAAATAATTCGACAGATTTTCGAAAACTTGTCGCCAGGCAGTAGACACGAGAGCCCGTAGGGCTCGAGTGGCTATTGCCGAATGGCGACAAGTTTGAGTAAAATGTGGAGAATTATTTTCCAAGTTATTCTTACTGTCGTGTGGTATTCGAAAGGTTATTTTTTGACGTTCAAATATGAAACAACTGTCAATATTATTCTTTCAATGTCACAATTTGCGATTAAAACATATAAGACAATATGTCAAAACCAGAAAACAAGTCGTTTTATCAACAAAAACAAAATACTAAAAAAAATTCCCGCTGGGATAAGTTAGGTAAAAAATTCTCACTATAATAATGATTTAATTGGTCAGAATTAAACGCGTGATCAAAAATACTGTTCATTTATTGGAAAATAGAAACGGCAAAAAATAACCGTATGTAATATCACAAGAGAGTGAGAATTACTTGAAAATAATTCGACAGATTTTCGAAAACTTGTCGCCAGGCAATAGACACGAGAGCCCGTAGGGCTCGAGTGGCTATTGCCGAATGGCGACAAGTTTGAGTAAAATGTGGAGAATTATTTTCCAAGTTATTCTTACTGTCGTGTGGTATTCGAAAGGTTATTTTTTGACGTTCAAATATGAAACAACTGTCAATATTATTCTTTCAATGTCACAATTTGCGATTAAAACATATAAGACAATATGTCAAAACCAGAAAACAAGTCGTTTTATCAACAAAAACAAAATACTAAAAAAAATTCCCGCTGGGATAAGTTAGGTAAAAAATTCTCACTATAATAATGATTTAATTGGTCAGAATTAAACGCGTGATCAAAAATACTGTTCATTTATTGGAAAATAGAAACGGCAAAAAATAACCGAATGTAATCTCCCTAGTGCTTGAATTATTTCCGAAAATTTTTTCGAGGTCTCGAATGTTATGAAAATTATCCCGAGTCGAAGACGAGGGATAATTTTCTAAGAACATTCGAGACCGAGAAAAAATTTTCGGATATTAATTCAAGCACGTGGGGGATTCGGTAAGGAAATTTCACACCTAAATAAAATAAAAAACTAATGGAATTAGTCTGACATTTTTGTCATCGAAAGCACAATTTGGAACTAAAATTGTAAAGAAGCCTGCGTATGTCAATGAAAAGTGCTGTCAATAGACTTTTTCATTTCGTTCTGTGTTCCTTAGTGCGCATGTGCTGACAATCAGCTGTTCTTAGATTTTCGGACGAGTGTCACTGTCAGCTGTCAGGCGTTATAAACTTCGTGTGGAATATTCGTAAGTAAATAGTAGAATACCAAATAAGGAGGGTGTTTGAAAGACGGAAAATTATTACAAATTAATGTTAGTTCCAAGTGATATCCCTCGTAAAATTGTGAGGCTGAATCCCGAAGGCGTGCCTGGCTCTTACTTGAAAATTGAAATACGGGAATGTTAACCAAGATACTTCAATCATGTAGGTTTTTAATATAGCCGTGAAAATTAATCAATTTTTTAAAAGAAAACGGAGAAAAAGGATCTAATATAGGTACAGGTGTTTATTTTTCTGAAATGTATGTATGTAACTACAAGTAATTCTTATTTTAAAGACGTAACAAATAATGACATAAAACCTGGAAACGTTCGATTCACTTTTCCATTTCGAATCTTGCCTCTTACACATTTTTATCCAAGCAACATCATTTATATAGGTGAAACTAATCCTCACTTCCTCACATGGTCATCAACCTAGTTATTAACTTCGATTTTCCCCAGTAAAATTTTACCAAAGAATTATTAAACACTTTCAAACAAGCAATACCGCCTACCCCTCTAGGCAACACCACCTAAACACAAAGCCTGTGCACTGTTAAGATCCAACGCGCACGAGTCATCATCATAAGGCCTGTTTTCCTGCATTCACGCTTGATTTAAATATGGCAGTTGGCGGTTCCGTGAACAAATTCGTTGAAATTATTAATTATTAATCATTGCAGTTAATTTTCTGTATTGCAAGTAAGTATTATTGTAATATTTCAATAGTTTTTCATATTGATATCGCCTTGTTAGCAAAAAAAACATGCGATTATTTATTATGTGACAATAGGAATGGAATATTTACTACTTAACCTGTTTTTGAGTGAAAACATAATATAATTTTACTTTTAGAGATGCCGTTCAAATGCTGTGTGCCCAATTGTAGTGGAAATTATAATAATGGACCAAAAGTCAGTACTTTTTCCTTTCCAAAAAGTGAGGTTTTGCAGAAGAAATGGTTGAAAGCTATTTGTAGGGAGGCGTTTTGCCCATCAAATATATCAAAGGTAAGATAATTTTTTTTGGAATCCGTAATCAGGCATTTAAATTACTTTATTTTAAGGTCTGCGAGTTACATTTTCAAGCGAATGAAATTATGACTGTCACAAAGTGTTACGATGAAGCCAGCGGAGAACTTTTGATTGCACCACTCAAACATCCACGTTTGATTGAAGGTTAGTTTTCACTGTCTAATAAATAGTCACTATTCTTGCTTATAGGTATTGCATTCATTTTTTGCAGGTGCAATTCCTAGCAAACTGCCCGGTTGTCCACATTATTTATCGAAACCTGTCCAACAGCACCGAGAAGGTCCAGAAGAAAAGAAACGGAGAATAGAATGTGCAATGAACAATGATCGAAGAAGCCATCGCAAAAAGTTGTGAAAGTGAAAGAGCATATAATGAAAGAAAAACATTTCAATCTATCGGTGAACTTCGCAGTAAATTGCCAGATATAGTATTAGGCAATTGGATAGTCACAGATAAAGAAGATATTTATTTAATTTTAATTGAATTGACGCCGAAACCATCTATAAAATGTAGTGTCCATATTTCTCAGGACCTTAATTTGTCTTGTTTTTGGGGAAATACCGAGGTGAAATCACTTTCTGAGGGTAAACTAAAACTCCCTATGACTGTAAACAATTTAAATCAGATAGAAACAGTTTTAAATGCTGCATCCATGTTGGGGAAACGTGATAATTTTTCTGTTAAGGACAATTTAAATATGATCTTGGAAATCTTAGATTTTATTTCTGTCGAGCTGCCCGAACAAAAAGGTGTTGTGCATTTTTTACGAGAACAGATAAAACTGTTAGATACTAGTAGCAAAAACAGATTTAGATATTCTTGGGACATTACCTTATTCTGTGGTTTGGTACATTCAATTTCACCTCATGCTTATAAATTTATTCGGAACTCGGGAAATTTACTTCTGCCATCGACATCTACGATTAAACGTCTTTGCAGTACGTTTACAACAAACCCATGTCTCGAACAAAGTGAGTCAATGTTTTTACATTATATTGCATCAAAATTTAAAATGCTTAAACCTGAAGATAAAATGGTAGTAATTATGATGGATGAAATTCATATAAAACAATATATGGATTACAAGGGTGGAAATGTTGTAGGAGGAGCATTTAACAATTCTGAATGTGCTACAAGTGCTCATGTTTTCATGTTGAACAGTCTGTTATCTTCCTATAAAGATGTCGTCCATATTTTGCCGGTAAAAACTCTTCAAGCAAATACCTTGCATGCATTTTTAAGAAAAATTATTCTTGGATTGGAAAATATTGGGTTTGAGGTATTAGGAATTGTATCAGATAATAATGCAATCAATAAGAAGGCAGTCTCATTTTTTAGCAATCCTCCAGAAGTATTGAATGTATATCAGAATCCCAAAGATTCTTCAAGACCACTATTTTTTGTTATAGACACAGTCCATATATTAAAAAATATACGGAATAATTGGCTTAATCAAAAACAAAATCGGTACATGAAATATCCTGATTTTGAGGATGAAACAACCATACGAGTAGCTTCATTTCATGCTCTTACACAAATGCACTCAATAGAGAAACAAAATTTACTGAAATATGGATACACCTTAACTTTGAAGGCGTTATATCCTACCTCTCTCGAACGGCAAAATGTTAAACTAGCTTTGCAAATATTTAATCAGAACATTGTAACTGCGTTGAGAGAATTGGGACCATTGAGGCATTTTGACAGTTTCGAAGAAACTGCTAATTATATTGAAATCATTTGTAAGTGGTGGGATGTGGTAAATGTAAAAACAATGTTAAAGGGAAAAAGACTAAGAAATGTTCTGCAAGAACCTATTACCAAAACTTCTGATCACATTAAGTTTTTGAATGATATTTTGAAATGGTTGAATAAATGGGAGTGTTTTGAAGGATACGGAAAATTAACAAAAGAGACACATTTTGCAATCAAGCATTCGACAGATGCCTTAATAAAGATGGCCACTTATTGCCTAAATTCAAGAAATTTTAATTTAATTCAGACAGATAAATTAGAAAATCGTTTCGGAAAATATCGACAATATGCAGGGGCTCAATATCATGTGTCAATACGACAAGTATTTGAAAGCGAGAATAAACTTCGCATGCAAAGCATTGTACCACTTATTTTAGAATCAAGGAAATTTGGTAATATTGCAATTACTTTAAAAGATGTGCCAACCTTTGTTGAAAACACAAATAATGATGACATACATCTTGACCATTCATATGTCGTCATACCATCTGTATTAAAAGAAGCATCTATCGTAGATGAAGATGATATTGATAACATTGCAGATAGCACTAAGCCGCTCCTTGTATATGTAGCAGGGTATGCGGCTTATGCTGCCATAAAAACATTCAAGTGTGAATATTGTAAAGTTTTTCTAACAGCAGAAAATCAACAAGTCATTGCATCCAATTTAATAACAGCAAATGATAGGGGTGGATTGTGTTACCCAAACGAAGATGTAGTTACCTGTGCCGCATATACTTACCTGATAATTCAGAACAGGGGCGTGCGGTCCATGGAAGCAATGGAAGCACTGCTTCCACTTAGAAGTTGTTAATAAATTGTAGTTTTTCTTCTGCGTTGTAAATTTCTGTTTGTTTTTATTCGCGAGCTAATTTTCATGGAGAGGAGCGCGCCCAAAACACCTGCTCTACTGCCGCGAAAAGCAAGAAAGCAAGATCGTGACGCCTGAAATGCGGCAACCAAATAAGCCGTCAGGAATCAGTGGGAGGGGATCGCTTACTTCTGACGGGCTCTAAGTCGCCTTGCAAGACCGAAGGTCATTGTTTTATACATTCATCCCTATAGCTGCCGTGTAAGCGATTTAAATTTCGCTTATTGCTCCAGTTCAGTTTTGCAAGGGACCGAGTGTGTAGCGTTCATGGAAACGGCCGCGACGGGTGCGGACGTGTCGTCCAGCGACGAGGCCATAGAGGGCCGTCGTACTGGTGATATCGTATGTGACTGCCTTATATGTTCCTTGAAAAATAAACCTTTTTCCATGCGTTCATTTCCCGAAAAACAATCTATTTTAAAAGACGGTCGACCCACTCCAGCTCTGGACATAACTAAAGACATGAAGACCTACAAAAGACATTTTAATATCGGTGTGTATAACACGCATGAGTGGTTGTCAGGGTGTGGAAAACTTGGAAAATTGTTCTGCTGGCCATGTCTGCTTTTTGCGACCGCGGAAAAAAACGTGTGGAATACTTCAGGATTTTCCGACTTAAACAATTTGCACAAAATGATGAAAAGACATTGTAACGGTAAGAGTCATTTAGCAGCGGTTTTTAAACAAAAACGTTTTGGAACCTCGCGGATAGAGCATGCCTTGGACCGTCAATTAAGGGAAGATCACAGAAGACATAATGAATTGGTTCGAAAAAATCGGGAGATTGTTAAACGGTTAATTGATGTCACGTGCTTCTTGGGGGAGCATGAACTTAGTTTTAGAGGTCACAATGAAGAAGAAGCTAGTGTTAACCGTGGAAACTACGTCGATCTTCTGAATTTACTTGCCAGATACGATTCAATTCTCAGTAACCATCTAGAACAAAGTACAGTTTTTCGCGGGACTTCAAACCGAATTCAAAATGACATAATTAAAAGCATCGCCAACGTCGTTTTAAACAGAGTCAAAGCTGAGATAACAGACGCAAAATTTGTGTCCGTTGTCATGGACGAAACAACTGACATAACAAATCAAAGCCAATTGTCCACTGTGTTGCGATATGTCACCAAAGATGGGAATGTGGAAGAAAGATTTGTGGGATTCTTAAGTATAACGAGTGATCGTTCCGCTGACGCTTTGTACAACATTTTGCAGAAAACTATGAATGAATACAAATGTGGCCACAAATTAATCGGTCAAAGCTATGATGGCGCAGCAGTCATGTCTGGACATTTGGGGGGCCTGCAAGCAAAAGTAAAGGAAACCTACAAGAATGCGCTATTCGTACACTGTTTCGCCCACAGATTAAATTTGGTTCTTTCCCAGTCTGTTAGTCAAATTAAAGACTGCAAGGTGTTCTTCTCGACTTTAAGTGGAATGGCCGCATTTTTTAGTAAATCGACGAAAAGAACTTCGGCTCTAGACGAAGTTATAAAAAAACGACTCCCGAGAGTAGCCCCAACGAGATGGAATTATAACGGACGTTTAGTGGAGACAGTATCTCAGTACCGCCAACCATTGATCGAATTTTTCCAAGTTATTGTAAATGAAAAAAACTGGGATGCTGAAACTATAAACTCTTCTAGAGGATATTTAGATCTTTTATTGAATGATTTCAATTTTAATTTTCTCTTGGTTGTATTTGCATCGATTTTCCCGTTTACGGATGTGTTGTTTGGCATACTTCAGACTAAAACAAATGATATTGGCTACTGTGTCGATAAAATCAACGAATTTCAAAGCAAAATCCAGGAGAAAAGGAACGAATTTGGAGAGTTCTGGCAAAGAGTGGATGACCTGGGAATAAACGTGCACAGGAAGAGACCAAGGGCAAGGACCACTAATCCAGAACCAGAAGACATCCAAACTTCTTATAGGCGCTTGTTCATTGAAATAATGGACAACATAAGTGGGCAACTGACCAACCGTTTTAAAGAATTTGGCGACCTAAAATTTTTGGAATTGACACATTTCTGTAACAGGAAGAATGTACCCGACCAAGCATTCAACTGCCTAAAGAAAACTTACGGAAACTTTTTTGACATGGTGGCTCTTCATGCTCAGTTAAGTGTTTTATATGAATTGCCCGAAATTAATGACATCAGAAACTGCGCAAATGTTTTCACGTTTCTCAAGCAAAACGAACTAGACACAACGTATAGTGAAGTGAGCAAACTCTGTGAACTCGTATTAACCATACCGGCTACCAGTGCTTCAGTCGAACGCAGTTTTTCTGTATTGAAACGTATCAAGACTTTTGTTCGAAACTCAACGGGGGAGGAGCGACTTTCAAGTCTTGGTGTTTTATCAATAGAAAAGGACTTCATCAAAACATTAACTCAAAATCCGAACTTCTATGATGACGTCATCGAAGAGTTGCTGAAGCAAGAAAGACGCATTGATTTAATTTACAAATAAGAGGGGGATCCATATTCCACAATAATAACCGGTTAGGTTAGGTTAGTTGAGTTAGCTATTGCTTCCACTGAATGTAAACCCACCGCACGCCCCTGATTCAGAAACTTATTTCACCTCAGGTTGAACATGTTTTTGGAACGAAGTTCCTTACGGCAGGCTTGGAGGAGATAGGGATTTTGCTGCGCGACCGAACTGAAATAAATGTGATAAAACCGTAAGAAAAAGTCCGTGGAATGAGACGTGCGCAGGCGCGACAGTCGTATACACAAGCGAGTAGTGTATAATACCTTTCTCTTTCTCCCTCTTTCTTTTCGTTCTCTCATCCCTTCTCTCTCTATTACCACTCCACCCCGCCAATGCATAGAATATACTCATGAATTCATGGACAAGCACGTGGCGAATACTCACATTATAGATACGTGGGGCATACGTTTACAGAAAACTTAATGATGGTAAAAGTTTATGGTTAGTGCCAAAACAAAACCGATGGCAAATCTGTAAACTGTGCCATGATGATTTAGGACATTCTTATGTGAGACGGCATCCTGTGTACATGCAAATAATATACCTAGTGTTGTTTCAACCCTATTGGCTTTTCTTTAAACAACCTATTTAAATCCGTTTTTAAGGCGTTTTGTGGGTACTTCTTTACTGCGTCAGCAACTTTTTATGAAATGTCCCCACAAGATTAGTAAGAAACTTGTGTTACATGACAACTACATTTGTGTGGACTTATCACGTTGTCATGATGTGCTGCCCTCTACATTGAAATTGCAGTGGAACTAACCAGTCGTATGTAAATGTAGATTTGATTTGTTCTTTTGGTGTTTAATCGCATCTTGCGCTTGATCTATGTACATGTGCTGCTCGTATAAAAAATTAACTGGCGCATGTAGGATGTCAGGAAGTGTCTACTAGAAATAAATTTATGAAATTCTTTAAAATCACTTAATATTATAATCACTGGTAGTAGGTTACAATTTTCTGAAAACACGCAGCATGATTTTTCCAGTAGTTATTTAGGCATAGTAAAATTAATTCTTTGGAGTTACATCCCCATTATAATAATCATGCACTTACAAATTCCTACTCGCGCAGATGTTGTTGAGCAGCGTTCTTTATTCTAGAATATTAATGACTTGATGAATAGAATATACCCCATGCAACATAAATTTTGTTTTCAAAATTAACTAAATTCAACAAATTTTTGGAAAAAGCCGTAACGAAATGAAGATAATTTTTACGTATTATACAGTATGTCTCGGATGGGGTTACAAAGTGGGAAAAACTCTACATGTTCATAAATTCCCATCGCACGTATTAACTTTTATCCAACTGTTTTATTCTTTTATTCACGATTTTTTTTTGGAACGAAGTTCCTTACGGCAGGCTTGGAGGAGATAGGGATTTTCCTGCGCGACCGAACTGAAATAAATGTGATAGTAAAACCGTAAGAAAAAGTCCGTGGAATAAGACGTGCGCGGGCGCGACAGTCGTATACACAAGCGAGTAGTGTATAATACCTTTCTCTTTCTCCCTCTTTCTTTTCGTTCTCTCATCCCTTCTCTCTCTATTACCACTCCACCCCGCCAATGCATAGTATATACTCATGAATTCATGGACAAGCACGTGGCGAATACTCACATTATAGATACGTGGGGCATACGTTTACAGAAAACTTAATGATGGTAAAAGTTTATGGTTAGTGCCAAAACAAAACCGATGGCAAATCTGTAAACTGTGCCATGATGATATAGGACATTCTTATGTGAGACGGCATCCTGTGTACATGCAAATAATATACCTAGTGTTGTTTCAACCCTATTGGCTTTTCTTTAAACAACCTATTTAAATCCGTTTTTAAGGCGTTTTGTGGGTACTTCTTTACTGCGTCAGCAACTTTTTATGAAATGTCCCCACAAGATTAGTAAGAAACTTGTGTTACATGACAACTACATTTGTGTGGACTAAAGCTGGGAACACATTTCTCTGATGTGTTGTGTTGTGTCGTGTCGTGTTGTGTTGTGTTGTGACTCGCCGTGTGCACATGTTTCTGTCGTGTTGTGACGCAACGTTTGATAAACTGGTGCTACCCCATTTCTCAAAAGCTCCAGTATGTACACATAGGGTTGCCACCTCTCCGGGTCAAACCCGGGTTTTAACATATGGTCTCCGGTCTCCGGGTTACTAGATATTTTCTCCGGGTTAAATTGCATTTAACAAAATAAAAGGAAATTACCAAAATAAAACAAAAATAATGTAATTCTTATGCCAGAAAAAATTAATATTTGGCAACAGCACAGCACGTTCCCGAGTAGCCTGCAATCACGCAATTTCGTTGCGAGTTTATGCGCGCATGTCGCGTTCAGTGTTGCCAGATCTACTATAGATCTGCTGCTTTTACCCTCAATCTACTGTTCTCCTGTTTTCACTCTGAAATCTACTGTTGTACAATGTTTAGAGGCAGTCGCCAGCACGGCACCAATCAGCAGACGTCAGATGTCAGTTGGGTGAGGTGAACTCGTCGGGGAATCCCAAATCCTCGTTTTTTACTTCATTTACTTGTTTGTTTTGTATGTATCGTGTTTGAATTACGTGGCAGTTTTCAATTGCGTTGTACGTTGTAAGTTGTAACTGTAACTTTCAAATCTTTGCATTTTAGTTGAAGATGAGCAGGTAATTATTTTAATTCACTTTGTAAGTAGATTTTAAGTTAAATTGTGAAATGTATAGCTCCGAGGACACTTTATCAGGCGGGGAATGCACGTCTACCCGCAAGAACTCAACAAAGAGAGTAAAGTATTCTGGTGATATAATTTTGTGGAGTGCAACGCCAATTATCGTGAATTTACTATATTACCAAAGTTTTAATTTTATTTTTATATGTCTATACTCTATACCTATGTAGTTTATGACTTATGTTTTTGAATTGATTATTTTGTTGGTTTTTTATTAGGTATATTTTGTTTTGCCTACTTAAAAATCACATTTATTAAAAATCTACTGTTCAGATAGGAAAACTTACTGTTTTTTGTCCTGTCCTACTGTTGAAGGAAATATTCATCTGGCAACACTGGTCGCGTTATACTAGTAGCGTTGATTGAAGGAACGCTAGTAGGTACTATTGTTGCCGTTGGGGAGATGTTCGATATCTTTGCCGCAAATTAGTTTAAACTAATTTTAAGTGTTTAGTACAGTTTTGTTGTTTCGCTTTAACTCAGGTACTTAGAGAAAGGCGAACAAAATGCTTTATTAAAAACATGCCAAAGTAAAACCAAATATGGCTTTAAATTTAAACAAAGCAATAAAATGAATATCGTTTAAGGGAGTTGCAATTGTATTTTAATTAAAGGGAATAAAGACTAGTTCTATTCAAGTTTTTTTTTGGTCATCAGTAAATCTCCGGGTCAAGTGACTTTTAAAGGTGGCATCCCTATACACACCGAGCGTTTTCGTCCCCGATTAACCGGGAACTTTTTATAGAACTGTTTCTATACTTTTTTCCACACTGTATGTAGGTACAAGTGAAATAAAAATTCTGTTGTTTTACCTGTAGAATTCATTTCCCTGCCTATCTCCTCCCACGTCTCTTGCCGCATACACTCATTGCGGTAATTCTTCGAATTCACGTTGAATAAACATTCGTAATTTGTAACTTTTTCAATTAAGACAGCTTCATCCATATTTTTTAAGCGAAATGACCCGTGCACACTTCTCTGACGCTCTGATGTGTTGTGTCGCGATGCAACGAAAATCTGGAAAGAAGGGATCGCGTCGCGTCACAACACAACACAGCGCGTAGCGTCAGAGCAATGTGCACGCGCCCCGTTTAATTACATGCGATTTATGCTGTATGATCCATACAACGTTGCGTCACAACACAACACAACACGTCAGAGAAATGTGTCCCTAGCTTTATCACGTTGTCATGATGTGCTGCCCTCTACATTGAAATTGCAGTGGAACTAACCAGTCGTATGTAAATGTAGATTTGATTTGTTCTTTTGGTGTTTAATCGCATCTTGCGCTTGATCTATGTACATGTGCTGCTCGTATAAAAAATTAACTGGCGCATGTAGGATGTCAGGAAGTGTCTACTAGAAATAAATTTATGAAATTCTTTAAAATCACTTAATATTATAATCACTGGTAGTAGGTTACAATTTTCTGAAAACACGCAGCATGATTTTTCCAGTAGTTATTTAGGCATAGTAAAATTAATTCTTTGGAGTTACATCCCCATTATAATAATCATGCACTTACAAATTCCTACTCGCGCAGATGTTGTTGAGCAGCGTTCTTTATTCTAGAATATTAATGACTTGATGAATAGAATATACCCCATGCAACATAAATTTTGTTTTCAAAATTAACTAAATTCAACAAATTTTTGGAAAAAGCCGTATCGAAATGAAGATAATTTTTACGTATTATACAGTATGTCTCGGATGGGGTTACAAAGTGGGAAAAACTCTACATGTTCATAAATTCCCATCGCACGTATTAACTTTTATCCAACTGTTTTATTCTTTTATTCACGATTTTTTTTTTTGCAAATTGTGTCGATTCTACATTAGCCGAAGGAACTTCGTTCCTACCTGGTGTCCCACGACACCACATCGTTTTTTTTGCAAATTGTGTCGATTCTACATTAGCCGAAGGAACTTCGTTCCTACCTGGTGTCCCACGACACCACATCTTTCTTTTTTTTAATTGAAAAAAACCAACGTGACATAATTAAAACTTTAGCATATGAAACCCTATGTGATCTAGACTCAAAAATATTTTTAGATCATAACTGTGTGAAACACTTAACAAAACAAATATTAGGAAAACTTTTACATACACTTTCAAACATTCTGTTACATAATTATGCCAAAAAACAAAATGATGTTTTAAAGCCAAAAACAATGCCACAATGTAAACGCTTCAAACCAAAAAAACAAACTGTTTCTTAGTTTGCAGTGCATGCAATGAAGAAATATGCCTTGGAATGCAATGTAATGCAATATAATGTTTTCATATAAGCGTGTTTTATTCATTTATACATAGTAAAAATACCCATTTTCCATTTTATGCGGAGCTGTCGCAACCTGGAAGTAAGTAGTGAAACTTAAACCACTACAAGAGTAGGAGCCTACACGCGATGACTCATTTATTCTGTGCACAGGCTTTGTGTTTAGGTGGTGTTGCTCTAGGGGACATTGATACAAGACTTTGACATTCGTCCGAAATTGTCATGGCGCGTTCGCGCATGCGCCTCAGCATTTTTTTTATAATGAAAAGTCCTATTGACATGCAATCGTCTATTATAGAGCATTTTTAGCAGTAAAGAATACCCTAAATAATTACAGATATAATACTTATATTATGTATTAGTCGTGGATAAAAGAATTAACGCCAGAATATTTTGACGTTTAAACCGCAAAACCAGGGACAAAATACCTCGAGATTGGCAACTCCTATACTAAAACTATTGGCACTACAGTGACAGCGAATCACAGCAGTTGGTAGTTATGTGAACAGACAACAGGTGGCGCAATGACAAGCCGGTGTGGCGGGAGATTTCAAATTGATTGAACTTCAGCTTCCAAATTTGAAACAAAACTATAAAATAAGAGATCAGATATAAAATTGTTTATTAGTTAATACAACAGTAGTAGTTAGAAAATGACAGCCTCAGACCAGGCCATCGAGTTCTCCAGGTGCCATCGACTTCTTCGACCTGACCTGACCTGACCTTGAAAGAGACCAGAGGCTGCTGAAGGAGTCGTTGAGGCATCCGAAGAAGTGTCTTCAGCAGCGGCATCTGCAGCAGCGTCTGGTGTCTTTCAAGGTCATTGCCGAAGAAGTGGGCATGTCTTCAGCAGCGTCTGGTGTCTTTCAAGGTCATTGCCGAAGAAGTGGTCTTCAGCAGCGGCCAGGCGCATGCGCCGGGGCTATTCCTCAGATCAGTCCATCGAGTTCTCCATCCACTTCAAGTGGGCGTGTCTGCAGCAGCCTCTGGTCATTGCTGAAGAAGGGCCTCTGGTGTCTTGCCATTGCGCACCCAAGCCGCCATTTTGGGGCCTTTCGTTGTGGCTCAGGCGCCTGCGCCGGGGCTCCGCCTTCAGCAGCTTCTGGTCATTGCTGAAGAAGTGGTCTTCAGCGGCTCCCCTGGTGTCTCTCATTCTGTTGGGCCTTTGGATGTGGCTCAGGCGCCTGCGCCGGGGCTGTCGCGTACAAAGCACGTGTTGCTCACTGTTCAGGCCAGTCCATCCTGGCCCCATCCACTTCTTCGGCAATGACCAGAGGCTGCTGAAGGAGTCATGTCTTCAGCAACGGTGTCTTTGGGGCCTTTGGCCGTGGCTCAGGCGCATGCGCCGGGGTTTTCGCAAACGTTCAGGAAATGACGCCGACCGGGATTCGAACCCGGGTCCCCACGCACCGGAGCCCTCGCTCCAACCAACTGAGCTAATCGGCGGCCCACAAGCCCGTCTTTCAAATCATCCGTATATACTTATGATTGTAAACAGAAGTTACAGAAGTTTCTCGGAAATTTACAATTGTTTATACTAAATAAATATTGATATTAAAGTTTAAGAAAAAAGCACGTTCGCCGCCGATAAGAGATGTTATAATTGTTTTTATTATGGGAAATAACCTTTCATCTTGCCGATAGGATATGTTTGTTTAGGTTTGATCCCACGCTCTGCATGTGCATTTAATACGTTGTAGACACTACAAGGTGACCCGTTTGTTTGTTTGTATTATTACAATAAAATAACATTCTAGAATATTCTTCTGATTGTTTATTTGAAATTACTTGTTATCTTAATGCGTTTCGGACACGTGTGGGAAAAATACAGCTGTCTGTTGACACAGACAGCTGTATTCGCAAACACCATGGCTGATGACACGAGCAAGAATAAGACTGCGCATGCGCACGGTTGTATGGAGAGTATTTAAGCAAGAAAATTAACGGTGCTGTCAGTTAGTACTTGTGCTTCAACAAGGGAACCGCGTTTGAATAATGACACACATAAACGTAGACACGTTTCGTGTTCTGGACGGTGCTGTTTTGGATGAGTCAGCACGCCGTGTCGAGGTGCACGTACATCAGCCGTTCGTGACAACAACAACATTCAACGCCAATGACGAAATTCGCATACCAATCCACCAACAAGACGTTTACGTACTGCCGCATCTAAGCAGCATCTACATAGAGGGCAGGTTCATCAAGGGTGCAGGAGGCGGAAATGCGGCTTTAACAAATAACGCCCTCAGTTTCCTCTTTGACGACGTCCGCTATGAAATAAACGGGGTGGAGGTGGATCGAACAAAAAACGTGGGCATCACGAGCACACTGAAGGGTGTAGTTTCTCTGAATGAGGGTGAAGTAGGTGCCCTGGAGAATGCCGGCTGGGCGAATACGGGAGACTCACCGAGCCACCTTATCGACGCGAACGGGAACTTTAACGTGTGCATCCCGGGAAGAATCCTGCTGGGATTCTTGGAAGATTACCCCAAAATTCTGTTAAATGTGTGTCACGAGCTCATTTTGACTCGATCGAAAAACGATAGGAACGCTTTCGTGGGTAACGAGGACACCAGAATTGAGTTGAGCAAGGTTCATTGGAGGGTGCCGTACGTCTATCCATCGGATGCTGAATACCTAAAACTTCTCAATATTGTCGAGGAAGAGAGAACGTTGCAGATATGTTTTCGCAGCTGGGAGCTGTACGAGTATCCGGTGTTGCCGCAAGCTGCGAAACAAACGTGGGCCGTCAAGACTGCAACACGGTTGGAGAAACCCCGCTACGTTATTGTCGCCTTCCAGACGAATCGCAAAGCGAATTTGAACACGGATTCAAGCAAATTTGACCACTGCAATCTGACAAACGTCAAACTGTACCTGAATTCTGAGTGCTTCCCCTACGAGAATTTAAACTTGGATTTCTCCACGGGGAAATACGCCCTGCTATACGAAATGTACCAGAACTTCCAGAGTTCATACTATGGAAAAGTTGGCGAGCCGTTATACGGCAAGGAACAGTTCAAGGATCTAGCGCCCATCGTGGTGATTGACGCATCAAAGCAGTCGGAAAGCATCAAGCCTGGACCCATAGATATGCGTCTAGAATTTGAGTCGAGCGAGAATTTTCCGCCCAACACAACCGCATACTGTCTCATCCTGCATGACCGCATCGTTGAGTATACACCGGGTAATGAATCGGTCAGAAGAGTGGTATGAGAAGCTGCAGGGCTTCGATTTGTCCAGAAAATACACGCATGCCTACTCTGTATACAGATTATAGTTTTAATTATATTGATGTAAAAATATATTCAACGTTTTTATTTTTGCGAAAACCCCGGCGCAGGCGCCTGGGCCACATCCAAAGGCCCAACAGCACCTAACAACAGTTCTGATTGGATGCTGCCCACAACCACTCTCATTGGCTGTTGCCCCGCCCACTCTCATAGCCAGAGCCCGGCGCATGCGCCTGAGCCACGGCCAAAGGCCCCAAAGACACCGTTGCTGAAGACATGACTGCTTCAGCAGCCTCTGGTCATTGCCGAAGAAGTGGATGGGGCCAGGATGGACTGGCCTGAACAGTGAGCAACACGTGCTTTGTACGCGACAGCCCCGGCGCAGGCGCCTGAGCCACATCCAAAGGCCCAACAGAATGAGAGACACCAGGGGGGCCGCTGAAGACCACTTCTTCAGCAATGACCAGAAGCTGCTGAAGGCGGAGCCCCGGCGCAGGCGCCTGAGCCACAACCAAATGCCCCAAAATGGCGGCTTGGGTGCGCAATGGCAAGACACCAGAGGCCCTTCTTCAGCAATGACCAGAGGCTGCTGCAGACACGCCCACTTGAAGTGGATGGAGAACTCGATGGACTGATCTGAGGAATAGCCCCGGCGCATGCGCCTGGCCGCTGCTGAAGACCACTTCTTCGGCAATGACCTTGAAAGACACCAGACGCTGCTGAAGACATGCCCACTTCTTCGGCAATGACCTTGAAAGACACCAGACGCTGCTGCAGATGCCGCTGCTGAAGACACTTCTTCGGATGCCTCAACGACTCCTTCAGCAGCCTCTGGTCTCTTTCAAGGTCACTGCCGAAGAAGTCGATGGCACCTGGAGAACTCGATGGCCTGGCCTGAGGCTGTCATTTTCTAACTACTAACAGTACATTATATTCTTACTTTAACAAAAAACATATTCAAAAATAATAAAAGTAATCAATTTATAATTATGCATAATAATGGATAGTAAGTGAAAAGTAATTGCTATAATTTTTACAAATACCTTCGTTGCCTTATAAAATGAATGTTTTTCCATAATAAAGTACAAATAATTATGCAGTTCTATAGGTATACTGACATTTTTCTGGCTATTTTTATTTTCTTTGACATCAACAAACTAGAATAAAAATAAAATCCTTGACATACTCCCACCTCAGGAACAGACAGTATTCTGTGACTCAAGCATGAAGGGATTAACATACAAAACTTAAAGAAACTTCTGTGGTAACTTGATGCTCCTACCACTCCTTGTAATTACCGGATTACGCACAACGGGTACTCTGCTTTTGTACACTCCCACACTTAAAATCCACTCCACCATTCTTAAAATCTTGTTATAATTGGGAAAATAAGTTAGATGCCATTCGTTTGATATAAAATTGAGCACCGTAATGACCAACATCTTCTTCCTTTCCACTGAAATCCCCTCTTCGTCAAACTCTGAATTTATTATCCTTAGGATTATTGAAAAAACATGCTAGTCCCTGTCCCTCCCACCATTTTGACTGCAGCAACTGCTTCGGGGAACAACCACGTGAAGGAAGGTCAGCCGGATTTAATGGCTAAGTAATGTTTATATAGTGCCTTCCGACGTCCACACTGATCCATAGAAGAATTTCTATGCCTAATAACGACGTCAGTTCTTTGACCCAATCGCGAAAACTAGACTCAAATTCGGTTCCAACCCTTTTTTCACATTTGCTGAACTTACGGTTTTACCAAGTCTTTTCTTTGCAATAAGATAATTGCAATCTTACCTCGTAGCGCCCCTCCCCGTCTACAACTATAGTCCGTAGGAATAACTCCTTAGCTTCCAGTGCTGACTGTTCTCGATTCTTCCTCTCTGTGGGATCAGTTATTCCCAAGACATCAAGTTTCCATAGTTCGGACACACTAGCATCGTTCACAAAAAGAGAGAAAACCGGCATTGACATGGTGAGTTTCTCTTCATCGATGGGCATTTTCCCCATTAAGGTCCATCCCAACAAAGTTTCAATTGCCACTAACCCACATTGCAGTAAACGTTTTCTTCCAGTGTACAATTTTTCAGCGATATCAGCACCTATCAATAATTCAATTGGGGAAGAATCACGTACATCGTTTACCTGGATATCCAGTCTTCTCAGTTCCTCCATCCATTACTCAAAAGCGACTGGAGCGGTGCTATTGCAAATCAGGGGCTGATCAATTTAATTCATTGCGCAATAAAATTTTTATTAAATTGTAACATTCGCATAATAAATAAAATTGTTTCTATTACCAAATTTAAATTATCCAAGTAATTATACCTACCTATAATAAACCTTTTATTTCATATAATATAGACCCAAAATACTACGGTTTTAGTGTTTTATATTTGAAGTCTCTTGACCAAATTTTCAAAAGTTGGCGGTTATTGCTTGACATGCCATTTTCAGGTCCGTAACATTTTTGTGAACTCTGGATAAGTTTATTTGATTCATTTATTCAGATCCGCCTTACTAGACTGCATTTGACTATACCAACAATGCTTGTACCAGTGTTCCCTGCAATTTGAAGCTAAATAAAATATAAAGTTTTTTGCATTTTGATCGTAAATTTTGAAGATTTTTGGGAAGAAACCGAAGGTATTGTTACTTGTCTACTTTGTCAGCGAAGTTAAAAACGATATGAAATAACGCTACAATACATATCCACAACAGCGTGACAGGTGCCAAGAAGATGAAATTAATATCATTGTCAGGGTTTTGCTAGCATGCTTCTTGGACAGATCTATAAAACTCCAGGTTCCTGCTAGTTTATGATGCGAACATTCCATCAGCGATCTACTTGATTGGCAATAGCCCAAGGTCAGGAAAACGAACGTTAATTCCCTTACAAAGGTCTGAATAAATATCTAATATTTGTAAGATCGTGAGGGTTGGTATGGCACTGTGATACACACTACTGCGATGTGGAAGGCAACGGGAAACCACCACATTATTTTATCCCTAGTACAGCGTACTTTAATTTATGATGATGGCACCTTCTGGAGTAAAATATTCCGGAGGTAAAATAGTCCCACATTCGGATCTCCGGGCGGGGACTGCTTCGGGGGGAGTCATCAGAAATGATAAGTGTAACATCTCACGAGTCGGAGCGTGGAATGTTAGAAGCATGAAACAAGTAGGGAAGTTAGAGAATTTGAAAATTGAGATGGATAGGTTAGCATTAGACGTAGTAGGTATCAGTGAAGTGCGATGGCCAGAAGCTGGAGACTTCTGGAGCGGAGATTTTAGAGTAATACACACAGGATCTGTAGGAGGAAATTCGGGAGTAGGAATTGTTATGCGGAAAAAAGTAGGACAGAGTGTAGAAAATTTCTTACAGCAAAGTGACAGAGTAGTTATGGTTAGGTTAGATTCGAAACCTGTAAAAACAGTAATAATACAGGTATATATGCCCACTTCTAACTACAGTGATGAGGCCGTAGAGGCAGTTTATAGTGATATTGAATATGTGCTAGATTTTGTGAGAGGGCACGAAAATTTAATAATTACAGGAGATTTCAATGCAGTCGTAGGCACAGGGCGAGAGGGCGGAATAGTTGGCCCCTTTGGATTAGGCAATAGGAACGATAGGGGAGTTAGACTGATAGAGTTCTGCGATAAACATAACTTAACGGTCGCGAACACTCTATTTCACCATCATGTTAGGAGATGCTATACGTGGAAGATGCCAGGAGACTTAGGGAGATATCAAATAGATTACATTCTCGTTAGGCAAAGATTTAGAAATCAAGTTAGGGATTGTAGAAGTTATCCAGGAGCAGATATAGATAGTAATCACAACATAGTCGTTATGAAAGCCAATCTTAAATTTAAGATTTTGAAAAAAAGAAGCGGAAGAAGGTATCTTGACCCAGAGAAACTAAAAGATGATGATATGCGCAATAAGTTCGAGAAAAAGACAAACAAAGCACTAAAGGGCACGGGTGGAAATATTGTTAGGGACATAGAGGCAGAATGGAATTGCATTAAAAATAGTTTAGTTTCCTCAGCTAGGGATATTTTGGGTCATAAACAGAATGAAAGTAGGAAACCCTGGATAACAAAACATATTGTGAGTCTAATAGAGGAAAGGCGAAAATATAAAAATAGGTTAGATGAAACAGGGAAACAAAGATATAAGGCGATCAAGTGGGAAATTATTCGGGAATGTAGGAAAGCGAAACAGCAATGGATCGATAATAAATGCAAAGAAGTGGAAGATAAATTCGAAGTAGGAAAGACTGATGAAGCATATAAAATAATTAGGAGAAATTTTAGAGAAATTGGATCTAGTACCAAAAACATTAGAAATGAGGCAGGAGATATCCTAATCGGAAGTGGGGAGAAGGCAGATAGGTGGAAAGAATACTTAGGAAACTTATATGCGGGACAGGAAGTGCAAGATATATTAGAAAGCGAAAGCAGTGTAGAGGGGGATAACCTAGGGAGTCCTATAATGAGAGAAGAGTTTGAGATAGCACTAAAAAGTTTAAGGAATAATAAAGCACCAGGTATAGATGGCTTGCAGGCAGAAATCTTAAAGTGCGCAGGTCAAGAGGTAATAGATCGTTTATTTAAACTAGTTAGTCGCATATACCTGACAGGCGAGATTCCAGAAGATTACAAACGGAACATCATAGTAGCTTTGCCAAAAAGGAAAGGCGCGGATAGATGCGAAAATTTTAGAACTATCAGTTTAACTTCCCATGCGTCAAAAATTTTAACTAGAATTGTGCAAAGAAGGATGGAGAAAAAGGCGGAAGAAATATTAGGAGAAGATCAGTTCGGATTTAGACGAAATAGAGGAACGCGCGAGGCCATTCTAGCTTTACGAGTAATTATAGAAAAAACGATAGAAAAGAGAAAGAGCGTCTATATAGGATTTGTAGATTTAGAAAAAGCCTTCGACAACGTAAAATGGGGGAAGATGTTCGAAGTGCTGAGAAAGGTAGGGATGAAATACAGGGACAGAAGAATAATACATAATCTCTACAAAGAGCAAAAGGCAGTTATAGAATGTGAGCAGGAACAAAGGGAAGTAGATATCCGGAAGGGAGTGAGACAGGGATGTGCATTGTCACCTCTAGTTTTCAACTTATATATCGAAGATGCGATTAATATTGTTAAGGAAAGAACAGCCTCAGGGATCAATGTACAGGGCCAAACTATTAACATGCTCAGATTTGCGGATGATATAGCAGTGTTAGCATCTAGCGAAGAAGAATTAGGAGCGGCTTTGAATGAAATGGAAGCAGTTTTGACACAGGGCTTCGGCATGAAAATCAATAAAAAGAAAACTAAAATTTTGGTATGTAGGGGATGTGAAAATAGAACTAAAATGGAAATACAAATTGGAAATGAGAAGATAGAGGAGGTCGCGGATTTCTGCTACTTAGGAAGTAAAATAACTCAAGACGGTAGGAGCACTAAAGATATAAAACAAAGAATGGCGCAGGGCCGAGTTGCGTTTAACAAAAAGAAACAACTGTTATGCTCGAGAACGGTTAATATAGAGACTAGGAAGAGACTCTTAACGTCGTATGTATGGAGTACGGCATTATACGGGTGCGAAACTTGGACAATAGGAGAAGCGGATAGAAAAAGAGTAGAAGCGTTTGAAATGTGGTGCTACAGACGCATGATGAAGATACCGTGGATAGATAAGGTTAGCAATAGGGAAGTATTAGAAAGAGTTGGGGAAAAGCGAAAGGTATGGAAAACAATAAAGAGTAGGAGAGATAGGATGGTAGGACACCTTCTAAGACACGAAGGAATAGTTCGTGACATACTAGAGTCAGAGATAGGAATAAAAAGAGGTAGGGGTAGGCCTAGATTAGACTACTGCTCTCAAATAGTTAGGGATGTAGGATGTTCTACTTTTAGGGAAATGCGTAGGTTAGCTCAGGATAGAAAAGAATGGAGGTACGCGTCCAACCAGTCTTCGGACTGAGAACCTTATGATGATGATTTGTAACATGTCTAATTTCCATTTTCATATTTTGATTTGATGATTATAAACATAAAAACTAGCAAAGAAATTTAAGTTCCGATTATCTACCAAAATTTCGTTCATACTGAGGAACTGGCATCGTAAATGATACTAGTGCCTGTCTCTGTTGTACTCATAGACATTGAAAATAGTTTTGGAAGCACTGAAAGGGAGCAATCAAGTCCATTATTTCCCTACTCACGCTCTACACGAAACCGTCAGAGCACCCCACGTGAGAATTCCATATAAACACAATGGTTACCACGTCGATTATCTCGATTATTCGTCTGACCTATCGCATACGTTTTGAATACATTTTATCGTCCCTAAATAGCCTGGGGCCCAGGTGAGACTCCCCCAGAGGAAATTTAAAATTAATTTCACAAGAGGACACATTGAAATAGGTTTTCATACATTAAATTACAGTAACAAAAATTCGTTCAGGAGATACATTCAAACAAAAAGTATTTAAATACATTTTTTTAAAGTATCAATGGGGATATACTATGATGGTAATAAAATTTATTGATTTTCTCAATAGCATCCAACATATCTGTTCAAAATTTTAATTATTGAAGTGAATTTTTATAGGGTCTTTGGGGATAGAAAATCCGAGGAATCATGTATGGTAATTGGTGATACTGTCACAAAGAATATTGGCAGAGTTAGTTACAAAGCAGATGCTGCCTTTGTAGTATTTTCTTTTCACTTTAATCTCTTTGTTGGAAAGAGCAAATAGGGTACATACTACACACACACACAGTCGTAGTCGGTATAAAATAGTCATACTATAGGCGACATCCAAAGTATTTGATGCCGTTCGATGTTATAGAAATACAGGCAAATTAGGATTTTTATCGGAACTAATTAACCTAAAGCTAATTTTCTCAGGAAATGCCCTCGTAATTAGTGGCATGTAGTCTCTTATGTGAAAAATCCTCAAAAATCCGAGTGCCAGAAGACCCCGAAAATTGCTTAAAATTATTATTAAGGAAATTTTAAGTTTTCATTTCATAACTTTATTTTTGTACACGCTTTGTTTATCTTAGTATATAGGGTGGTCAAATGTTAATGAGCAAGACCTCAGAAATTGATAGAACTCAAGAAAATAGTAGGAATATTGTTAATAAACATATGTATTTTGAAAAATGCACAATTTCTGGGATACAGGGCATTTATCTAATTTTTCGTTATCACTTTCGTTATCACTTTCGTTATAACATTGTTACTCCACAATCCGTACCAGCAAGTTCTTGTGATTTATCATTTTGTTAAACAATATGGAAATGTAATTATTTAAATAATTAGAGGATGTCATGAGATGGAATTCTGACCAATATTTTTTAAATCAAGTAAATTATAAAAAATTGACAAAAGTGATAAAAGTTAAAAGTTAAAACGAACAGTTCTAGCGCTGGAATTGCTGTTTATTACAATAAACACAAATTCGTTAGCACCCGGGAGCTTTATGGTCGTTTTCTGGTCACAATATTTTGTAACTTCGGCGAGAATAGTAAAACGAAAATAGACTGCGGAGACCCGCACCATATGACCCCGTTTCTAGATGTTAATTCCGCCTTTACTTTATTATTTTCGATCTGATTTTAGTTTTTGAGACAAACAGATGTGTGCGGAGATGAAAATAATTTTATTTATGTGTTTTTCGCGACGAGTCACCAGTGGGGATATTACCTCATCGCAAGGCTTTATGGTAATGGAATATGCAAAAATACGGCGATTAAGCAATATTCTTTGCATTTCAAATGTGATATTGAATAGGTACTTGGAACTTAGGAAGCGGATTACCATATATGAAAAACCAATTTGCGCAAGTTTTTGTTGCGTTATGTGTAGTAGTACCTACCTATACGAGTATAATACCAATACTGCAGCAGTGATGTAAATCTAGATTAGAGGAAAAATGGCACATCGATGCTGTGCCATGCGGACTCTTGTTTCAGAAATAAAAAAAGGTATTTTTTAAACATTTAGGATTTGATGTAGACTGAAGTATTTTTTTGCTTTAAACGAAACCAAAAACTTACGTACATATTTTTATTAATCGAGTTAATAATCAATCATTGAAATGTTTTCCATACTAAAAGAACGTTTTCAGCAGGGCATTTAGGCAACGGATAAAATTACCAGTTCGATATCTCATTGAGGCCAAGGTTAATATGTTATGTTGTGTTATTTGATTATCGGAAGATTTTAAATGGACACATAATATTTTATTTTGTAAATTAACAGTATTAGAAGAAATTATTGCATGACTCATAAATATAAATATAAAATTATTGTTATAGGTACCTACTCACATGTTATTGTGCATCGTAGTGACGATCATTAGGCAATAAAAAATATACACAAGTTTTCATTATTTTTTATTTGGGCTTGAATGTGAGGAACTGCGCTGCGAACAGCATTGTTTTGCATGTTTAAAACTAAATGACCACGTGCACAACTTACACCAAGAAGTCGCTTTGTAAAAGTGTGAATTGCCCGTGTAATGGTTTTGCAGTTTGAATTTTTTTGTTCTGAACAAATAGGTGCGCCTTCGTTCTAAAAAGCAATAAGTGGCCTCTTCAATCTTGTACTCAAAGAACGTATACATAATGTAAAATGAAGATTCATGCACTAGGAGGAAATTGAAAAGAAGCGTATGTATAAGCAATGTCATTCACTTGCAGTCAGGATTATAGCACTGTAGTTATACAATCTGTTCATGTAGTAGGTTATTTTTATTTTACGCATTTTAGGGAAAAACTTTTTCAATACCTAGGTACCTAACTATAACTATACGTTGTTTATTCAACAGATGCAGTAAAAACTCCTCCCACAAATGAGCCCTAAATTTGAATAGAAAATTACTATTGGTAGACCTATTTTACACAGCTTACTCCTATATAAATAACTTGACTGAACAAAACCGATCTGTCATTTTGCTCTTGGAATATTAATTGTTATGAATATAAAATATAATCACTAATCACTAAATTGATCACTCTCATCAGATGAACTTGTTTCATCTCCTAATGAAGTTATAATAATTGGATCAATTTTGACGTCCAACGCGTGCTCCCGAGCTCCCGACACCACCAGTTCAAAATAAGGTTTTCTGTGTGATTTAATGTGGTTTAAAGAAGATTCCCAAACTGTTTCTACTTGATCAGAACGTAAACTATCTCCAATATGTTTTTCGTAATAAGTTTTTGCGCTTGCCCATATTAATTCAATGGCATTAAACTGGCAATGATATGGAGGCAGGCGCAGTACTTCATGACCATGTTCCCTTAATATTTCGTCGAGAGCATAAATTTTATCTTTTTTAATGACTTTGCAATCGTCAATAATTCTGATTTTAACAAATTCTATGAAGGGTTTCGATTTTGGTTTTGTAACCACTCAAATATTTAATTTTTTCCATGAAGAATTTGGTTGCTTATTTAATATTCTAAAATGATATGATGCGTTGTCAAGAACAATATTAAAGAAGGTTCATCTAAATTTGGAATTAGCTGTTCTGTTAAACATTTTTCAAATAAATCTTTGTCCATATTATCGTGGTAGTCCATACTTTTTGATTTTGATGTAAAAATTAAACTAGCACCAGGTACAAATCCGGAACTAGATTCTGCAAAATTATAAAACGTTTTCCCGATCCACATCCTTTCTTTCTCTTTACCTCGCTCTTTACTGATTTCACCGAATCATCTTGCCAAGATTCTGATCCACTGCTGTTCGAAACTATCCAAGTCACGTTCAAAAAAATCACTTTCCTAAATTTTGAATTAAGATTTTCGGCATATTTCTTTAAAAATTTAACTCTTTGGTGAACTATGTGCGACTGTTCACAGACGAATCTCCTATTGCAATCTTTTTTATATCGAACACCCAGTATGTTCATTAATTTTGACAAGGAACGTAATCCAATTTCCAACACAGCTTTCTCACTTAAGGTTTTTTTGTAAACTTACTAGACTCTAGTAACTAGAGTACTAGAGTAACATTAACTTTTGCTTCATGTAAATTATAAATAACATTTCTTACTTCCATTTTTTCGGTATTAGGTACTTAAGTCCTTAGTTTTCGTGTATTTCCTTCTTCGTTTTTCTTTTCTTTTTTCTGGCTCTTTCATCCTCTTCCCACGTACAATCCTTTCTGCTGTTCTTAAACCAACTCCTAGCGCTTCAGAAACTCTTTCATGTATATTTTCTGCGTTGCTGTCTGCTTCTTTTTCTTCATTTTTAAAATATTCAAAAAGGTTAAGTACAATTTTTTAGCTTGCGGATGCAAAAAACTTGAAAAAGGATTATTTTTTATCATTTCCATCTGACTGAATTAACTTTTTATCATTCTTGACATGATGGGGTAGCAGTCTGAAACGTCTCGTAGTACAAAAAATCTGGATTTAGTTCTATAATTCAATGCCTGGCGGGGTATTTGCCCGAGGAGTAGTTGTTCGAACGGTCCAGTACCACTAATTAATACCAGATAATTACTCAAAGTAGTTGTCACTTGCTGATATCTGTCCAGAGCGCGGCAGCATATATAGCAAGATTAAATTGCATGGTTTGGGTGAGTGGGGGAGAGCACCGTACTGATGAGTCCCAGAAGGACGAAACCAGTTGGTCTGCGGTTTTCCATACACAGCGGTTTTCCATACACATTCAAAACATGCAATATTTGAACAAAGACCTGCTGAAAAGCACGTACGTACATGGAGACAAATTAGGATTGTTTCAAAGCCATCTTAGATGGGATAGCAGTCTGAAACGTCTCGTAGTACAAAAAATCTGGATTTAGTTCTATAATTCAATGCCTGGCGGGGTATTTGCCCGAGGAGTAGTTGTTCGAACGGTCCAGTACCACTAATTAATTCTTGACATGGTATATCAAATAGCAAGTAATTATTAATTTGTGTATTGCATTCTAAATTTATGGAAACCGCTGGAAATCATTTATGTTCGCATTTAACTATCTCTGTTCTGATTTAAAAAATTCACAAGTCTGTTTTATTTGACATAAGTTTTTTTTTATAATTTGATTTACAATCAAAGTTGAGTGAAATGGAAATAGCCAAGTTTATCTTCGATCAATTGACAAACGCTCCTCACTAGAGTGCATTTGACTATACCTAACTGATTTTTGCTAGGCTCATATATTTCTAAGGAAATAACAGTATCGTCAGGAGTCCCACAGGGCTCGTACCTTGGCCCACTTGGTCTCACAACAGTAACTTTCTTGGCCAAGTGTCTATGGGCTTTACATATTCTTCTTCACTTCTTCACTTCTTCACTTTAACTTGTTCTGTTTTTATTATATTTTTCACAACCCTTTCGTTGTGATCGGTTTACATGGACTCTAACTTTCCTCATGATATTCTTGTTCATAAGTTTTTAGTTCTTTCTCTGCGAACTTTAAATTCCTGGGGCCAAACAAAGCGTACAACAAAAATTTAATTGTGAATTACCTAATAGAAAACCAATCACGTTGTGTAGAACGACTTTTAGAGGCAAGTATGTATATGTATCTACAAGTACAAGCCCCTTCCTTCTCAGTAGTTAAATTGTACGTTCATCCGCTTTTTACGCTGGCTAAGTAAAAACAGAAAGCAATTTTAATATTGCACATTTTGCTAAACTCCTTTTCTCCGGACCCCACAAGATAATCTCGGCACAATTTCCGAGATTACTACTCACAAATCCCTTCCTTATTTTCCCGTGCTCAATATCTATTTCGAATTAGGTACAAAGAGACTAGGCACTTTGATTGAGAGACACACATTCCTAGAAATAACATCATCTGCAAGTAATCCAGTTCTAAAATAACGTGTAATAATACTGAAAACAAAACTGTGTTTGTTCGTATAGTACGCCAGCGTGAAAAATAAAATCTCTTTTGTTGCCAGAAACCACCTGCTCAGATCCTCATTCTGGCACGAAACCAGTTTCAAAACAACTCACCGTAACCGTAAGGTACATTTACATCATGTGCATTTGAAGTAGCTACAAAATAACAATGATACATGAACCCACCGCTCTATTATTTTCGAGGTAGGTGTTAATTTGCATGAAAATTATGCCGCTCAATTGCTGGCGGTCTAGATTGCGTAAATACTCCAAACGTCAATCATACTCTAGAACTACGGAAGCGCTGAGTTGGCATAGTTTTTCAAATCCTAAATTATTACCGCACACATCAAGAATTCTTGATCATTGTGTAGTTCGTGATTGATTGGTAAATCAACGTTGGCTTGCAGTCAACGCTGGCACTTTATTCCCGCGCATAGTTCACATATTGGTGGTTTATGGGAGGCTGGAATAGAATACTCCAAGTATCATTGTACTTTGTTTACTTTGTTTACTCAAGTGAAGGCAACGTTAAATTCTCGCCTCATTTCACCCTTATCCTCCGATACAAATGACGTAGAGCCCTTAATCCCCGATAACTATTTGATTGGGAGGCCGCTTATGGCATTACCTGACCCAGATATCGCGAGCATTCCTAACCACGTCTGTCAACATTTCAATGCTTACAGCAGTTCCATCAAACTCTATGGAAAAGATGGAGTTTGGAATTGCAGCAGCCCAGCAGCGCACCAAGAGGCCTAAAGGCAGAAACTTTGTAAGCAGCTTCATCTTCTTCGTTATTGATATTTTACCTATAGCACAAGTGATGGAATTAATAGGCTGCGAAGTAATTTCGAGCTTGCCAAAATTAATAGACCCGACAAGGCGTTTTTATAATCAATGATCGGATGCAAGTAGATATATTTTTTAGTTTATTTGAAATATACAGCTTGCGTGAATGGGAAATACTACATAGGTACTGCATGAACATAAAAGGTTTGAATGCAGTTTCGTAATCCTTACTACGACAATGAGTATTTGGGCGTGGGTTTCTTTTAACAATCTACAATGAGTCACATGTCAGGGTCAAATGAATACTTTTAATGAGCAAATGATGTTCATTAAATAGGTATACAGGCGTACCTCATAAAGTTAATGTAGATAATAAGTGTTCTTAAACTGCTATTATTTTGATTCAACTTTATCTAGGTCGGCTAATACATTCAGCAAGAACTGAAAATAGGTTTTTCGGTGTTAGGAATAATTTCCAGAGCAATTAAAAAGATTATTACCGGTGTTATTTATATTTAAATTTCAATTTGGCAAGGAGAATTGATAATAAAGTCGCCAAGTACCCAATAAATTATTTAATGTACTGTGTAATAAAACAAATTAAAACTACGAACTTACAGAAAAACTGAAGAGTTTTAAAGCTTTTTTAAAGTTGGTAAGCGTGGGAAGCATCGCTATGGTCGATAACTTGTAGCTTCATTGATAATAGAAGCCACTAAAATGTTGTTTTGACGCGGAAAATAACACGCGATTTTTTCAATTCAAAGTAAAAAGAAACTACAGAAAATATTGAGAATATGCACCTAGGTCAGGTTCAATTGATCATTATCATTGTCATTCCACCTTGCAAATTGCTCAAAGCAATCCTGCTATATAAAGGCTACGCGTTCTCGACTGTAGTTCGACATAAATTTATTGTAAAAACTGCCGCAGAGCAAATTCTGTAACTCAGGAAACTATATTTTAGGGGCCTAAGTTTTCAGACGGATTGATCTTTGGCACGCTACACTTCCTTCGGATTTTGTGAGGCCCGTGCTACATCCACGTGGACTCAACAGGTGTGTTAAACTTATGTTGATTGCCCATAACTGCAAGAGTATATTTGTAATGGCAGATTGTCTTCAAATTTACCTGACCTGAACGGACTTATTGGAAGTAAAAACAAAAATAGATTTCATAGATTACAAAAATTTTAAGGCAAAAATTTAAAAGTCCATACACGAATCGAATGGCGAAGCTTCCTAGGCTCCTCGGCGCGTTTCCTTACCGCGATGTACAGGTGTCCTCGAGGGGCAAATCGCGGTTGTAAGTAGGTGTACAGCACCATGTAAGTACAGTGACAGTACCTGACATTATATGACAGTCCCGTGACAGTCCCGTGACAGTCCGTGACAGTCCGGTGAGAATCATGTGACAGTCTTGCGAGAGTTCCGTGACAGTCTTGCGAGAGTTCCGTGACAGTCTCGCGCGAGTTCCGTGACAGTCCCGTGACAGTCCCGTGACAGTATCTGACAGTCTGTGACATTATCTGACAGTACGGTGACAGTCCGTGACAGTACGGTGACAGTCCGTGACAGTACGGTGACAGTCTGTGACAGTCCGAGACAGTACGGTGACAGTCCGTGACAGTACGGTGACAGTACGTGACAGTCCGTGACAGTACGGTGACAGTCCGTGACAGTACGATAACAGTCCGTGACAGTACGGTGACAATCCGGGGCAGTACAGTGACAGTCCGGGGCAGTACGGTGACAGTCCCGTGACAGTACGGTGACAGTCCCATGACAGTCTCGTGACAGTCCCATGACAGTCCGGTGACAGTCCCATGACAGTCCGGTGACAGTCCCATGACAGTCCGGTAACAGTCCCGTGACAGTATCTAGGAAAATGATAGTAGGTGTACATGAAATTTGAACGCGGTTCGCCCCTCGGGTGTCCTATTTTCGTTGTGATTTGGGGGTTTCTCATAGAAGCAGTAGAGATAGAGACTCGGGGTTTTCGCGAACTTGAGCTACTTTTTTGAGTATAATAGAAAGCTGAAACCATAATTTGAATATCGTTTTTAGTTTTCGAGAAAAAAAATAATGTTGATTTTTATCGTTTTTCGAAAAGTCTTTCCAATTCTTTTTGTACTAAGCAGACTAAAACTGTTACGATTGACTCATATAGAACTTTTTTCAATTAATTCAGTGGCGTACGTAGTTTTTTTCTAGGGAGCGTATTTTTTGAGTTATGACATAAAGTTAAATTTTTTTAATGGAAATCATAGTAGGCTTTGGTCTAGTTCGAAGGGTCTTTTCTTAAGCTATCAAAATATATATACTTTTATATTGTTATTTTCAAAAAATGCAACGATTTTGGTACTTTTTACCTTTAGAAAATATAAGATAGGTACATACATCCAAGATACCTGTGATATTATGTTAGCAACTTTTAATAACAACTGAAATAAAAGTAACAAAAACAGAAAAACAGCAAAACAAACAAAAACAAAAAAAACATCAAACAAAAAACAACAAAATTATAGGAACTGCTCAAATTGATTGCCATGTTTTTCAACACATAATCTAGTTAATAGATTGATGGCATTAATTAAAAAAAATAGGATGGGCTTGCAAATTTTGGAAAGTTGCATGTGTTGCCTCTGCTAGCTCGGCTTGATTGTTGTATCTTCGTATGTATATATTTTCTTTTAAAAATGCCCAAACAAAAAAGTCTAATATACTCAGATCCGGTGATCTTGCAGGCCACAATATAGCTCCATTTGTACCCAACCATCTACCCGGAAAATGATTTTCTAAATAATTTCTAACTTCGTTTCTAATTATTGCAGAATTGTGTGCAGGGGCACCATCTTGTTGGAAATATACCCTGTTTATGTTTATTAACGGAACATTTTCCATTATCGCCTCTGCGTTAATATTCAATAAATTAATGTATCTCAATCCCGTTAAGTTTCCATCAAAAATTTGGTATGCTAGTTGACCACCCAAAATAAAACACGAAACGTTAAATCCAAAACGTCCTTGCCTCTGACGTTCAAAAGCTTGGTGCTGATTTGTACCAGACCAGTGACGCACATTATGTCTGTTAAATAATCCTACGCTGCTTATGTGAGTTTCATCTGTCCAAATGACAGACCGCCCAAATTCTGGATTTTCTTGAATTTTATTTAAGTACCACCTACAAGAATTAAGCCTTCTTTCTTGATCTCCCGGGAAGAGATGGTGAATAATTTGAATTTTATATGGCCTATATTTGCCTTTTTTATAATATTTTTTGAACTTTTGTTTTGGAAACACCAACTTGTGATTCGATTTCGCGACAAGAAGTTTTTGGTGTCGCCTCAACCAACGATAAAACATTTATTTATTCCTCTTCCCTATTTTCTTTATTATAAATTTTGTTTCTAGGTTTATTGAATGACCCATAGTCAATTAAATTTGATTTTAATCTCGAAAACATCATTTTGCTTGGTTGTCTTCTTTCTGGGTACCTATCTAAATTTAATAAATCGATGGATAGGTAGTATACTGGAAATGGGTAACTAGGAATTTTTTGTGGACCTGTTGAGATATAGATCCATTGATTCATTTACATTCTCACGACATTCATTGAAAACAGCAATTATGTCATACTCGATGTCATATTTGTCGAAATTTTGATAATTTCGAAGTGCCATTATGTATATAATATTAATAAAACTAGCTGCATGCAACTTTTGCTAATGTATGTCAACAGATAATTATTCAGTTGTTAACATAAAATCACAGGTATCTTGGATGTACCTACCCATCTTATATTCGAGCTTATATTAGAACTTAAAATTTAAAAAGTACCAAAATCGTTGCCGTTTTTTGAAATAACAATATAAAAGTATATATATTTTGATAGCTTAAAAAAAGACCTTTCGAACTAGACCAAAGCCTACTATGATTTCTTGATTTCCATTAAAAAAATTTAACTTTACGTCGTAACTCAAAAAATACGCCCGAAAATACGCTCCCTAGAAAAAACTACGTACGCCACTGAATTCCTTGGAAAAAGTTCTAAATGAGTCAATCGAACAGTTTTAGTCTGCTTAGTACAAAAAGAATTGGAGAGTTTTCGAAAAACGATAAAAATCAACATTATTTTTTTTTCTCGAAAACTAAAAACGATATCCAAATTATGGTTTCAGCTTTCTATTATACTCAAAAAAGTAGCTCAGGTTCGCGAAAACCCCGAGGCTCTATCTCTGCTGCTTCTATGAGAAACCCCCAAATCACAACGAAAATAGGAGAGTCTGTACATGTAGCATTTGAACCTTCAAATATTTTATATCATATTTTGTTTAATGCAAAAGATAAAACCGAGGATAAAACAATAATTTTGTAGAACAGGTATATTATACCAACTCAAACGCTCTAATTGTAACAGTATTTAACTATTTATATTGGTTAAACTGATAGGCCCATTCATATAAGATATAATGATTTAATGATCATTTACGATCATTTCGGTCGAGGAATAACGATTCAAATTTGCAAACCATTTTTTCGAAAATAATCGCAAATTTCCTATTCTTGAAGAAACTAAATTATTGTATAATTTGGATAATGTTTATCAATTATATATTTTGGAATCTATCGAAATTTATAAACATAAACATGATAAAAAATATAACTTAGGGTGCGGATGACGTTAACACGATAAAATTAGGTAGAAACAGTGAGAGAGAAAAAGGCACGTCTTTTATGTTAAAAATAAAGTAAAGTACAATGTGCCGAATACATGGAATTTTGGTGTCTATTAGTATAGAACGTCTTTGGTATTTTGGTATTATTACAGACAACGGATTTGGACGTGTGCAGAAAAATATTTTCAAAAACAATGAATAAAATATCTGCTGTTCCTATTTCTTTTTTCAGACTACCAGACGTATATAACAATAAACCATGTAGGTACTCTCTTATTTTATTATCATCAAAAATGATGAGTTAACAAAGTAGATATCGGGTTTACCAAAGCTTTCCAATAACGCTCTCGAAGTCTGACTAGACTAACATTCGTTCCTTTGTGTTATCTAATATTGCAAGGGTAGCTTCCTTGGGGTAGTAAGAGGTGAGCACGCGATTCTCTAATCGAAAACAAAAGAACGACGCAATTTACCACAAAGGTCTCATTCTACACTTGAAATTGAGACCGCAAATGGACGTGCCAGAGAAACACCTTTTAAAATATTAAAAACCCGGTCGACGGTGTTTGCCTTGCAATTTACACGGTAAAGTGTGAATAGACAGATTGGATTTTTGTTTATTCAAATGTTTCTTGCTACCGTTTGACGGAAAGGTGCGGCATCTGTTTGACAGGTAAAGTCTGTAAAGTTAAAGACTGGGCTGTCACGTGATCAGCGCAATAGACCTGTTTTCGTCCGAAGGCGGAACTCGTAAATCCAGTGGCGCCGTCAAGAACTTCAAGATTACTGTGCGTCCATTGTTGTTTTATTGACTCATGTTTGAGTGTGCTTTTTTTAGTGGATATTCTGTTTTATTTTGCGTTTTTATTGTGAGTGTTGCTTAAAAGACTAAAAAACTATCATCTTTATTCGAAAAACGGAGTTCGAGGTAATTAATACTACAAATTCTTGTAACTGAATTGAAGGTTAAAATTTTTTGTGTTTGCAGATTATTCTGCTTATTTTGTGATCTCGGTGTTATTTAAAAGACTTTGAAAAATCGTCGATAGTATTTGTTATCCAGGTAATACTGCAATCAAAGTAATTTTACACATTAAATCCAAGTTGAAATTTTGGACGTTTGTAGGTTAGAAATGTCTCCCAAAAAAATTGGCAAACCCGGCATGGTAATTCATAGCCAAGGCCGTGAAATTATCAGTAACGTGATAAAGTTTATGCGGGAAGAAGCGCAAAATGGAATTAGGATTCCTTTAAAGAATTACAGGTATGTAATGAGCTTGATTATTGTTAAGATCCAATTGTGTGTTTAAGGCAAAGAGTTATAGAAGCAACAGGTGTTTCGAGAAACACAGTAGCGAAGATTTTGAAGGAATCGAAAAGCGTAGAAGCTGAGCCTAGCACCTCCTTTGCTACACCACATAAGGAACGACCGCGAAAGAAGCGTAAGCTCGGCCTGATTTCTGTGGGAGAAACGGAAACAATACGGGAAATTATACATAATTTTTTTTATTTTGGAGAAAAGGAATCCCTCTCTCAATTGTAAGTACATAATTACCATTATAAAAAAGAAAACTTCGTTAAGGTGTGTTTTCATTGCAACTGCTGGCAGTTGTTACTTGTCAAATACGGGGTGATTCATTGTAAAGTCTGCTGAACTTCTTTTTTCATAAATAGAGGGAACGTGGTAATAAGAAAGTTCAAGATATTTTCGTGTATTTTTTGGATATAATATCAAAAAACCAATTGGGTGCTGCTGTTGCGTAGCCAAGTTATGAAAGTATGAATCGCACTTGCATTTTAGTAAATGGAATGCTATGGATATTTAACTTCCTGGATTCCGTCTTCGATTGTAGATAAATTTCAAGAAACTTACTTTCTGTTGAAACCCAATGATTTTTCAGACAATTATATTTCACGATGTGTTTTCAATGTGTATAATGTATTTTTCATCGAAACATGAATGAAATATGCAATGACGGAAAGTGATCCCAATAATCAGGGGCTATTTGAACAAATTATTCTAGGAACAAATGGCAATTACTGCTTTTTCGTTAAATAACAAATGCTACATTTAAATACCTACCTATCGCATCATCTAGTCTAATATCACCTTGTATTCCAGGTATTCTACAGAAGATTAAAGATTCTGAACTTTCTTTTTCTGGCTCGAGGCAGTCGCTATGGGTTTTTCTGAAATCTATTGGATTCAGGTATGGCTGCTTTTGTATATCCAAAGTCAAAATATTTCGGATGCCGTTACTACATGCATATTCAAATTTCTGTTTCATTAAATGCTTATGTTTTGAAAATACTTTTATAACAACAGATAGCAAAAGTGAGCCTGCTTGAGTGGGACACCTCGTTTACTTCTATTTCCATTTAAGGTGGCGAAAGACAGAAGACAACCGTAAGATTTTAATGGAAAGCCATGACATTCGCCTGAAAAGGGTGAAATACTTGAAACAAATTCTGCAATACCGGGAAGAAGGCCGAACCATTATATATACGGATGAAACGTATATACACAGCAGCCATGTCCAGCCGAAAGGGTGGTATGATGAGTCTACTAAAAACTTAAAGAAGCCGATTTCTAAAGGCCAAAGGCTGATTATTGTACATGCCGGAGGTGAAAATGGTTTCATTCCCAATGCGTTGCTCATTTTTCGGTCAGGTAACACATACGTAAGTAATTTTAATATCAAAATGTAACCAAACATTGTCTCTAGGTTCTAAATCAGGAGATTACCACGATGACATGAATAATGCCAATTTCATGACATGGGTGCAGAAACAATTACTGCCGCCTAATTGTATACTTGTGATTGATAATGCATCATATCACAATGTCCCGGTGGAAAAAAACCTGACATCTGCGAGCCGAAAAGGCGAGATGGTGAAGTGACTTGAAGAACGTCAAATACATTTTGATGGCTCAAATACAAAACCTGAGCTTTATGGTCTTATCAAACAAAATTTGTATCGATTCCCAAAGAAATACAAATTGGATGAGCTTCTTGAAGCCCATGGTCACCGAGTGTTACGGCTTCCTCCTTATCACCCGGAATTGAACCCCATAGAGAAGATATGGGCCACTGTAAAGAACTGGGTAGCTAGCAGAAACGTTACTTTTAAATTAGGTGATGTGGAGGAATTAGCACGTGGAAAATTTTCCATTATTAGCTCAGAAGAGTGGAAAGATGTATGTGGCCATGTGCAAAAAGTGGAAAAAACTTTCTTTGAGAAAGAGCATCTGATGGACGATGCATTGGATTCGTTGAAGTTCACTGTGAACACAGGATCATCTGATGATGAGAGTGAAGATGAATATCAAGTCACAACTGAAGATGATGGTGGTGATGATGATGATGATGATGATGATGATGATGATGATGATGATGATGATGAAGACGACGAAGACGAGGATTTAGGAGTACAACCACTACCAAGTGATTAACCCTTAGTTGATAGAGTGTCCAAGCGTCCTTCCAGCAGCACGTATTTTCGACCCTATTGTTTTCAGTACATTTGCGTCCCCATATGAGAACGTAACCACCACCATCGGATTTGTCGTAAAATTTTGCCTATCTAAAGTGTAAGTTTCATCTCGTTCAGACCAGTAGGAGGCAAGCTACGGAGAAGGAGACAACTCTTGAAAAAAATCTCGCACGTACAGTGGCTTGCACGCTAATTATGCCGCGGGTTTTTCAAAAGCAAAGAATTTTGATAAAAAACCAGATTTTAAATGGTGTATGTCCGCGTTTGGAGACAATTATTTGAGCGCCGTATGCAACGGAAGAGTAACTAAAATCTCTGGGTCTCTGGGTCTTGTGACAGTTCTGCGAGACTTGAACAATACAAAAACGAAAATTAGTGCTGAGTTATTACAAAAGAATGGCAAGTGTTTAATTATACTATAGGTAATAAATTAGATTAAAATTTCCTATTTTACGCAGATTTAGGAAACAATCAGCATCGCAGGCGCAGTGTTATTTTTTAATGTTTTCCAAGTTATTTTGTACGAGAATAAATAAAAATGTTTCTCAGCAGATGTTTTATTTAATAAATAGCAAAACTGTTACGGCGCCTATGAAATTTGGGTCCGTACTGCCGAAAGCTGCGCACGTACTGCCGGCAGGACAATCCCATTTAAAAATAATGTCCTGCTGGTAGGACTAGCGGCTCTGTCCAGCTGTCCCGCCCGAAGCTCCTTCCCGCAGGACAAATGCCTGGACGTTCTATCATTAGACCTTGTGCGACATGACATACCTCAAGCACCAAGGATTCTTATTTTTTGAAAGGTCAACAAGGCGTTTAGTTCTTAATATATGTGAATTCCACTTATTTATTTTTGGTAGTTAATAGAACTCTCTAAATTTTTAATTACAGAATAATAAGTTTATTTTGCAATTCTTTAACTCTTCAGTGCTGAAAAATAGTAAATTGGATTATTCGGCTTCCTTTATGATTTATTCTAATTTTCTTTTGTCACATAAGTAAACAACTTGTTCAAAAACCTGTTTTCAACTATAACAATTATGGAATTGAGATTATTTGCACATAAACATGCCGATTTCGTAATTGACATAACCTCACACCAAACGTCACATTTATAATTTATCTGTACTTATGACGAAATCCCCTTTTCTTAAGTTCTTAATGTGTTTCGCGATTTTTTCATGCCTTAAAATGCTAATTTTCCTGTTTTGAATGTAACTTTTATGAATTCATTGTTAAAATAATAATAAATTTCACATATACGCCGGTACGGCACTGTTTCTGTCAAAATCATATTTCCCGCTACATTTTCGCGCAGCCACCATCTTGTCCGGGCCCAGTCTCTAACTTTACAGACTCTATGAGTGTGGCGTTTGGCAGATTGCATTTGTCAATTAATTCAACTAAACTGCGAAATTAATACTTCACTAGCTTTTATACCTACGTAGGAACATGAATTTGTATCATTGTGTAACCATCGAAGCGCTGTATGTTCGTGACCTAAAAAGGAATTAAAAGAAACCAGTTGCGTGGCTTCATCATTATAGCCAGCGTGTATAATATATTACGTTTTATAAAAGTAGGAAATTTAAAATAATACCGTTGCAGTTAGGCACCGACATATTCAATTATCTGTGGAGCAAAAACACGTTTGTCGCGGTTACTCATCATTGAAATTAGCATAGTTAGTGCAGCAATTAGTACCGAGATTAGTACCCGTTTATAAAATCAAAAGTTGGTAGAAAAAAAACATTTTTTTATTCCGTCTACATTTCCGATTGATTTTTTAAAGATTCGCTAAAACTAAAACTATTTTTAGTGACCAAAAACAATAATATGGTTCAGTCAAGCGATGGTATGACGAATTCCAGGGTGGTCGAGTTTGAACCAGTGACGATTTTCGAAAGGGAATCACTGAAACCACATAACTATGCTTCATATGTGCTGATACGCGAAACGGTAGTTTCTGAAAAAATTGTGGATCTCATGATTGGTGGTGCAATTCAGAATTCGCTGAAGAATGGTCGAAGCCGAATAAAGGAATTCAATAAGGTTATTCAAGAACTAGGAACCTAGCAAAAGTGATAATTTGCGAGCATCAGATGCTCCCCATATTCAATCAAATTATGTCTGCGATACTCTGACTATTGATGACGACACCTGGGGGTCACACAATGGAACTCCCGAAACAAAGAAAATCCAACAAGAGTTAAGCCTGGTCGTAGCGCCATTTTTCACCAAACAAGGTCCGCCCTAGCCTAGAAATTCTGAGTTTATTTGATCTTGGTTGTAATATATCTTTATAGAAAGAAAAGATTTCTAGTGTGCTATATTTACAAAATTACGCAAAATTATCAAAAACCGTAGTGCAACAAAACTTTTGGGTACTACTGAATTAGGTACTGGTCACTGAACTAAGATTAGACTGCTTCTTCTTTTATTCTTCAGTTTTTTGTCAATTTTGCGATATTATTCTTCAGTTTTTTGTCAATTTTGCGATATTATAAGAAGCTTTTTTCTTGCTTTATAGTTTTTAAAAGGGCGTACTGTTTTTTGTTTATCAAAATATAAAAATTACCAACTCTGCTGGATAATTTGAGCAAGCCTTAAAAACCTGGGTACCCGGTAATGTCAACGAATTCGGGTACCCGTTACCCGTTAATTACTCACTACCCGATAATTACAATCTCGATTACCCTATAACCGTTTGGGTGATTGTGTACATCACGTGGCGGCAACAAATGAGAAGCGGTCGGTAAATCACACCCAGTCGCATCAAATTTTTTGTCTTCAAAAATGATGTTTATTACTTTAAAATTAGAAAATAAATATTTAGGAATACCTGCAACCTCCGTGGTTAGTGAACGCCACTTTTCGACAGCAGGTCGAATAATAACAAAACGGGTAATTTTCGGGTAACGGGTAATACCCGGATAACGAAACCGGGTACCGGGTACAAAAATTAACGCGCGTCGTTATTTATGAGGCGCCGTTTGTGCCATAAGTATTTGTAGTAAAATAACAAAAAGGACGACAAAGAAAAAATAAAAATGTACATGAAAAAAAGAAAATGTGTATTAAGGAAATATTTTTCAGGAATAAAAAAAAATCGCGCGGAAATATTTTTTTCACCCTCTGACAAAAAAAAGATTTCGCAGAAATTAATTTTTTTCTCTGGTAAAATTTTTGTCGCTGGAAATATTTTTCTTAAGGAAAGATTCTTGCGCGCAAGAAAAAAATATTTCCTTGGCTTTGTAGATTTCACGGGCTGGTGAAATATTTTTTTCAGCTTTCGTTTACCTACGTATGATGGCGCTAACGTGACTGAGGGATCGCCATCCAGCAATGTTGCCATTATTTTCTGATGGGTGGGACTGTAATCTGTAAAATTCAAAATTTTTACTGTGTTGTAAATAATCTAGGTGGTACTAGATAATTCACGTACATCGCATTAACTAGGTATGACAGAAATACCAACGTCTACGTTGGATTTGTTTAGTAGTTATAGTGTATTCAGTTTAGTTCATAAGCGCAGTTGCGCAGTGCTCTGTTCTGTAGGTTTAATGCACCACTGAACACAAAATATAAGCAATGAAGGAATCAAGATCAAGGCAATGAAATGGAGCACCGAACACGTTCGATTGCCGATAGGTACGCGTTTATTTGTATCTCAACTAAGTTTTGCCAATGCACAAATTTAAAGCGTTCTGATTGGTCAGCTGCATCTGCATACGTAGCTGCATGGCGAAAGAACTGAAATACAATGCAAAAAAACGCTTACTCCCTAATCTACGAACACATGCAAGGATTATGGCATTTTGTTTTTAGAAATTTAGTTTCATTATTGTATGTTTTCTCATATGTGTTTTCTTATGAGCGATTTTCCAGTCAGCATTTGGCAACTCAAACAGAATGATTTTTCGCAAGAGATTATTCATAAGTAAAAACATAGTAAAAAAAACATTTGGAAATAGTCGTTTTTTTCGGAAAAGGACCGTCAGGAACTGACTCGAAAATCACTCATATGGAAACACATATGAGAAAACATAATAACATAAATTTTATAGTAACAGTAGAAAGTTCACACCACGTGGGAATATATTTTTGTTCTTTAATTTAAAAATTTATTTTATTGTAAAAATGTCCTTCATTCAAAATATCATATTACGATACGAAGAAGGATAAAGTGCGGTGGAAGAAAATGTCTGCAGAGTGGTCGACCTCTCAAGAAATCCTATGATCATTTATATTTTAAGAAAGGAGAGGCAAGGAGAAAACGTCCCCATTCACTTCAAACTTCTATTGACAACTATAATTCCAATAAAAAGTATTGTAAGTAATTAATTCTATTCATTTTTGTTCATTTTAAAATATCTGCTTAATTGACACCCCCACAATTTTAATATTTTGTATTTGCTTAATGAGAAAATAATACAATTACTTATTTTGTGTTTTTTAGATTGTGCTTTTCATTGAAATTTTAGCATAACTCTTAATTAGGAACAAATTTTCGGTATATTTTTTCTCTAAAATGAGATAAAGGACGGTAGGTTTTTGCCAATCTCTGGAATATTGCAATAATTTTACCAAATTACCTACCATATTTTGATATTTTGATTGAAGGACATTTTCACAATAAAATAAATTTTTAAATTAAAGAACAAAAATATATTCCCACATAGTGCGAACTTTCTACTGTTCCTATAAATTTCCCATTTTTAACATGCTAAAATAAATTAATACCTACCTACTTAAGTAGTTAAGAGGATTTACATTGGGTACTAAGAACTAAGTGCCAATTTTACCACTACAGTTTGTTGTGATGAAAGTAAAGTTAAAAAAATAAGTATTAGGTATTACTTTTTTAACGGTTTGTATAGTTTCTCATTAACATTTTTAGAAACCTTTAAACGCAGCTCAATTCCATTTTTTTAATCATTCTACGTATGCAGCTGACCAATCAGAACGCTTTAAATTTGTGCATTGGCAAAACGTAGGTGGGATATAAACGCGATAGGTGCATTATTAATAGAACAACTTACTAGTTGCCTTAGTAGCTAAGTTGCACATGTCGTACTTACGAAGTACACCGTAACTGAAAAAAATCAACACAGACTTTGGTAGGTATGTTTGTCTTTACATAGTTATGAGACGTACGTGAATCATCTGAATCACTTGAACTATTTACAACACAGAACATTTAAATTTTATAACAGTAGATCGCATTGAAAGTAACAGCATATGTGGCAACATTGCTGGATTGCGATCTCTGATTCACATTAGCGCCATCGTGCGTGAGTAAACGAAAGCTGAAAAAAATATTTCACCAGCCCAAAAAATCTACACAGCACAGCCAACAAAATATTTTTTTCCTTGCGCGCAAGAAGCTTTCCTTAAGAAAAATATTTCCAGCGACAAAAATTTTCCCAGAGAAAAAAAATTTCCGTGAAATCTTTTTTTGTCAGAGTGAAAAAAATATTTCCACGATTTTTTTTTTATTCCTGAAAAATATTTCCTTAATACACATTTAATTTTTTTTCATGTACATTTTCTTCTTTCTTTGTCATCTTTTTAATTATTTTACTACAAATACTTATGGCACAAACGGCGCCTCATAGTTATTCCTAGTAAGTGTACCTACTTTCAGAAAAACAAAGAAACTTAATGACGCTAAAAATTCAGTTAAACCGGAGAATATGCGGCCGACAACGAAGAAACTGGAAATATTGAAAATACCTATAAGTACGATGAGTTTGAATCATAAAATAACTACTTCTACATCACCAAATAACGTTATTTTTGTCTTATAGTAACTTTTGTTGCTACCCGGAGATCGTAAAACTGCTCCTTAAAGATAAAATATGAGGAAGTTTAAACGCTTTACCTTGGAAGAGGAACAAGCCGCCGAGCAAGCCGCATATAGGAGAGGTAGACAAACAAATAATATACACATATTAATAAGAAACCTAATAGAGAAGAAAGAAGAAAAGGGAGAAGAACTATTCCTAACCTTCATAGACGACTCAATTCTGAGGACAGTAATATGGGAAGGTCTGGAACAACTAGGGGTGCCAAAGAAACTCATAAGAGTCATAAAAAGTATTTATGATAAAGTTAAGGGAGTGGTCAAGATAAGTGGAAAAGAATCAAGAAAATGTAGTATGGACCTAGGAATAAAACAAGGAGATAGTTTGAGCCCACTGCTATTCATAGTTGTGATGGACAGACTATTAAAAAATACCAGACTGAAAACGGGACAATACCAGGCAATAATAGGTTACAATAGACTGATACCAATAAAAATGGATTGTTCACTGATGATATAGTCCTGGTCGCTGACACGCACAGAAAAATGAAACCGCTAATGAGCATATGGACTGAAGAAATTGGAAAATTTGAAGTGGAGGTAAACCCCAGCAAATGCAAAGCAATGATAATTAATTACAAAGCGAAAGAGGAAGTAAGAGAAATTGACATTGAAGGGAATAACTTGGAAAAAGTAACAGCATATGAATACCTTGGGAGTGTAGTACCTGAAGATGGGAAAATAGATTTAGATATATCTAATAGAACTAACAAGAGTGTAAAGCTATATTACGCACTGAATTAAGACAACATTTGGAAAAAAGAGAAATAGATATGAAAACGAAGTTAAGGGTATATAATGCAATAGTGGTCCCAACACTGACATAATATGCAAGTGAGTCATGGCCAATGCAAGATAAACACGAAGGTAAAATCATAGCGGCAGAAATGAGGTACTTCAGAAAAATCAATGGGAAGACAAAGATGTATAGAGAAAGGAACGATCTGATAAGACAAATAGTCCAACAAGAGTCAATTACAAAAAAGATTAGAGGAAGCAATTGAATGGATCGAGGGAAATTTGTAAGAAAGATATAATGGAGACAGGCAGAATCGGAAAGAGAAGAAGTGGACGACCCAGAAAAAGCTGGTTACAAAGAATAGACGAATTGGGCAGACAAGTAGGGAAGACAAATAGGGGACACGAAGGAGGAGATGAAACTATTGACGTTGGACCGGAAGGGATGGAGAAATTGGGTTAATGTAAGTACAATAATCCGACACCCTATGGGTATAAGGATTCCAGAAGAAGAACAAGAAGAAGAAATACCTACCGTTTAAGTTCGAAGGTTTCAGAATTGAAAGATCATTTCTCGCTCGTCTGAAGCTGAAGCAGCAGTTGAATTGGCATGCCATTTATAATAACAAAGTCTATTTTTGATCTAAGCCAAAATTTTTAACGGTTTCAAGCTAGCTACCACACCCTGTATTGGTATCACGTTTCACCAAAAAGTTAAAAGTTCTTTTGTAACAAGTATAAATAGATTATCTGAAGTGGAAACGAAAGTTCCTATAATTTCTTCTTCTTCTTCTTCTTCGAAAGTTTTCAAAGTTCTTACGAATTAATGCATCAATACGTCAAAACTCTCGCAGCCGCATTAAATTCGGAAACTTTTTTGTAAAAATAAAGTTCCTGGGAGAATTATCACCGGAGTATTTCCTTCCATAATTGAAAAGTTTCAAATTTTAATTAAAAAAAGCTTAAAAACAAAACAACCATACATACCTATTAGCGTCCTCTAAAAAGTTTTCTAGCTGGAAATTAATCCAACGAAAATCAATCACAAACTAAAAATAACTCTTCAAAATCACTGACAGTTAGTAAACAAAATCACATCAAACGAAACACGTTCACTTCGATTGTCTTTTGTCGATCGATCGGTCGATTAAGCGCGAAAAACCGGACGCACCGCCGCACTTTCACACTACGTTACGCCAGACGAGCAACTGGTGTTCTTGTAGAACTCACAGCCATAGCCGCTAGGTAGAGTCGCAGAGTTCCCTTTACAGAGTTGAACATAGCGATGACGGCATCAGCGGTCAACACTCAAGCGCAGAAGAGCGGAACAAAGCCGCGAACCTGGCCCCAGGTATCTAGAATGAATGTAATGAACAACTTTTACCTTGCGTGTTATGGATATGAACCACAACATATCTTCTAGGTCGGTTTTTGTGGGTTCAAAGCGACCCCTTTGAGCTAATTAGATATTATTGTTAATGGTTTTTTAATTAGAGTAACTAATGGATTTAGTTGTTTATAACGTTCGTTTTAATTTTTATTAGACTAGAAAACGGAAAAGTTATGTTATAAATCTGCCATAGTTCATTTCCACTATTACTGTTAAGACAAAGCTACAAGCTAGTCGTACTTTTTCTAAAAGAAGTTGGCAAGACGGCACTGCATGCACTAGGAGTTTGCTTCAAGAACCGTCGCTGATAATTGGTTGAAAAAATTCTAAATCGAAGTTGACCTAAGCAGTCAGCAGTCACTTGTGAATTGGATGGAACAAAGGAGACCGAAAGAAGAGGTACCTATCATTCCCTTTGAACTCTCAAAAATTGAAGTCCTCCCTGTGCAACTTAAATGGTTGTTCCATCAAATAATTCTTGTTAGAAGCCGTACATTTTCCCTATTAAAAGTGTAATATAATCATCATCATAAGGTTCTCAGTCCGAAGACTGGTTGGACGCGTATCTCCATCCTTTCCTATCTTGAGCTAATCTACGCATTTCCCTAAAAGTAGAACATCCTACATCCCCAACTATTTGAGAGCAGTAGTCTAAACTAGGCCTACCCCCTACCTCTTTTTATTTCTATCTCCGACTATAGTATGTCGCGAACTATTTCTTCGTGTCTCAGAAGGTGTCCTACCATCCTATCTTTCATATTCTTTATTATCTTCCATACTTTTCGCTTCTATTCTTTTTCGATGCGTTTCTCCTATTGTCTAAGTATCGCAACCGTACAAAACCGTACTCCATACATAGGTCTTAAGAGTCTCTTCCGAATATCTACATTAACGGTTCCCGAGCATAACAGTTGTTTCCTTTTGTTAAATGCAATTCCACCCTGCGCTGTTTTTTGTTTTATATCTTCAGTGCTCCTACCACTTCGACTTATTTGACTTACCAAGTAACATAAATCGGCAACCTACTCTATCTTCTCATTTCCTATATGCACTTTAGTTTTAGTCCTATTTTTACGTCTCCTACAGACCAAAATGTTGGCTTTCTTTTTGTTAATTTTCCGTCACAACTGCTTCCGTTTCGTTCAGAACCATTCCTAATTCTTCTTTGCTGGATGCTAACAGTACCTACTATATCATTCGCGAATCGCGAATCTGAGCATGTTAATACACTGCTCAAAATTGTCTAAGGAACACAAATAACTTTAACTTGTATGATTTTTATCACGGCAAACTCAGAACGTTATGCTATCGCGCATCTGGTGCGGTGACTATAGCTATAGATGTGACGTCACTGGGAGAAGCCGGCGAGATTTCTCCATATACACAACCAAGCGCTCGGTTTTCTACACGAAATTATGAACAGCAACGCGCAAATTTTGGGACTAAATTTGTTTCAGCACATGTAAAATTGTATAAAGTTAAGTGCTGCTTATAAAATTCGCGGTTGAATATGTGAATTTTGTAAACTAAGCGAAAATTATTAACTTAAATAAGAACAACTTGTGAACAAATCAGGGACGGGTGGGCCAACGGGGATTTCGGGAGATTTCCCGAAGGTCCGGTTGCTTCGGGGCCGGTCTGGGCCGACCGATGTGAAAAAAACATGACATTATAAAAAAATTGGCGGCCAGTGCAAAGCGGGCAGCCGAAAATGCGATTATTTTGGAACTTGAAAGCGGCCGGTCTAATCGATAATCGCCCGCACCGCACAGCGTGCGTGCTTATTGTTTTTTCGGCTTTCGTCGTCCCATCTCGAGTCTCACCCGGTCGTTCGTCGTTAAATTCTCGAGATTTTAAGTTTAGTTGTACTATTTTGAAATGTTTTGTATTAAAAACCTTAAAAATCCGATTTGTATTTTATGAAAAAGTAAATAAAAAAAACTTGTGTGTGTCAGCTCCGACGCACGGCTGGAGGTTACTCCTTACGAACGATTATTTTAACTTCAATCACTTGATAATAGGGTACACGCGAATGTCAGTTTTATACCCATATGTGTATTTATCAGATGGTTTATATTCGAAAATGCCCAACTACATCAAAATATAAATTGTTTATAAATTCAGTAATTAAGTGACAATCTGCTAAACGTCGATCCCACTGGCAATGAAATAAATACTTTTCCTGGTGTTCGAATAGGCGTGGGTCACATTTCGGCACTAAGCAATATATAATTGGAGTATTTAATATTAGGTTTTTCCATATTAAATCAAAAGATTCAAGAAATTTGGGAACGAACAAACACTGCAAATGCTGACTTTACAACGCCAACATCTACTCTATGCCACTCTATTTTCACTATTTCCATGCTCTATGCAGTCAGACATAAACAGCAGTATCCATAGATACACATATAATTTCAATGTACGTAACGCGTTACTTTTAGTTAACGCGAAATGTAACGCTTCATTTTACTACTCATAAAATTTCCGTACCGCAGGCTATAACTGAAACTCGATTCTTAAGGAGTAAACTCCAAAAATTACATGTACAAAGTATAAAAAATGGGTACTTCCTGTTTCTCAAAAAATTGGGCCGGTCGATGCCAATGGTTTCCCGAACCGGTAAAACCTTTCCCACACGCCCCTGGAACAAATAGGTATATTTTAGAAAATTAGGTAGGTACCTACGTACAACACCTACCTAGGGTAATTTTATTGTTATTTGCAGCAGCATAATTTGTGAGCAATATGGTCATTATATTTATTACGAGTTTAATCCAAGGCTATCTATTCAGTCAAACTCCCCGAAACCACCCACATTACAATAGAGTCAATAGATAAACAAATAAATAAAATACACCAACAAGTGCGTATCCACTTACCATTTTCAACATTTATCTTGTCTTCGCGTTTACAAACAGCAATTCATCGTTTTGTGAATTGCGACCTCAGTATCTTTAGGAAAGCGAAAGAACTTTATTTCACCGCCCCCAGTTTTTCTGTTGCGATTATAACATTTAGGAACCGCACAATTCGGCATTTTCAATATATTAAAAACTAACGTGTCTTTGTCTTTAACTGCATGGTCGAACGATATTCATCGGTATTTCATACTCCACTCTTAGCCACCAAATGCCAGCAAAGTGTTTTTAAGATAAGTAGGTATATTATGAAGCTATCACTTCGTTGTTGGTCTATAAATTAATAACAAACCCTTGAGCACTTAAACGACATCTTATGTCTTGAGAACCGAGAACGGGAGAACCGTACACGTCCTGCAAATGTAGGTATCGGCTGGAGTTCTAATTAAAATCAGTATAAATATTGTATTATTTTGTGGACTACGATAAAATCGTTCAACCCATGAGCGGTGGTGTCGGTGTCACCAACCCAAAACGCCGTCAGAATTTCGTAATCTAAAAGAAAATACCGCGTGCAGATGCATTTACAGCAATGCGCCGTTCTTTTTCTCCCGGCTGACGTCATGCGCGCTGCCAACCGAAGTTAGTAAGCTAGATGGCACGGCATGATTTTTATCTTACAAGTCAAAGTGAATAGGTTACACTATTTATTTGATTAGCTTGTCAAGTACATACTCTTTTTGTCCCACAAAATAAAAAACCTACTTTAATGAGAACTACTGGTCAGATCTTGATCAAATTTATATGGGACCACATGAGAAGCACCCAGTGGCGGCTTCTGACTTTAGCACTTGGCAGTGCTCTAGAATGAAATCACCGCTCAGGGGTTGGGGGGGTCTGGCGGTTTCTCCCCCGTAGTTTTTTTTAATTAAGTGCTTTAGAAGCCATTTTCAAACAAGAAATTTCACTCACCGCAATATTTAACGAAAATCCCAAATCCAAAAGGTTAAACTTTCGCACACAACTTTTACAGCGACCTTTCGAAAAGCATTTGGTACTTCGCACAGGCTTAGGACGTCCATTTCATTTTATTTCAAGTTTTTCGTCAAAAGTCTATATTTGGATAAAATATTCATTTTTAACTGAATGGAATATTACAACACAATAATAATTTTGAAAATTGCAAAAATCAGGCGATCACTTTGTTAAACTTCACTCCACAATGTTTAAGTGTTGACTTTAACCAAACCACTACCTTTAGCCGTGCTAAGTGTTGTAAATTTCAATATTTAAAAATAAACACGATAATGCAGCTAATTACTCACGTTATAAGCAAAGCAACGAGCTATCTCAGACGTAAATATGGTAAACAAGAACAATAAACACTACCGCAGAAGTACAAACTCCCGCGTCCCGTGCTTCGCTCAACAGTAAGTGTGTGCTCAAACAGCGCTTCCAGACAAGCTATAATTCTTCCACCTAAAAGCACATACGACGAAATTTTCCCGAGTCGCGCCGATCTCGCTCCCATATCGAATATGCATTTGCCTTAGAGTGCCACACCTCAGTACTCGGACGGCTGGTTGTGTGTGTGGTAGGCATTTTGAAAGACGACGCGGAATGCTTAGAGCGCGTACTATTTATTATCTCGCATAATAATTAATATATGTATATTGCGGCATTCAAAAAGTTTTAAACTTATTAGTTTATAATTATAAGGTTTGAACCTTTTATCAAAAAAGGTTAAAACCATATTTTTGTAGGCAGTGCGCGCGCACGAGCGCACTTATTAAGGAGCCGCCGCTGGAAGCATCAGCTTTCAAATAAAAAAAGAATCATCAAAATCGGTTCACCTAGAAAAAAGTTATGAGAACATCATCAATGTAGTCGAAGTCAAATAAATACGCATTATTACTCAAAAACTACTAGTCAGATCTTGATCAAATTTATAAGGGACCACGTGAGAAGCACCAGCTTTCAAATAAAAAAAGAATCATCAAAATCGGTTCACCTGGAAAGAAGTTCTGAGGTAACACACAAAAAAATACAGTCGAATTGAGTACCTCCTCCTTTTTTGAAGTCGGTTAGAAATTGGCTAAAAATAAACTAGTAGGTAATGTTTTGCTTATAGTCCGAGAGCCCGCTGCAAAATTATGCACCCATCTGTTAACGAAATGGAATGTGCGGCAAAGGCATGTAAAAACATCGTACTCAACGGATTGGCACCCGTGCCGGTCACCATTTGGTGCAAAAAGGTAAAAACAATGGCACTTCCGGTACGGAAATTTGCGGAAAATTGCGCGATTTGTTAACAAGATGAAAGTTGTGCCATCTTGTAGCCTGCGATTAATTTAATTGAAATTGGTACCCCTGCCATCTTTTACCCTAGTACAAATCCTCGGCACGGCGACATTTTTGCAGCCCGTAACTCGGACAAATTCCCGTCATGTGTTAACGAGTTGAAATATAGTTCAATAGAAAGAGCATTATGTCCCTTTTACGAATATCCAAGCGTGCCGCAATTCAAAGCAGTCTAAGTAGGTGGCACGGCCCGATTTATAACGCGCTATGCGGCGCCATTTTCAGGGAATTCGGCAGTCGGCGCGCGCGAGTTTTTAACATTGGAATATTGGAAATGTTTTTATGTTCGTAGTATAGGCCCGAAATTCAGCAAAAGTGTCACTCGTTGCATTTGCAGCATGGTTTAATAGCGAAAGTTTACCTAGTTACTTGCTCCCTATACAGTCCTTTTTTAACTTGATCCTAATGTCACTCAGTCCAGCAGTCTGAACGCCGAAAAGAACGTAAGCCGGCATGCAATTCAGCGGCTACTTTTATGTACCGTCCTTTTTGCACAATGCAAATCGCCATACCGGCATTCCAGACATTCTTTTCGAAAGTGTCTCTTTTCAACATGCACTATTACAGCTGCCCGCGCGGAGTAACTTACACATTACGTTGATGACCTAAGGATCAAGTTAAAAAGAAGGACTGTAGTTACTTAGTTAGATCTTTGTATCATGTCTTAGTTACCATTACCATTAACAGGTGTCACAGTGACAGATGTCAATTGTGTACTACACAAAAAACATTTAATATTCGGTATGTTGCGCGACCATTGGAATTGATTAAAAAGTGACATTTTGACGCCGCGTAGCGCGTTATAAATCGGGCCGTGCCACCTTCTTAGACTGCTTTGAATCGCGGCACGTTCGGATATTCGTAAAGGGGACATAATGCCCTTTCCATTGAACTTTATTTCAAGTCGTTAACACATGACGGGAATTTGTCCGAGTTACGGGATACAAGAATGTCGCCGTGCCGGGGACTTGTACTAGGGTAAAAGATGGCACGGGTACCGATTTCAATTCAATTAATCGCAGGCTACAAGATGGCACAACTTTCATCTCGTTAACAAATCGCGCAATTTTCCGCAAATTTCCGTACCGGAAGTGCCATTGTTTTTACCTTTTTGCACCAAATGGTGACCGGCACGGGTGCCGATCCGTTGAGTATGGTGTTTTTACATGCCTTTGCCGCACATTTCATTTCGTTAACAGATGGGTGCATAATTTTGCAGCGGGCTCTCCTACTATTAATAATGATTATTTTTTTCATCCTCAAATTTACCAATAGGAACATTGCATTTGGGTCTAGAAGCGTGTATTATTTCGGTATTTTTTTTCGATAATTTTGCTTGTTGATAAGTTGCCCTAGTTTCGAATTTGTAGGTGCATTTATAATGTATAATCTAGTTACTTTAGTACCTGCCAAACGTCTAATATTCCCAACACATTTCTTTGTATGTGAATTAATTGAAATAAAATTTCGTTTTGGACTACCTTGCTTCGATTCAAAAAATAATCTTGTCAAATACAATGCGTGGTCTGGAATTTTTAGGTAATTTTACTCAAGCTGTTGCTTTTACTAGCCACTCGTGTAAATTTGACAGAAGACCACTCGCGCAAGCGCTCGTGGTCTTTTAACTGTCAAATTTACACTCGTGGCTACCAAGCAACGCAACAGCTTTCGTAAAATTTCCGACAATTCCAGACCACTTATTGTATTACTACAGAAAATAAAAATTTCATTAGAAAACAATAAATACATTGTGTATTAAAATAAAAGTGTATTTCTGATAACGTTAATTTTTTGAAATTTGTACTTAATACGATGTATTGCCTCCTCGAGCATTAATGACTGCCCGGCAGCATATACAGTAACAGCACCTGTGCTACAAACTTCGTTCGGCATCGGAAAGTCTTTAGCGGATACAAACAGTTTGCGAAAAGCATTCTGCTTATACAGTGTGTTTGATTTTATGTGTCACAGCAGATATCTCGGCTGTTGAAAGAATTTCAAATAAATGTTATATACGAAAGTTGTGAGATACTTTGTTTTCAATAACTTATGAAAATCAGAAAAACAATTGAGCATCAAATAATTCAGATATAGCAAATACATTCAAAATTTTAAATGGAACGTACCCAGTGTTTTTACGTAAGTATTCTAAAACTGTATAACATTTCCGTTATAACGATATATCACATGTCATAGTTATCTAATCAATTAAAGGCACAAATCGATAATTAAGTAAGAACTGCATGTCTACATGACTTAAGAGTTTTGATCGAAAGAGTAGGCTTTGACAAGAATTGCTATCGCGTGAACTGTCAAATTACTTGAGTAAATTCCAGCGTATTCTTAATTTTCATAACGGAGGTCACTTTGAAAAAAACTTTAATTTTATTAACTTAAATTTTAAACTTACTTAACTTGCCTACTAATTTATTGTTACTTTCTTGTTGTTGTTACTATGTTGTGTTTGTGTTGAATAGTTTTATGTTGTCAAGCTAGTCTTAAGTAACATTTATCATGTAGAAACGGACATCCGAGTTTCATTATTTTCACTTCCTACTCTTTCGGATAAAGCTGTAACTAGCGTAAGCGTTCAGTTGGTAGATAATTAATTATCGATTTATGTCTTTAATCGATTATAGATAAATATAACATGTGATACATCGTTGTAAAGGGAATTTCATACAGATTTAGAACATGCAAGATTACTGGGTATGTTACATTTAAAATTATGAATGTATTTGCTATATCTGAATTATCTGATGCTCAATTGTTTTTCTGATTTTAATAAATTATTGGAAATAAAGTGTCTAACAACTTTCATATATAACATTTGTTTGAAATTCTTACAATAGCCGAGATATCAGTCATGACACATCAAATCAAACACACTGTATAATATTTTCGTAAACGTTCTTGCCACTACACCTTCGTGGCTCAGTGGTCGATGTGTCATTCCCCCAAATCGCAACGCTGGGGGTTGGCACTTCGCCGCAGTTCTTTTTTGTTATGATGATTTAACTTTTTTCTTTTGAACAAAAAATCGGTCAGGTCAAAAAGGACAGAAGGGTGAATATTTCAAAACTGTCGATTTTCGCGACCGTTTTCGTGAACGCACAAAAAAGTAGCAAATTCTGTCAATTTTGCACTTTTAGGTCTTTTCCAATCATAACCGTAAACATAAACACGAAAAACGGATAATTTTTGTTTTTTTTTTTTTTTTCAAAAAATCGAACCCACGTTAATGATTTTCCTTATTCCCTCACTTGTAAAACCATAAGACGTCATTGTCGTGGACATATCGTCATTTGCGTGTCCACACAAGAACACGAAAATGACGAGAACGGTAATGACGATTCTGAAGTAATAGTCTCTTTAAATTTTTATTGACGAATTTAATAGAACTTTTTAGTTACCATTTGTTAGTAACAGTCATACTTTGACATACTTTGTGATAATATAATATTTTTTATGTCTGAATACTTGAAATAATACTTAACCCGACAATGACGGAGCTGACGTAACAAGCCATGTTCGTCTGCTTTCAGAGCACGTAGTTACCCCTACATTGAACAAATGCTACTGACCGTTACACATGCATTGTATTTACATATTAGACGTTCGAAAACTGCCGGAATTTTTCGAATGTGCCGGATATTTAATAGTAAATTGTGCACATTTTGTGGGAGCACGGTAATGGGCGTGAACAAACTTTGAGGCAATATTAAGGGAAAAATATACTTATTATATTCAATTTCTTGGTTGCATTGCATTATTCCATACTTTCTCTGCCTGTATTAATTAGACAGGATATTTCAAAATTTAATTGTTAAATGATTGTAAAAAAATAAAATGTCTGTGTACTTCGGATGTGAACAAGGCACGGTAATGATGATTGCTACACAAAATTCAAAATACTCTTTTGGCTATGCTTGTTTTAATTAAAATGAGTATGGAACCAAGTGAGAACAGTTAATTGAATTAAGCAGCAAGTACTTTTTTTAAAGTGGGATGTTAACTTTTGAAATAACAAACCTGAACAGGCGAATTGACACTTTTGAAATATTCACCCAGATAGGGGATCGCCATCAAAGTTAATATTTATTAATTTTGTCCAGGAGTTTATAACTCACTAACTTCTTAGTTCAGTTGCCGTTACGGTGAATCACACCGTAGCACGGGTGATCTTACTGTTCTCAACTTCGGCTAGCCCGATTGGTCTAGCACAGGTGCTGTTACTGTATATGCTGCCCGGCATCGCCTATCGATTGCAATAGGGCCCACTGCTCTCTCAGTGCATTTTCAAATGCAAAACGGCCTTGAATGTTTGTCATAACAAGAAGAAGTTGTCTCTGCAGCATGTCCCGCACATGCTCAATAGGGTTGAGGTCAGGAGTAGTGGCGGCTCGTGACTTATTAAAGAGGGAGGGCTCCGCTAAGAAACCTGAACAGCGTTCAGATAGAATCTTAACTCGGCCTGAAACAATGTGTTCTCCTTGCGGTTTTCCTTTTTCACTTACTCTTCACAAGAAAACAAGATAAGAACCAAGGAACCAATGTTTAAAAGTAAAGTCTAAACTTCTCTTTTCATTTCACATGAAGCAACGCAAGAATCAAAAACTAATATCTAAAAAAAGGTTCAATATTTTACAATTCAAGGAAACTTAAGAGAGTTGTAAATTTTGGTAATCTACGTAGGTGCCGCTTATTACAGATAGTTCTATTGAATTGTTTCTCATGGCCATAATTTTTTGGCTGGCATAACGCAGTTGACGCTTTCGCGTAATTCCTAGCCAATTTGAGCATGGCGTATTTTACGCGAAATAACTTGTTTTCACTCCCTTGTTTTCACAAAATAGCAATAGATTGCTATTTTGTGTATAGGAATAAAATTTTTTGACAATTACATTATCATTATATGTATACCCCATTTTTGGTACAGTTTTCATCGCCCCCGAAAAGCAGGCAAACAAAACCAAAAAAACGCGTTTTTCTCTTCACACAAACACAACGACAAAGTTTTATTGTAGATACTTTTGTCAAATTTTCGCCTAAGCCCAGCCCTGGTCTTGCACTTGGTTTGAATTTGAATTATATTTAAAATGGGAAGTGTACGTTCGCGGTTCTTATTGTCAATTTTCTCTGCTAAATTTAGTGAACTAAACGAAGTTGTAAATTTGGAAGCATTCATTTTAATTGCATTTTTCTATCCTTGCGTTCAAAATTCTTATAAAAACAATACAAAAAACACGTAACCTCCTTACTGCCGTTACCCCAAATACTCCGATCCGCGTAAAACAACAAAGATTTTGCGTGTCGCGTGTCGGACGCAAGCTTCCGAGTCCCACTTCTATGCTATTCCCTGGTGGGGGATATTCTAGTTGTCATAGCAACGGTATCACGGGACGCGTGCTGTTGTAGATCGAGGTTCGAGGACGGTAGACGTTTGTCTCAAGCCGGCTGCAAACGATGTGGTCACTTGACAGATATTCGCCATGTGTAAGCAAATGCAGCATCGTGTGGACGATACGACGTATGCCAATGTGGTCATGTGCGTAGATTTGTCCAAGCGCCAAATGTTTGACAAGCGCAAACAAATGCCGCATCGTGTGGTTGATGCATGCATGTGCATTCGAGAGGATGTGTACACTCTTCAAATATTCGCCAAAGCAATACACACGACACATCGTTTGGACCATGGACGAATGTATTTTACTTGATGTGTTAAAGATTCGCTCCGAGGGCGGTAAATAAGCACACATCAAAGCAGACGAATTTCCGCGCATCGAACCCGAGCACATGCATGCGTTCACAGTTTGCCTTTTCGTAAGACGTATTTTAATTTAAGTTTTGATTTTTGAACTGCCTACCTATACGATCTAGTGTTTTCGAAAATTATGGAATGGTCTAACAAGTTGTCTACTTTTATTTAAAGATAGCATCCACCATCTCCTTTTTCGAGATTTCCTTTTCTGTTTGATTAGATTTGCAGCCGCAAAAACGATTACGCGGCACTTACTACAGCAACTGCTTCGTTCACTTTCATTTTTACATTTTACCAGATTGATGACCTGATGAAATTGATTATCTTCTCATATTCGCTGCAAATTTAGCGAACTTGAACAAGCGGGTAGACAAGCCAAAAATTGCCAAGGGAGCATATAGTGTGGATAACGTAACGAATACTTCGAGACATATTTGTCATGTGTTCACATTGCCACGTTAACACATCGTGTGTATGAACGACTTGGCGCTATAAATTTTCGACAAACAGTCTACAAATATTTGACGCATTTTTACTTGACTGACATTTGACGAATGACCATATCGTTTGGAGCCGGCTTCAGAGTCCGCCCGAATGTGTTAAGGAGAGCGTTCCTATCGTTGTAGCGGTTTCGCGGAGCGCCAAATATAAGACTATTATTGCTAATTTACTGGCATAAACTGGGATATAAATGTAGCCCAATTTTTATGCATTATACCAAATATTCAGTATACATAAATTTATTATAATTTGGTCATACAAAATAATTTAAAATTATGTTTTCTATTTCTACTATAATTCTTTATTTTAAAAATTATGCCAGGGGAGGCGGCGTCCCTGAGCCTTCCCTCACGAGCCGCCACTGGTCAGGAGACTGAGGAGGCCCATCACAAAAGGACCGGCAGCATATGAATATGGTTGCACAACAGGTACAAGAACTTGTTCAATATAACGCCGCTGGTTCATGGCTCCATCCAGACATACGAGATTCGTTCTATGGTCCAAATCGATTCCAGCCCATACCATCACAGACCCTCCTCGGTAATTGTGAACTTCCTGGAAGTGCCTGGTCTTCTCCAATGCTCCTCGCCACACTCTCGTTCTTCTGTTATCAAGTTGAAATCCGAACTTAGAGGGGGTTGAATCCGCATATAAAGTCGGATTTTCACGTCACACACGCTCGTTTTCTTTAGCCCCAGTTTAATCACCCTTTCAATTTTCGCTTAGGATAACCCCTTTTAAAAAATTATGTATACCTAACTTGCGAAAAATAGGTAAGTTTTTATCGGAAATGGGGAAGTTTACGAAAACATGTTTCACAGACAAAGGTTGTTAGGATATGTACTCTATAACAGGAAAATATTTTTACTTGTACAGCTTGTCCCATTTAAGAGTGGCGCACCAAAGATATAGTTTTTTAAATGGAACGCCCTGGTTATTATTTGTTTTTCGAATTCTGCGCTTAATTATAACTAGAAATTTGAAGGTAGACCATGCTCGAAAATGTTGAAGTTTTTGAGTTATTTCAGTTTTTTCGAAATTTTTTAAGTTTGTAGACCTTTAGTTAGAATTCAGCATAGCCAAAACGGAAAAATAAATCGAACTAATTTTTTGAGAATCTCTAGGCAATAGACCAGTAAATCAGTACTTGTTAGTGATGGGTCGCACCGATACAATTCAGAGTGCTAGTACACACAGTACAGCACACCAAAGTGTGTCGTACAGTGCGAGCCGTACAATTGTACTATGTAATGTTTGTAGTAGTAGGTACTATGAGTTGTGCGTTTCTGTCGAGCTGGTGCGCTTGTGCAGCAAAATGCAAATGACAATCAACACGAACACAACATGTACATGTTTCTTATTTTTATTTTTTATCGCTTGGGTCTAAAGATTTATATGACATGCGGTCCTTTAGGGTAAGAAGTTAGGTACACCTGCAAATTTAAGTTTTGGTTTAAAATATTTCCAGTATAATTTACCATTCATTGAGATTGAGAATTGTACTTTACGGACGGGTGCCCGAAGTACGAAATTCCAATCTGTAAAGGTGATACGGCGAACCGCGCTATGCTACGCTGTGCACTGCGCCTGTCTTATTCAATGTACTGCCAGTACAAAATAAAAGTGGCGTACATGCACAGCACAGTGAAGTGTGCCGTACATTTTGTACGACACGCACAGGTGCGACCCATCACTAGTACTTGTACTAAAGATCTTATTTTATTATACAGGATGTTCAAAGTAATATTTTTTTTATCTAACTTCACTTAAGCATAACTTGTGATTTTTAAATGGAACAGTATTCGTTTTCTGCTAGAATTGTATTCTTTAGGACATTTACCAACACTTTATATAAAGCTGATATTTTTACTTATTATACCATGATACATAGTTTAATATTGCGTAATATCACTTTTCAAAGAAAATATCACAGAGTGCTGTGAAATACCTATTTTTGAGATAAAAATCTGAAAATTTTCATATTCAAACCCATATCAACTAAATAACTTTATTTATGTTACAAGAAAACAACATAACCAAAATAAAGTCCTGAAGTACCTGATGGTTCCTACTGGCTAAACGCTAAAATAAGTTTCGGAACTGTGAATCTAAAGCTACAAACTACATGAATTTATTTTACAGAAACTCCAGAATTTCCAGAAAAAATATTAATAATAAAATCAGCACAATACCCACCCGCATGGTGTGGTTCCTCTAGTGACAATTTGGTGGTTGTTGGCCAAACTTCTTCCTAAAGTCTTATTTTTTGTAAAATGCATAAATTCATGTAGCAGTAATTGATAGAGTTGAAAGTCGACAGTTCGAACACTTATTTGAACATTTATTTATTAGTAACCTTTTATAGTTTATTGCAAGTTCGATATTTTAGATTAGTTGCGTTGTGTTGATATTTTTTGTAACATAAATAGAGCTGTTTACTTGAAAAGGGTTTTAAGAGCCCGACACACCAATTTACGGACCTAGAGCGGACAGGAAAAATTATCTGGAAAAGCAGGGAACTAGTCGGCCAAACTAATACTGGGAATGAACTTGTTGCGCGCACTCCTATTTCGGGATCGATTGACAGTTGAGCGACTTTAATCGGCAGTCGAAAGACATGCGAGAGCACGAGCTACGACGAAAAACTCCGAATGCAACGGTACCGCTGTGTACTAATCTCTTTTTTGTTTTTCGGTCGAAATTGAAAAGTATATGTGTTGTTACAAGCCAGAGGTTCAGTCTACTATTGCCGTTAGCCAGATTCTGGGATTTTCTTTTCAGGAAAGTTTTATTAGATTCTATAAAAAGCAGTTTTTCGCCACTTGTAACATGCTACTTCGTTTATTGTTTTCATATTCTGTAACAAATTTCAAAATAGCAATAGTAGATTTGTATTTTAAGAACTCTTTGCGAACAAAAACAATTTAATATCATTTATAGTTTTTGAAATATTTATAAACAGGCGAACGTCTACCGTGCTCCCAAAATTCCTGAGTGTCGGGCTCTTAATATAAAAATTTTCAGATTTTCCTCTCAAAAATATTTCATAGCACACTGCGCAATATTTTCTTTGAAAGGTAACATTACGCGATGGAGCCGTTCGCCATTTTTTGGAAACCGGCTCATCATGAATGACATTTTGATTTGTTCTCTTGTCCGCCAATTCTTATAAATGCCCAGCATTTCGTACCTAAAATATGTAGGTCTTCCATATCATCATAAGGTTCTCAGTCCGAAGACTGGTTGGACGCGTACCTCCATTCTTTTCTATCCTGAGCTAACCTACGCATTTCCATAAAAGTAGAACATCCTACATCCCTAACTATTTGAGAGCAGTAGTCCAATCTAGGCCTACCCCTACCTCTTTTTATTCCTATCTCTGACTCTAGTATGTCACGAACTATTCCTTCGTGTCTTAGAAGGTGTCCTACCATCCTATCTCTCCTACTCTTTATTGTTTTCCATACCTTCCGCTTTTCCCCAACTCTTTCTAATACTTCCCTATTGCTAACCTTATCTATCCACGGTATCTTCATCATGCGTCTGTAGCACCACATTTCAAACGCTTCTACTCTTTTTCTATCCGCTTCTCCTGTTGTCCAAGTTTCGCACCCGTATAATGCCGTACTCCATACATACGACGTTAAGAGTCTCTTCCTAGTCTCTATATTAACCGTTCTCGAGCATAACAGTTGTTTCTTTTTGTTAAACGCAACTCGGCCCTGCGCCATTCTTTGTTTTATATCTTTAGTGCTCCTACCGTCTTGAGTTATTTTACTTCCTAAGTAGCAGAAATCCGCGACCTCCTCTATCTTCTCATTTCCAATTTGTATTTCCATTTTAGTTCTATTTTCACATCCCCTACATACCAAAATTTTAGTTTTCTTTTTATTGATTTTCATGCCGAAGCCCTGTGTCAAAACTGCTTCCATTTCATTCAAAGCCGCTCTTAATTCTTCTTTGCTAGATGCTAACACTGCTATATCATCCGCAAATCTGAGCATGTTAATAGTTTGGCCCTGTACATTGATCCCTGAGGCTGTTCTTTCCTTAACAATATTAATCGCATCTTCGATATATAAGTTGAAAACTAGAGGTGACAATGCACATCCCTGTCTCACTCCCTTCCGGATATCTACTTCCCTTCGTTCCTGCTCACATTCTATAACTGCCTTTTGCTCTTTGTAGAGATTATGTATTATTCTTCTGCCCCTGTATTTCATCCCTACCTTTCTCAGCACTTCGAACATCTTCCCCCATTTTACGTTGTCGAAGGCTTTTTCTAAATCTACAAATCCTATATAGACGCTCTTTCTCTTTTCTATCGTTTTTTCTATAATTACTCGTAAAGCTAGAATGGCCTCGCGCGTTCCTCTATTTCGTCTAAATCCGAATTGATCTTCTCCTAATATTTCTTCCGCCTTTTTCTCCATCCTTCTTTGCACAATTCTGGTTAAAATTTTTGACGCATGGGAAGTTAAACTGATAATTCTAAAATTTTCGCATCTATCCGCGCCTTTTCTTTTTGGCAAAGCTACTATGATGTTCCGTTTGTAATCTTCTGGAATCTCGCCTGTCAGGTATATGCGACTAACTAATTTAAATAAACGATCTATTACCTCTTGACCTGCGCACTTTAAGATTTCTGCCTGCAAGCCATCTATACCTGGTGCTTTATTATTCCTTAAACTTTTTAGTGCTATCTCAAACTCTTCTCTCATTATAGGACTCCCTAGGTTATCCCCCTCTACACTGCTTTCGCTTTCTAATATATCTTGCACTTCCTGTCTTCCATAGAGTAGCCATAAAATATCCAACTGCCGTACCTTTTAAAAGATTGTTCTGGTAAAAAATTATTAGATTTGAAAAGTAACGAGGGGATATTTATTCAGTACTTAAATGTCAATCTCAAAGCTTCCTACATTTGAATGCACCTACCCGTGCGATTTCCAAATATTACGCACATTTTCAACCAAATTCGATATCGGAGTTCGACTCCGAGTATGCCGCACGCTGTAATTTCTTATTTTCAACAAAATCTCCAAGGCTTATTTGCAATCAAATTATGTGCTGGAGTGCGAGTTCGAGTGCAAAGCATTCTTTATGAAATTCAATGCATTCATTTTCAACAAAACGCACACATTCGAAAATCGCGTGCGCACTCGCGCTCCCGTACCAGGGCTTGCAAACTGCAACCTGCAAGCTTTCGTGCTCGAGTGTGGCAGACTCGTGGAGAAATGTCAGCTGTCAACGTCAAGTCAATCACACATTAAATTTCTTAATGGTTCTTTTTTGCATCATCCTACGACAGACTTTCCAATAATTAAGAGGTTTTAACTTGGCAATCTGCGAAATAGGGAAAACAGAGAAAAAGTTGTAAAAACGTTAAAAAACGCTCAATTACAATAAAATCCGATTGGCAGGTGCGAAAAGTGACAGATTTCGCAGACTACTACTGCGAATATAAATTCAGAAATACCCACAAAATTTATATCGAACGCTTGAGCTCACGCGTGAGTTAGATTTTGTTGATTATTTTTTTCATCGTCAAATTGACCAATAGGAATATTTCATTTGGGTCTAGAAGCGTGTATTATTTCGGTAATTTTTTGGATTATTTTTTGACGTTTCTATTTTCCAATCAATTAACAGTATTTTTGATCATGTGTTTAATTCTGTCCAATTAAATCATTATTATAGTGAAAATTTTTTACTTAACTTGTCCCAGCGGGAATTTTTTGTATGTTATATTATTTGTTGATCAACGACTTGTTTTCTGATTTTGACATATGTCAAATATGTTTTAATCACAAATTGTTACAATAAAAGAATAATATTGAAGAGTTTTCTCTTATTTGAACGTCAAAAAATAATCTTTCGAATACCACACGAGAGTAAGAATAACGATTAAGAGTCGCCTTACGTAAAATGACAAGTCATATAAATTGAATGTGCTAAAAAAGAATACAGAAATATTTGAATGTCTAAACACAACACTATTTTGTTGCATGATTGCATGATTGTTGACGTTTCCCGGTTGACTTGACAGCTGATATTCTGAAAGCGTCAAGTTTCGTTAACTTTTGTTGTTTTTGATGTTTTATACCCTTGTTTTTTTTGTTCATCAACTTTTGCGGTAAAAATCTGTTCTTTTGAGAACTAAAATAGTGCTCCTGGTTATTTATTATCGGTGTTGTTATTGTTATTGTTGGTATAATGCCAAAGTTCTTAAACAGTCGGTGTAAGAAGCTTGTAGCGTTCCTTATCAACTATTTTGAAAGAGAATTGGAAAATAATGGACCCTTATTATCATTGAATTCAGTTAGAGAGGTAAATTGAATTTTAATATTGTAGCAACAGTGCTGATATGAAGCCGGTGACGTGCATAAAAAGTAAGGTGATTTTAACTATAGTTGCGAATTTGTAGGTGCATTTATAATATACATATAATCTAGTTACTTTAGTACCTGCCAAACGTCAAATATTCCCAACACATTTCTTTGTATGTGAATTAATTGAAATAAAATTTCGTTTTGAACTGCCTTGCTTCGATACAACTCTTGTGGCAACAGTGCTGATATGAAGCCGGTGACGTGCATAAAAAGTAAGGTGATTTTAACTATAGTTGCGAATTTGTAGGTGCATTTATAATATATAATCTAGTTACTTTAGTACCTGCCAAACGTCAAATATTCCCAACACATTTCTTTGTATGTGAATTAATTGAAATAAAATTTCGTTTTGAACTACCTTGCTTCGATTCAAAAAATAATCTTGTTAAATACAATTCGTGGTCTGGAATTTTTAGGTAATTTTACTCAAGCTGTTGCTTTTACTACTTACTAGCCACTCGTGTAAATTTGACAGAAGATCACTCGCGCAAGCGCTCGTTATTGTATTACTACAGAAAATTTCACACGTACATTTATCAGCCAATCAAAAGCTTTGTATTTGTTCGGTTACCATAGCAACAGAGACGATTTCCGAAAAATCTCTCCTTCTCCAGGCAGGAGGAAGTGATTACAGCGGAAATTTTTTGACAGTCAAAACATCATGTCTTATTTTGGCATTTTATTTAATTATTATTTTTTAAAGGATGTACTTAGACTATATACCTACTTCAACTGAACATATCAAGAGGGAATAATAAACAATGTAATTGCACAACAATTAGGTATTTAGGTATTTCTTATATTTTTGAACTTTTGCTCTGTTTTCCCTATTTTGCAAATTGCCAGGTCAAAATTTCGGAATGGTCTATTCACTGGTCTATTATCTAGAAATTCCCAAAAAATCAGTTCGATACATGTTTCCGTTTTGGTTGTACTGAATTCCAACTAAAAGTCTGCAAATTTCAATAGTTTCTAAGAAACCTGGAATAACTCGGAAAATTCAACATTTTTGAGCATGGTCTTCCTTACAATTTCTATTTGTAATTCAACGTAGAATTCAAAAAACAAAATATAGGATGTGCCATTTCAAAAACCAAAGTTACGGTTACTGAATGTTTAAAGAACACATCGAACCTAACAACTTTTGTTGAAAACATTTTTTCGTAAATTTCTCCATATCCGATATAAATTGGGCTACCTTTGCTATAATACCTTCACCTACATGCACAAATTTCGAAATCAGAGACTTTTATTGTTAAAAAAATTCACCCCGGACTATAAACTGTGTTCACTGAACAGACACGTAGTGATAAAATCGGCGTCAGGCCATATAAAATAAGTTGAATGGGGAGCCCCAGGAAGCACGCAACGTAATTAACTTTGCATTATTATACAATAAAAATTAACATGCTACGATGTTTAGATTTTGTTAGAACTTTCGAACTGTCCTAGTCAGGGGGGAACTCACTGGAAAAATTTGTACACTAAAATTCCCCTTTCAAGAAAAATTCCCTGAAATTCCCTAAAAATCTTTAAAATTCCCCAAAATACCCCAAACTTTCGAAATACCCTGGAAATTCCTTTACTTTGTCTGCAATTCCCCGAAATTCCCCGAAAATTCCCGCAATTCCCCAAAATTCCCAGCAAAATTCCATTCGTTTTGTGACTTCACAACTATTATTCTGCATCTATTAAAATGTAAATACAAAAGACAAAAATGCTAATTAAACTTTTATTTATATCAAATTTAAAACAAAACTAACGTACATACCAACAGCACAATACAAATTCTTTGGCAAGTAAAAACTAAGTAAACTAAACTGATTTAAAATAGATGCCATTGACTCCTTTTAGTTGAAATGTTGAAAAGAAAAATTAAAAATGTATTCTTACACAAACTTTCACAAAAATTTATATAAAATACATGATAAAATATAAAACACATACTTACATAATATACTCTCTAACTTTAAAAACAAAAAATGTTTTCCTGCTAATAAAGTGGTTTCGGATGTGAGAATTTCTAAAAAAGGCGTATCACAGGGCTCAATTCTGGGACCCTGCTCTTTATTATTTAGGTATATTAATGATTTGCCTTCTAGTGTTGGTTTTCCCATTAGCATGTACGCTGACGATACTAGTCTCTGTGTGACTGGATCAACTTATCCTGAGTTGCATCGTAATATAATTATTGGGACGGAGAGATTGACGGGTTGGTTCGCGGAGAGTAAGTTGATTGTAAATGTTGAAAAAACTAATATTCTGATTTATAATTATAAAAAAAGTCCACTTGACTCAATAACTCGTGATCTGCGCATAAGTACTTCTGCTAAAATGTTGGGTATTGTCATGGACGACAGGATGACCTGGAAGGATCATATTGATTATATAATTCCTAAATTGAATTCTGTTATTTTTGCTTTGAGGAGAATCAGACCTTTCAGTGATGTTACTGTTCTTAGAACTATTTATTTTGCGTATTTTGGCTCCATCGCTAGTTATGGAATTATTTTTTGGGGAAATTCTGTTGCGGCATCCAGAGTTCTAGTATTGCGGAAGAGAGCTCTGAGGGTGATGTTTCATTTGTGTCCCCGGCAGTCATGCAGGCAATATTTTCGCGAGTTTCGAATAATGACAATCCCTTGTTTGTATATGCATATGTATATAATTGTCGCCTGTACATTCATTCAAATAAATCCAAATTTGTACGTGGTATTGAGGTCCATAAATTTTTAACGCGTTCGTGTGATACATTTATAAGAACGAATAAATGTAAGCGGGGAGTAGGTAGTTTACAACTCCTTCATTAATGGGGAAAACCCGCAAATTTTGAAATTGATCCTGTTGAATAGTTTACTATCCAAAATAAATTCCGCAATTCTCGTTTTTTAAATTTGAGAGTTATTTTCGTCATAATTAAATACGAAACATGCATCACACTTGAAACACAATATTTGAATGACGCTCTGACGTACGTGGCCTACAGATTAGGTAGGGATTTTAACATGCGCAAACCGATCCGTTAACACCCTGAGCCCCCGCTCATTCTTCGACTCCTCCCCATTTTATCCAGGGAGACGCGTTATACCACGGCGCAACGGATAGGCCTCCTACGTCACAGAAAGCGCGCGTTTTAGCCCTCCCGGTTATGCTGCTTTTCTAGTTGCATGTTTTTCTTTTAGCACTGCACATAATCAAAATTTTTACGTGGTACGCGATACATATTCTATTTGTGCTTGATATTACAGTACTAAAAGTTATAAATTCGATTAAGCGGGTCTTCCCCATTGTTCGATAACATTTTACAATAGTCTAGGTACGGAATGGAAGCAGTTGACACAAAAGGCTTTTAAAAATACTGTTAAGAAATTTTTGCTGGATGGATCATTCTGTAGTATCGGAGAGTTCTTGGATTCTTGATGGTGTCTTTAAGTTTATGATATTTTGTATGTAATGTATTTAATATTTTTAATATTTGTTGACGTTTATTGAATTTTGATTTTTTATTGTGATAATTTAGTGTAGGTATATGTACTCCTCTTTTTGATTAATGTTCATAGTTTTACTTCTTTATTTGACCTTTGTAAACACCACTGGTGATACCGAATAAATATCATATCATAATAGATTTAAGAAGTAAAAAATACTTTTAAAACTCCAAACAAATAAATACACAAAATACATGCATTTATAATAATAACACATAATAACACAGATATAACACAGATATAAACCTCGGATATAACTTTTATAAACGGTTTCTGAAATCCTTATATTTTTTACTAATATTCAAAAAATCAACTAGTTTTAGCCGAAATGGGTCAGAGCCCAGGTCAGAACCCAAAAGGGTAATTTGACCATAAAAAATATACTTTTCCTCCACTGTAGTGATGTCCTGTTTCTCTGGCCATACAAACCCACTATTTTCTTTCTTGTAAAAAATCATTTTAAATTTTTCTCTCACTTTTTCCAGCACCTTTCCAATAAACCAATCTTCTTCATAAAAACTGCATAGCAGCATTCACAGTCAATTCTGTCAATATACATAGTCTTCACCTCTGCCACTACTGATTCATCATATATTTTCACTGTGTCTTCGACCACACTTTTTTCTGTTTTTGACTCTGAAAATGTTTCTGTGGCCGTTGAGTCGTCGTAAATTATATTATTACCACTATTATCCGTTTCATCGTCCGTGTCATTTACGGTATCGCGAGCGTAACATGCAACATACGTTTGAAATTCCCCCGAAATTCCCCCGAAATTCCCCAAAATACCCCAAAATACCCTGAAATACCTCGAAATTCCCCAAAAAATACCCTGACATTCGAAATACCCCAAAATTCCCCTGAAATTCCTTGCCTTGTACACTAAAATACCCCAGTGATTTCCCCTCGGTCCTAGTTTACAAAAATATGCCGCATAAACTAATTTGTCGTTTATCCAAATTAACTTTTTAGTAAAATATCGTGGGAGCGTAATAATATTTGTTCAGTAGTTCAGATATCTAAATCAAATCAGATTTCAGGTCACTGGATGTCTCGTCCTTGATTGAGGGATAAGATAATTCGGGATATAGGTCGTTCTGCTGAAATATGAAATCTAATCGAGCGTGGACGTAAGGATAAGTCTTCTTGACGTCACAAACGTCAGTTGATGTCTTCCTGTGTAGTGTGTACATTATAAAATGCTTGTAATGATGAAATTAAAGCTAATGTCCGCAATCTGGAACATGCCATGTTTTGCTAATTAACTCTACTTCCTCTAATTTGATTGCCATCGTTCCGAGCATTGTGCTAATCTATTTTTTATCATTAAAAATCCCTCGTTCAAAGAAGAAAATCTGCACCGTTGCCTTTTTCATGCCTTTAGTGAACTAAGAAAAAATGTACCCGTTTAATTTTTTGGCTGGGTAGTGGAAGAATATCTATCATTTGTGGCATTGTTCTAATACTTTTATTATTGCTGTTCTTAAGGGGGTAGGTTCTTAGTTCTTCGCACTGAAATTCAAGCTTATGTACCTCCATACGTCTTTATCTCATAAGTTCTACCTCCTGAAAAATTTGAAGACAACTTATCTGCACATCTTTAGGGTCGCTTTGTGATGGGTTGCCCTCGGGGTTGCCTATTTCTTTTAGTTAGATATCTGTTGTGTATGCAGCCTGTACTACTTACGGATCTCCATCCTTTTCTTACACGAAGAGCTTATCAGGTGATTTAGTACAGGGAGCAGTTTTTTGTGTACCATGGTGATATCTTGCGTTGCTCACGACTGTAAAAGCCGGTAATAACTTATCGTTTCATGGGAAAGCAGCAAATTTGGTTGGGGATTTACATGAAGTGCAACTGAAAATTGGACTTAATAGTTATGCAAAGAAGGTTGCTGAGAAAATACAAGGTGAAAACGCCACTTTGCTCCAGAAACGAAAACTGTTTTATTTTCTAATGTATAATTATTGTTTATGTTGTATTTGGTGCTTCTGTTACACTTACAACTCGTTTATCCAGTGTAAAAACTTATATGCTATGTTCTCATAAAAATAAAGAATAAATAAATAAAGAATAGGAGAGACAGGATGGTAGGGCACCTACTAGAGACAGACCCAGATTACACTATAGCTCTCAAATAGTTGTGAGTACAGGATGTTCTACTTTTAGGGAAATGCGTAGGTTAGCTCAGCATAGGATGGGTTGGAGGGGCGCGTCCAACCAGTCTTCGGACTGAGAACTTTATAATGATGATTCTCATTTTAAAATAATAGGTAAGTACCTATAACAATTGGCACATAGTAGGAAAATACTAAATACATAGTACATAATAATTCTAAGCTCAACATTTTGCTATTTGCCTTTCGTTGCACTATGTTTTTGTATTTTTTTATGCTTGACCCTCGATCTGTCCTAACATAGCCAATATTTTTAGGTTTCGTACAAAATACAAAACTAAACTGAAATTTACCGAGCGTTTAATATTTGTTTCTGAGTATTTAAAATACTACCTAACCAAAACCTTAGTTGTTATTTAACACTGCTGAATTTTTCGTTGGTCCTCTGAAATTTAACGGCTGCGACCTGTATATTTACTTCCATGATACAGTGGTATGCTCGTAAGTTGTAAATCAACGTGTAAAATAACATGCTAAATTAATAATGCATTTGAAAATACATTTGCGTAAGATGAGTTTTATATACAGGGTGTCCCATAATTAATGCGTCAAATTGTGCCAGCAGATTCTATGTTAAGAAGTAATGAAAAAAGTCTGAATAAACATAGGTTGGAAAACGCTTCATAAGGGAGCTACCGCTCCTGAAATACGTATGTGACTCTAAAGATGGTTTTTATGTAATATCTCCGCAACTAATGACTAAACGGAGTGAAATTTGGGGAATTTACTACATTGATTCGAAAGTTTTATTGCAATGATTAATTTATTAATCGCATTAATTAATTACAATTAATGCGTCAAACTGTCAGGGGTCGTAGAGGGCATGAAAACAAATTTTACTCGAAAACGGTTCGTCCTTTCGAGTTTCAACAAGTGTACATTTCTGTTGTAAAAAAATCTGAATTTTCATAATTCTACATCAGAACTGCGAAAGAGACACATAGAGTAATGTTGGGGGTAGTTTGTACTTCATCGCATCCCTATTTCATGCACCCCTAAGTGAAATTTTGAGATTGCTATTAACCCATCTTTTTGATAATAAAACGTTTAGTAAATTCCTCAAACTTCACTCTGTTATCGTCATTAGTTGCGGAGATATTACATAAAAACCATCTTCAGAGTCACACATTTCAGGGGCGGTAGCTCCCTTGGGAAGCATTTTTCAACCTATGTTTATTCAGACTTTTTGCGTTACTTTTGAACATAGAATCTGCTGGCACAGTTTGAAGCATTACTTATGGGACACCCTGTATACTTTATTGATTCCTTGAATGAAGAGTCCGAAAAAGCAAATGTAAGTATTAAAATTTAGAAATATCAACTAGCCCTTTACTGGCTTAATCAAGTCAAATGGCTGTTTGTATGAGAGGGCAAAGAATAGACTGACTTAAAAAGAGAAGGAGATACGTAAGTATTATGGGTTGTCTAAACTTGAGAGGCTTCACTTTCGATTATATATATAGCCCCCGGTTGGTTAGATAGAGAGCCAATGGCTCCAAAAGGGTTAGAATATTAGACATTAATAACTTCACTTAGAGACTTTCGCAACGGTAAATGGATTTTTCCTCACAAGAGGATTTCTTAAAATACACACGCAGGTGCAAAAAAATCGATCTATTACTATTTTTCATCTTATTTTTTCTATAAATATTAGATTTGCGGTATAGTATACAATACACTGAGATTGACATTCGAACAAACAACAATAACTTCTTACTCCAATTTCTTGTAGTCAGGTTACAAATAAAGTAGGTACGGCGTGTTATTATTGAGAATATATTAAATTTTAAATCAACTTCAGTAGTAAATATAAATTAATGAGTAGATTTACTTGACTACTATGCCCAATTATTACTCATTAATTTATTATTGGCACATTCATGTTTCACAAGGCGATAATATCTTCAGTACCTATATAGGTACTTGATGTTTAGCCTTATTTCGACACGATTACGCATTGAAATTGAATGAAGTGATTAGTTTTCATTAGCTTTGATTGAGGAAAATGACCTTATCCTTAACGGGTGGTATAATTTGAAACCCAGAATGCTAAGAGCATGATGGGGCTAAATACTGAGCTGACTGGTCTACTTCTATTTTCACGCACTTTAATACACTATTACGCTTCATACAAAGCAAGCAGGAGACGTGGCTCGGCGCCAAAATGTCCAAGGAGATTTGTTTGAATTCAAGCAGATCCATTTTCTTCTAAAGTTTATAGTAGTAAGGTCAGGTCAGGTCAGGTCAGGTCAGGTCAGGTCAGGTCAGGTCAGGGGTAAGTGCATAGAGGAGATATTAAGTGCGTTTTTGGGGCAAGTGCGACTTTGGGCCGTTATTGCCTACCCATCAGCAATACCGTTGCTGCCATCTACCCGTGGGAAGTTGAAACTATTAGTATCCATTTGGGCTAATTTCAGGATTTCCTGAATGCTTTAATATAGACGTGATCTTCATCAGTTTTGCATCAACAGTTTTTGCTCGCTTGCAAAATAAGCAGTCCATTTAATTTCAAGTGTTATTGGCGGTATTACAAATAGGAAAGTGTTTTAAAATTGATTTTTTTTGCACGTTATTAGTGTTAGTGTAAGTGTAGTTATAATCATTTTTAGTAGATGTAATTGTTTTTTTTCTTAGAGGGTAGGTCCGTGTTGCCTTAGAAAAATTTTGCACTGGGTGAAGTGCGACTTAGTAAAATTTCCTGTTGATTTTTCAAATTGTAATATCCGATAAGTCACTTGCTTACATTTTCTTCATCATCATAAGGTTCTCAGTCCGAAGACTGGTTGGACGCGTACCTCCATTCTTTTCTATCCTGAGCTAACCTACGCATTTCCCTAAAAGTAGAACATCCTACATCCCTAACTATTTGAGAGCAGTAGTCTAATCTAGGCCTACCCCTACCTCTTTTTATTCCTATCTCTGACTCTAGTATGTCGCGAACTATTCCTTCGTGTCTTAGATGGTGTCCTACCATCCTATCTCTCCTACTCTTTATTGTTTTCCATACCTTTCGCCTTTCCCCAACTCTTTCTAATACTTCCCTATTGCTAACCTTATCTATCCACGGTATCTTCATCATGCGTCTGTAACACCACAGTTCAAACGCTTCTACTCTTTTTCTATCCGCTTCTCCTATTGTCCAAGTTTCGCACCCGTATAATGCCGTACTCCATACATACGACTTTAAGAGTCTCTTCCTAGTCTCTATATTAACCGTTCTCGAACATAACAGTTGTTTCTTTTTGTTAAACGCAACTCGTCCCTGCGCCATTCTTTGTTTTATATCTTTAGTGCTCCTACCGTCTTGGGTTATTTTACTTCCTAAGTAGCAGAAATCCGCGACCTCCTCTATCTTCTCATTTCCTATTCGTATTTCAATTTTAGTTCTATTTTCACTCCATCTACATACCAAAATTTTAGTTTTCTTTTTATTGATTTTCATGCCGTAGCCCTGTGTCAAAACTGCTTCCATTTCATTCAAAGCCGCTCCTAATTCTTCTTTGCTAGATGCTAACACTGCTATATCATCCGCAAATCTGAGCATGTTAATAGTTTGGCCCTGTACATTGATCCCTGAGGCTGTTCTTTCCTTAACAATATTAATCGCATCTTCGATATATAAGTTGAAAACTAGAGGTGACAATGCACATCCCTGTCTCACTCCCTTCCGGATATCTACTTACTACTTCCCTTCGTTCCTGCTCACATTCTATAACTGCCTTTTGCTCTTTGTAGAGATTATGTATTATTCTTCTGTCCCTGTATTTCATCCCTACCTTTCTCAGCACTTCGAACATCTTCCCCCATTTTACGTTGTCGAAGGCTTTTTCTAAATCTACAAATCCTATATATACGCTCTTTCTCTTTTCTATCGTTTTTTCTATAATTACTCGTAAAGCTAGAATGGCCTCGCGCGTTCCTCTATTTCGTCTAAATCCGAACTGATCTTCTTCTAATATTTCTTCCGCCTTTTTCTCCATCCTTCTTTGCACAATTCTAGTTAAAATTTTTGACGCATGGGAAGTTAAACTGATAGTTCTAAAATTTTCGCATCTATCCGCGCCTTTCCTTTTTGGCAAAGCTACCATGATGTTCAGTTTGTAATCCTCTGGAATCTCGCCTGTCAGGTATATGCGACTAACTAATTTAAATAAACGATCTATTACCTCTTGACCTGCGCACTTTAAGATTTCTGCCTGCAAGCCATCTATACCTGGTGCTTTATTATTCCTTAAACTTTTTAGTGCTAGCTCAAACTCTTCTCTCATTATAGGACTCCCTAGGTTATCCCCTTCTACACTGCTTTCACTTTCTAATATATCTTGCACTTCCTGTCCCGCATATAAGTTTCCTAAATATTCTTTCCACCTATCTGCCTTCTCCCCGCTTTCGATTAGGATATCTCCTGCCTCATTCCTAATGCTTTTGGTACTAGATCCAATTTCTCTAAAATTTCTCCTAATTATTTTATATGCTTCATCAGTCTTTCCTATTTCCTACATTTTCTTGTTTTATATTATTTGTAAGTAAAGAATATCGATTTTTCTGTTATGAGAATTATATTTAGTTTTAACAAAATATGTCAAAGAAAGGAAATAAAACCATTTTTATTGATTTCTTACTAAAAAAAATCATAACTTTCTACATATTAGAGATATTTTAACTTTCAAAAAAGCGTTCTGAACCTTATTTAATAAGGAAATCGATCTTGCCTTCTTGCCCGATGTATATTTAAATGTAAACGTTGTACCCGACAACGCACTTCCCCCATATAATGGGGGAAGTGCGACCCAATCGGCAAAAAAAATAAAATACCCATCATGGCTCCATACTATAAAAACATTATCTGATATTTTCGGAATATGTGACTAAGACTCCCACCTTTCTATTCCCACGTTTTTGTGGTCATACATAAAAAAATATAATTTTTACAGCACACAGAACCTAAACTTTACAAATTTTGGGTCGCAGTCATTTGGTAATTTTACCTGGAAAGTTTTGAAAATGGGTAATTTTATAGATTTCGATGTGCTCTTTCCGAATTTCAACTTTACCACCTCGTATCTTTGCCGCTCGCGCCGCCATATTGGAAATATGGCGTCTAAAAGCAGTTTTTTGACAATATTTCCTTCCCGACTCGTTTCACGATAAAAACATTTATATACAAAATGAAACTAGAGAAAATTTCCTACAATTTATGTAATAACCTTTTTTTCGTAAAATCAATAGTTTTGGCGTACGAGCGCCGCAAAGTGTAGTTCAACACGCGTTTTGGCCAAAAACTCATTTCCACACCACCTTGAGGTAGAGTAAGCGGGGCGGTTTTTTAACGTGGTATTCCCAGTAGGCCTAATCCACATGTAATTCACTATTCCAAAATTTAGCGCATTATCCTTCGCTTCGCTGTTCTTGATGGACCAGATGTTGCGAGTTTATCGTCTTTAGTACCGATCGAAACGTCGCAGACCGAAATTTCTTCCACATCATCCGCGATGGGATTATCAGTTACATCGCAATCCTCCTCGTTCTCGATTTCATCATACGTTTGCTCTAAAATAGTTTCCGTTTCTTCCTCTTCATCGCTATCTTCCGATGGAACTTGCGAGTTATCATAGGTACCACTACAATTCGCGCATATAACGGAGCACTTAAACCCAGCCTTTTTGCATCCACAGGCTTTCTGACATCTCTTTTTGCATTTGCAAGAAATAAGTTTTAACAAGATTTCCGGAGCTGGTGACAGGATTTAGCCCGTTCTTCTTTTTTTTCCATCCCCATTGCTCGTATTTATTGCAAATGGATGAAAACGATTCACCGCGATGGCAAATGACTCGGTGTAATAAGTATCCTCCGTCGATGATATACAGTAGTGGCCATAAATATAGCAACTTCCTGAAATTTCGAATTTAATTTTTTTTTCTAAGCAAAAATATTCTTTTTATTTACTTTTTGTTCTTAAAATACATACACATTTCTAGTACATAATGCGCATTTATGTGTAATTAAAACAATAGACTAGTCACTAGTACATGAGCAGGGTTGAGTATGCAAAATATGCGTAACTCATTTTGACTTCGGAAATTGATAAATAAAGTTATATTGTATTAAAAACACTTTGGTGCCGGCGGCAGTTTTGGTCCCATTTCTTCCCACCCCCTCCCAAACTTTTGCATGGTGCAATATTCTCTGGCTGACCGCGAACCGCACTGGCGGATACAGATAGCTTGCGAGAATCATGCCCACTTTAATACGCATGTCAAATGATTCACAAATCAACAATTAATGTCAAATAGGTGGATGTTTGTCTCGCATGATGGCGAGAAAAAAGTGAATCATCATAACAAAATAGAACTGCGGCGAGGTGCGAACCCCCCAACGTTGCGATTTGGGGAATGACACTGTAACGTTGCAAAAAGAAACACATTAGGTAATCAAGAATTGATTGTGTTTACTTTTAACTTTCTGACGTCACGCCCGGATCCCGAAGAGATGCACGTCACCTGTGTTCGTAGACACAGGTGGGAGACGCAAGCGCGCGCCAGTTGAGACGACCGTCAAGAGAGAAGGATGGTAGTTGCGGCCGTTACTAATCTGACGTCCTGCATTTTGCACCCGGCACTACTCTTCCCGCTAGAAACTCGAAGTGACCCGCCACCGAAGACCTCCCGCCACCACAGCTGACGTAGAAGAATAGGACGTCACACCGCTGATAAAAGTGGGTGCTCCGCCGAAGAGAATTCAGTATTTGGTCGCCCGGCCATCAGCCGAAACCAATACTCCCAGCATCCGGGATGATGCTGGCCGCCGATCCGACCTAGTAGTAATTGATCGACCGTTCCGACTTCGCCGTGTGATCAAACCGAAAGTAATTATTTTACCCCGTAAATATTTGAGTAAGTAACTTTGAATAAGTACCCTACCTCGTTCGTATCAAATAAACAATCTGTTCATGCTGGGGAATTGGGAGTGCTGTCTATGAAGATCGATCGATTTTCCCATCCTGTGTGGCCCTCGCGCCTGTAATGGGACGATATACCGGTGGAAATCGATCGCATCCGGGTAATGGGCGGCTCCTGGTGAAATCTTAAGGTAGAACAAATTGATTATTTGCGACGGAGGAGCTAGCGGCGTTCCCCCAGGCGATTGCACTCGCGTGCTGCGACGAGAATTGCCCGCCGTTCCCGTCTCGGCGTTGGCACCGTTCGGTACTCCCACGAAATCTCCGAGACCCCGTAAATATTCAGAATTGATCACTCGGCGGACCGCAAGCGTTCTATCTGGACACTCCGTAAAAACCGTGTTTTATTTCCCCGTAAATATCTCGTATTTTTGTATATATTCCGATTTATTAACTTAATTCTTTTAAGAATACTCCGTGAGAACCGCATTCTATTTCACTGTAAATAATATCTCGTATTTTGTATATAAATTCTGTTTTTATCCATTCAAGTCTGTTTATTCAATTCTTTCAAATGTAAATAGTTAAATTAATAGAGTACCGTTTCATTTTCTTTCTGCTGTGTTATTCGACGTTTAGCAATAGTAACCTAATATTTGGACCCACCCTTCTGTGACTACGAGCAAAAGGGTGACCAACGTATAAGTCTTACCTGACCGTAAATACAACCCAAGAAAAACGTTCATAAGCGAACGATCCGACCAGCCTAAATACACAGCGTATCCCAATAAGTGATACCGAGGGGTACCGCTGCATATTTAAGGACCGCACCTAGAACGTCCAGAATTTGGCGTACGAAGTAAACCCAGACGAAATTTATCGTTGTATAAGTGACGTCCGAAATCCGGAGACAGCAATCGTTGTAACACATCGACCACTGAGCCACGAAAGTGTGGTGACAAGAACACTTACGAAAATAGTATATAAGTAGAAAATACGCCCGTTGCCTAAATCAGACAGCGGGGAATGCTTTTCGCCAGGTGTTTGTATCCCCTAATGCGAACCGCGTGCAGTTTAGTTGTTTAAGGTCCGGTTGTTCAAAAAACCAACACTGGATTAAGTCTGACAACGGCTTCGTTGCTATGATACCGGCTTTCTGATTGGTTGTACCCTACCAACGAAGTCGGTGTCAGACTTAAGTCAATGTTACTCTTTTTGAACAATCGGACATAAGAGTAAAAATGTCGTTAGAAATAGTACCTGGCCGAAAGCGAAAGGTTGGTGATGAAAATGGTTTGTGTTTATTCTGCAATGAATATAGTTGCCCATCACTGACGTGGTTCCACGATCCACTATTTCCGGTCTTTGGGCAAGCGGAGCGAGCGGAGCGTTTAAGTCTCCCCCAAAACCAAAAGAAAAAATAACCAAAACAATAGGAGAGAAATCAGCATACACTTCCTCATTGAAGTCTAGTAGTTATTAACAGCGTTGTGTTGTAAAGATAAACTCGAATTAGGGGCTTACCGCATTATCAGCAAGTTAGTGCATGAAACGGCACTCAAACGAGGTAGAGGTTTGGGATGACGCACGAAACGGGAAAATTTTCATCGACGCAGGAAACGGGAACGCACGAAATGGGACTAAATCTACCAGGAATGTATACAAAGACGGTAGGTAATTAATTATTTATCATTTGGTTTACTGTTACTAAGTAGGTACTTAATACCTGCAGGTATAGCTAGGTACGTAGCAATAAACTATATCAACGCGTTACATACTTTACACTTTAGCATGATAATAGTAATTTGCAGTACTTCGGGCGGTGGTAGACTCGGTGGTAGATATGCGAATGTATGTATGGTATGAACCCAAATTTCGTTTCATTATTTTTATGTATTGATATTTATGTAAAATATCTACATACAAGTAAATGTGCACAGAAATAGAAACATAATACCTCTTTTCCTAAAAGAAGAAAAATCTAACCCTCTAGAATGATGGCACCACTGCCGGCGCCGGCACCATTAATTTTCTTGAGAGTCTAACTATTCATAACTCAGTTTTGAAGAGAAAACGCGTTACGCATATTTTGCATACTCAACCCTGCTCATATCCTGCACTACAAGTATTATTTTTATTATTTTTTAATTTTTGTGTTGGACATAATTATAGCAACTACGGAAAAAAATTTTTTTTGACAAGTATTAATTAAAAATAACAAAAGCGTTTAATATTTTGTATAATAACCTTTATTTTTAATAACCTGGGCACATCGCTTGGGCATCGATTCTATTAATTTAGTAATGTATCCATCATCAATTATTTCCCAAGCATTTTCCAGTGCAGTATAAAGGTTTTCCAAATTAGTATAATTATTTCCTTTAATTTTGCCATCCTAGTAATCCCACAAATTTTCTATTGGATTTAAGTCGGGTGACTGTGATGGCCATCGCTTAATTTCGAAGTGTTGCTCCGCTAACCAATCCTGCACAAGTTTCGACGAGTGTTTCGGGTCATTATCTTGCTGAAACACACAACTTAAAGGCATTGTTTCGTCGATGTATGGGACCAGATGGTATTGCAAAATATTTTAATACGTGAATCGATCCATTTTACCATGGATTCAACAGATTGGGCCCATCCCAAACTTAGAGAAACATCCCCAAACCATAACTGAACCACCACCGTGCTTAACAGTTGGACATGTGCACTTCTTGTCAAATCTCTTGCCCGTTGGTCGTCTAACATAGAGTAGCCCATCACTTTTAAACAAATTAAATTTTAATTCATCGCTAAAAACTACATTCGTCCAATTTTCTGGGGTCCAGTTAATATGATCTATTGCGAACTGGAGACAGGCTTTCACATTTTTCTTTGACAACAGCGGTTTCTTCGCTGGTCGGCGACCAAATAACTTGCCGTCGACTAATCTCCTTCTTATTGTACGAGCACTAACATCTTTTGATCCAATTTCCTCCAATTTTCCAAGAATTTTGGAAGAGGACAGGAATGGGTTTTCTATCGATATTCTTAACACGTGTCGATCAAATCTTTCAGAAGTTTTTCTTGGTCTTCCTGGATTTGGAATGGGTTCAACATAAATAGCTTCAAAATTCTGGACACAACGGATTTATTTAAATTAAAACTTCTTGAAATTTCAGCCTGTTTGACACCGTTTTCATACTTTTGTGTAATAAGGTTCCTAATTTCAATTGAAACTGTTTTAGCCCGACCCATTTTTTAGTTACTAACCAGAAATAGTGCCAATGCGATAAATACTCGGGATAAGTACAACTTAACTGGCGTTTTAATTACTTTAAACTTATTTATGACAGTTGTTGCTATATTTCTGTCCAACAAAAATTTGAACAAATGCTGGGATTAATTTGTTATTCACAGAGCTCTAATTTTTATTGCAGGAAACACTTACCATAGAAGCAATGTGAATGCTGGAATGGATTTCTAATCTTAAAAATAATGTTGTTTAATATTACATTGATTTTTTAAAAGTTGCTATATTTATGGCCACTACTGTATGTACATCGTATTTTCAAAATTTAAAGTACTCCGTTATATGCACGAATTGTAGTGATACCTGTGATAACTCGCAAGTTCCATCACAAGATAGCGATTTAGAGGAAGAAACGGAGACTATTTTAGAGCAAACGTATGATGAAATCGAGAACGAAGAGCATTGCGATGAAACTGATAATCCCATCGCGGATGATGTGGAAGAAATTTCGGTCTGCGACGTTTCGATCGGTACTAAAGACAATGAACTCGCAACACCTGGTCCATCAAGAACAACGAAGCGAAGGAGAATGCGCTAAATTTTGGAATAGTGAATTGCATGTGGATTAGGCCTACTGGGGATGCCACGATAAAAAATCGCGCCACTTACTCTATCTCAAGGTGGTGTGGAAATAAGTTTTTGGCCAAAACGCGTGTTGAACTACAATTTGCGGCGCTCGTACGCCAAAACTATTGATTTTACGAAAAAAGGTTATTACATAAATTGTAGGAAATTTTCTCTAGTTTCATTTTGTATATAAATGTTTTTATCGTGAAACGAGTCGGAAAGGAAATATTGTCAAAAAACTGCGTTTTGGCTCTATTTTTCCAATATGACGGCGCGAGCGGCTAAGATACGAGGTGGCAAAGACAAAGCTGAAATTCGAAAAGAGCACATTGAAAGCTATAAAATTACCCATTTTCAAAACTCCCGGTAAACTTTACAGGTAACCTCTTTTTTTAGAACAAAATGACTGTACTTCTGTAATTTACAGAATTTTGCATTCGATGTGTTGTGTCCGGTGTCCCGTCAGGAAAAATATTTTTTAAGGAAAATCTGCGATTATTAATGAAAACAAGGGAATAAATAGCACACTAAAACGTTGGATATCTCTGCATTGGCAAAACCTACTTGGGAAATAAGTAAACGCCATCCTGTGTTTCAAACTATATGCTAACGGACGCAGCAAGAGCAGTTGCTTGACGACGGTAGGAGCCAATATTATGCAGCTCAAGTTCTATGCATGTTTCGTTCAGCAGTTCAAAGAGCCATTCAACGTTTCATGTTTCAATGAAAATGGCACCTATACAAGGGGGCCAGGATCAAGCGTTACCGCCGAGAAGAAGGCCTGAACGCTCTGGCAAAAACAGCATGTGACGTTAGCATAAGTAGTCCGACAAACCCTGGTCAGTGACGCTTCAGCCTGCCGTTAGGCGTTACAGTTGCATGATATTTGCATATTTGGTGGTGCATTTACACCTGATTATTTACACATTGTGCTATGAAAGTGACAATATGTCTTTTATGTGTTGTGTTCAGGGGTGCCGGGGTAATTACAAAAAAGACCCAAAAGTGAATGTTTCTGGTTTCCCTGCGGACGTTGGCCTGCGTAACAAGTGGCTTTGGAGACGGTTACAGTAACGTTGAAATTTCAAAAGCTTAAACCGGGAGCTGTAGTGTGTTTCCTAATTATTGTCCGTGTAATTTGTCCACAAATATTCACTGTCGTTCAAGTAGGGAGGAAAAATTAGAAAAAGTTGAGCAGAACAATTTCGCTCGTGGAATTAGAACAGAGTAAAGCGAAATTTGAAGCATATTATAGGTCTACAACTTATGCTACGATCTCTAACCTATGCAAGAAAATTATTTATCTACTCCTATTAAATTATATATTAATTAATCAACTGTTTCTGAGCAATTAATAGTATCCATAAACAAATAGCGTGATTTATAATAACTCACAAGTGAGTTATTACACCTTCGTTCCCGATTCGGCGAAATGGAACAGTCCATTATTGTTGAGGGGAGGCAGATGACTTGACATTTCTAAAAAGTTTGACGTTTTCAAATACAGTTAAGTAATAATTGTGCTAAAAAAGATGAATTGGAATAATGAAGATGAATTATTATGTAGGTACACCGCCAGAATTAAGGCAAGTAGCTAATGATACAATAGAAAGTACTTACTAACTTGTTTGGGTACGATAGAACTATAAATTTTATTCGCAGTAGGTACTTATCTGTCATATTTTTTGAGAATCATTAACGTACCCCAACCAGTTAGTAGTTCTACGACATAATATATTATATGCAACAAACACAAAAAGGAGCAATAAAATTGCATAATTCAGTCCCACATATTCAGTTTGCTAGTTGTTCAAACTCTACAATTAATTTCATTCATAAAAAAATGAGTAATTATTTAATTTCCATATCCTTGTAACTAATAAGATTTGTAAATAAATATTTATTGGTATAGTCGTAGATAAAGTATAGTATTCAACTCGCGGTAATGGTAATAACTCACTTGATGAATTACAGCACTCGCCTGCGGCTCGTGCTGCAAATTTCATCTGCGTGAGTTATTACCTACATTACCGCTCGTTGAATAATATACTATTAAATTATTAGATGACAATGATAAACACGTTACCTTGTTAATTGATGAAATTCATATAAAGCCGTAGATATTTAAGATATTTAGATAACAAAGGAGGGAATATTGTTGGTTATGCTCGCAATAGCAGTTCTTTGACAAATTCTGCTTTTGTATTCATGATATGATATCTAGTGTAAGATTGAGAGTGATAGAGGTTGTACATATAAATCCAACATGCAAAACAGAAAATCAATTTATTTTTTCATTAATAAAGGCTGTCGTAATAAAATTAACCAGTTAATGCAAATTACTTTTACTTCATTCACGTTGGTTTGTTTTCTATAAAATTTCATTTTTCCCATTGTTAAAAACTCGAATGGAGTACGATGAAGGAATCTATTGGCGTATGGCGTATGGCACCCTCTTTACACCTAAAATCTTGTAAAACCACCAAAATGTTAGCATATTATAATGTCTAATGTGTACGACGCGTATGCAGCCAGCACAGCGGTCGACCTAATTATACTGACGTCACAGCGCTCAGGTCTTCTTCTGGGTGGTAACGGATTAAGCGGTAGTCGAGCGACATCTGAAAGTGACAATCGATAGGCTTCAGACTACGGTTGAGGCAGTAAATCGGCTAGAAGTCATGTTTTAGTTGTTTCTAATGTAAATACTCGCTCTTTGTCAGGTATTAATTTAGCTAATTTTGGTCTTTACTATCGTAATTCGGGACATAAGTGGTTCCGTCATACGTCAGATTTTCATTCCAAACAAAACAAAAGCACGTGCCATTTGACGTTTATCGATATTATTTACAACGTCTTAAACTAGTTTTTGCAATATAATTCTCGACGTTTTGCAGTGAAAACAGTTTATTTTCAATTTGTGTGTTGGGCTTACGTGGAAAAATTTGAAAATGACTATAATTATATTTCGGAGGTTAGGTTAAAACGTCAGAAAGCACGTGGCTTTGTTTTGTTTGGAATGAAAATCTGACGTTTGTGACGCGCCACTTAGGTCCCTAATTCTCAATGTTAGGAAATCTGAACTCATACTTAATAATCTTTACTTATATTCACTAAGCGCACGCAGCTTGGACTCAAATTAAGGCTAATGTACTGGATCATCTACCGTAAATCGAAACTTTCTCTGGACAACAAGTTATTACTTCTGAAACACGTTTGGACTTATGGAATTCAACTAAGGGGCACCGCCAGTAACACCAGCATTGCCCTTCTCCAGAAGTCCCACACAAGATCTTGCGTGCCATCGTTGACGCACCCTATTATGTCTCCAACGAAATCATCCAGCATGACATTCCTTTGACATCAATGAAAGAAGTAATTTATCAATCAAGTACAGTGAAAGAGTGTCACTTCATCCAAATGTGCTAGCCAACCAGCTAAATGTGCGCGATTGCAGTTCAGTGCGAAGGCTGAAATGTCTACTACTGCCCGACCTAACAATAGGCCTTAAGGACCCCACACACACACACACACACACACACACACACACATTTTGAATGAACAGGCAAAAGCGTGCATTCAAAATTGTGCGTGTGTGGTGCAAGCCTTTAAGGCCCCTACAGACGGACGTGGATGTCTTAGGACATGTACGTGCATACATCAACACGCAAACAAATCGTGCACTAGCTTTGCCTACAGACACACGAACTTAATTCACAGTTTTCGCGTAGCTGCTGCTGTGTTTGGAAGACTTTCATGGATGAGGATGATTTGGCTATAGCGGCAGTGGCGTGCGCTTTTGTACTCGAAAATGAAACAAAAAAGAAAAATCGTCGGCTCTGTACATTTCAATAAATTGCTGCAGGAATTCATGGAACATTGTTCTACAGTCAGACATCCTTATAACAACCCGTATACTCTGCAATCAACAGCATAAACGGGTTTATTCTTAGCTTAAATTAAAGCTTCGGCTACGCTAAATGAGAGAGCACAATTAACTTTCCGACGCTACTGATAAACCACGTGTATTCGCCTCCACACGTTGAAACTTGCAAGCGCGTTCATGCGTGTTCGTGCAAAATTTCTGGCGAAAACAGAAACATCATGTTCTTCGTGATTGTGCATCCAAAAACGTGATGTTATTTTGCCTACACACTGACGTTGATGAATGCACATGTATGTCTTAAGACACGTCTGTAGGGACCTTAAGACTTTTTTGGACTGCACAGTTTAACCGTTCATTTCAAGATTGTCCTGAAAATTTAACTGTACACCGACGATTGCGCATTCAAAATTGAGCGTCTGTGGTCAAAAACTCAAGTTTTGTTTAATACACTGGCGCGCAGCAGATGATATAGTTTTAACGGATTTATTTGATTTTGAGTAGTTAATATAATAGAAGTAGGTAAGTAATTTTTTATATATTTATGCTACTTGTACTAAACGTATTTTTGCACATTATTATTTTTCTTCAACAAAAACAAATAATTTGTCTATAATCAACAAATTTGTTTATAATTTTGCCAGATAAAACCACCCGTCCCACTTAATCGTCAATCTCGCCCCGAATAGCGGCGAAAACGTGAAAAATCGAAAATATTTTTTAAAGAACGAAAACACCTTCGATCGGGATGAAATTTGAGGAGTTCATATGCGAGTTCGTCGCGGATCCGCAGTGACCATCCCGATTTTCCCAACTCCAGTAAAACACCCCGTTTTCAAGCGATAACAAACTCGGCGCACCGGAAAGGCCCGAAAATGCTCCATCGCACCCAGAAGAACCGGCGAGCCGTGGGAGAAAAAGGGCGTCGCCCGCTCTTCCGCCGCCAAAAGTTGTAGGTCATAGGGCGATCCCGAACGCGGGAGTCGATCCGCCAGTGAGATACGGCGCCCTCAAATTAAAGGTATTTTTTATAGCGGCCACGTCGGGGGTCGCAGCGTAAATTTGAAAGCAGAGGTTGATAGGGGAATTAATTTTTTCCCCGAAGCAAGGCAAAATTTTAGGACAAAAACATGCAAAACGGGGGGCCAAATTCGTCCCTGGGGGTCGAAGGGGGAAGTCCAGAGGGGCACGGTTCAAAAGGGGAAAGTTCACAGAGTGTTAAGTTGGGCGGAATTTTGGATCGGTCAACGTTTAAGGGTAGAAAAATGCGTTAGAAAATGATCAACAAAAATTTCCGGCGATCTCAAAATCTTCCACCCGTCTGTCAAATCTTCGTCGAAATTTCGCACTTTATTATGTTCGGGGTGTCTTTCACAGACCGCCCCGACGAGCGCAATTTATTCTTCTGAGAAAAGTGCTCACGTTTCAGCAACCAATGTTTCTCCCGTCTGCGTCTGCTCCAACTGAATCTTTGTTTATTTTTCTTTTTCAAAATAATTAGGCACGCCACTCATAATAAATTTAACTCTGCTCTCGGGGCCATGTTTTATAAAACTGCGAAGTGAAAATTGTGTGTGTGTGTGTGGGTGGGTGGGCGTGTGGGTGTGTGTGTGTGTGTGTGTGGAGAACCGTCGCGCAACATTCCGTTCAAAACTTTTGAATGTACAGTTTTGAATTAATTCTAAATTGCGTGTGTGTGGGGCCCTTTAGATAAACACACAAACTTTATATTTAAGTTACAATTTTTTTAAAGAGAACATTCACTGAAGTGAGATTCTGCATGTCACAATTCATCGTTATACAAAACGCTTATTGCCCACGTAGACACATTGCTGTATACAAATCTGCATAAACTGAAATGCAGACGGTAAGTAAACAAACTTAAGTCAAAGGTTGCGATGTAGAGTGGAGTAGATTTCAAGAAGAAACCCCAAAACCGGTAATTAAGGGTTTTTGGAAAGGGGCGGAGGAAAGAATTGATCGCCCTAGAATCACCAATTTTATTATTGTAGCACTTGTAGTTTAAGAGATAGCCAGCTGCCGAGCCGTATCCTCGACTTTTAAATAATGCAGATGCGTTTGTTCCGTAAAAATAGTTTGTTGATGTAATTCTTTCTGTCTTGTTGACTAAAACGTGGAAATACTCTTGAGGGTACTTTTTTATGAAAAGAACTGGGTCAGCATTACATACACCTGTACGTGTCGACCGTGTTAGCCAAAGTAAATCATATGCCCAACCCGTAAACTACTCTCCCAGTTGAAAAGGGTGTGTTCATTAATTTGCTAGGGTTGTTCCACACATCATTTTTAATCTAATAAAGTTGAAGCATGTTCATCTACATAATATTATTGTTTCATGTCAAAAAACACTTGTTGCTTTTGTTACACGCAATATGGTTCTTAAATTAATTTTATTGTACGTAACATAGGAAAATTTATTGACCCATTTTCAAAAGAAAAAAATATGAAAATATAAATATACAGTACCAGCCAAAAGTGTCGTCTCGGTACAAAGATATTCTATTTCTATAGATACCAAGATGCAATTTAATATAGCTGAAAACATGCGTGCGACAAGAAAATATTCTCTGTTCTCGTTTGGAGCATGCAAAAATGGATTTTGCATCTTTCTTAAGGCAAAAAGTCAAATCTGACATTCACTGGGTAACCTTCATTTCACAAGTTTCCGAGTTGTCAGTGCTAGTTGTCAAATTGGATACGAGAAAATTAAATCTTTTAGGAGAGTACCTAAGCATCGAGTAAAATGAAATGCATTTTGGGTGCTTGTCAGAATCCATGTTACTTAAATGTGACAATCGCCGTATTTTAGTACGTTTTGGTATGTGTTGAAGAAATTTACTTGTGAAATGAGAGGGTACCATCTTTTGAGTTGGCTCCACAAACACAACAATATGAAACCATTTCTTAAACTAGGTACCAGTTCAAAAAAAAAACCCAAAATAGAAACACTTAACAACAAACAGAACAATAAACAGTAGATAGTAATAACAATTTCTTCCCGCGTACGCAAAATAAAAATTCAAATGACAAGGCGATGTGACGTTTAAATTTCATGCAATTTAATTAGCGCGCTACGCCAAAAAAAATAATTTTGACTTTTTGCCGAAAGAGAGATGACGTTAACACGACAAAATTAGGTAGAAAAAGTGGGAGAGAAAAAGGCACGTCTTTTATGTTGGAAATAAGGTACGTATGCTGAATACATGGGATCTTGGTGTCTATTAGTATAGAATGTCTTTGTCTCGGTATCTTTCGAATGGCAAAACATAAAGTAACTAAATTCGGAGAACATTCATAGCAGCTACGATAATATTTTTTATCAAGTGATCCTCCATTTTGGTATAAAAATTATGTGCAAAAAATTATATGGGAATACGTATCAAATACAAATCTGTATACTAGTATACTATGGTATTTTTGCTACAATCTGGAAATCTGTGATGCTTGGACATTTTTATCCTGACGCGTCCTCTCTTCAAAAGTTTAAATCAAAAACATTCTATACTAATAGACACCAAGATCTCATGTATTCGGTATATGTACTATAAATTCTAAAAGTGGTGTTCCAGTTTGCGATGCGAAACGTTTATGCCGGACGTTGCTATGTTTTCGTCAGCACCCCCCCCACCCCTCCCCATAGACGATGTGATTTTTCGTTAAAAGAACAGTATTATTTATCTATTTTGCTGCCCTTTGTTTACTAGTGCAAGAGGCTAACACGTTTGTTGTCATTCAAATAAAATCGTAGTACATTATTTCTATCATAAAAGACGTGCCTTTTTCTCTCCCTCTTTTTCTACTTAATTTTGTCGTGTGAACGGAACGTCATCTCTCTTTTAACTTTAACAAATAGTCCAAATGATTTTTTGGTGTAACGCGCTAATTAAATTGCATGAAATTTAAACATCAATTGTTGCTATTCAAGTTTTGCCTAGGAATTTCTGTTACTGAATAATAATTTACTACGAGTATAACAGCGACTTGACCAAAGAGACTTCACGTACATATTTTAAAATATTCCTAAGAGTATTTTAGCTTGCCTACTCGATGCTCACTATCCTAAAAGATTTAATTTTCTCGTATCTAATTTGACAACTAACACTGACAACTCGGAAACTTGTGAAATCAAGGTTACCCAGGTAATGTCAGATTTGACTTTTTGTCGTAAAATAGATGGAAAATCCGTTTTTCCCAAGACCCCCTGCATGCATGGAAACTTGACAATTGCGTTACCTGTGCGCTAAACTCAAAACTGTGCTGTAATTTTTGAAAATCGCACATTTCATTCAAATTTTGTAGTCAGCTTTGAGATTTTGACTTTTACTGAATAATTATTCTGTCGCGTCTTTTTTAAATCTAATTTAATTTTTTTATCAGAAAAATCTCTTAAAAGGTATGACAATTCAACATTTTAATGTCTACTCCGTGGAAGACCTAAATATTTTAGGTACGAACTATTGGTCATTTATGAATTGGCGGGCAAGAGAACAAATCAACCTGTCATTCATGAGCCGGTCGGAATTATTAGAATACTAAGGCCCGGTTTTTCAAAGAATCCAACACCGGGTTAAGTCTGACACCGGCTTCGTTGCTATGATACAACCAATCAGAAAGCCGGTATCATAGCAACAAAGCCGGTGTCAGACTTAACGCGGTGTTGGATTCTTTGAAAAACCGGGCCTTACGGGCCCGGCAGACGTTGTCCTGTCTAAAATTACTTTTCGTATTGAACTTTTGATTCATTACCCAAATCGTTTATTCAATGCGAAACATTTTTCTATCGTCAGTTATGATCGCGAGTGCATACAAAAATTTATGATTTTGACAGTTTGTCCGAATTTCCCGACTTACGCCTATCCATATCATACAAAAATCCAGTAGAAAAAGTACTTTTAGTTTTTCCGAATTTTCCAATTTTCCGGGCAACTTTTCCAATTTTTCGTTCCCTAAAAACCTTATTTTTGAAAAGAATTAGCCAAATCGGTCCAACCGTTAAGCACTTTCAGTTTTTCCCGAATTTTCACATTTTCCGGTGGGTTTTCTCCAAAAATTTTCTTTCATACAAACCTTGTCCTGACAATTACGATCACAACAAAAAAATCAGCCAAATCGGTCCAGCCGTTAAGCACTTTTAGTTGTTCCCGAATTTTCAAATTTTCCGGTGGATTTTCCAAAATTACGATTTTTACAGTTTGTCCGAATTTCCCGACTTACGCATATCCATATCATACAAAAATCCCATAGAAAAAAGCACTTTCAGTTTTCCCCGAATTTTCGTTCCCTAATGCCACGTTCGGCCTCTGATTTGTCGACGTTCCAAATTATTTTGTGCGTAAGCTCCAACTGAGCGCGTCGAACCGAAGCCACCGTAATATAGAAAGCCTGTACCCTGCTCTGGTGACGTCACACGCGGTTGTAGATTTCTGTCTGGCGAGCATATACTACGGGTAGAGTTTCTCGGCTTAATATTCGGAAATAGTAATTTTTATTTAATGAATTGCAGTTTCGTAATTATATTACTGTCAATACGTTGCAATTATCTAGGTAAAATAATATATTAATAGTTAAAACTTAAGACAAAACGGCACTGCAAAGAGTCAACCTCGGAGTCAACAGCTTTGGTAAAAGAGTAGAAGTAGGTCACCAATTTCTTTGTTCTTATTTAGGTGTAATAGTATTCGCAAAGTCAATAATGTAGGGTTTACTAATTATATTGCCTCGTTTTATTAAACAAGTGTATTGAAGACGAATAAGAAGCCCTTAAATAAAAAAACTCATTTCTAGTTGGGCAAATGACTAAATTAACATATTCGGTGAATACGTAATTTTTTTTTAATATCAACCCTAATTTATTGTTCCCTTAAAAACAATTTTATCAAACGCCGATTTATTCAATACTTTTTCTACACAAACTTTTATTTAATTTGAGCCACTATTTTCCCTCATTTCAACCAGCTATTACATAGAGAACTAACAAACTAACAAACCCAAACATAGTAATTGTTATAAGTAATAACTAAGCGCAAATCCGAGAGAATGTTTATAGAAAACTTAAAAAATAGTACCTATTTCTGGTGTTTATAGTTGTTCTGTATGACGTTAACTTTCATTATTTGTTTTGCACGTATCTACTAGGTACTGAAAATTTCGCTCGCAGGAAATTTTGCGACGAATGCGACGTAACCGCAATTCGAATTTAGCTTGTTTCTTTGGGAAATCGAAGCACGGACATTTTTTCACTTGTACGAACGTAATTGCTCCTACACAAAGGAACGCAACAATATTTTGGCATCTAAAGTTGTAAAATTAGTTACTTGTTCAGTTATAATAAAAAATGTAATATGTTGCCATTGCATTATTATCGCATTCTTATGCAGCAATACGAATAGTCGCGACCGGGAACGCCTGGAGAGCCACCACCGTTTGTGACGTTTCATTCGAGAAGTGGGGCGATGTGCTAGGCTTTCTATATTACGGTGGCTTCGGTCGAACTCGACTGTATCCGTTGTTCCGGAGTCATAATGGATCGCGCTTGAGGCTTGAGAAATTCTTATTCGACTTGGCTCCAAACGCTGTCTACCGAAGCCACGGTGGCTTCGGCCTGACACACCAATTTAGGAAGAATCGGGGGGTTCAGTGTACGATGAAGCAATTACAGTTTGAAAAATTCTTCACGTAGTAGAGCGCAATATATATACCTGCGCATAGAATGAGTGACAATGTCTGCGGACCTACATCGGACGGCAAACTAATAGGTACTGAGAATGAACTTGTTGAGCACTAGAAGCTACGGCGACCGTTTCCACTTCGGTTCCGAGGCTTGCGCATATATAGTATAGTCCTAATATTTTTGAAACAGACCATTTACTTACTTGCCCTCTCGCACCAGACACACGCATTTTAAAAAAAAGATTATGTAAAAACAAGCAAAATTTGTCAAACCCCTACGGGATCAGAACTCGTCTAGCCGTAGGAGAACAAAATGGCACTTCTGTGCGATACCCCCACGCCCACCAAAACCGGTGGCGTCACAAGCCGATAACGATGTACTTAAACTTCCGCATGCCGAAGCCTCGGAGCCGGAGTGGAAACGGTCGCCGTAGCTTCTAATTTGTTGGGCGCACTCCCTATTTCGGGATTGGCTGACTGTTCCATAAGAAACTGTTTTTCACCACTTGTAACATTATTGTTTTCATATTTTCCAACAAATTTCAAAACAGCAAAACATAGTAGATTAATTTGTATTTTAAGAACTGTTTGCAAATAAAAACAATTTAATATCATTTATAGTTTTTGAAATATTTACAAACAGGCAAACATCTACCGTGCTCCCGAAATTCTTGTGTGTGACACACAGGGCTCTTAAGAAACGAATTGCTTTTGATGCTTGTAAGAGCGTGTACCATGCTTATTTTGAGTGTCATGGCCAATGGTATAGAGTTTTGGGCCGCAGGAGCAGATGTAGATTTGGTATTTGAAATTCAAAAACGTGCTCATATTAAAGTGTTACCTACAAATAAATTTAAACAATATAAAATAGTGACAGTGAAAAACTTATATATTTTCAAAATGAGTCCATCATATTGTATTATAATCAGCACTCTTTAAAAAACATTTCTAGATGTATGGCCATGATACTCGGAAGAAGGATAAATTAATTGGTATTACCTAAGTGCAGCAAGTCAAAAGGGTTCATTATACGCTGAAATAAAAATCTTCGAGAGGTTACCCATTAAGACTGCATATTGGTAAATCAAATTATAAAGAGACGGTTGAAGCATTTTTTACACGACATTACGTTCTCCAATATCTCCAGAGTATTGGACATTAAGTTTTTCGAAAATTCCTTAATTAGTCGGAGAGCAAGGTGCTCTAATTCGACACCCTCTATACAACACGAACACACACAAGAAAATGAAGCTGATTTGTATGTAAAATGACCTGCCGGATTCGAATTTTGAGTTCGCTAAAAGATCGGGAATTGCGAAAATCCCGGAAAATCGATTTTTCGTAAAATTTTCCTAAATCAATTTTCGACCATTTTTAATACTTTTATTGTTGTATTTCAGCAAGGAAAAGAGTTAGAGACCGGTTTTTTCATGGAATATACACTGAAGTGCGGTGATCATCCCAGTGTCCTCACGTTGCCTCTACAATTTTCCAATTTTATGAAAAAAATGTTTTCTTTCTAGACCACAAATTTGTGTAATGTATTTTTAGTGTGCCGAGTAAGTAATCTTATTTTTCGGAATTAACATATGCATATACGAAACCAAATACGGACAAAGGCTCGAAATTATTTTTGGTGAAGAAACGAAACATTAATATTGTTGCCGAAAAACGTTACAGCGAGTTAAACACAAATAATTTTCGCGCTAGCCGCGCTGAGCCGTGTAGGTGTGGCTTAGGTGCAGGCGTACAAACGCTGCTTTAATATCTAGAACATTTGTATTTTTCATTCAGAAAAATTGCATTTCCCCTCACATAACCATAATACGAGTATTATACATTGAACATTAGATTTCAAGCATACACATCGAAAAGAACAAGCAAAATTTTTACATTTACAGAACTGTGTTATTGTAACACACTCGAGTTTAGAGGTATTTGTGAATGTTATTGGCATAATAACGTCATTTTCCATGTACCATCCATATTCTAGGATGTTTGGGATTTTTGGCCTTATTTGCCAAGCCGCTTTATACAGGGTGTTTACGGCCTTCTGTTTTTACTTTTAATGGGTGTTACTACATGTCAAAATAAGGAGAAAGACGTTCAAATAGATTACATAAAGTTGAATGACAAGAGAGAAAAACCTTTTTATTTTTAAATTTTTTTCATTTTTGTTTTTAATGGGAACATTAGGTACTACATGACAAAAGAAAACGACAAATGTTAAAACACCTTAACAAAAGTTTTATGATAAGATATTAATTTTTATTTTTAATGGGTAATACTGCATGTGAAAAGGAAGCCATAGACATTTTTTAAATAATGTTAATTAGGCTAAAAGATAATGACACATTATTACAAAAGTGTCCATTATCATAAAACCTTAACCAAGGTATTTTATCGTTTGTTGCTTTAGTTTGTCATGCAGTATTACCAAATTAAAAATAAAAACAAAAAAAATAAAACATTTAAAGAAGGCTTTTTTCTCTCTTATACAATTTTTACTAACCTATTTAAACGTCTTTCGCCTTCTTTTGACATGTAGTATCACCCATTAAAATTAAAAACAGATGACCGTAAACACCCTGTATACAGCATACTTCCTCGACACATAGTCGCACGTCTCCGATGGGCACAGGAACATAGGGGCTGGCTTTTACCCAGTGGCGCAATATCATTGTTTCAGATGAGACAAAAATTGGGTTAGTGAGTGATTATCGAAGTAAAAGGGACTGGATGGGACCGGGACGACAAGAAAGACTTGCTTTTGCCACAGAAAATGTTCCTTATCGAGGCGGAACAGTAATGTTTTGGGGGGGGTATATTGTATGGTCGCCGCACTCCACTTATTCACGTGCCGCAAACCATGACGGTAAACATTTACACCCAAAACATTATCCAACCAATCATCCTTCCATTGCGAAACGAAATTGAAGAGAATTTTGTTTTTATGGACGATAACGCCAGGCCCTACTGCACAAGAAGGGTTGCCAATTTGCTACAGCAAGGGAATATTCGAAGAATGAATTGGCCAGCAAACTCGCCTGACATGAATCCTTGTGAGAACGTGTGGGATATGCTAAAAAGGACCATTTTAAATAGAGATAACCCCCCTTTCACCCTTCAGGAGCTAATTGTTGCTGCTCAAGAAGAATAGAACAACATGCCGCAACATATGCCTTTTTATTGGAATGTACAGAAGTGTTATGTTTTGCTCGGGAACAGAGGAGGACATACTGGTTATTGACATCTTCGTTTCTCGCATTTTGGGAAGACATTTTCTTAAATTTAATTCCTGGCCGTGTACTCCTTCCATGAAAATAACCTTACATGTGATAAAGCATTTCAATAAAATGTAGAATTGAATATTTTTTAAAATTATTTTTGTTTACGTTTCAAATTAATTCAAGAGGGCAAGAGTTTTGGCTATGTGTGTATTATCAAAGATGTCGCTACCTATCAGCGCGGCTAGCGCGCTCAAATTATTTGTGTTTAACTCGCTGTAACTTTTTTCAGCAACAATATTAATGTTTCGTTTTTTCACCAAAAATAATTTCGAGCCTTTGTCTGTATTTGGTCTCGCATATGTACATAATATATGTTAATTCCGAAAAATAAGATTACTTACCCGGCACATGAAAAATACATTACACAAATTTGTGGTCTAGAAAAAAAAACATTTTTTTCATAAAATTTGAAAATTGTAGAGGCAACGTGAGTACACTGTGATGATCAGCACACTTCAGTGTATATTCCACGAAAAAGCAGATCTTTAATTCTTTTCGTTGCTGAAATACAACAAGAAAAGTATTAAAAATGGTCGAAAATTGATTTAGGAAAATTTTACGAAAAATCGTTTTTTTTTGGCATTTTCGCAATTCCCAATCTTTTCGCGTCCTCAAAATTCGAATCCGGCAGGTCATTTTACATAGGAATCAGTTTCATTTGTGTGTGTGTGTGTTCGAGTTGTATAGAGGGTGTTTAAAACGCATCTTTCGGGCGGACTGCTCCCCGACTATAATGGTCTCCAGAGCTTTGAGATGCATGCCGAAATTTCATTTTTCGTAATTTGGTATTAACTTTGTACCTATTCATTTATTTTTTTATCTTCTTTAGAGATTTATACTGTTTATGATCTTGATAGCATGTTATTTTATGAGATTTAGACATATTTATTTGTTAAATAAGTACATATATTTATTTTAGGTTATCAAATTAACTTTGGGATGTTCATAGTGTTGATATCTATATTCTTCGTAATTTATGTAATTTTCCGTATCACTTGAAAATTCTTCTGAAGATCTTTCTACTTTAGATCTCTTTTTTACCCAAAATCTGCCGTGGATTTTCTTCGCAACAGCTATCGTATCTCCTATGAAGAAAAATAATTAGATATAAACGTTTACCAGCACTTTGTATCAAACTTCACACCTGTTGGTAGATTTGGGAAAACCGTTTTGTCGAAAGTAAATGGTTTTTCCACTTCGTTAAAAATCGTGGTTTTGATTTCAGTTTGATTGTAAGGCAATTTATTGACTACAGTTTTGTTTAAATAGTTTAGAAACACTTCCCATCTTGGTTTGAAATAATTCGATACAACTCCTTAAAAGTAAATTATAAACAAAAGTTTGAGGTTATAAATCAGCAGTTGATAGATCAACTGTCAAAATACTTTACCTGACCACTGCTTATTTGCATAATCACTGATTTCTCCTTCAGGGCCCCATAAAGTAATTTGATTCCGAGCATCATATTCGAATAAATCTGCTTCCTAATCATACCATAAACAAGAAAATAAATAAAGGAGTACAAGTACTTACTAAATTACTAGAACCAGTTCTTCTCGCAGACTCTAGCCAAGGCCCTAACAGAAAAGCTTCATTTGTAGCCAAAATTTCTTCTAAGCTATCAAATATTTTCAATAAAATACTAGAGAGATCCCTAAAAAGAAGAACAACCTCCTGTCATATTCAATTTTATCGAATTCAGGCAATGAATTTACTGTAAAGTGCCTATGTCTTTCTTTCTAAAAGCAGGAACTAGTAGTTTGTAGTAATCATCCCCCAGAACTTGCAGCACCTGTCTAGTAATGTCCACCAAATCATGTAAATAGGTGGGAACGGCTGCAAATTTATTTGACGAGCTCAACAATAAATCCCAAGCTTCCATTAGGTCGCTAGTCTCATACCAAGACTGCAATCATATAATAAATATAAAGAAAAATGTAACAATAAGAAACTAAAACTGAACTAACCCATACTTGAATATTTAAAGTAGGGCTACGAGTTATGACGTGCTTGCCCCTCATTTTCTCTAACCCTTGAAAATTGTACACAGTATTCTAAAAATACAAATTTTTAATATAAATTATTCATTTATTTGCGCTTATATTAATTTTACTTTTAATATTCCCCAAGCTTTTCTTATACTCGCATCATTCCTGCCATATCTTCTCACTGTAAAATCAGAAATCCACTGAGACATATTTGTCGGTATATTTCTCCAAGCCATTTCAGTCATGAAGTCATAAACAACATAATTTTGGTTGATTCCCTCAGGAGTAAGCCCTGTACCAATCATTGTGCTGTTAACAGCATTTCTAGCTTTAAACGGCTCCTAAAATCAAAGTCACAATATGTAGTGGTGGGGAGATTAAGAACTGGCTTATTCAAACTACTCAAAAATTAATTGAACATTCTGGAATTGTGGTTGCTTGCCTGATTTAATATTTCTAAAGATCCGAACATGCCCAGGGTGCCTCCAAAGTTATGTAACATGCACCAAATGTAGGGTTGACCAAAATATTGTTGTAATCTTCCGTATTGGGGAAACTGTTCAGATTGGAGGTCTAAAACTATAATTTTACCCTAAAATCGAACAAGAAAACACATCAATCATGGTATTTTGCGCAATTTGTATATATATATTTATCTCTACCATCTCAACACTTTTTAAAAATGCTTCTACACGTTCCTCTAACCAATAATCGCTTTCGCTGTAAAACATCCAACCTTGCAGTAACCTATTGATGTTGCAGAAAAAAATGGTTAACGCCAATTTGATACTTACTTCTGGAACAGATTGTAACATAGCTTTGGCTCTAGATTGGGTCCAGTAGAAGAAGTCATGGACAAACAACCAGTTTTGCATTAACCTAAATCCATCAAAAATAAATTTGAAGCATACTATAAGGCTATACCTATGTTTGTTCCAACATGCGGTTAATTGAAAAAAGAGGAGCTGCTAATGGAAGTTGTCTTTGAATTTGAATACAAACCATGTTAAAAGCAAAACCAAGTTAATCGATTTAATCATTAATAATGATCTAAGCATAAAGTGCGAATTATTTTCAGAAGTTTGGTATTTTGAGCTTGTGTAAGGAAAGTTTTGAGTTTTCATAAGTTATTGTTGGGAATAGGTGCTATAAGAAGCATATGGAACTTTCTGGTAAAATGGCAAAAATTCGTCAATTGGAATTGTCCAGAATCTACGAGTGAAAGGACGTTCTGGTAACACATAAAAGACGATATTTCATTATAGCTGACCGAGCAGGTTGGCATAATTAAATACGATCTACCCTGACCGAAGACCCTGACCGAAGACCTGCCTCGTTTAAGGTTAACTCAAGTGCAGAGGCCTGTCGCGTGTCGCACATGATTTAACGGCCTGCCTACGAACAAACGACATCATCAACACAGAAAATAATTGTGCAGATCGAAAGTCTGCGTGTTGCTTTCTCCGCACACTCATCAGGTAAATTTCGCAAATCGGAAGACTGCATGAGTTCCTCACCGTTTCGTACACCTAAAACATAATTTATTCCTAAGGTATAGCCATATCAGGCGTTGCGGCTGACATTTTAGTTGAGATTTTGCTGGTTTATTGACGAAGTGTGTACCCGAGCCGCAGCTTATCGCCTATAACGCGACTTACGTTATCTGTAAACTGTAATATACCGGCTTCATATCAAATCAAGCGATATCGAAGTTCATCGCCAGATACCGTTGCAAGTAGCTATTTCGAGTTCAAATTGTAAATATTATTTATCGTAGGTATATGTTTTCTTGAATACGTATTTTATAAAATAAGCATTTTTTCAATTGCATCATAAGAATTTAAACTTCACATTGTGCTATTTACTTAATGGTCTTTCTATTCTTCTAAGGAGAGTTTCAAAATGATATTTGTTACACTTTTAGTTTACATTTACCATTATCTGTTGAAAGACACCGCAAGGAAATAAACACAATCAAAGATATAGTGAGATGTAACGGTTTTGATCCAGAAATTGTCAATAGGTTAATTAGGAAACGAAAATTTAAAATGCTATTGCGAAATTCCGCCACTTTAGAAGGGGATAATAAAATTGCTAAATTTATAAAAATACCATATGTACCACAGATAACTAAAGGTATGAATACTATTTTCGGGAAAGCAGGTTTCAAAGTGGTTCACACTTCGAGCAACAATTTACAAAATCTACTTGGAAATGCGAAAGATAAAACGGAACCCATTCATAAAGCGGGAATTTACGAAATAGCATGCGGAAATTGCGACAAAAAATATATCGGGCAGTCAACTCGATATATTTTAACTCGCTTCAAGGAGCATCAAGCCCATTACAATTACGGTCGTACTGAGAAGTCTAGCATGGCGTCACACGCGTTGGAAACGGGCCATAAATTCAATATCAATGATCTCAAACTCTTAAAATCAGGAAATAATAAATTTGATTTAAACGCCTTGGAAAGTATAGCGATATATAAAAATAAACGTAGCTGTCTTAAAAGTAATTATGGTCCGATTCCGAACTCAACCCTGAATAGATTTATCAGGTAGATACAATTAAGACTAGCCATAAATACTTACCCTCCAGTTCTAAGAAACCAATTTTATTGCTCTTATGTTCGAAATAGTTCTAAGAAACCCTATAGGTCTATCGATCCACTTTATTTCAGTAGTAGGGGTGGGTATTTATAGCAATGTAATGTAAGATTAGGTTTAGATTAATCTACAGAAGATGCTGACGTTGTCAGCTAAGCACGTGTCGAGTTTCATTACTGCGTCATTGTCTTTTGGTCTCTTGGCGTGTGGGGTTACCTTATTAAGAATTCATAGCCAATAACACGCGATGAGGTCGTTACAACTCTACCATATGGAGATATTCCATAGTCCTCAATATTGTGTTGCCGCGTGTTGAGGATTCTATGGCTCAGCATTTTCAGGTTTTGGTCAAGGCAAATGCGCAGAGTTCCAGTCACCCGCCGCGATTTCCTGCATCTCCTGTTTTAGAAACACTACACATGTGGATATTCAGTCGCTTTCGTTAATGTTGACAGTTCGGAGGAGTTTCGTTTTGAGGTTTCGATTTCCGCTGAATGTCACTTAAGATGAGTGTCGTTTTGGGTGAATGTGACTCAAAAGAGACAATTGGTCGAAACGTTAGTTACTGCTACAGAGAAAAATGTATCAGAATATTGGGGAAACACTCATCCAAGTGATAAATGTGACGATGCCTCATCGAATTTTCATAACCGATATTGTGGATGAAGCACGGGCTTGTTCTTGGCCTTGATGCGGGTGTACGTCGATTCGGGCAGGTATATAGTGCCTAATTCTGCTGGTCACGCGTAGGAATGGTAGAGTTAATCTTGATAAGAAAGAACATCTTGAGCTAAGCGGAGTTAGATGACGAAAGATGGCCCTGATTCAATGTGAAGAATTAGGAAAGAGGTCGGAATGGGCGAAAGTCTGTGATCGAAGTGTGATCCTGAGATGCAATGGGCGTCTAAGTTCCCAGGAAGGTATTACTTAATGAACTGTATTGTACTTACGTAATCAATTTCCCGTCCCGTGGATAATTTTTGATACGAAAAGCGGGAAACAACGATTAATTTATTAGAAGTTGCATTATATCATTTGTTAGCAAAGCTGTGAAACATTCTGTTCAAATGTGAATTTAGGGTCCCCCTAATCGACATTGCTCATTCTTACCAGATTCCTTCTTTATCAACGTCTGTTATAGTTTTGAAAATTGCTTTTCCTATGTTTGACAGGTAAGTCAAATCGGATGTAGAGGGCGTCATTTCATTGAAAGTGTCTATGTTGTACACGTGATCCGTACCAAATTCTTCTATCAACTACAAAATGATTCATGTAAACTTACCAATTCAGTTTTTGAAAGTTTATTAGTACTTCCTGCAAAAATAGTGTTCCTACAATATTAAACAGTTCTTCAGTGGGATCTAATAGATAAGGGCAACAATACGTATCGTTAAAATCATTCCAAATTTCGCCTTTGGTCATACTTGCTGTTGGATACAATCTGAAGACAAAAAAGTCAAATTTGTTTTTGGCGCATGTGCAAAACGAACTTCTTGAAAGCTTTTGGTACATAACCAGAAAATCCCGGTAGTACAGAGATGATTCCAAACTCGCGCATCCTAGCTAAAATTAGCTTTTGCAACAGTAGAGATCTATTGTGCCACGATATAGATAGAGGTCCTGCCCAACCCCGTATATTACCCATTCTTAACCTAAAAAAATGTTGTGAAGTCACTGATATACAGAGTGTTTCACTTTGAGTCGCAGCACCACCGTAGGCGGATTTTCAAAAACTTTGTTTTTGTTTGAGTACATACAGATAATGAAATACTAAACTTGGGGGATTTAATACAATTACCCAAAATCCAGTCTAATACTAAAAGAAATGTTGCCCGAATTTGTATTTAGGGCTAGTGCCTAAAACTTGGTGCAATAATAAATTTTAAATCATAGCCCCTTCCTAATATGAATTAATGCATTTAAAGAAAGGTTATTGGCTGTTGCACGAAAAATGTGTTGGCACGCACCTGGGAGTCGAATATAGGTTTTCTACTTTCCGGGCGAACGTTTTGACTATTGAAAAACCGCGGGCCACATGCCGTTTCTTGTAGAAAAATAGTCATCACTATAAATTGTAACAATGCATAATCAAAATGCCCGTTACATCCAACAAACACAAATAAACAAGAGCATAAGAAGAGTAGTGGTAGCAAATTGCCACTGCGCCGATCTTTCATTGGTAGGAATGGGAGAACGACAATCGACCGCCAAACCTATTCGGGTTCCTATAAAAGCCAGCACGCACAAAATCCGAGGAAGAATTCTCTTTATCCGCATCCGAGGAAGAATTCTCTTCACCCGCTTCCGAAACACATCTCCCTGCATCCGATAAATATTAACCGAAAGCCCGCTTGAATAAGTTTAGTTCTCGGCGTGTGATTTACTGTTCATCTCCCCCAACCGTTTTATTTTACCGAGAATAAAAATTCACAAGTTTACATCGCTGGTATTTAATTATTGAAGCCGAGGGTCTACCAATAATTAAACTAACCTGACCGGAGTTAGTCGACGTGTAGCAGAGGTGTAGCTGACTTAATTAGGTAGGTCCACTTACCAGTACAGGTGCAGGAAAGTATTTGTATATTTGTGGCGGATCATACAGCCAGCAATGTACCAGTTGCAGCGGAGGGTTATACCATAATCTGCATATGTGCTGGAGTGGATCCGTCAGTTATACAGCTTTTTGCATGCAGGTTAATAAACCTGTCTTACACGGGATTACACCCTAGGTGTTCCGACGTATATCACAGGCCTGAAACCCTCGTCTGGCTACTACGAGAACGACAGTATTTCGAAACAGTTAATCATACGACGAAGCTACTGGTATTCAAGTAGTAGCTGATCCCGAGGGAACAGTCCACGAGCTCGGCATATAGCCCGGTTCTCGTGCGCTACTCGTTCGGGAAGTCGGTTACAGTACCGCACTGAATTTTATCTCCAGAATTTCACATTTATTTTCATGTACATATTCTTGCAAATATCCGTATAATGTAAATAGTTAAATTAATAGAAATCCTTTTAATTTGTTTATGTTTTATAATTTCACCGTTCAGCAATAACGTACCCTCCCTTCTTCTGCTTTTGAGCAAGGATATTATCGACGAATCCGACCGACCAGATGCAACCCCGATATATCGTTAATAACATAAGGATCCGAGTAGCCTAGCTATACAGAGCGTCCAAGGACACTAACCCCGGAACCGCAAGAGCATCACAAGGGGTGATTCGTTGCAAAATACTTAAAATGATAATAGGTGAGGAAATAAAATGTGATTCCGTTTGTCAGCAAAACGGAAAAAGGAAAAGTGTTCAAACAAGAGAGAATTAAATAAGACACACTTGTATTTTACAAGGGACCCGCTCACATCTTTGCATTTTAGACAAAGAAGTTGTATCTTTTTTCTTGTTTAAAAGCTGAAATTATTTTCTTTTCTGCTGGAGATCCAACTTTTATATAAAATTTTAAATTTAATTTCTGGTTGAATATACATTTATCTCGACTTTTACCCATGCGAAATTTGTTTTTCCAAAGAGTATTATAAGCAAGATTAAACAAATAAAAAACAATGATGCGAGGAAAACTTAAGACTATTCAATTTATAAAAAATACTTGCACATTTTCTGTGTAATAGTACTGCTCCGGAGAAATAACCAATGAATACGGTGGAATTTGTGGTACAGGCATTCCAGATGCAAAACTGCAATGTCAGCAGGAAATTTATGCGATGATACTTTCACAGCACATACAGGCTCCCACCGTCAAGCTCATCTCCCTCTATTTGGCCGCTCCACAAAAGGACAAGCGTGCACCGAATTGCAATCACTTCACTTCCCTAGTACTGCTAAAGTCGGAACCGCCGCAACTGTGTCATCGTAATAACTGGGATTATACAGATTCGAGTACTAAATTGGGATTGGCCAGCAGTGGCGTAACGAAGGGTATGCCCTATTATGCGGTGCATACGGGCCCAACACCTAGGGGGGCCCTTGACCACACCGCCCCGACCGTACAGCTAAAAGACCCTCGAATCGAATTTCTCCTAGGCTCGATCCTGGGTTTGATTGGTTGTAATATAATAATTTTACATTTAACTATGTTCTTTTTGTGCTTCTAATTGTATCCCTTTTTGTCGTGTCCTGTTATAATTTTAATTGTTTTGCGTCCTTATCAAAGATGCCGCTTTGAATACCATAGCGTGGGACCTCGCTTTTTGGCTCACCACTCCGTACACTTTTTCTGACTCCAGAAATGCTGTTTAAGGATTAAGGATAATGTGTTCTATTGAACAATCCAGCAACTTGAAAACCGTTTCAAAAGTTTCCATGGACTTACAAATATATTTGGATTTCTACAACCCAAACATTTTCTTAGAATGAAAGGCAGCGAAATTGTAGATTGCTGTGACAGGATACAGTTAAAATATTCGGAAGCAGTTAGTAAAAAATGTTAATTTCAGTTTGTTAATGCGGTTTCGATGGTGAAAGGCCTTATCAATTAAAACGTGAGAGACTTAACAAATATATTGCTTCAAAAATACAGCTTTCTAGAAAGTGACTTTCCAGAAGTGCTAATCTGTTTACTTTTATTTTTGACTCTTCCCCTTACAACTGCAACCGCAGAAAGGTCATTTAGTAAACTTAAAATGATCAAAAATTACTTGAGAAATTCGACTAGTCCAATTCGCCTACATGATCTTTCTGTTCTAGCAATTGAGCATACAGCTGCATCGGTAAAGAATACCAAAGACTTAGTTGAGGGCTTTGCTAATAGTAATACATACGTTGGTTTTTATCTGGGTTTTATTTTATTTGTATTTAGCAGTGAAATAAAAAAAAGTTTTTAACTTTTATGTTGCTCCCAATTTTGAAACCTCGCATTCAAAATATTTCTATAACACGGGGGGGGGGCATACTAAGCAGTTTTGCATACGGGCCCTGTCATCCTTTGTTACGCAACTGTTGGCCAGGAACAAAAGTGAAGGGACATATTTTGATAATACGTAAAAGCTGGAAATTGATTAGGGCTAATCGAGCAGGCTAGTATAATCAATTACACTCCTAAGCTTGACTGGCAGCGAATATTTGCCTCGTTTGGGGTTAAATCAGGCGCAGAGTTCTTTAGCACATAATTTAACGACTGCACACGAACAAACGACATCATCAACACAGAAAAGAATTGCATAAATCGCATGATTGATTATTCTTTTCTCCGAACACTCATTAGGGAAAGTTCACCAATCGAAAGAATACGCGAGTCCCTAGTTTTAGTATTACAAACTGAAAACAAAATTTAGACTCTACGGGCGACATCCGGAGGGAGATTTTATACGTACTTTGACCAAGCGCAATATGCCTTATCTACATATGTATAAGTCACCTGCTCCGTAAAATCAAGCGATACCGAATTTAACCGCCAGATATCGCTGGTCGAATCAATTTTGATTTGAAATTATGTATATTATTTTTATTGTACATACGTTTTATTCAATATTTATTTCCTGTATACAGTGCTTCTCGAAAGTACCGGATAAATTCTATAAAATCGTTGAGAAAAATGTTTCAAACAAATGCTCGGACACGTCGATTTTTATTTTTAAATTATCATTTACAAATGTAATTTTTAACTCCCCACTCTTCAACCCCTAATCGCTAACAACCCCAACTTTAAAAATTCAAATAGCAAAGTACCCCTTCTGATACCTCATTTGATAGCATTTTTTATGCTGAATAAATAAATAAAAGTTTTTCAAAATCGGATGATAAATAACGGAGATATTTACCAAAACGTATTCAAATGGAAGTGCCCTTATTCGAGCAGGCGTTGATACGGCTCTAGCAATCATGAGTGGTAAAAACAACTACAAATGTTACCCAATATTCAACAAGCGTTTGTCTCTAGATTAGGGTAGTGCCTCGCCGTTAACGGACAGCAATTTGAACATTTGATTTAATTTAACATTTTACACCGTTTTGTTATTTTTGAAAAATTATTTTGGTAAATATCTCCGTTATTTTTTTATCATCCGATTTTGAAAAACTTTTATTTATTGTATTCAGCATAAAAAATTCTATCAAATGAGGTATCAGAAGGGGTACTTTGCTATTTGAATTGTTGGGGTTGTTAGCGATTAGGGGTTGAAGAGGGGGGGGTTGAAAATTACATTTGTAAATGATAATTTAAAAATAAAAATCGGCGTGTCCGAGCATTTGTTGAAATATTATTTTCAACGATTTTATAGAATTTATCCGTTACTTTCGAAAAGCACTGTATAGTTAAAGTAATATAGTTTGTTTATTTTCGTCTTGAGTATTATTTTAGTTGATTTATAATAATTCCAGATAATTAAGGGAATTATTCCACCGATCGACCAATCGAAGGAATACCCTGTACAGGATGGTTAATTTTGGGTGCAAGTATGGGGGATTTCGTAAACTATAATAACAGTTAGAAAAAAACTGATGGCGCAGTCTCGATCTCTTTTTACGAGGTTTGCTCAGTGGCATGAATAAAATTTTGCGATCGCCTTTTGTTTTCAAGTTATGGGGCAAAATTGCTTTTTTCAACATTCCGGGGACTGCTTATATCTCGCTTATTATTAGAAATTCGGGGATGTTGTAAAGACATTCTTAAGACACTTTTTTGAGATTACAGGGGCGTAGTCACATTTTTATTTAAAGTTATGGTTTTAACATGACGACACAAATATGCTTAATTTCTTATGGTGAGTATATTTGAATAACGCTGGATCGAAAAGAGTTTTTTTCTGATTTCAGCGATATATAGTTTGATATGCTTATTTTTCTTAATTTATGAGTTATCGCGACTTTTCTAGTTTTCTTGTTATTTTATTGACTTTGACGTAAGCACGCAGCAGACATATTATTAATTTATTTTTATTGCTTATTCGTATTAGTGCTTTTTAGTACGATTTTTCATTAATATCCAACCTATCCGTATTGTCTAATAAGTGCAGGACATGCACAATATGAGAATATTACAGGTATAAAAAATCAGTAGGTAAATAGTGTTTTCAATAAGTGTGTCATTGTCACTGTTACAAATGTTAGGTTAATAAAAATGGAATATGAAAACTATGAAAAATACATGATAGAATGTTTTATTCACTGTAACAAACATTGCGGCGCTGCAGCGGATTTGTATTTTTATTTCGCGGCCTACTGATTTTTTATACCCATAATATTCTCGTATTGTGCATGTGCATGTCCTGCACTTGTTAGACAATCCGGTTGGATATTAACGAGAAATCGCACTAAAAAGCACTAGTAAGCACTAGACGTAATAATCAATAAAAATAAATTAATAACATGTCTGTTGCGTGCCTATAAATACTTACGTCAAAGTCAATAAAATAACAATAAAACTAGAAAAATTAAGAAAAACAAACATATCAAACTATATATCGCTGAAATCAGAAAAAAACTCTCTTTTCATTCCAGTATTATTCAAATATACCCCCCATAAGAAATTACGCATGTTTGTGTTGTCATGCTAAAACCGTAACCTTAAATAAAAAAATTGACTACGCCCCTGTAATCTACTCAAAAAAGTGTCTTAAGGATGTCTATACAACATCCCCGAATTACTAATAATAAGAGAGATATAAGCATTCCCCGGAATGTGGAAAAGGCAATTTTGTCCTATAACTTGAAAACAAAATGCGATCGAATTATGTTATTCAACTCCCGAAAATCGTTTTTAAAAACATTTAATTTTATTCCAAAATTATACAATGTTTAATTTCGATTTATACAGTACAAAAGCAAGCAACAGAATGAATTTAATAGCGTCTTCTTGGTTCTAAGTTTAGAACTGCGATAAGCTTTCCTAGATATTAAAGCCTAGCATCAGCAACATTGCGTCTTCGTAACTCTTCCCTCCTTAAGATGAAAAAATAACGGATTTATTTTTTCGGGAATTGTCCATTTCAATTTCCACGGATTCCATTTCCAACTTCTTGTCTTGATTATGGTTTATTTTGTAATATTTTTTCTTCAGTTTGAACACGAATAACACAATAATGGCACTAATAGTTATTGCAAATAATACGATGAAAATGTAGGTCGTTTCCATTTCTTGATTTTCTTGAAGGTGTATTGGCGATAACTGCTTCGCGATTTCGTTTATTTGGTGTAGGTCTTCCAGATTTAATTTTGTTAAATTTGTTGTCTTGAACGATTTTAAAACTTTGAAGTTTCCAATTTCCAATTTTGGTAAGATAAGCGGTTTCCCTTGATGCACTTCAGTATTACTTCTAAATGTCTTGTTCATGATTTGAATTTCACATTTTTCTGGTATTTTCACTAACGTTGGTTTTGAAATTTGTAAGTGTTGATCAGTTTTGCATTTGGAGAAAAGTTTAATTGTCTCAACGGGAATAACTAGTAGAATTTCTTGAGTAATTTGTTCGATGATTGGTTCTTCTACGAATAGTTGTAATGTTTGACAATTTTCGGAAAATTTTCCATCAATAAGTTGACGGGTGCAGGCGTCCTCGTTTACGAAATTTTCTTTACAATAGTACGTTTCTTCTAGTGAAGGACATACGTCCTTTTCGAACTGAGTTTTGGAATTTCCTCGTGCCGCATAAGGGTATTTTGGAACGAATATTTGGTGATTTTGGATTATAGGGTGTAGGTGGAAAAATTTAAGAACTTCTTTTGTCAATAGAGGAATATGAATCGCAAAAATTAATTTTGAACCTGATATTGTTACTTGGGTTCCCAAAAACTGATAATAAGTCAATATGTTTTTAAATTTAGGAACTTCATCTTCATCATAAATTTTACTTAAATGTTTTATTGATTCTTCTAGTTCCAAGCTAGATATTATTGAATTGTGAACTGTGTTAGGTTTGGAAAAGACAATGGCATTTGCTACATTATCTATGAATGTTATTAAATTTTGACAGTCTAAAATTATTTGTGAAATTGTGCCTTGAAAAGTTATATAGGTACCCCAGCTTGTAACTGTGTTTTTAACATAATTTTGAACCATTTTTAAATCCTGTTCTAATTTTTGTTGGTTATTACTTAATAATTCAATGGTTTTATTGTAATTACTAATCAGCCTTTTTGAAAGAGAAATTTGCAAATTCATTTCGTGTGCTATAATTTTCTCATTTTGTGTTAATATATTAATAGCCTGGTCATAGTGGTGTCCATCTTCTGAGTCTAAGTTGCCGAAAAGCCATTTATTAATTTTGCCAATTACATTAACTAGTCCTCTTTTATTGCGAATATGAGGGCCTAAGTTCTCAAGTTTAAGTTGTGTCGTTTGAAGTAAATATTCTGTACGAAGGAGCATGTTTTCGGCTAAACCGTGATAGGATGTAGGATCTGACGTATTTATTTTGTCGATGCCATCTCTAATAGAATTGAAATTCTGCTTAAAAGCTGCTAATTGTTTAATAACTATATCTAAATCTAAATAATGCAAAAAAGTATGTTTGCTATAAATTATTCTGCTATTCCCTAATCGTATAGGAAGAATAGGATTGTCCAGTGTCGTCAGTTCAACGTCATCGGTACTATCGGCGTGTAATACCTGAAGGACCAGGAATAGGATCAATGGACCCATTTTTGTTGGATTCGAATTCCTGTAACAATGATTTTGATTTAACTCTAGGTTTTCTAGCTATATTTTTATGATACGTTCCTTTATCTGTTTTTAGTTTGATATTGCTTTCGTCAGTAATTTTGGTCTTTTTGAATTTTGGCAATTTCTTGTCTCTAAACTTTGTTCTAATGTAAGCTACTTTTTCACCAGCAAAATTTGGTGGTTCATTTCTCTTTTCATTGATTTTGTCAATAACTACCTCTTTTGTTAGTTGATTTGTTTCCTTAACTTTATCATAGAGCCTTTTAGTTGTTTCTTTATGATTTTGAACATAGTCAGAAATAATGATATGGTCGTTTAGGTCGAAAGGGTTTGAAGTATTTATATGACCTTTTATGATTTCAAAGGGGGTAAATTTTGTAACACTATGAATGGAATTATTATAGCCTAATACTGCCCGTTTCATTAAAGATTCGGATGAAAGATTTTTATTTTCTTCCCTTAAACATCTGAAATGTTCTATTATTGTAGAATGGAATCGTTCTACTGGCGAATTTGAGTTACTATTTTTTGAAGTAGTGTAGTGCAGATCTATACGGTGTAATTTACAAAAGTTTTCGAGATCTTGATTTTTAAATTCTGTACCACGGTCTGTTGATATTTTTTGAGGCAATCCATGGTGACAAATGAAATTTAACAAGTTTTCAACTATTGATATGCCTATGACGGCATTTAGGGGGTATGCTTGACCATAACGAGAGAAAGTATCAATAATTGTCAAAAAGTCCTGGTTATTTATAGTAAAAGTGTCAATGTGGACATGATCAAAAGGTTTGGAAGTTGTTGGGGTAAGATTGAATTTGATCACTGGGGGATTTCGGTCGTATTTATTCTTCAGACAAGTTTCACAATTATTGACATAATTTTCAATATCTGATGCCATTTTCGGCCAATAGTATCTAGAGGGTAATGACATTTTCATTTCGTTTATACCCCTATGACATGTTTTGCCAATATGATAATATTCTAATTTTTCATTTTGCTCGTCTTTTGTTTCTACGTCTGATAAAAATGTTGTGCAATGCAGAAATTTGAATGAAGAATTTTTGAAAGTATCTTGGATGGTTCTTATAAAATTTTCTAATATGGAGGAATTTCTAAAGAAAATGGCATAGGTTTGTTTTGGATCTATGTATTCTTTCAGGAATTTTAAATATGATATTTTAAATCAAATTTTGGCAATGTTACATAGTATCGGAAATTTTCGAAAATTTTATTTGTTTTAAAGTGTATGGTATTAGTTTCTCCGAGAGTAACAACTATTTGATTTTTATAAGTATTTACCGGTCGTTCTGATATTGGTATTGTGAAAATTGGATTCTCAATTGATGTATGAACGGTTTCATCATCGGTCTCTTCTGTTTGAATTACTGAATCAGGGGGTTTTATTTGGATATCGGGAATTATATTTATTTTAGGTTTTGTATAATTTGGATCTAGGATTTCAGAATCTGTGATGTCTTTTAATTCTGGAAGTGGTTCGAGTTCTTCTAATGCTTTTTGGATTATTTCGTCTATGTCTCCTAAATTATTGCAAAGAGAAAGGGTTTCCAAAGGATTCAAGTCAAAGTCAGATGGGTTCCTGGAAAGATAATCAGCTGCTTGATTACTAGTTCCTTTTTTATATTCAACTGTGTAGTCGAACTCTTCTAATCGCAATCGCCATCTAATCAGGCGTGAGTTTGGTTCCTTAAGGGATACTAACCACTGCAAAGGCTTGTGATCCGTGTATATTTTAAATTTACGGCCAAACAAATAAGGACGGAAATATTTACAACTCCAAACTATGGCAAGGAGCTCTTTTTCAATGGTTGAATAATTGATCTCTGCTGGACAAAGTATTCTGGATGCATAACATATTGGATGATTGTTTTGAGATAAAATAGCACCTAATGCATATTTAGATGCGTCTGTGGTTAATTCAAAAGTTTTTTCAAAATCGGGATATGCCAAAATTGGTTCTGAAATCAATAAATTTTTACAGGTGTTGAAGCATTCTATAAATTCTTTTGTGTGTTCTACCTTTTGACCCTTTTTAAGACATTTTGTCATAGGTTTTGTAATTTTTGCCAGATTGTCAATAGACTTGCGGTAATATCCAAGTAAACCTAAGAAAGATTTAATTTCTCTTTGAGTGCGTGGTATCCGAAAATTCTTTATTACTTCAATTTTTTTAGGATTGGGCCGTATACCGTCGGGAGTTACGATATGCCCGAGAAATTCCACTTCTCTTTGTAAAAACTCACACTTGTCTAATTGAATTTTTAACCGTGCTTCGCGTAATTTAGAAAAAACTAATTTTAAATTTTGGATGTGTTCTTGTAAGCTGGTGCTGAAAACAATTATGTCGTCCATATAAACCATACAAATTTTATTTTGAAGTTCTTTTAAAATTTCGTCCATAGCTCTTTGAAAAGTGAGTGGTGAATTTCGAAGACCAAAGGGCATTCTCAAAAATTCGTAGTGTCCGTTATCGACACTAAACGCGGTTTTTTCAACGGAACATTTGCTCATTTCGATTTGGTGAAATCCGCTCGCCAAATCTAGTGTGCTAAAATATTGGGCTCTACCTAATTTGTCTAGAATATCGTTTATTTGGAATAGGGTAGCGGTCCTCGATAGTTTTCTCATTAATTTTTCGATAATCTACCACTACTCGCCACTTTTGTTTTCCCGATGCATCTGATTTCTTGGGTACCACCCAAATAGGTGATGACCAAGGACTATATGAGGGCCTAATTATGCCTTCGTCTAACATGTTCTTTACCTGTCTTTGAACTTCTTCGCGATGAACATAAGGGTATCTATACGATTTTCCATGAACCGGTATTTCATCCGTGGTTTTAATTGTGTGCTTAATTTTCGAGGTGAAACTTAACTTGTCTCCTGGTTTAAAGAAAATGTCAGAAAATTTTCTGCAGACATCGGTTATAGCAGATTTTTCTTCAGAATTCATATGATTGGTCCGAATAAGGTTTTTAATGTCTGGTCGAGTGTCTAATTTCGGAAAGTCTAATTGTTCTGATGATTTGGTAAAGCTCTCGAATTTGTACATTTCGTACTGTTCAGATTGAAATTTGTGAGCATGAATAGGTTCCGATAAAGTTACTGAAATTGTTTAATCTGTAGAGTTTTGAATTTCGATAGGTGAATAACCATTTTTTGCAGTTGTCAAAATTTTAGGGATGTAAAGTTCTCCTAAATTTGTTTCGTCGACTAAAATGTCTCCTTCGTATATACTAACTGGGAGATTTTTTATTATTCTTTCATCTGGATTTACTGAAAAATTAAATTCAGTATCCTCAGGTTTTCTAAATTTAAATGGAATTTCAACGCTATCAGAAACTAATTTCCTGTTTATTAAATCTATGTTAAAATTCATGCTAATTAAATCCTCTAATCCAATGACTCCATCGAAATAATCGTGGAAATCAAACAATAGAAAATCAATTTGAAGAACGCTATGAAATTCAGGAAAAGCAGGTACTTGTGCCTGATACATGATATTTTTGCTACCAATGGCTGTTTTATTTGTGGCGTTAGAATGATATATGGTGTGAGGATAAAATTTTTCTATTATAGAAGGTTTAATTATTGATTTGGAACTTCCAGTGTCAATTAGGAGTTTTAGTTTGGGTTGACAAATTTCGACATAAGGTAGTGCATTGCTAGAAGAAATATTTATTTCTGTCAAGGTAATTTGTCTGTCTGGTGGTCGATCTGAAAATTTGAGTCATTGTTTTGTTCGGGACTGTCTTGGAAATATTGTTCGTCGGGTTGATACTCTTCGTATATTTCAGAAGAGCTTGCTGGTTGATACAGCATATTTTCAGGATCATTTAAATTTAAGGATGGATCTATTTCTTCCTGTTCGTTGGAATATAATTCTTCAAATGTATAATTTGGTCTTTGTTGTTGGTAATTTCTAAAATTATTATTGAATTGAGGTCTCTGATTGAAATTATTGAAAGGTTGTCTTGTTATTGGTGTAGGGTTTTTTAGTGTCATTGACATGGGTTCTGGTTTGGGAAACTGATTTCCTGGAGTAGAAAATCTAGATGTCGTTGACATGGGTTCTGGTTTGGGAAGTTGATTGATCGGTATCGGTCTTGGTTTGAATACATTTATTGGTGGTCCGAATACTTCTCGGTTAGATGGAAATCTTCTAGGAGCTTGTGGTATTGGTTTAATATTTATGGGTTGATTGGACCAAATTGGTTTTTGCTGAAAGTTTGGATTGAAAGTGTTTGTGTTTGATCTCTGAAAGTAATTTGCGGGTGTGTTGAAATTAGGTATAAATCTATTTTGTTGAGCGTGATTAGGGAGTACAAAGTTTTGGAATTGGTTTGGTTTATTGATCTTAGGAGTGATTTTATTATGTTCGTTTAAACTACCATATAATCTTTCAAAATTTTCAAACTCGTTAACGTATGCCATAGCATCCTCTAAAGATGCTGGTCTTTTTAGATGCAAATTATTTTTTAAGATACCTGTACAACCTGCAATAAAAGTATCTAAAGCAGTTTTATCATAATGTGCGATTTGGCAAAGTTTTGCTTCTTGCGACAATGTTAAATCGTTACTTATTCTTTGAACTACATTACTTCTAATCAATTGAAGTCTACCACCAAAATTTAATAAGTGTTCATTATTATACGGTCTTGTCCTTGTTAATTCTTGCACAAGGCAATCTAAATCGCGTCTGTCTGAGAAACATTGTTTCAGAGCATTTTTTAAACTTTCCCAATTGTTTAGTTCAACTCTGTTACCTACCATAGCCTCAGCTTTTCCTACTAATTTACCCTGTATACACTCTAAAATGTGAGAATTTAATTCAGGATCGTTGAAAACGCTATAACTGGCTATAATACCATCACAATGAGAAATAAATTTATTTAAGGTGTTACTATCACCATCAAACGGTCTTAAATTTTCCATTCTGGATTTAAAAAGGCTCCAGTTAACTTGCACTTGTGGGTTATCCATTTCTGCAATTGTCTCTAAATCTGGTTCTGATGAATTTGAACTAGGAATTTCAGGAATGTCTCTTAAAGCCAATCTTAAATTTAAGATTTTGAAAAAAAGAAGCGGAAGAAGGCATCTTGACCCAGAGAAACTAAAAGATGATGATATGCGCAATAAGTTCGAGAAAAAGACAAACGAAGCACTAAAGGGCACGGGTGGAAATATTGTTAGGGACATAGAGGCAGAAAGGAATTGCATTACAAATAGTTTAGTTTCCTCAGCTAGGGATATTTTGGGTCATAAACAGAATGAAAGTAGGAAACCCTGGATAACAAAACATATTGTGAGTCTAATAGAGGAAAGGCGAAAATATAAAAATAGGTTAGATGAAATAGGGAAACAAAGATATAAGGCGATCAAGTGGGAAATTATTCGGAAATGTAGGAAAGCGAAAGAGCAATGGATCGATAATAAATGCAAAGAAGTGGAAAATAAGTTCGAAGTAGGAAAGACTGATGAAGCATATAAAATAATCAGGAGAAATTTTAGAGAAATTGGATCTAGTACCAAAAACATTAGAAATGAGGCAGGAGATATCCTAATCGGAAGTGGGGAGAAGGCAGATAGGTGGAAAGAATATTTAGGAAACTTATATGCGGGACAGGAAGTGCAAGATATATTAGAAAGCGAAAGCAGTGTAGAGGGGGATAACCTAGGGAGTCCTATAATGAGAGAAGAGTTTGAGATAGCACTAAAAAGTTTAAGGAATAATAAAGCACCAGGTATAGATGGCTTGCAGGCAGAAATCTTAAAGTGCGCAGGTCAAGAGGTAATAGATCGTTTATTTAAATTAGTTAGTCGCATATACCTGACAGGCGAGATTCCAGAAGATTACAAACGGAACATCATAGTAGCTTTGCCAAAAAGAAAAGGCGCGGATAGATGCGAAAATTTTAGAACTATCAGTTTAACTTCCCATGCGTCAAAAATTTTAACTAGAATTGTGCAAAGAAGGATGGAGAAAAAGGCGGAAGAAATATTAGGAGAAGATCAGTTCGGATTTAGACGAAATAGAGGAACGCGCGAGGCCATTCTAGCTTTACGAGTAATTATAGAAAAAACGATAGAAAAGAGAAAGAGCGTCTATATAGGATTTGTAGATTTAGAAAAAGCCTTCGACAACGTAAAATGGGGGAAGATGTTCGAAGTGCTGAGAAAGGTAGGGATGAAATACAGGGACAGAAGAATAATACATAATCTCTACAAAGAGCAAAAGGCAGTTATAGAATGTGAGCAGGAACAAAGGGAAGTAGATATCCGGAAGGGAGTGAGACAGGGATGTGCATTGTCACCTCTAGTTTTCAACTTATATATCGAAGATGCGATTAATATTGTTAAGGAAAGAACAGCCTCAGGGATCAATGTACAGGGCCAAACTATTAACATGCTCAGATTTGCGGATGATATAGCAGTGTTAGCATCTAGCAAAGAAGAATTAGGAGCGGCTTTGAATGAAATGGAAGCAGTTTTGACACAGGGCTTCGGCATGAAAATCAATAAAAAGAAAACTAAAATTTTGGTATGTAGGGGATGTGAAAATAGAACTAAAATGGAAATACAAATTGGAAATGAGAAGATAGAGGAGGTCGCGGATTTCTGCTACTTAGGAAGTAAAATAACTCAAGACGGTAGGAATGGCGCAGGGCCGAGTTGCGTTTAACAAAAAGAAACAACTGTTATGCTCGAGAACGGTTAATATAGAGACTAGGAAGAGACTCTTAACGTCGTATGTATGGAGTACGGCATTATACGGGTGCGAAACTTGGACAATAGGAGAAGCGGATAGAAAAAGAGTAGAAGCGTTTGAAATGTGGTGCTACAGACGCATGATGAAGATACCGTGGATAGATAAGGTTAGCAATAGGGAAGTATTAGAAAGAGTTGGAGAAAAGCGAAAGGTATGGAAAACAATAAAGAGTAGGAGAGATAGGATGGTAGGACACCTTCTAAGACACGAAGGAATAGTTCGTGACATACTAGAGTCAGAGATAGGAATAAAAAGAGGTAGGGGTAGGCCTAGATTAGACTACTGCTCTCAAATAGTTAGGGATGTAGGATGTTCTACTTTTAGGGAAATGCGTAGGTTAGCTCAGGATAGAAAAGAATGGAGGTACGCGTCCAACCAGTCTTCGGACTGAGAACCTTATGATGATGATGAAGTAAAATAACAATGATAAAAAAAAAATCAGTTTATCTTTCAGTTTGAGTTTTCTTAATCTAATTGCGAAACTTATTTTCTCTATCTTTCGGAAGTCCTTAAACAGAGGGTTCCGGAAAGGCAAAAAGAAATGGCACTTACAGCTTTGAAGTCTGAGTTTCTGCCTGTTCCTTTTCCGATTCTTCGTTGCTCGAACTGTTGGGAGTTGCTGTCGTCTGTAGTAGACTGGAGGTTCGTTCTTCACGTTTTCGGATGAAAAATCCAACCGCAAAAACTAAACTATTTTTCCGACACGCTGCGAAAGTCTATTTTCCGCGGTCACGTGAATCCGTTACGACTGCGCCAATTATGTTATTCAACTCCCGAAAATCGTTTTTAAAAACATTTAATTTTATCCCAAAATTATACAATGTTTAATTTCGATTTATACAGTACAAAAGCAAGCAACAGAATGAATTTAATAGCGTCTTCTTGGTTCTAAGTTTAGAACTGCGATAAGCTTTCCTAGATATTAAAGCCTAGCATCAGCAACATTGCGTCTTCGTAACTATCGCAAGATTTTGTTTGCGCCACTGAGCAAAGCTCGAAAAAAGAGATCGAGACTGCGCCATCAGTTTTTTTCTAACTGTTATAGTTTACGAAATCCCCCATACTTGCACCCAAAATGAACCATCCTGTACAGTTGCTAAGAAGTGACATAACAGTATAGGTCGTTGTATTGATTTCTTGGTCGATTTTAGTATGAAGCTGTGACAAAGGCTTGGAGATGGTAAGTACTTAGTTATTTACATTTACGACTGAAGCATCCGGGATACTCACAGTCTAAGCGTTTGTTTGTGGAAAAGCAAAACAAAACAGCCGACCAGTTGTGTAGTAACCAGGTGCCGTTGCGGAAACGGAATATCGCGGAACATTCGTCTGGTCAGTTGTTTTGTTGGCTCTTATATTGCGTTGTTTGTTTTTATGCTGGTAATGCAAAATACTGTGTTAATAGTTTTCTAACAATATATATTATACAAGCACGTGTAGGTAAGTGTTTTAGTAAGCCTGTAGGAAGCTGTATTAGCGGTCGTCCAACATGCAACAACTCATTTCATTTGAGGTTAAGTTCATAAGCGTGCATGAATTTTTGCATTATCTCTCTTGAAAAATAAAAATGTAATTAAAATTTGTGGGTATATATAAGGGGATGTAAAATGTCATTATTGCTCATATCATGTTGATCTTTTTAGTATAACAATGACTATCCCTATTTTTCATTATTTTCTTTACTAATAAATTGATGTCTAAAACAGCCGGAAGGAGAAGAATATTATAATAACAAACAAAAACAACGCTACCAGCGATCCGCTGGCCTACGACCGTGTTGGCTTCACAACAAAATAGGTCGATTATCTTGAAAACTCCCTACTACGAGTATATAATTTTAGAGACAGCAAGTTTATACTTAATCGAGAGAAAATTCTACATGGAAAACAGCAGGGATACTAATTATTAGGTTCACTTAAAAAATATTTAAAACCTGAGGTTGTCATGTTTTCCAGTTCAATCATGCAAATTGGTACCCTGACTGATATTTCCGTTTTTAGTACCTGGTGCAGCAGGTCATGTCAGCAGGTCAGATATTGCTTTCGTCCCACCAAAATATCACCACTGCAGCTTTTTCCAATTTCAAGATACTTTTACGAGAGTAACCCCCATATGCCATATGCCATATGGTTGTTGACAAAGTATTATTCAGTGATTTGTTTTGTAAATAAGCTGACAGATTTTTTTTTCGTAACAATGATCTTGTTTTTTGTTTACTATGAATAGAAGTTGTGCAGAAATGACTAGGCGCTTCGCTGAGAGGTATAAAAGCCGTACAAGTGGCAGCGAGAGAAGTTCAGTTAGTTCTTTAAGCGATTGGTAAAAGAAGGCGAAAGAATTTGTAGGCGGTACATACAAGCGAATAATATATATTTTGGCCTTCATATACTTATCGTAGGAGGCTGGATTTTTCACAGGCTCAAGATGAAAGTTCTGCCGCGCAGTGGCACTACTATATCTTTTTACGCTATACTACTACCATGAAAGAAACGCAGGTCCACTGAACTGCTCATCAATTTCCTCTTGCGTCATATTCAATTTTTCGTAAACCCTCTGCCATATCGCTTCTTGTCCGTTAAAAGCCAAAACTAAATTAAAAGAATTCAAAACCATCCAATCAATATGCTTTTCCCATTGCTGCCAATCCCACCACACAAAACTATAACTTGTCGTACAAACGTTTTGGTAATAACGAAATCTGCAATGCAATCTAGTTTGATTGACTTTTTACAAGGTTGGCACTGACCTGTCGTTTAAAGCAACTGTAATGTTGACTTCAGGAAGAAGTTCTGGTAAATTCAGTTGCTGAGTTTGCCAGGAAACGTGACAAAAACAGTAGTATTTTAGATAATGATGGAACCCGGTAGCAGCAACTACTCCAGTGGTTCCAATAATTTGTATGTGATCATTTGCAACACTTTTTATCTGTTAAAATTAGTTTCGAAACACAGCAAATAGCATTATAAATGGTTTGTACCTACTTTAAAAACATCCTTTCCATTTTCTGCTATATCGGGCTTAATTTTGACGTCAAACTTATTTGCCTCATTCGGTATTAATCTTCTAATTAAATTTTCTACTGCATCTGCTTGACTTTCAGCACTAACAGATGGCTTTATATGCCCTAACGTAGACTCGAAATCTAAAAAATGTTCTTACGAACTTTAAGCGCCCCTTCTAGACGATACGCCACTGGTAAAATTGATTTTTGTTTGATCAAATAAATCAAGAAAACACTCACCAAAACACAGAGCGACTTGATAAATTGAGCAAAACATTGTAGTTGAAATAAAAATTCTCAAGAGAAACATTTCGTTCAAAGTTCGAATTTCAATTTTCAATACGTATCTATGTATAAGCACAAGAATCGTTGCAAGGTTCACGCAGAAGTTGGCACGTTGGCACTTGGCAGTATAAAGTATTCTTGACTGCAAGAATCAGTGCCTGTAATATCATCAGTACGGTCAATGAGCAATTATTTACAATTACGAATATGAATACATTAAGTTTATCAGTTATTAAGTACATTGTTCAACATAAGATAAATTTTTTAAGTTGGAGAATGCCAAAACTTAATAGAAAACTGGATTTATGCATCTCACGCGGCAAGTTTGTGTAATTTTTAAGTTTAAACCGGTTTAAACAATAAATAATATAGAATGTTCTTATTTTCATTAAGTTTTTTGTTGAATATAAAAATGAAGAAAAATGTGGGTAGCAATGAGACGAACTAAGGTAAGTCAGAATTGGACATAACCGCGCCATCTATTCGTAATTTGAAGTATCATCTAATGACGCCACGCTAAACGAGAACCTCAAGTTGTAACCTGCAGCTTGCTTTTTGTACTTTGCAAATGTCAATTATCTGTGCTGTGTTCTAATTATTGTTTTCAAATTTTAGAAAGTTTTTAAAAGTTTTGCGGCGATGATGTCGCGGTTAAAGCGTCAAATAATAGACGAATTATTCGCCTAAAGACAATGCAGAGACTGTCAGTTGTTAATTACGACAATCTTAAATGTTGTGAAATTTTGTCTGGACCTTTAAATCGGACGTAGGTAATAATTGTAAGTTTAATTAATTTTGGTAGTAAGTTGAATTGTATTGAATTTTGTTTTTTCTATTTATTTTTTTAAGTAAAACCTAGCAAATCGTCTAAACAATTAAAAAGAAAGAATAAAAAGTTGTGTTTGAAGAATAGAATTTTTTGCAAATATTTGTGAGTATTTTGAATGTTTTAATAAATTTTGGATCATAGTTACATTTTGAAATTGACGTTTTCGTAAAATGACAGGTATCGATGATCATTTTGCACAATTTTAGGTAATATGGAAACATTCGCGTCGGAAGAAAATGAAGAAGCCAGAAAATTCGGCGAATTTTACATCGATCTTTTGGAGAATCAAATAAATTTGGTGAGATATTATTTATCCGAAAATGCCGTGCTGGACTGGTTCGGGCAAACGGTTAAGGGAGAGAAAAATATTCATACTTTTCTGAAGCAGACGCTGGAAAATTGTAAGCATGTTTTTCCGACAGCTAGTCCCGTGAATAGTATTGGGTTTAGGGACACTCACATCATCAAAATGCCCCCCGAACAGTAAGTATTACCAATAATTACATTTTTCAAATTTATTGTTTAGTCACAAGTTTTGCTTGTTACTTAGTTATTTAGTCGCGTTTTTTAATTTATTTTTACGGTCAGACCCGTCTCACATGCGACTGATCATCAGTCCTGATGGTCGGTCCGGCCATTGTTTTGAATGTACTATTTCACATGCATTGCGCATCGTCGGTTGACTGACTAGCATTCAAAACAATGGCCCTAGTTCATGAGGACTGATGGTCAGTCGCAAGTGAAACGGGTCTCAGAAACACCTTAGTATTTATTTTGCATTATCTTTGAATTACGAGCTCTGGCAACTAAATATTCCAAAATATTTCTGCTTTTTGATGTTTTAGTATGATGAAGTCTAGTGGTTCTAGATACAAATGGGTGATTCTACTGAAATGTGTAAAATATTTTATACAATTTGTCCTTGCATGTTATTAACAAAAACTTTTAAAACAAATATCTGGTTTTGTAGTAGTCGCCCAATAAAAGCAAAATCCGAAAGGTCCAGTCAAGTTCTTTTGTATTTACAGTTTTATAGCAAATTTCCTGAAAACGTGATCCAGGGAACTGAAAATACTAAAGAATATGGGTTTATTTTATTTATTTTAATCCGAAATTGTCAACATAACATTATAGTCCACGGGACAGCACATCTTTTGAAAATTGATTACCACTCCTCTGTAATATCGTGTACTGGTGTAGTTTTACGAGTCTACCTCGTTCTGTATTGTATACGCGGCGTTTTTGAATTCGCGATCGCGAAAGACGCTAATGTGCTGATGCTTTAAAAATGTATGACCACCACATTTTTTATAACTTTAATTAAAAGTTAATGAAATTACAAATGCTAAAAGACATTTGTCCAACAAAAATGGTGCGCCGTTCGGCGCGTCCACTGCCTATATCTGGTCAAAATAACGACATAAGAATTTTACTACCAACCACCTGATTTGTTCATAAATATTAAATAAATATTTCTAAAATCGGATGGTAATATTGTCCGACAAATGTTGTGCGCCATATTGGCAGTCCGACGCTCGGAAAGTGTCAGTTTCGTGTAACATGTTCACTGATTACCACTTGTCGGACAAAGATCACACATGGAGGTGAGCGTATTTTGTGATCAATAATGATAATGGCCGACAAAAGTATTGCGCTGTATCGCTAGTCCGACAATAAAAAGGGGCAAACTGTTACATCAATAAATTTACACACAGAAAATTTGTCTGACCATTATTATATTAGGGATTTGTAATTATATCAAACCATAACAAGCAATATGGTTGTATAAACAACATATTGTTCTCGTATCTTTGCAAATATATGATGTCCAACATGTGATGAGATCGGACCTGGGACCCCGACAATCAGTGTTTATCAAACTTCTTAAAATACGTGAAAAAAGTGGAAAATATGCAAAAGGAATGTTTATTAAATTGCACGCAAAAATGGATTAATATACAGAATATATTTGAAATGTATTATTTATTTTGTACACAAAAATGAAATAATGTATTTCGTTTGTCATCATATTCATCCGTTGGTGTCTTCCTCTTCAACTGATTCGTTGCATACATCATCATCTGCATCCGTATGGTAGTATAATAATAATAATAATAATAATAATAACATTAACAATAACATTAATAATAATAATAATAATATTCTGGAAACATAATATACAATAAATTCAAAATGCAGTAAAACAACAATAGTGTTTGTATGAAAATTGAAATTCAATCCTCAAGCATGAGCTTCCCCATGGTCCAATAATTAAAAAATTTTAATCGAATAAGTAAGTAAATTGCACATACGGGAAATCAAAAAAATCTTAGATAACATTTACAGGTAAATCGTCGCCCAAGATATACCCTACACACTTATTAAGAACATAGATCTTTAAATTTAGTTCGGAAATAAAATGTTCGCTGCCTTAGCTCCCCTGGAAAAACATGCAGTTGTTGCGCATAGCCACGTATGAGAACGACCCCCGAAAATGTGTAGTCGAGTGACATGGAATAGTCACAAAATTTGCAAACCTTACATTCACATCATGTATTTGTCGTCTAAACGTGATTTTATTCATCAAATAAACCGGTGTATTGCTTAGGAGCACATTAAAACAGAGCTTCGAGTAGTGCAAAAAAGATGTAGATTTATCATCTACTATCTGAACCTGTAATACAATGTGTATGTATTTAAAAAAAGTTGAATAACGTTTATTACAAGATGGCGACCACGGCACATATGGTGATAGTCGCGTGATTGACACCGTTCAACGGCGACTAGCATTTTTTAAGACATGCAGCAGTAATCTTATCGAACAATCGTTTCGGTGTGCTCTATAGTGCAGGATATGAGCAGGGTTGAGTATGCAAAATATGAGTAACGCGTTTTCTCTTCAAAACTGAGTTATGAATAGATAGACTTTCAAGAAAATTAATGGTGCCGACGCCGGCAGTGGTCGAATCATTCTAGAGGGTTAGATTTTTCTTCTTGTAGGAAAAGTGGTATTATCGTTCTATTTCTGTACACATTTACTTGTATGTAGAAATATTTTACATAAATATCAATACATGAAATTAATGAAACGAAATTTGGGTTCATACCATATCTGCCACCGCCCAAAGTACTGCAAATACGAGGACTTACTATTATCATGCTAAAGTGTAAAGTATGTAACGCATTGATATAGTTTATTACTACTTACCTAGCTATACCTGCAGGTATTAAGTAGAAGAGACGCGCTGTCTGCCGGTGTAAAAATTTCCACCCCGCATTCACGTACGACCCTCTAAAACTCCAATTGAAAAGTGCGAAATTTGAAAAATTTCAGTAAAATCGCGAAACCTACCCCGGCATTTTCGCTCTTCTTGGGGTGGACGCGTAGGGTGGCGGTGGTCTGCATGTCGAAATGTCATCTCGAGAGTGTACATAAACTTTATTAAGAAAGGGCGGGCGTCGGGGCAGTCTGGGATAGTCACCACGAGCGTAAGAAAATGTGCATTTTCGGTGAAATTTTGACAGATAGTTGTCTGAACTTGTAAGATTTCGCCACCACCGAAAATTTTTGTTGTCGATTTTCAAATGCACTTTTCTACCCTTAAATGTTGACTTTTTCAATATTTTTTTAATAAGGGGCAACTACGAATCTCTAGTTTTGATTAGCACCCCGCGCGACTTACTTCGTTCGACCCCCAGAGACGAGTTTCTTCCTTCATTTTGGTACTTTTTAGGCCTAAAATTTTGCGAGGTTTCGGGGAAAAATATTTCCCCTAGCAACCCCCCTGCGATTATGTTGATTTTTGGATATTTTCGGTCCAATCGATGGGGCTATCAGAAGCCGCCTTCAAAATTACCCTGCCGGCACCGGTTTGGCTGGCATAAAAAACTACCCTTATTTTGAGTCTTCAAACCTGGAGGCTCGAAAGTCTACTCAGGCACGTAACTCTGGTGGGCGAAAAGGCGGGCGGTGCCAGTTTTTCCGCAGCCCTTACCGGTTTTTCTGGCTACGATGGAATAGTTTGGACCCCTTCCGATACGCCGGCCTCGTTTTCGCTTGACTACGGGGTGCTTTAAGGAATTTTGGGAAATCGCGAGGTTACTCTTAAACAACTAAACTGCATGCGGTTTGCGGTCAGCCAGAGAGTATTGCAGCATGCAAATCGTAGGGAGGGGGTGGGGAGAGATGTGACCAAAACTGCCGCCGGCACCAAAGTGTCTTTAATACAATATAACTTTATTTATCAATTTCCGAAGTCAAAATGCATTACGCATATTTTGCGTACTCAACCCTGCTCATGTACTAGTCTACTATACTTCATTTCAAACGACATAAAAAAAACAATAGATTGTTGGTGAACATCAGTGAATATGTTATTACGAAACTGACACTTTCCGAGTGTCGGACTGCCAATATGGCGCACAACATTTGTCGGACAATGTTACCATCAGATTTTAGAAATATTTGTTTAATATTTATGAACAAATCAGCTGGTTCGTAGTAAAATTCTTATAAGTCGTTTTTTTGACCAGATAAAGGCGGCAGACCCGCCAAACGGCGCACCATTTTTGTCGGACAAATACCTTTCAGCGTTTGTAATTTCATTAACTTTTAATTAAAGTTATAAAAAATGTGATGGTCATACGTTTTTAAAGCATCAGCACATTAGCAACTTTCGCGATCGCGAACTCGAAAACGCCGCGTTTCCAAGAACTTACGTATACAAAACGTGTTAGACTCGCAAAACTACATCCGTACACGACGTTGCAGAGGAGTGGTAATCAATTTTCAAAAGATGTGCTGTCCTGTGGACTATTAGAAGTAGATAAACTAAAGTCGATATGTCGGCTACATCATTGTCTTCAACTATGAAAAGAGTGCCTTCTTGGTTACACAATTTTAAAAATGTTACTCTCACTTCGCCTTCATCATCATCATGATCAGAACAAACTGCTGTATACCGGTATTCAAACATTTTCACAGGAAATTTAACAAGTACATAATCTCCGTTTTTGTAATTTATTTTCGAAGGACAAGTACCTGGTGCAGGCTCGTCATTTTCAGAATCAGTTGTATGTAGCTGAGCTGCTGGTGGATAAGAAATAACTCCTATCTTGTAATTTTCACAGCATTCAAGTTCACTGTAAGTTTTCTAGGACAAAATGCATATCCAGATATCTGATGAACTCTTAGGCCCGGTTTTTCAAAGAATCCAACACCGGGTTAAGTCTGACACCGGCTTCGTTGCTATGATACAACCAATCAGAAAGCCGGTATCATAGCAACGAAGCCGGTGTCAGACTTAATCCAGTGTTGGATTCTTTGAAAAACCGGGACTTAAAGTGCCAGGGAAGGTCATCAATTCTGAACTGTTTTTTTTGTATGAAAGTGTTCATGGCTCATATCTCACCGTCAGTAATTGTATAAGTAGTTAGTAGTTATACCCCGACATCTCAACTGTATCCATTTAACAAATTTTTTTTAATCTGTTATATCGGCACCTGCGGCTACCAGTTGGTCAGCTGTTCTTTTACACACCGTCGGGAGCACCCTTACCATGCCCACTTTCATGGTAATTCCACGTAAACTTGTTTATTGACGGTAAAAATTCAGTTAATTTACAACCCAAAATGAAAAACATGGATTTGTTTCGATATTGTGTTACTGGGCCATCACTCAAGAAATGTACATTTTCAATACTAGTAGGCAAGGATGTCAATACTGGTTTAAAGTTAGCCCATATTGCGCCTATGCCATGATTCAGATTTGAGGATATAGTACAGTAACATTTTTTAACATTATCTTTGAGATAGACAACTACTGTGGAATTAAAAAAAATACCTAATCGATTACGCACCTATAAACCGATATCGTGTATTCTAGATCTTGATCAATCCCCTGGAACATAATTTGACAGGGGTCTGATGCCAGGGATCTGACGGTTTTTACGAATAATAAAAGAAACATTATTAATTAACGAATTCTTGGGCCGGCTATTCCAAGTTTTTAATTGTTTTCTTTGTAACAGGGGACTGATGCAAGATTGTAAGACAAAACTTTGGCTTTTAAAAATGGAATAATTAACGTTTGCCCAAAGTAAATATCTTAAGGGTGCGGAATTTGAGCACTAAAAAGGGGACATGTAGACACACTTTTATTCCAACACCATTCTGAAATTAAAGTAGATAGGGCGTTAAATTAAAAAAGATTTACCAACTTAGGATCAACTTAGAGACTTAGAAGGTGTCCTATCATCATATCTCTCCTATTCTTTATTGTCTTCCATACCTTTCGCTTTTCCCCAACTCTTTCTAATACTTCCCTATTGCTAACCTTATCTATCCAGGGTATCCTCATCAATATTTCAAACGCTTCTACTCTTTTTCGATGCACTTCTCCTATTGTCCAAGTTTCGCACCCGTATAATGTTTTGTTGATTTTCAGGCCGAAGCCCTCTGTCAAAACTGCTTCCATTTCATTCAAAGCCGTTCTTAATTCTTCCTTGCTAGATGCTAACACTGCTATATCATCCGTAAATCTGAGCATGTAAATAGTTCGACCCTGTACATTAATCCCTGATGCTGTTCTGTCCTTAACAATATTAATCGCATCTTCGATATACACGGTGTCCCAACGAAAACTTGTAAAACTCTGCAAAATAAACGTTTTGACAAAAATCCAAAAACACGTCGATTATTATATCAAAGGGGACCAATTTTTATGCAATAATCATTCTTGCAACTCTAGCCCTGTGCGGGGGGTAGCGACCCCCCCAAAATTTTAAATGGGACGGGGGTCAAATGATCCCTACTTTGGAAGGGTTTTTCATTACTTACACAACCGTATTTGTTTTATTCAATTCGATCAATTTGTTACCGAGAAATTGCTTCTTGAAGTTTCCAAGTTAAAAAATTAATAAAGCACAAAAAGGTTTAAAGTATCGAATGTATTAGAATGTAAAAGTAACAAAATCAAGTAAACTAATAAGAATAAAAAGTAAGAACAAAAGAACATCAGAACAAATGTAAAAATAAACTTATTCGCCACAGTATAAAATCGTGTTTATTTACTAAATCAAAATGGTTTCCAAAGAAGAATGTCGGCTAATAACTCCTGAGGTCTTGAGAAATGTAAGATCAGGATTTGAATCCAGAATGTATTATTGCATGACAATTGGTGGAGGTCATTTCGAGCAATACATTCGATAGTTTAAACCTTTTTGTACTTTTATTAATTTTTTAACTTGGAAACTTCAAGAAGCAATTTCTCGGTAACAAATTGATCGAATTGAATAAAACAAATACGGTTGTGTAAGTAAGTAGGGATCATTTGACGATTTGACCCCCCTTCCCATTTAAAAATTTTGGGGGGGTGGCTACCCCCCCCCGCACAGGGCTAAAGTTGCAAGAATAATTATTGCATAAAAATTGGTCCCCTTTGATATAAAAATCGACGTGTTTTTGGATTTTTGTCAAAACGTTTATTTCGCCGAGTTTTAAGGGGGTACAAGTTTTCGTTGGGACACTGTGTATAAGTTGAAAACTGGAGGTGACAATGCACATTCCTGTCTCACTCCCTTCCAGATATCTGTTTCTCTTCGTTCCTGCTCAAATTGTATAACTGCCTTTTGCTTTTTGTAGAGATTATGTATTATTCTTATCTCCATATATTTCTTCCCTGCCTTTCTGAGCACTTCGAACATCTTCCTCCATTTTACGTTAGCAAAGGCTTTCTCTAAATCAAATCCTCTTGAAGGATAAAATTGTATTCCACTAAATTTATTATTGTGTATTAAGTTTCTAATATAAAAATTAAAGCAAATAAAAATAATATTAAAAATAAATTTATTATAATAAACTATTAAAAATGGAAATTCCTAATCCTATAAATTTATAAAATAAAATACTTACAGTAATTAACCAAAAAGCTTATCCCTCTCGGAATTAGAAAATAAAAAAGTTAGACTTAAAAATATAAAGATAAGTCCCCTAAATTAAATTTATTTCTTAGAAAACCAGATATATATAAAGAACCGAATAGCATTTCACCTCCATATTAATATAAAGAATGTTTATTTAACAACAAAACATATACAAATATAGCTCGTCGCCTTTCGGGAAAAATTAATTCTTCTATTCAAAATGAAAATTATTTCTCTCACAATAAACCAATAAACTATAATAAAAAAAATCTGTCCAAAAACCACTAAGAAAAATAATACTTTACAGAAAAATATACACCAAAGCAATAACAATATTAAAATCAACACAAGTTAGATCATAAAACTTGACAATCCAGACTCACTTTCCAGTGAGTCTACTATGTTACAACTTATCCCAAATTAAATGAGAGCGACAGGCGATATGTGCATATGTTAGAGCTTAATCAATAAAAAAAAATTGTAATATTACCTTCAAATCTACCGTCAAATAAAATCTCAATAATAAAATCCGTATAAATAAACTTATTGTAACCCATGCCAACTCTATTATAAGCTGCACCTTGAACTGAATTCAAATTTAATATAAAAGAAAATTATTAATCTACCAAAATTTTCAACCACGATGATATACAAACACAAATAAAGGACTTCAATCGTGGACTATTGTTTAAAAAACAGGTTCCTCTGAGAAGACTAAAATACCGCCAAGGTTTTTTATTTTCAAGATCATCCTATATTAAAAAACTGATGGCGGTAAAGTGAAGCCGGGAATGCGCAGTAGACCTGGTAATTCTCGCGTCCGAATTGCGAATTCTAATTTATATGTAGGCAACCAGTTGTACGTAGTTGTTTTTCGCATTCCGGTATCACGGGTAACCATTAGCAGTGTGCCCTGTGTAGTGAAGAAAACAGCCGGTCGATCATAAAAAAATAAACGTGAAAGGGACCGTTGTTCGGTACCGATTTTAGTTTTGATGTCACATTTGTGCCGGCATTAACTGTTATGAAATATTGAATTATGTGTGTATAACTTTTTAATATTGAACTTTTTAATATTGAAAATGTTATTAGGATATCCTAATATACAGGGCGAGTCATAACTAGGTGTAAAAAATTTAGGCCAAAACAAAGCAATTGGCCGAATATGCCTTAGTATGCACGAGACGTAGCCGAGGGCAGAATCACCCTTGTTTATAGGAAATACACTTTCCATCGAGGTATGTATACTATTTGTTCCACGACCCCTTAAGAAGATAAACGTATTCATAAAACAGTAACTTTATTTTTAAGAATTTGTTGTCTATGTTAACAGTGATGTCAAAAATTCCAAGTAGCCTACCAATTTACTATGAGCATAATATTCTAATAATTCCGACCGGCTCATGAATATAACGTTGATTTGTTCTCTTGCCCGCCAGCCAATTCATAAATGACCATTTCGTACCTAAAACATTTAGGTCTTCCACGGAGTAACCATTAAAATGTTCAACTGCCGACCTTTTAAGAGATTTTTATGATTAAAAATTATTAGATTTAAAAAGAGACGCGACAGGGGTGGTTTGGAAGAGTGGTTTTTAGGGACGGTTTTAGGGGTTGTTTTAGGGGTGGGTGTAGGGGTGGTTATTAGGGTGGGTGTTAGGAGTTGCTTTTAGGGTTGTTTTTAGGGGTGGTTTTGGAAGTATATTATCGGGGTGGTTTTAGGGGTGTTTTTAGAAGTGGTTTTTAGGGGTTGTTTCCAGGGGTAGTTTTAGGAGAGCTTCAGAAGAGGTTTCAGAGGTCGTTTATAGGGGTGATTTTCAGGGGTGGTTTGTCAGCTGTTGGGGATAGCTTTACTTGCGATTGACCTGATAATGGACGCGCGCTATCGCGTATGCGGAAATATTCCAGAAACTTATAAAATCAGAGTGGGGGATAACCTAATATTAAGGGCGCGGAGCGCGCTCATTGTCTTCTAGTGACTAATAATAAGGTAAAAATTACAGTTTAAATAATAGGGTAGGTATCTAATCCCAGTTAAAAAAAAGTTTCATAGAACCAAAACATAAAAAATAACAAAATAAAATTAAAATTTTAAAACTATTTTAAATGAAATACTCACTATTACGTATTACCCAAAAAGATTTAATAGCATTATTTGTGTAACCGCAACTGCTGGCACAAATTTTGTTAAAACTATTTCTAATTTAGAAATTACTACATAATTAAAAAATATTAACTGCCAAATCTACTATTTAAATTCCGCTAAGGGTGCAGAATTTGAGCACTAAAAACGGGACATGTAGACAGGTAGACACATTTTTATTCCAACACCATTCTGAAATTAAAGTAGATAGGGTGTTAAATAAAAAAAAATGTTTATCAATAAAGGATCAACTTAGAGACTCTCACTACTTTTATAGTAATATTTTTAGTTCGCCTTAAATAAATCTCCCTCAAATTATTGAAAAATCCGTCATAAACGCGACACCTTTTTAATTATTTGTACACATATTTATCGTAATTAGAAAGTAGGGTTGTCTAAGTTAATTATTCATTTTCGACCAAGAACGTCTTGATACGTTGCTTCGTTCAACCGGCGTGTTGGAATGAAAATTTTATTGCAATCCCTCCATCTTCTGCATATATGGCGGAGATGCATAGTAAACTGGACGTTTGACATTAGTAGTAGTATGGCCACTGCAATGCAGATGGCGGTGGCGCTACAGTTTATTCCCATATTTGTAAATAGAAAATAATAATTTAAAGATAGGACCGCCGACTAATCCTCCCAGATTTATTTGGTTGCCGCTAAAGCAAAAAACCTTGAAAATTCCAAGCTGTAAAGGTTCCATCTGAAGAGTTTGCAGTTTTGATAGAAACCAATCATAATCGATTGTGACTAAATTTTACAAAATCCTAATTACACTTTTGGGCGATAGGTGGCAGCACTTTATAGACTAACAGCTGATATATCGCAGCTTTAATGACAGATAAAGGTGGCAATTACAGAGTGAATTATAATAAAATGAAATGAAAATAGCTTGAATCCAGGATTCACGTTTGATTGTGGAATTTTGGTGTTGCGACATACCAGGGAACTGATATTTCACTAATAAATTTGACAATTTAATTAATTTATACCTAAAATATATGGGAAATTTTTATGTGCACCAATACTACAGCATTTTTTGCATCAATGACTATTAAAAAAATTATATTTACTTGCATTTTTATGTGGCTTTTTAAAGATCTTAATATTTTGCACGCCTCAGTAGAATCACCCAAATACAGCCTGTAGGGGTTCAAGCCCAGAGACCAAATTCACTATACCTGATGGCTTTGCTCCTGTTCAGGGTTATTAGAATTTGTTTATGGGGGGAGGTTCCCAAATGTGCAAGTTGAAACCTCCAGCTTTAGAGTGTAGATATCTGAACCTACCCCGAGGGGTAAACCACGGCTTCAAATCTGTACACCTGATATCTCTTTACTTAATGATTTCCTACGATTTCTCCTTAATTTCCTCTGATTTCAATTTAATTTCGGCCTATTTTCCTTTGATTTTCCCTGATTTACCTTAAACTCTTTGGCACCTGTCAGTACCTATTTAAAAACTGATCCAACATTCAGTTAGAAAAGATACCTATATCGTAAAACAATGCGATTCAAGAAAGTAGCATAGTTTTGAAATCGGAAAAGATAGAGAGCGGGCTTATATTCTTGTTAGCTTCTAATCAATATTTATCCAAATCCATTTGCAGATCCTTTTCAAAGATTATTTTCATATACATCTTGAAGTAAAGAGTAACGTATTTGATAAATGCATCGTAAGGGCGTTAGAGAAAGCTTTTAACAATGTGAAAAGGAAATGAAAAAAGTACCCAAGAAACTGATTTATAATTTATTTTCTCAAATACATCCATGAGCATACTAAATGGTAATGATATAAGAATACAAAATAATTACAAAATAATTTTAAACCCAAATCTGGAAGAAATGAATTAGGTTTTTGGGTATAATCAAGTTTTTTTGAAAATCTTAATAAATCTATTGCAACTATTCAATTTCTTTATAATGGCCGGCCGTTTTCGTATTTAACGATAATACGAATGAAAATGCCGAATGTTTTGGCGGTGCCTTTTGAGCAGGCTGAATCGTAGAATATTGAAACTCGGGGTATTAATAATGGTCGGCAAGCGATTTGAATAATTCGGGATTAATTAATTCCCCTTAATTTCCTCTGATTTCTCCACGATTTTCTCTGATTTCCTGTTATTTCCTCTTGATTTGCCCCGATTTCCTCTGATTGCCTTTTGATTTCCGCTAATTTCCTTTAGCATGTACACCTGATTTTCACTGCGGTTTATCCCTCGACCCACCCTCACGTACATCCATTTACTGGGAAAGTTGGTTTATAGGTGTTGAACAAATACTACCACAAAAATCCCCCAATTAGAACCAAACAGTTGTATCTTGTAGGTGACAAAGTGTTGTGTCAGTCATCATCATAAGGTTTTCAGTCCGAAGACTGGTTGGACGCGTACCTCCATTCTTTTCTATCCTGAGCTAACCTACGCATTTCCCTAAAAGTAGAACATCCTACATCCCTAACTATTTGACACGGTATGGTCAATTTGATCGAATGCTCTACTTAGTCGAAATAAAGAGCGATAGGATGCTCTCTGTTGTTCAAACAGCTATAGATGTAAGATGTTAGGTCAGCTATGGCGGTACTCGTGGATTTATTTAGTCGGAATCCGTTCTGGCATGATGATAGAAGCTGGAAGGACTCCAAGAAGCTATTTAGTCTAACATAGTAGGAATACTCAAAGATCTTTGCAAAGTGGCTCTGTACACATATGTTCCTGTAACTTCGAAGATCATTCCTGGATCCTTCACCCTTGTATACCAGGATAGACTTGCTCGTCTTCAGAGAATCAGGAAATTCACCAGCCACGTATGATTCATTAATTAAATGAGATATCGGTTCCAATATTACATGACTCACTGATCTAGAAATATTTCCTGTAATACCATCCACTCCCGCCGTGTTCTTTGCCACAGTTTTCCTTATTATTGATTCCACCTCCCGAGGTGTAGTTGGAGGCAAGTAAAAAGTTGCACTCGAAAATTCAGGCAGTCTGCCAAAATGCTCGTTCGGGGTTACAGAGTCCATGAAGAACTTGTTAAACAAGTCACTCACCGCATCAGGTTCGGTTATTATTTCATCGTTCTCAGAGAGAGAAATGTCTCGGTTCGCATTACAGACATTTCTATTTTCATTTATAATTTTTCACGATTCCTTTGCTATATTTGTAGAACAGGATAGCCTATTGTTGTAATTTTTCTTGGAATGCTCAACCAGAATCTGTGGTATATTCTTCACTACTACTATGTGGCATAGTCGGTTGCCTATCTGCCGGTACGCTGGCGCGTCGAAGATCACACCCGAATCGTCTTCTCGGAGGCGTGACCTTCACTTTACGTTTTTGTCTTTATTTATTTACAAATATGATTTGCTGTTTCTAGCAATTTCGCAAATATATTAAGTAGAGCTTGTAACCTTAAATAATATATTTTACCTTCAAAAGTCTGTAGTCGTTTAACTCGCACTTTTATTGCTCGTGATTCTCCTTAAAATGAATAAAATCACAGAGCTACAAACAAACCGTGCGCGCACTCTGAACGTCGCTTAATTTTTAATTTGATAGACACAATTCTGCATTGTATCCTTGAATATTCATTTCACTGTTTTCTACCTCACTTGTTATGTGCATTTCTGACAGGCATACAATGGCGGGACTTTTTTCTAAAACATATGATTTCAATAATGTATCCCACGCTCTATCTATTTCTCTAATGACATCTAATAAAATTACTGTTGATGTTTTACCACCCTCCATGGTTGCGATAGTTTGCTTTAGAATATTATTTCCGTAATTCATTTTCAGATTCTTAATTTCTAGAAATTACATTTTTCAACTAAACATTTACTTGTTCGAGCTCGTAAAGTGCGTAATAGAGATGATTTAGTGTATTTTTCTTGTTAGAAAGGGGCAGAATAAGACTCTTCCAATGTGCCAAGACTTAACTGGAGAATTTACCCCTCCCAACAGTGCCATGTTTACTTCGTACCCAGGTACTAGTCGTGTGGAACAAGGGCAAGGTGACGGTTTCCATAACTGTGATTCCCTTCAGTTACCTATTAAAAAATCAAGATTCGAAAGCAAGAGCGAGCTCGGGAACGTTCCCATGGAGCAAGTCAACGGAAAAGAGGTGGAGGATAATGTTACTGTTAAGTACATCAGTACCGAAGGTAAAAATTATTCTGGAAGTGATTTCTGTTTTGAAATCATTCAAAAATCCTTTCTCAAGGTTCTATGGAGTTCCGGAGAGTTAGTTCCAAAAAGTTCCAACCCGAGACGAAGTGGAACAGACCGTGCAAATTGCAAGTGGCTTACTCTTCGAATAAATACTCCGAGTGCCAAATTTACCTCATAATCTACGAAGGCAACATGAAATGCCGGAGGAATCTCATGAAAGAGTTTGACGCGCTGGTGCCGCAAGATTGATCTGTTTGTTTTTTTAATTTTGTACTATTTTTCTTGTTATTTATTTGTGATTAGTAGTGCATAGATTGTGCAATTGTTTTGTTGTTTCTTTTTGAGTTTTACTTGAGAAATTTATTGTACGTGAAATATGGTATGTTTTCGTATGATGGAGTTTTTATTTTTTTATTTACTTTGTAAATATGATAATTGTTAGATATAAAATGATAAAATACCAAGATTTTTGTAATAATTATAGAAAAATATTAATTACTGTATATTTGATAAAAAGTTATGAGTTTTTATAAAAAGGTAATGTTAATTTTTATTTTTGAACAATAATATTTTTTGTCGAACTACAACATAGAATCTTCCCTTCCACTTTGACAATTTCTAACACTAATTCGATAATTCCGGCAACCAGTTTTATACAGAGTACTGCTCAAGAATGGGGACATTGCAACAGCGGATTCCTGACATCCAAATATGATTCAGCTAAACTTACTTTAGTCCGATAATTGATATTAAAAGAGATGTAGGGTATTAAAGTCACAATTTAAATTTTCTATAAAAGCAAAGCTTTTGACTTGCTGAACCACAACTGATGATTGCGAAACTTCAGTGTCTTGGTGTGAGAGGTGTCTCTGAAATGGTTCCAGAGCTACCTGGAACACCGTACTCCGATTGTTACGCTTGGGTCTGAACAGTGCGCACCATCTTTTATCTTGTCTGGGGTTCCCCAGGGTAGCATCATTGGACCTATTTTGTTTACAATGTTTACGGGTGATCTTCCGGAAGTGATATCTGAACGTGGTGTGTACATGTATGCGGATGATACCCAGCTGGTTAAACACTATAAATCCGAAAATAATGGTGCAATTGCGGACATAAATAGTGACCTACACAGAATTGTGGGTTGGTGTAGTGACAATGGCCTAAAATTAAATCGTAAGAAAACAGTTGCTTTACTGATAGGAACTGAAAGTTTGAGAAACAAAGCGTTGCAAAACAGAAACGCAGAAATCTTAATTTTAAATAACAAAATAGAGTTATTGGAGGTAGCAAGAAATTTTGGACTAACTTTTGATCAGGACTTGAAGTTTGAAAAACAAGTTAGTTAAATCTCCCTTATGACTTTCTCGACACTGAAACATCTTTACAAATTTAAGTTTAAAGGACGGTTTTCTTCCATGGCACTCCTTGTTTCAATTTATACCTAGGTTTAATAAGTTACCATTTATTTAAGAATATGACCATAGAGAAGCAATCTGGCGATGAAATTGTTTGCTTCGATGTGAAATCAACTTCCAAAAACAAAATGGAAATCATATTTTGTGTTTTGGGCGCTAAAATATGAGAGAAACGAATAAACTACCGGTAAAATTACTACATTTTAAAGTTCAATTTTGAATTCTACCGAAACCGTCAGTCGCAGACCTAAAATATCTACATCAATCAAAAGCTTAGTAAACTGTCTATCAAATATGGAAATATGGGGTGTTCCATTTGAAATTTTTAAGAAGAAATGCATATTGCGTAAGCTGTCCACCCTGTATGATATTAAGTTTTGTGACAGAAGTACTCAAGAATTTTACAAATAGAGCAGTCTGTGAACCTAGTCCAATAAAGAAATCTTAAATAGCTTCGACCAGTAGATGTCAGCAGTTCCTCAAAGTTGGGTCCACACTGACACTAAAATGGTAATATCTTAAAATCGCTTACTCTAAATCCGATCGTGTAGTACACCATCTTTCATAAAATTTTATTGGGAATTCAAATATGTAAACAAATGTGGGGCGTTCCATTTAAAAAAACATAACTTTGCTTTGGTGCTCAGAGTATGAACACCCTGTATACACCAAAATAATTTTATCGGATGCTGCGTGGATTTCTCAATATACATGTAAAGTTTTATTTTGCTACCTTGAATAGAACCAGAGATATGGGCCGACTACACACTATTGGCCTATCCTGTATAGGGACATAAGAATAATACATAATCTCTACAAAAAGCAAAAGGCAGTTATAGAATTTGAGCAGGAACGAAGAGAAACAGATATCCGGAAGGGAGTGAGACCGGAGGAATGTGCATTGTCACCTCTAGTTTTCAACTTGTTCAGGGTGAATCAGGAATCCTTCTATGTATTGGTATTTTTGTTATTTGAATAGCTACAAAGTCGGTTAAATGAGAGAAAAGTTGCACTATTTCGGGGCCATCTTAAACCTACTTTCAAACTTTCAAAAATTTTCGCAGCTTTCTAGATATAATTAAAAAATTAAAATTTCAGATTTTTTTCTTTTGTTGATAACTCAATTGTGGTTTGTGCAAATGACTTGAAACTTGGAATACTTACATAAAAGAGCGTTGTGCATCGTTTGGTGACATTGGCAGTGCAGTGCGATCTGTCATTTTTGCAGAGCGACAGTCAACTTTTTTTTCTTTACGGCAGCCATATTCATTTCTGCCGCTGACATTAAGGCAGTATTATTATGATTACAACGGTTTTTTAATTTTTTAAATCGAAACTCAAATAAAGAAGTTACAGAGAGAAACATGTTAGCACATGTAATCAAGGTAGCCATGCAACAAAAGAGCTGCGGTAAGTAAAAATCTTTATCAATAAACAATTTACTTTGAGTGGAAGCCCACGTATTCCCACCTTTTCTATTTGAAGAGATAGAGATTCGGCGAATACTTGCGCAATTACTGGCAATAAACGGCGGTTCCCAAAAAGTTTAAAAAATATTTATGAAAATTTTGAAACGGATCAATTAGTACTTGGATTAAAATAAAATCCTACATTGTTGTTTTGTGGCATTTTGTTAAATTGTTTATTCGTTTTAGTTAATTTGTTTTATTGTTCTTTAAAGTTCCATAGTTAATAAAAAAATAAAAGAAATCCAATCCAATTACTAATTGACCCTTTTCAAAATTTCCATAAATATTTTGACCACAGCCGATTTCTTAAACTTTTCGGGAACCACCGTTTATTGCTAGTAATTGGGCAGTATTCGCTGATTTAACCGAATCTCTATCTCTTCAAATAGAAAAGGTGGGAATGCGTGGGCTTCCACTCAAAGTAAATTGTTTATTGATAAAGATTTTTACTTACCGCAGCTTTTTTGTTGCATGGCTACCTTGATTACATGTGCTAACATGTTTCTCTCTGTAACTTCTTTATTTGAGGTTCGATTTAAAAAATTAAAAAACCGTTGTAATCATAATAATGCTGTCTTAATGTCAGCGGCAGAAATGAATATGGCTGCCATAAAGAAAAAAAAGTTGACTGTCGCTTTGCAAAAATGACAGATCGCACTGCACTGCCAATGTCACCAAACGATGTACAACGTTCTTTTATGTAAGCGTTCCAAGTTTCAAGTCATTTGCACAAACCACAGTTGAGTTATCAACAAAAGAAAAAAATCGGAAAGTTTGAAAGTAGGTTTGAGATGGCCCCCAAATAGTGCAACTTTTCTCTCATTTAACCGACTTTGTAGCTCTTCAAATAACAAAAATACCAATACATAGGATTCCTGATTCACTCTGTATATCGAAGATGCGATTAATATTGTTAAGGACAGAACAGCCTCAGGGATTAATGTACAGGGTCAAACTATTTACATGCTCAGATTTGCGGATGATATAGCAGTGTCAGTATCTAGCAAAGAAGAATTAAGAGCGGCTTTGAATGAAATGGAAGCAGATTTGACAGAGGGCTTCGGTCTGAAAGTCAATAAAACATTATATGGGTGTGAAACTTGGACAATAGGAGAAGTGGATCGAAAAAGAGTAGAAGCGTTTGAAATGTGGATGAGGATACCCTGGATAGATAAGGTTAGCAATAGGGAAGTATTAGAAAGAGTTGGGGAAAAGCGAAAGGTATGGAAGACAATAAATAGGAGAGATAGGATGGTAGGACACCTTCTGAGGCACGAAGGCTTAGTTCGCGACATACTAGAGTCAGAGATAGGAATAAAAAGAGGTAGGGTAGACTTAGATTAGACTACTGCTCTCTAATAGTTAGGGATGTAAGATGTTCTACTTTTAGGGAAATGCGTAGGTTAGCTCAGGATAGAAAAGGATGGAGGTATGCGTCCAACCAGCCTTCGGATTGAGAACCTTATGATGATGGCGAGTTGGGCGTAAATGTAACTTTACAAAGAAAAACAAGATTATATTGATAAAATTTTTGTATTTTCTTTTTAAACATATAAACATTAATAAGTACTTACATTTAATAAACAGTAAGATTTTTTGACAAACATGTAACAAAAACAATCAGACTTGTACACAATACTTTTAGTCTTATATAACGTAATAAATATACATTTTTTAATACCCCGATGCAGAGGAATGTTAAAAGACAAAATTTTACCTAAACAGTATAATGTCTTTTAAGTATCTTAAATTAATATTACAAACCTATAAATTATCTTAAAAACATATAATAAAGCAAGTACAGTGAAACCTCGGTAATTGGGATTGGGCTATGTTCAGATTATTGAAATGTTCGGGTTACCGGAATTTGGTATTTTATGTGGAATAAAATATGGAGAAAATGGAATTGCTCTATGGTTGGATTGCTGCACTGCACTGCACATATAAGTTATAGCACCATAAATGCAAGAAAAACATTTTTTACGAAAGGTCGTTATACATGTAAAGAACATCAAAAATAGCACTGGAATCTGGGAAATTCATCACATATCATATCTATTAACAATAATTTGAAGTCTTAGTACCATAGAACTACAAACATCCCGAAAATCATACATAACTTTAAATATTCCCGAAGAATAACAAGTTTGCAAAAACATCCATAAAACATGCTCACATTTTTAGACTAAAAACCATATTCAAGAACTGCTCGTAATGGATTGTTATCACACCGTCCTGGTCTGTATCATAATGTCGAAAAGCTGCCGTAAGAGTCTACAAATAAAAATATATGCTTAATTCAATTAAATATAGCTACAGAAATGCAGCTTAGCTAGAGCAGTATTAAAATTGGAAGAGACCAGAGGAGGAGCTAAGCTGCGCGGCATTTTTACTAGCCGATTTGATCTTGAGATTCATTTGCACGCCGCTGACGAATAACAAGCGATATTCGCCCTTAATCTAACAACACGCTAAAATTTGGCTACTGCGCATTTTTATTGTCGACTTCTTTCAATTTTTTATACTACTTTGCCAACAACTGACAACTAGGTCTGTTCTTAAAAATCGATTTGTTAAAAAATAATATCGATGAATCAATATTTTCTCATTAAAATCGATATTTTCCAATTCAAATAGATTCATAACTGATTTGAAGGGAGGTACGCCTGCGCAAAAAGTCTATATTTCGATTCAAATCGAATCAAGCTAGCAAACCATCACTTTGAATCGGCGAATTGAAATGACACATCGAATCGGTTCATTGAATCAAATTAGCTCATTGAATTAAATGAAGCCATCGAATAGAATCGGCATATCGAATTTAAAGTAGAATCTAAATAATAAATACGTATGTCAAAATAAAACATTCTCTTAGGTCTTTCATTAAAAAAGTAACTACAGTGAAACTCCCATGAGTCGAACTTTTAGTGGAATTTTTTCGTAACTCGAATAAAAATGCGAGTCTTTCGACCTACACGGCAAATCATACGTATTTTGTAGTCAGTATCTCGAAGTATATTCAACCGTAATTCCACTGATTTTATCCCCTTTATTCAATTTTAGGCAACAAAACCTTTTCTGCCTAAACAGGGTTGCCACCACATTTCTCATTTGGGATTCCCTGACTTTTCCAGGTTTTCCCTGACCAAATTTGTAATATTCCATGACTTATTCTAAATTATTTGAGGAGTCACATGAAAAATATAATGAATGCTCCGACATTAAAAAAACAAAATAAACATTTATTCAAGTAACAAAAATAATATCTAAATAATTCTTACAGGTCAAAAAATTGCCATTTCTATTGACTAATTGAATTTTTAAACATAGAAAAACATGAAGATTATTAAATTCCATGACTTTAAGTAGAATACTGCCAATTTCCATGACTCTACAGGATTCCCTGAAGTTTCCCTGACATTTTTGAAATTTCTAAATTCCCTGACATTTCCAGAAAAGTGGCAACCCTGCTAAAACTATGTACTTACCTGGTTTTGGTTCACATCTTTTATGACCCTTTCTTTGAAATCAGTAATCTGTATTTGTTAGAAATAGGAGTAATAAACAAATGGCTGGAAAACCCAGTTGAGATTCTAAAATTACTGCTTTGCTGGTCAGTTTAGTTTTGTTGCTGATTGCGTTCAGAGCTATTGCTAAAAATGTCAAGTGCGAAGAGGGACTTAAAAATTTCGTCGGTAGCCGACAAAATTCGTTTAATCAAACAAGTTTATCGATGTGTAAAACGGGTAAAAGATATCGCAGCCGAGTTTGGAATTGTGTCAAACACATTATCCACAATTTACTAGAATCGCGATGCAATTCTTGAAAAAAGTTCCGACGGGGTCAGCAATGCTCGAAAACGGTTTAAGTCTTGTGTGTATAAAGATATCGATGAAGCAATGTTGACATGGCTTAAGGTTTCCTGTGACAAGAAACTGCCGATATCGGGAAGAATAATTAGGGAGAAAGCACAGAAATTCAAGAAAACTTTGTGTCCCTTAAGATTCGACTTATGGGAGATCCACTGTACGTAGTAGAACTTTCAAACGCATCGTTCACATAGACCTGGACAAAAAAATCAATACCTATTTCAATTCGAATCCATTTTCTTTTTGAATCAATTCATCGATTCAAGAAACAAACTGAATGGAATTGATTCAACTCCATGCGAATCAAATCACGATTCAATTTGAATAACAGCATATGATTCGATTAATCGATTCGAACAGATAATTTTTGCGAATCGAAAATTGATTCACTATTTTCCGAATCGCACAGGTCTAAAGAGAGGATATTCTAGAGATTACTAAAGAAAATATCGAACGAAACGCACCAAATTGATTCAAATCGATACCCATCGATTCAATTCGAATTGATTAATCGAGAAAATCGATTTTCGATTCACCAACGAAAATGCGTCATAAATATGAGAGAATAACAATATAAAATTTGCTTACATGCAAAATAACGCAGCACTGTATAAAATCATCGAACAAAATAGTACCGTGGCCATATCTATCAAATTTTCTCAGCAAAGTTCCTACGAGATTTTCCGACAATCGATATCCAAAGGCTGTCAGAGCATTTCTCAATTCTTCCTTATCTATATTGCCCGAGCTGTCCCTGTCGAATGATCGAAAACAATTCTGCCAATCCGTTACATACTTCCAAAGAGCACCAAAATCTTCAAAATTCACTTGACCAGTACCGTGCTTATCGAACATTCCTAGAAACGACGATTGTTTGTAATGACAGTTTCTATGTGTTTTAAAAACAAGTAAAAGTCCTTACCAATCATAAGTCGAACAGTTTCTGGATTAAATGGACTCCAAGTGCCATTAGACAGTGCCGACTGCAGTTCTAGGGCGTTAATACTGCCACTGTTATCCCGATCCACTCTAAAAATGATAAAAATTAGTGTGTGTAAATTATAAATAATAATTGTCAGTTGAATTTACCGTCTAAAAACATCCATTAGAAATTCGCGGCTAGGCATTGGTGAACTAAAGTGTGACATTTTTATTGTGTATTGAACCCTGATATTTGTTGCTTTCACTACTACTTATACTCTTATCAGTCGCTACGTAGTAAGGTTAGGTTTTCGTCGAATGACCTTGTGATTACCTAGAATTATGACATAAATGTTTTCGGTTTTCACTGGATTAATCATAATCACGTGATTAACAATTTCAGTAGTTCCAAGACCCTTTGCCCAATGTTACTTTTCTTATAATTACGTCTACGTAACCTGGTAACCTGGTTGTATTCCAAGCCGTTATATGTTTTTTATGCCCTAAACCAAAATAAACATCAAATTCTGGGTAAACTTAATTCTTCCTACGCATTTCTCCTTATTTCTTCGAATTTAATGTTAGGTTGTTTAAAAAAAATAAAAATGCGATTTGTGACTACGGCTGCGATTAACATACAATTTTTAAAAGAAGCAACTTTCGTAACGAATTTATTGTCGATTTACGACCAACGTTATTAGCTGCCCATACACTAGCGAGTTACTCGACGAATTTGATGCGGCACGAGCCAAGTCGGCCGATAAAACTTTGCATTAATGTGACGAGCCGAGCTTCAACGGTGAAAATGTCGGATCGCGCGGATTTAATCCGCAAGTCTGAACTTCCAAAAAGAACCGACGGTTAGTGGCGACTGACGAGTAGACCCACAATTCGGGACCTAAGTGCCTCCGTCATACGTCAGATTTTCATTCCAAACAAAACAAAAGCACGTGCCATTTGACGTTATCGATATTATTTACAACGTCTTAAACTAGTTTTTGCAATATAATTATAGACGTTTTGCAGTGAAAACAGTTTATTTTCAAATTGTGTGTTGGGCTTACGCGTAAAAACTTGAAAACAACTATATTTATATTTTAGAGGTTAGGTTAAAACGTCAGAAAGCACGTGGCTTTGTTTTGTTTGGAATGAAAATCTGACGTTTGTGACGTGCCACTTATCTCCCGAATTATTAATTTTGAATATTTTTGAAATAATATTTAGTTCAGTGGCAGGATTGAACAAAACGTTATACAGCACTCGTGGAGAAACCGTTTCGCTCACTTATTTGCCTTTGCACACTCCCCTGGCGGCTCGTGTGCAAATCTGGCAAATTGCGTGAGCGAAATTTTCAGTTTCTCCACTACTTGTACTGTAATATACTCTTGTTGTTCCGTTTGCTGTTTAGAAATCTATCAATTTCATATTGGTTACAAAGAAAACTTAATCGATAAGTTTTTAGGTTAAGTTCAATATTAAAAAATTTATACATTTTACAGAATTTTCCTTACGTATGAGAGGTCTTATGTTGAATTCGAAGTGCCAGGAAATAGTGCTATCCCTGCTCGATTATTTTAAAGCTGAAAAAGGAAACAGTGCCCTTTTATTGCCACTGACAGCTGTATTTTCAAATGAAGTGAATGACAGTGGCAAATAATAATTTATTGACTGAACACCATACATTTAGGGATTATAATATTGTAGATTAGACAAAATCTTTTTTAATGTGGGTATGTGCAGAACCCTTCATGCGGGAATTGATTCCCACTTAACCAATTTTTTGTATAGTTTTATATTATTTTTGTGTTTGATATATTATGGTTAAATATTGCAAATCCATAGACCCATCGTATGTAATTTTGTAATACTACATAATATTAAAATCATTGCTTCTACATAATAGGTAGCTAACAATATAACATTCTTTTCTTTGTTCTTTACTGTACTCCCAAAGACCGAAGAACCTGGTTTCCGTTCTACAGGACCCCATCGACGCGTAAGCCTCATCCTTACTGCTATTTGTACTTTTACTTATTGTTTAACTTCGTTATGTACTTTTTCATATTGTGCATATGCTAAAATATATAATTTAATATGTCAAGACCGTTGAGTTCCTAACTCCCTACCTTACCTTCTAAGTGAATTTTTCTCTTGATTTTCCCTATTACTCAATTTTTCTTGATTTTAGTAAGTAATTAGTACCTCAATTTAAATTATTCATCACTTTAGGGCGCAATTTTAAACTTCTACCATTTTGGTGACATTTACGTTTCTGACGTTTGTTTGCAAATATTTGCGTCGACGGTTACGTCTCAGAATGCCGTCATTGAGAGAAGAAACAACTACGACATACGCCTTGATCTTAATTCATACGAATATAGTCGATGACGAAAGATGCTTCTTTTAAAAATTGAACTGTATTTTTCAATTATGAAATTATTACGCACTACTTTATATTTCATATACAAGTGTTAGAAAAATTAGTTCGATTTTTGACGTTAAATATCCAGTATATTAGTATTAAAGTCATTAATATTTGAAAAATCAAAATTTTTGAAGTTAATTCACCGTTTCGGAGACCCTATTCACTTCACCCAAAAGTCAATCATGGATTTAACCTCTACCGCTCTCTCATCATTCTTTGAGTTGTTTAGAGCCTAAAAACCAGGCATGGCAAACGTTAGAAGATTATTGGGTATTTTAAGTACGAAACAATTACAAATTACCGTGATAAAACAGAGTCAGGGCGCATCAACAAGATTATTTCATCACTGTTTGCAATGTGATAATTCGGCTAAAGTTACCGTGAAGTTTTCGCAGATTACCTCTGGAAATAGTAAGTTATTTGCGTGTTTGCTTAAAAATGGTGCCTAACAAAAGTTTTTCTAGAAGTAAATTATTATAATGCGAAGAATTTTCATACTTCCACGATACTGAACAAAACTGATTATTATCAAGTTTTGGGGGTCAGCAAGAATGCGTCTGGTTCAGAAATAAAGAAAGCTTATTATAAATTAGCCAAGAAATATCATCCCGATGTAAATAAAAATGATCCGGACGCTGCTCAGAAGTTTCAGTCTGTTTCGGAAGCTTACGAGGTATGGAAACAATGTTTTGACTACCATATAACTTGGTTTGAACATAATAATGTCTACAACTTTATGACATTCACAAAAGCACTCACTCATGTGAACATTGCCCGAGTTCTAACTTAAAATGATTTCGAAAGCCCGAAATGTTTAAATTTAATGTAACACAAGTTGCATTAATGAAGGTTTTTGAATAGATTTTAGGAGATGACACTAAACGAAAACAATATGATACGTATGGGGCTACGGCGGAGCAAATGGGGCGTGCCGGTGCTGGTCCTGGGGGTCCCCAAGCAGGCCCTCAAGGTTTTAGTCAACAATGGCAGTATCAGTCGACTATAGACCCCGAGGAGTTATTTAGGAAAATTTTTGGGGATGCTGGCTTCGGTAGTAAAACTAGCTTTGACGATTTTGCCGAGTCTTCTTACGGCTTTGGTGCAGCTGAAGAAGTAATAAATATATTTCATATATTAGTTTTTATTTTGATGTTTAAAAAATTCTTAGGTTGTGATGAGAATATCGTTTTCCGAAGCAGCAAGGGGAACGAATAAGACTATTAACGTTAATGTAGTTGATTCCTGCCCCAAATGTAAAGGGGCACGTTGCGAGCCTGGTACAAAAGCCACAAAATGTACGTATTGCGACGGAACTGGTTTTGAGAGCATGGCTAGAGGGCCTTTCATTATGCGGTCGACGTGCCGGTATTGCGAAGGAACTAGAATGTTTATCAAATTTAAATGTACAGAATGTGAGGGAAAAGGTTCAACTGTACAGAGAAAACAAGTTACTGTACCTGTGCCAGCAGGTCAGTCATAGAAGTTTACATTTTATGTTTATTTTTGTGTTGGTAATTTCTTTTTGTGCCAGGTATTGAAGATGGACAAACAGTGAGAATGCCCTTGGGCAGAAAAGAATTATTCATCACATTTAGGGTAGAGAAATCCAAATATTTCAAAAGAGATGGAGCTGATGTTCACACGGAAGCTGAGATATCCATTTCGCAAGCTGTGTTAGGGGGTACCATTCGCATCCAAGGTTTATACGAAGATCATACATTGCAGGTAAGAATTTTGTACATTTAAACTGATTTGTATAGAGATACTCAATGGAAGTTCAATAGAAATATTCTCAAAATTTGTACAGCTGTCTTATTTTCTTTGCAAATGTTGGTCGTCGCAATGGTTTTCAGTCTGAACACCAGTTGGACATGTACGCCCATCTATTCTTATCTTGTGCTAACCTGCACATTTCCCCAGAAGTAGAACATTATACATCCCCAGCTATTTGCCGACTGTAGCCTGATCTGGGCCTACTTCTACTTTTGTTAATTTATATCTCTGCCTCTAGTATGTTGTGAACTAAGTCTTCTAATCTCAGAAGGAGCCCTACCATTATGTCTATCCTATTCATTATTGTCTTCCATGTTCTTGATACCAGAATTTTATTTTGATTGTTATTGATTTTCATACAAATCTACTTACTTTTCTTTTTTTACCAAATTTTTTGCTGAATGCCAATTCCACTATATCGTTCGTGAATCTAAGCATAATAATTGTTTTCCCCTGAATATAATAATAATAATAAAGGTCTTTATTTATTAGTGGGGTATGGGGCAGCGGCGGCTCCTTAATAAGTGCGCTCGTGCGCGCGCACTGCCTACAAAAATATGGTTTTAACCTTTTTTGATAAAAGGTTCAAACCTTATAATTATAAACTAATAAGTTTAAAATTTTTTGAATCTCTGCCGCCATATATGTATATTAATTATGCGAGATAATAAATAGTACGCGCTCTAAGCATTCCGCGTCGTCTTTCAAAATGCCTACAACACACGCAACCAGCCGTCCGAGTACTGAGGTGTGGCACTCTAAGGCAAATGCATATGCAAATGTAAGGTGAGGAGTGGTGGACTGTCTGTGGGTCTTGGCTGTGTGTATCGTCCTCCGGCAGTGCCCTACGGTGAGTTGCAGTGTTTGTATGAATTGTTCCCTGAGATTATACAGGACAGCGATGTGTGTATTTGTGCTGGGGACTTTAATGTAAATTTTCTTTGTAGAGATTCTTGTGAATGTAGTTTTGTTTGTGATATTTTTAACTCGTTCGATCTCATTCAAGTGATTGAGTCACCAACTAGAGTTGGTGACTTATTGTTGATAAATAAACCTGATCTCTTAATTAAATCTGGAGTTACCCCATGTGATCCCATTTATAGTGATCATGAGGCTGTTTACTGTAATGTTAAGTGTAAGAAAATAGAACAATCAAATATTCATGTGATTAGTAGAAGCTTAAAAAACATTTATTCAACCGAATTTCAAACAGATCTACAAATGATTGACTGGCATGATCTCTACTGCTCGACTGATATCGATTCCAAAGTGGAAATATTTAACAATAATCTAATTACTTTATTTGATAGGCACTGCCCTATTAAAACAATAAAAATTAAAAAACCAAGACATGGCTGGTTTACTTATAATATAAAAAAGATGATTGATCTTAAAAACAAAGCTTTTCGCAAATTCAAAAGAGTAAAAACCCCTGAAAGCAGAAAATACTATTCTGATCTCAAAAACTATGTCTCTGTTGCAGTTAAGTCTGAGAAGAAAGCATTTTATTCTTTCGAAATTAATAACTGCCATACTTCTAACAAAAGCAAGCATTTCTGGAACAAAATTAAAAGCTGGAACATTTTAAATAAAAATATTAATATAATTCCTGATGATATATGTCAGCCAAACATTTTGAATGACAGTTTTCTGTCCAGTATACCGCAAATTCCAATCGACCAGTCCACTATTGACTACTTTATTGATAGCGCAGCGGAATGGGAGTCATTTTCATTTTCCCCCATTGCAGAGACTGATGTTGTGGCATGCCTCTGCAGTATTACCAGTAAGGCTGTTGGGATGGATAACATCTCTGCAGATATGTTGAAGGCTTGCCTTCCGTTCTGTGTGAATCCGCTACTCAATATAATAAACTTCTCTCTTGAGACCGGTACAGTTCCGGAGGTTTGGAAGATGTCATTTATATCACCTGTTCCTAAAGTACCAAATCCGTCTACCATCAATGAACTCAGGCCGATTAGTATATTGCCCATCATCATCATCATAAGGTTCTCAGTCCAAAGACTGGTTGGACGCGTACCTCCATTCTTTTCTATCCTGAGCTAACCTACGCATTTCCCTAAAAGTAGAACATCCTACATCCCTAACTATTTGAGAGCAGTAGTCTAATCTAGGCCTACCCCTACCTCTTTTTATTCCTATCTCTGACTCTAGTATGTCGCGAACTATTCCTTCGTGTCTTAGAAGGTGTCCTACCATCCTATCTCTCCTACTCTTTATTGTTTTCCATACCTTTCGCTTTTCTCCAACTCTTTCTAATACTTCCCTATTGCTAATCTTATCTATCCACGGTATCTTCATCATGCGCCTGTAGCACCACATTTCAAACGCTTCTACTCTTTTTCTATCCGCTTCTCCTATTGTCCAAGTTTCGCACCCGTATAATGCCGTACTCCATACATACGACGTTAAGAGTCTCTTCCTAGTCTCTATATTAACCGTTCTCGAGCATAACAGTTGTTTCTTTTTGTTAAACGCAACTCGGCCCTGCGCCATTCTTTGTTTTATATCTTTAGTGCTCCTACCGTCTTGAGTTATTTTACTTCCTAAGTAGCAGAAATCCGCGACCTCCTCTATCTTCTCATTTCCAATTAGTATTTCCATTTTAGTTCTATTTTCACATCCCCTACATACCAAAATTTTAGTTTTCTTTTTATTGATTTTCATGCCGAAGCCCTGTGTCAAAACTGCTTCCATTTCATTCAAAGCCGCTCCTAATTCTTCTTTGCTAGATGCTAACACTGCTACATCATCCGCAAATCTGAGCATGTTAATAGTTTGGCCCTGTACATTGATCCCTGAGGCTGTTCTTTCCTTAACAATATTAATCGCATCTTCGATATATAAGTTGAAAACTAGAGGTGACAATGCACATCCCTGTCTCACTCCCTTCCGGATATCTACTTCCCTTTGTTCCTGCTCACATTCTATAACTGCCTTTTGCTCTTTGTAGAGATTATGTATTATTCTTCTGTCCCTGTATTTCATCCCTACCTTTCTCAGCACTTCGAACATCTTCCCCCATTTTACGTTGTCGAAGGCTTTTTCTAAATCTACAAATCCTATATAGACGCTCTTTCTCTTTTCTATCGTTTTTTCTATAATTACTCGTAAAGCTAGAATGGCCTCGCGCGTTCCTCTATTTCGTCTAAATCCGAACTGATCTTCTCCTAATATTTCTTCCGCCTTTTTCTCCATCCTTCTTTGCCCGTGGCATCAAAAATTATTGAAAAAATTGTCAAGAACCAGGTACTTGATTACATTGAGTTAAAGAATTTACTACCAAAATATCAATCCGGTTTTAGGGTTAATCATGGATGTGTGACGGCATTGCTGAAAATTACTAGCGACATAGCTGCTGCATTTGATGAGGGTAGCTGTTGCCCACTGGTATTGATTGATATGACTAAAGCTTTTGATTCGCTAAATATAGAATTACTTTTGAGTAAACTAAAGTACTACGGAATTGAAACAAACGGTTGGTTCGGCAGCTATCTGCACAACAGGCAGCAAGCTGTGAAAACAAGAACTCTTACTGAGATAGAAATTTCGGGTTGGAGAGGTATTGAGAGTGGGGTGCCTCAGGGATCCATACTCGGCCCCTTACTGTTCACAATTTTCACTGCAGATATCACCAGCGCTTTAAAGCATTGTATGTATCATTTGTATGCAGATGATCTACAGATTTACATCCCAACATCAGTAGAGGGCTTGCCTGCCGCAATAGAGACTATTAACTCTGATCTTGAGAATATAGCTGCTTGGGCTTTCAAAAACTCCCTCGTTATAAACCCAAATAAGACCCAAGCAATATTATTCTCAAAGAATGACACTAATGTCGACGCTCTACATATTAAAATTGATAATATTAATATTGCATGGGAAAATGAAGTAAAAAATCTGGGTTTATACATGGATAGAAAGTTGACTTTTAATGGTCACATTAATAATATCTGTCGTAGGTCGTTTTATGCTCTGAAATCAATTTATGAATATAAAAATGTATTGAATCCTGATGTAAAGAGAATATTAACCAATTCTCTGGTTCTCTCTGTTCCTGGATACTTGGACGTTGTTTATGGTCCTTTTCTGATAAATTTTAATAAGTATAGGGTTCAGAAAATACAGAACTCCTGCGTGAGGTTTGTTAATAACCTTTCTAGTAGAGATCATGTTAGCGGTCATGTGGTTGATGTATATGGGAATAATATGGGTCAAAGGCGATTTGTACATATGGGCTGTTTGGTGCATAGTATTTTTCACACTGGGGCTCCCTCCTACCTCGCTGAAGCTATTATTAGACGTGGTGAAATGCATCAAGTAAATGTACGAAACCGAGAGGCAATTTCCATACCTAGACATAGAACTGAATTCTTTAAAAATTGTTTTTACTACCTTTCAGGTCATGTGTATAACGTCTTACCTGACTACTTAAAGAGACTGAGTCCTGTGTATTTTAAACGTAAAATTAGAGATTATGTGTCAGGTGCCTTGCTACACTTATAAACTAAGTATACACTGTTATTTGTCCAAAACTTTATATTTTTTATATTCTTTGTTATGTGTGGTGGTTATTAAAATACGCTTTGCGGAAATTTCCACCGTTGTATGTAAAATTGTATTACTTGCTTATTTACATGCAATAAATATTATTATTGTTATTCGATATGGGGGCGAGATCGGCGCGGCTCGGGAAAATTTCGTCGTATGTGCTTTTAGGTGGAAGAATTATAGCTCGTCTGGGAGCGCTGTTTGAGCGCACACTTACTGTTAGGCGAAGCATGGGACGCAGGAGTTTGTACTTCTGCGGCAGTGTTTATTGTTTTTGTTTACCATATTTAGGTCTGAGATAGCTCGTTGCTTTGCTTATAACGTGAGTAATTATCGTGTTTATTTTTAAATATTGAAATTTCCAATACTTAGCATGGCTAAAGGTAGTGGTTTGGTTAATGTCAACACTAAAACATTGTGGAGTGAACTTTAACAAAGTGGTCGCCTGATTTTTGCAATTTTCAAAATTATTATTGTGTTGTAATACTCCATTCGGTTAAAAATGAATATTTTATCTAAACATAGACTTTTGTCGAAAAACTTGAAATAAAATGAAATGGACGTCCTAAGCCTGTGCGAAGTATCGAATGCTTTTCGAAAGGTCGCGGTAAAAGTTGTGTGCGGAAGTTTAACCTTTTTGGATTTGGGATTTTCGTTAAATATTGCGGTGAGTGAAATTTCTTGTTTGAAAATGTTTGAAAATGGCTTCTAAAGCACTTCATTTAAAAAAACTACGGGGGAGAAACCGCCAGACCCCCCCCCCCAACCCCTGAGCGGTGATTTCATTCTAGAGCACTGCCAAGTTCTAAAGTCAGGAGCCGCCACTGGTATGGGGATAATATAAATATTACATATTTATTTGTATAATAAAAAACTCCAAAGAAAACACTCCATAGATTTCCTGCGCTAGACAAAAACGGGCACGATACAAAGCATGGAAAGAAAGAATTAGCTGAAAGAATTTAATTCTTACAAGAGATCATTTAGTATCCAGCGCTCATTTTACAACTGATGATTTTGAGCGGCTACTGCGGTATTGCTGAAGGAACCGTGCAATTTACGCAAATTTTTTCACCCCTTTTGTCACTTTTCAATGAATTTTCTCTAAAGAAAACACTTTCATCCTCCAAATGAGTTAGTGCAATCGAGTGATGTTAATTTCTTCTTGTTCTATCTTATTTTGATTTTGTCATTCAACGTCTGCTAACTGAGATTGGCTATATGTATTTCAAATCCGATTGTCATGTTGAGCGTAAACTAAGTTTGTCAAAAAACAATCGCTGACGTTAATGACAAAGTCCTCTGAAACCCGACGATTGTAAAAACACCACTTATAATTTTTTTCTGGTACCTATACCTAATTTACTTGTGCACATCCTAAAGCAGATGTTAGAATTTATTAGAATTTCGAAGAGAAGATTTTATTACCCAATTCCCATTGCCCATCAGAGGTAAACTTAACAACAATACCTCCGGTGGCAAGGGCCCTGATTGTGTGTTCGAAATCTGTTTCGGACCCCGAAACCGCCAGCGATTCTTGTCCACTACTATCTTCGCTGTCCTCCAAAACCTCCCATTTTTGTTTTTTAGGTAATGGTTTCATGATCTAGTCTCTAGAGTTTGTTTTTTTATTATTTCTTTGTTAATATTGGGCTTTGTTAATATAATAATTTTTTTGCTTTCTGTTGTCCTTCTTTTTCTATTCTCTCCAGTTCTTCCTTTTCTGAACTGTCCGTTAAAATTCTTGTTCGTCCTGGGGTACATTTTCTTGTCTGTTTCCTGGGCTCTGTTTTGGGATAAGGTTTTATAAATTGTGGTGTAATTTTTATGTCACTTAAAATGTGAATTTTCTTTGATTGTTTCTGGGTAGGTAGTAAATTATCATTTTCGTAAGTCGTTGCTACTATTTCAGATTCTTGTGGGTATTAGGGGTTTGTGTCAAAATTTGTGACTTGTTCTGTTCATTGTTTTCATTCAGTACATGCCTTTCTGATTTACCTTCACCTGCATTTTCTTCTGTGCTAGTGTTGTGTACATTATCCGAATTTTCTAGAGGATTGCTTCTGTCCAGAGGACATTAAAAGTCATCATCTGAAAGTATGTCGGAGTTCAGAGGATGAATGCCTGTCTTTTCAAATGCGGAAAGTATGTTTTACCTTGACATCCCTCTGTTATAGGCGGCCTTTATTAAGCCTGGAAGATGATAGATAGTTTTTAGATATCATTCAGGCATTTGCAGCTGCATTATAGTAAGATTTAAACTGCCCAAAGACAGAAACATCAAGTGGATTAATTGGTGACTGCAATGAGGCGGAAATGTTAATAAATGAACACCATTCTTCTTAGCTAAAGAAACAACGTTAATTTTGATGTGACTTTTATGATTGTCCAGTAACAGCAGGCACGGATTTTCTTTGGATCCACCTGAATGCTTAATGAAGTGTCACAACACCGAAACAAAATTGTCTTTGGTCATCCGGCCACTAGGCCTGCGCGATATTGAAAATTTGATATCGATATCAAAAAGATATTGATATATAGCGATATATCGAAATATCGATATATGTCGATATATATCGGCTGCATGTTGAAGGATAATAAGACAAAGCGAGAACGCCAGATCACAAACAATATTGAATTCAGTGGCGTGATTAGAATTTGGGGCCTCCCCACTCCGCCAGCAATACTTGAAAGGAGGTCCCTTAATTTGAAAAATGGCAACGATTTTTTATTGTAGTCATATAACCAAAAATAAGACCAAACATTGTTTCGTTCTGAATGACCAGGATAACCAAAGACAACTGGTTTCGTCCTTTTTAGGACTTGTCAGTGCGGTACAGCTCTATACATTAAGAACGAAACATACTTATATACCGATCTCCTGCGGACAGATGTCATTAATTATTTATGAGATTCTAATGATACTGGATGGTTCCAACCATGTTCGGATAAGTACGAGTACCATACCAGGTGGCTGTCCTGTACATTAACAGCAAAATAATGTTTGATCTGATCTATTTGTTTTAAACAAATGTTGTTCGCTATTCCTATGTACTATTATCAGTAAAAGTTGTATTAGTTCCAGTTTGCGATGTGAATTGTTTGTGCCGGACGTTGCTATGTTTTCGTCAGCCCCGCTCCCCATAGACGATGTGATTTTTCGTTATCCGATCTCAATACTTTGATGAATGCCCTTTGTTTACTAGTGCAAGGTTAAAGGCCTCGCCACATAGGTCATGCTATGCCAATGTAAAACACAGAAGTAGAGACAATGGAATTCAAATGGAAGTGTCCACATTGTTCATGTTTAAAGTAATTTACATAGCAACGAAGTCGACTTCTATGCTCTTTCTATGGATACGTTTCCATGGAAATAAAATAGTAATTGGAGTAAAATGAACTCCAAAACAACGTTATTTAAATTTATTAATATTGACAGCTGCCAATTAACAAAAATAAGTTTTTGAACTCACCGCTCTCAAAATGACATTGCGCGAACCCGACAGACAAACTTAAACATAGTGTTCGCGCACTAGTGCGCGAAATCTAGCGAAAAGCACTGGCCCTTTCAGACTTTCTAGAAATAATTTGACTTGATAGTAATAAAGTTTGGTTAACAAAACGCCATTTCTCCAATTTGGATGTTGAAAATAGTGATAGAATAAAGATAAATCGCTATTAATTCGATTGACACTTTGACAACTCAATTCAATAAATTAAACCAAATGTCATTTTCTACAATTGTCAAATGTAAATCTGTCAATGTAACCACTTGATTTTTTGAAATTTTAAATTGGAAACGTATTAGATAATAATTAAAAAATTAGAATGTTCGTTTCAAAAAATATTGTACGAACCTCGATGCGCGAAGACGTCTTCGGCGCATTCGCGCAAATGAAGCACTCGCTCCTTCGTCGCTCGTGCTTCAAACATTGCGCTCATGCGCGAAAAATGTCTTCTCGCACTCGTTTCGTAAATAACTATTTCAGACAAATAACTACGGTTACCCAAATTTACATAGCATATCCTATGTGGACAGCTCTGTGCCATGATAAACCTGATAAATTTCTGTGTTTTAGTTTGAAAATTATTAATGTGATTCTTGCTTTTAATACTTTAATAAATTGGAAAGTTGTAGAATTTTTTGATTTCCTCATACGCAGAAAAAAGTTATCTTTCTATTGCTACCATTACCACCATTGTAATTTGTAACTATACGTGGGGAGCAGGAATTCCCAAAAACGTAATAACACATGTTATTTCCCCATGTACAGTGTACACATGGAAGTTTGTCACACGGTATAGGTAGGTTAGGTAGTAAATAATTGAAATAGGTACCCATAATATCGTAACATTGAAATATCGACATATTGCAATATCGATTTATCGAAACATCGATATATCGAAATATCGATATATCGACATAAAAATATCGAAATATCGATATTTCGATATATCGACATTCCGGTATCGTTATTCGATATATCGAAAAAAGTCGCAGGCCTACCGGCCACTCGAGCAGGCTAGGTAAAGGCTGTTCTCAGGTGCATTAAGTAGCGTATGGCCTCGAAATGTTTTAAGGGGGAAAGCAAATCCAGAGGCATTTATGAAGCAGCAAACTGTTATTGATTTGCCACTTTCGGCGCTTGTGACCTGCCCTACTTGTTTTTGACCCTTTTTACTATTAGTACGCTGGATAGTGACATCAATTTTAAAATGATTTTAGCGTGTGGCAGAGGTTGTAAATTTGGTAGTTTGTGTGATGGCTAACAGGAAAATTGACCTCTGCCCACCCCGCGTCGGACATTTTACAATTGACATGTCTTCAAAAATTTAAAAGAAAGAATAAGTTAACCTAAATCTTTTCAGCGCCTCTGCCTTATGATTCAACTTATTAATTGAATCATAAAAAACGAGAAAATACCCAAGGTAGAGGTTCTTAGCAGTCCCTGAACAGATGCCGAGGTTTTGGAAGTGTTTGGAAATTAGGCCTACTTAGATTCAAATGAGCTGAAATGACTAAGAAGAGCTACTTTTCTAAACATATTTAAAACGTCTTCCTCTGATCTGAGGCTGTTCAGGATCTCTGCCTCAGGTATTTTCTTGTTCTTTATGATCTAGTTAATGAATTTAACCAAAGACAGGGGTACTGAAAAGATTCAGGTTCACTTTTTTTGCATTTTTGAAGACCTGCCAATTGTAAAATGTCCTTCGCTGGCGTCTCGCACATGGATATTCTTGATTTTCAACAGACAATTTACAATTTTAAATAAATACGAAGGGCGCTGAAATCAGTTATAACAATTGTCGCTATCTGACGTACTATATGACTCTGGGTGACTTGTGGACAATTGTGCAGCCCATTTCATCACAATTGTACTTTTCCAAAAATAAGGTTTTTGAAAAATTTGCCAACCGTATGCTTGTTAAAACTGGTAGATCTTCCTAGACTAGTGACTTCTGGTTGTCTTAGTGAAAAAGTTTCATTTCTATCCATAAATCCCTGTAACCAATCAATGGTGTGCAGCACCTTGGTGCTCGTCCCATCCCAAGCCTTCAGCAAGCCTTGTAATTTTTAATCCACCTCGAAGAACAGCATCATCATGAGGTTCTCAGTCCGAAGACTGGTTGGACGCGTACCTCCATTCTTTTCTATCCTGAGCTAACCTACGCATTTCCCTAAAAGTAGAACATCCTACATCCCTAACTATTTGAGAGCAGTAGTCTAATCTAGGCCTACCCCTACCTCTTTTTATTCCTATCTCTGACTCTAGTATGTCGCGAACTATTCCTTCGTGTCTTAGAAGGTGTCCTACCATCCTATCTCTCCTACTCTTTATTGTTTTCCATACCTTTCGCCTTTCCCCAACTCTTTCTAATACTTCCCTATTGCTAACCTTATCTATCCACGGTATCTTCATCATGCGTCTGTAACACCACAGTTCAAACGCTTCTACTCTTTTCCTATCCGCTTCTCCTATTGTCCAAGTTTCGCACCCGTATAATGCCGTACTCCATACATACGACTTTAAGAGTCTCTTCCTAGTCTCTATATTAACCGTTCTCGAACATAACAGTTGTTTCTTTTTGTTAAACGCAACTCGGCCCTGCGCCATTCTTTGTTTTATATCTTTAGTGCTCCTACCGTCTTGGGTTATTTTACTTCCTAAGTAGCAGAAATCCGCGACCTCCTCTATCTTCTCAGCAACAAAATTTATTTCTTCAGAGATTTTTCTTTTTCAAATACTTTCGAGGTATTGCAATCTGGAAAAACAGCTGTATTTAACCCAAACTTATCAAAACTATGTTTTTGAAGAAATAAAAATTATTTCTTGAACAAGAACACTTAAATTCATTCTCATAACCTACAGATTTGTCATCTTCATAAAGTTTTCAATCCGAAGACTGGTTGGACGCGTACCTCTTTTCTAACCTGAGCTAACCTACGAATTTGCCCAAAAGTTGAACATCCTACATCCCTAACTATTTGAGAGCAGTAGTCTAATCTAGGCCTACCCCTACCTCTTTTTATTCCTATCTCTGACTCTAGTATGTCGCGAACTAAGCCTTCGTACTTCAAAAGATGTCCTACCATTCTATCTCTCCTATCCCTTGCTGTCTTCCATAAATTTCGCTATTCTCCAACTCTTTCTAATACCTCTCTGTTGCTAACCTTATCTATCCACGGTATCTTCATCATGCATCTGTAGCACCACATTTCAAATGCTTCTAATTTTTTCCTATCCGCTTCTCCTATCGTCCAAGTTTCGCACCCATACAATGCCCTACTCCAAACATACGTTTTTAAGAGCCTCTTCTATTTCTACATTTATCATTCCTTGGGTGACCAGATCTCCAGTTTACAAAACCGGAACACAAACGCAAACTCTGAAAATGATTCAATAAAATCTACCTTTTTCAAAATATCAACCCATTTTCATCTGATAAAAAATTTTCATCCACTAAAATTGACTTTAATTTGGTATATTGAATGAATAGGTTGTCCTCATTTAAAATCATATTTTTGGATTCTAAAAATTTCTGAGATTCCTGTATATCTTAAAATTCCGGTATTTTTGTGAGCAACATCCAGTTAAATACGTTTAGGTTATTTAAAGGCGTCTTCCATTTTTCTAAATAATCAATAGACGTTTGATAAAACCGAAGAATTTTGTTTTCAAATATTTCCTTTCTTTCAGGTGCTATATCGTCGGAATTAATTATCTGCCTCACTTTTAACGGAACAAATTTAGAATGAAGTTTCTCTTTTACGATATTGATTGTTTGTTGTATAAAATCGTTAACTTCCATAACAGTATTTTGACTATTTTCAATTTTTAGAATTTGCTGTTGAAAAAGTGTAAGCTGACTGTGAACTAAAAAAAGGTACGCTTCCGATAGTGGGTTTTTGAAAAAACTTAAAAGAATAGTAGGCGGCTTTTCCTCTGACAAGAAAAATGATTTCAGCCCTTCATACACTTTCAGTATTCTTTCAATTGCGGGATATAGAGACAACCAGCGAGTTTTTGAATGCGAAAGTAGGCTAGCATACTCCACATCTACAAAAGTACAGAATTCTTTAAGTCTTTCCGTCCTGATTGCATATATCGAAAAATAGTTAAATAATTTAACCACTATAGATTCTACATCACACTGTAAAATATCTGCAGATGTCTGCAGAGCATTATGCATCACATGTGCTGGACAACCTACCCTCTCAATAGTTGGTGACAAATTTTCCTTTAATCTAAAGAAAATGTTGTTACGACCCTTCCTCAACAAACCTCCAAAATTTGTGTTCGCGTTGTCGCCACAAAACGCAACGCATTTTTCTTTCGTTAGGTTAACCATTTTCAGAGTTTTAATACAATAACTAGCTATTGTTTCTGCTTTTTCATTATCTAAGTTACCAAGCCTAATTAATTTTGATTTAATTCCATTATCTTTTGAAAAATATTGCACAACTATTGGAAATATTTTTGTAGCTTTATGATTGCTGGCATTCGTACAAATGCTATAGAAACTTGTTGCTTGAATTTCATCCAAAGCTAACTTTAACGAATATGGTCCTAAAATATTGTTAATACATGCCGCAGTTTTGGTACGAGCGGATGAAAAGCTCATTGCAGTTTGCGAATCTGGGAAAAGCACCCTGTACACTTTATTTAAAGAGTCAGCTGATCGGAATGACTGATGGTGCTTGATGATATGATACGCCGTCGTCAGTTCTGCTACAGCTACTTTTTGAGCTTCAGGTGTATTTTTTTAACAAAATAGTTATCCATTTTCTTGGATGTAATTGCCCCACTCAATTTTGAAATATGTTTCTTTGTTTTTAAGTGGTCCTTTATATCTGACTTTCCACCATGCCCAATGCTAATGAAGCTATTACAAATGCTACAGACAGCTTCATCATTATATCTGCCTTTTTTTTATAAAGTTCCATTCTTTTGTATACTCTTCTGAAAATACACATTTTCGCTTTGGCATTTTTGTGCTTTGATTTCACCGAGACTGACTGGACTAAATTCTAAAACAAATTTATAAAAAATTTGCCTACCTTCCTAGTTTCTTCAAATAACGTACAATAACAATACGCTAGAGCAAAATCAAGTTAAGGTGCCTACGTTTTACCTAAATGAAGAAAAAACGAAATGGAATCTTACCAGCACCTCCACGTCGGCATTCGGCCCTCACATTTTGGCAATCAGCAGCCGACTGACTGTTGAAGAGTTTAAGTTGAATGTTGATGAACCGACCCTACAGGCGGCATTCCCCCTTCGCGTCAGCCGAACACCACCGTCAACCAATCAACAACAAGAATTGAGTAATCGTGTTTTTTCAAATTTTGGAAGTAGCCGACGCGTAGGTCACGTGTGTTGGAAGAAGTTAATTCGAATACAAATAATAAAATACAAAGCCGGGACAAATTAACGTCCCGATGTTTTTTCTCGGGACGGGGATTTGCTAAAAACCGAGACAATCCCGGAAAACCGGGACGTCTGGTCACCCTAATCATTCCTGAGCATAATAGTTGTTTCTTTTTGGCTATTATTTAAAGGAGCGGTACTATATTACAGTTTTGGTCAGTGTGAAAATACAAATTGTATGTTCAATAACAGATTGAGTGGTAAAATATGATCAGTAAAAAAAGTAAAACGAGGAGTAACATATCTTCAAATGAGTAGCTCAATAAATATTTGAATGCGTGAAAATCCAATTGAGCAGTAAAATGAATAAAGGGGCAGTAACGTGTGTGCAGTCATGAAATCAGAATGGGTCTGTTAGAAATAGTGGGACAAGTAGTTCTATAAATACTTACGCAGAACAAAATATGATCGGCTTGTTAAATGATACATATAATGTTTATTTAAATTAGGCAGCGAAATAAAAAATAACAATTAACAATTAACAATAATGTAGATATTAAGAAAAAAATTTAATTTATTGCACCATTAAAATTATTCAATGCTAACGACTGAGACTTACAATGCTCCGCTCGCTTCGCTTCGCTTGAGCTTAACCTGACAGATTTTTGGACAAAAAGTGTCAGTTGTAAGCGTTTATAATGTTATTCTCTTCAAAGGTGCGCATTTTCATGTGAATAATATTTGAAAAAAATAATATAAACGCTAACGACTGACACTTTTTAATATAAAAGTCTGTCAGGTTAAGGTCAAGCGAAGCGAGCGGAGCGTTGTAAGTCTCAGTCGTTGGCATCCAAATGATGCATTATTCGATGCAGCATTACAAAAATGCTTTGTGGTGCAATGCGGTGCAATAGAAGACGCAAAGGGATGAAGCAAAATTAATATTTTTTTTACCTGTGAGGAGCTGAGTTCAGTATTTTAAACATTTCTATGGGAAAATGGGGAGGGGTGCGTTGAATAAATTTAATGGTGTAATAGATCCAAGCACTCGCAACTCAGTGATAAGGTAATGAGCGAAACGACCTAATATTTATAGGCAAATCTCTTCCGATTGGCCGCACACGGTGTACTGTCGCGTAAGCTGCGCCCCTTTTAACGGAAGTGTGCCGCTCTTTTCAATGAAAATGACGTTCGATTTTGCCAAACGTCGAGAACTGGTGAACTATTTATTTAACTGCCCATTAATACATTATACTGCCCATTCAATCATTTTACAGCTCAAAGAATAATTGCACTGGACATTTATTTAATCTGCCGCTCAAGTAAGTTTTGAACTGCCGTTGCAGGATTAAATAACCGACCAAACTCTTTTATATTGCTGGCCACGTTCTACTGCCACTTTAAGTTAATTACCGCCAAAAAAGTTTAATACCGCCCGCGTGAATTTTTAACTGCCCGATGAAACTGCCTGGATGTTAAAACAACCGCCCAAATAATTACTTCCCTTTCTTTTTATTAAATGCAATTCGGCCCTGCGCTATTCTTTGTTTTATATCTCTAGAGTTCCTACCATCGCGAATTATTTGACTTCCTAAATAGCAGAAATGTGAGACTTCCTCTATCTTCTCGTTTCCAATTTGTATTTTCGTTTTAGTCCTATTTTCACGCCCCCTACACACCAAAATTTTGTTTTTTTTAAATTGATCTTCATGCCATAGCCCTCCGTCAAAACTGCTTCCATTTCGTTCGGAGCCCTTCCTAATTCTTCTTTTCTATATCATCCGTGTATCTGAGCATATTAATAGTTTGGCCCTGTATATTAATTCCAGCAGCTATTTTGTCTTTAACAGTATTAATCGCATCTTCGATATATAAATTGAAAAGTAGAGGCGATAACGCACATCCCTGCCTCACTCCCTTTCGGATATCTACTTCTCTATGGTCCTGCTCAAATTCTATAGATTGTATAGATTATGAATTGTTCTATCCCTATACTTCATCCCTACATTTTCGAGCACTTCGGAACATCTTCTTCCATTTTACATTGTCGAAGGCTTTTTCCAAATCTACAAATCCTATGTAGGCGCTCTTTCCCTTTCTAGTTAAATGTGAATTGAAAACATTTTTCAGAACACCTTCTCAACACTGCAAAGGTAAGCAACAAGTTTTAAAAAGCTTGAAGTGAGTAGGTTTTTCAATAAGTGGCTCCAGTAAATCCTCAACTTCATCATTGTGATTATCCATGTCTTTATCACACCTGACTCTATTTAAAATGTCTTCTTTACTAGGAAGTTCATCAGTAGCCACATTAACGTAATCAGCCATTTTCCGAATGATTTCCATACGTTAATAGAAAGTTTCATTCAAGAGAGTGGCAGCCTATCTTCCCCATTCCATTCTTGGTTACTTTGCACATCTTGTCCAAAGCCCATTTTCAGGAAACTGTTTTGAATAGTGCATTCGTTCCTGTCATTTGTCCAAAGTTTAATTAACACCGAAATGCAATCTTCCAGATTTATGGCAAATTGAGAGTTCTGATTAGTTTCTAAATCATTAACAATCTTCAATAATTCTAATTACTACCTTTCTCTCTTTGTACAAATTAATCTCTACATTTTTGGGCATGTTGAACAACTTTTAATATTTTTCCGATTTCTCTGAAATTATGAGCGATAAAAATGATCTAGGTGATGCCTGGGACGTCATCCCATACCAGGCTCCGACTGAGCGGCAAAGGAATGAAGAAAATGGATGGTTACGGCAACGGGGACCATTATGTCACCTACAAAGTCATCGTACCCAAAGGTCTGAGTCCCGAACAGAAAGCTTTAATGCAAGCTTATGCGGAGCTAGAAAAAGATACCCCGGGGACTGTTCATGGGGTTACCATCAAAAAAGATGGTGAGAATATATTTTTTTCTTCATTCTGTATTGCTTTGTGTGTGTGATTGTTATAAAAATGAAGAAAAAGTGCATTAATTTTACTGGGATATTTCATATTGCTACCTGTTTCATTCCGTCTCTTTCATCAATGTTTTTTGTATACCTAATTTTAACGCACTTTTTCTTCAACAGGTAGAGCGAAAGGTGGAATGCCATTCGCGGGATCAGAAGAAAAAGCTGCGGAAGATAAGGAAGAGGACAACAGGGGCATATTTTCGAAAATAAAAAGGGCCATTTTCGATTGATTAGTTTTTCTCATCAATTTCATTATGTTATATTTCTTAAAATAGATGTGTAGAAGTTGCATGGTTATTTCAGGCACTAAATGCAGTATAGAATCGCAGGACATTCTCGAGGCTGTTCGGAAGGCATTAAAAAGCAAACCGAATGAAAAGAAATGGAGTAAACAGCCTGTGGACGAATTTACAGATACAGATGAAAATGTGAAACGTAATAAAATGCCGTGATTTAAAAAAAAAATAATGTAAAATTTTTAATTAATATTTTGTTTAGGATATTTGTTTTTTATTGATTTTACGGAGCAAATGTTTAAACAACGTGAATGGTAGTTTGTATCGCATTAAATTTCGTTTTGTTATCGCAAATTTCGTTGTCTGTAAAGCATTATTCCTGTAGAGTGAGGGTATTAATAATAAATTCTGTTTTATGGATTCGTTATACTCGATTTTATTTTGCTGGATACGGTCGTTCAGTATTATAGAATTTCCTAGTTACCCTATACTTATAACCTATATTTTATCGCATTTAAGGTATATCTACATAATAAAATCAAAATACATATTTTCATATATTTAGGCGACAATATTAATTTTAGGGTACATGTAGTCGGTCTGTGATGTGTTAGGGGGAATTACCAATAAAATAATTCCCTTGCGTATACTCCACACCCATTGGTAGAACAAAATGTGCACGGCCAGTGCGTTGGTTAGTTGCTTGAGTCACACAGAAATTAGTTCTCAAATTTTGTTGTTATAATTTGGGAGTTCCGTGCTTTTGTTTATTTATTTGAGTGTTAAAAGTAGATAAGATTCCATAACTTATTGTTTGATATAACTTAAAAGGTATAACACCATTCTAGGCTTTAAAACACAAACGACACACAACTAATAAATAAAATGGAGTGTCTACAGAACCGAATACTCGGACGAATAATATTTATTATAGAACCGAACAGACCACTTTGCTGACGGAAACTTTTTAAAACAGACCACACAGTTGACACACGCATTTTAAACAAAACCCTTAGTTGCCCTCTCGCACCAGACACACACATTTTTTGCAAAAAAGATAATGTAAAAACCTAACCTCAAAACTAACCTCTATGGGAGCCGATCCTCCCCGGGCTAATAGACCAGGAGCCCATAGACCAAAAATTGTGCATAATAGGTTTACTCCAAAAATGCCTGAGATATTATGATTTTTGGGTCGTGGAGCACAGAAATGCCCATGCCAGTTTTTGTTTTTGGTACAGTGTTGTGTGGCAGACCTGTAAATGTGTAAAAAAATTGCTTAAAAAAGTATTATAGGTTTAGGACTGGGGTTTGTGGGAGGCGCTAAATAATGAAAAGTAATCCAGCGGACGCGGTTCGCTTGTTTTGAATTCTGGGACACTGACCCGCTACAGGGATCAAATTGTGTAAATAAAACACCCCCAAAAAAATTATAGGTTTACGCATGGGGATTGGAGGGACCTCCTAATTTACCCCCAAACATCATGAATCTCAACTCCCATTCATTTTGGTTGGTACAAAGAGGCGCCACTCTCGCGACATTTTGTAAATTCACTCAGGCAAAAAAAATCATAAGTTTACTCTTCAAAACTTGGAGACAAGTTATTTCAATCACAAAAGTCGAGTATTCACCGTTGCCGATAAAAAAAAATTGTATAGGGGGGCGCTAGAGACGCAACATTTTGTAAAAAAAAAACTTACGTAAAAAAATCATAAGTTTATGAAGGGCATTCAAGAATTTGATTATGATGAACCTGCTGAGTACAAAAATACATTCCTTATCATTGAATGGTGGTACAAGGGCCCGCTAGAAAGCTTGAAAGAAAGCAATTATAAATTTTCACCCTTCATCATAAAGATTTCAGTCCGAAGACTGGTTGGACGCATACCTCCATCTTTCCTATCCTGAGCTAACCTACGCTTTTCCCTGAAAGTTGAACATCCTATATCCCTAACTACTTGAGAGCAGTAGTCCAATCTCGGCCTACCCTTACCACTTTTTATTCCTATCTCTGACTCTAGTATGTTGCGAACTAAGCCTTCGTGCCTCAGAAGGTGTCCTACTATCCTATCTCTCCTATTCCTTACTGCCTTCCATAAATTTCGCTTTTCTCCAACTTTTTCTAATACGTCTCTGTTGCTAACCTTATCTACCCACGGTATCTTCGTCATGCGTCTATAGCGCCACATTCCAAATGCTTCTAATTTTTTCCTATCCGCTTCTCCTATCGTCCAAGTTTCGCACCCGGACACTGCTGTACTCCATACATACGTTTTTAAGAGCCTCTTCCGAGTTTCTACATTTATCATTTCCGAGCATAATAGTTGTTTCTTTTTTTTTAAATGCAACTCGGCCCTGCGCTATTCTTTGTCTTAAATCTAGAGTTATTTGACTTCCTAAATAGCAGAAATCTGAGACTTCCTCTATCTTCTCGTTTCCTATTTGTATTTTAGTTTTAGCCCTATTTTCACGCCCCCTTCACAACAAAATTTCGGTTTTCTTTTTATTGATCTTCATACCATAGCCCTCCGTCAAAACCGCTTCCATTTCGTTCAGAGTCCTTCCTAATTGGATCGCTGGATGCTAATACTGCTATATCATTCGCAAATCTGAGCATATTAATAGTTTGACCCTGTATATTAATTCCAGCAGCTATTCTGATGTCTTTAACAATATTCATCGCATCTTCGATATATAAATTGAGAACTAGAGGCGATAACGCACGTCGCTGCCTCACTCCCTTTCGGATATTTACTTCTCTATGTTCCTGCTCAAATTCTGTAACTGCCGTTTGCTCTTTGTGTAGATTATGAATAAATTATTCTTCTATCCCTATTAGTTAGGGAGCCGGTATAGTAAATTATGACTGTATTTTCTACCATGCCGGACATTATTAATCTTAATGTATGCAACAAGAGGAAGAAGAATATGACTATGAGAAAGTTGCATCTGAGTCGCACCGCAGATAGCGCTCTTAAGAAAAGTTTAGAAACGTCTGGCACCCACTCGCGACTATCTAATGTGTCTGGCATTGATATTTTGGCATTCTTCATGATACAAATAGTCAGTAAAAGAAGAATCAGATACATTATAAGTCGCGAGTGGGTGCCAGAGAACCCCAAACTTATCTTAAGCAGGAGCGTCACGTGACGTATTTTCTACCAACAGATTTTCCTTTTACTGAATTTTTGTATTATGAAGAATACCAAAATATCAATGCCAGACACGTTAGATAGTTGCGAGTGGGTGCCAGACGATTCGAAACTTTTCTTAAGAGCGCCATCTGCGGTGCGACTCAGATGCAACTTTCTCATAGTCATATTCTTCTTCCTCTTGTTGCATACATTAAGATTAATAATGTCCGGCATGGTATAAAATACAATCATAATTTACTATACCGGCTCCCTAACTATACATTTAATCCCTACCGTTTTGAGCACTTCGAACATCTTCCTCCATTTCACATTGTCGAAGGCTTTTTCCAAATCTGCAAATCCTTTATAGGGTCTCTTTCCCTTTTCTATTGCTTTTTCTATTAGTAGTCGTAAAGCTAGAATGGTCTCGCGCGTTCCCCTATTTCTTCTAAATCCGAACTGATCTTCTCCTAATATTTCTTCCGCCCTTTTCTCCATCCTTCTTTGCACAATTCTAGTTAAAATTTTTGACACGTGGGAAGTCAAACTGATCGTTCTAAAATTTCCACACTTATCCGCGCCTTTCCTTTTTGGCAAAGCTACTATGATGTTCCGTTTGTATTCTTCTGGAATATCGCCTGTCTGGTATGTGCAGCTAAACGTTTCATAGAACCATTTTAATTTTGTTTTAATTTCTTGCATTTCCTATTTACTGCAGTAATCTACACGCAGTAGGAACGAAGCTTCAGTGCACAAACAATTATCGTGAATGGCAAGACTTTTGTACCACTTTTCAACGATGGCGAATGTATTTTCGCACTCGGTATGTTTATATTAAACAAGTTACTGAACGCCATTCATAAACTTATGATTTTTTTTACCTGAGTGAATTTAGAAAATGTCGCGAGAGTGGCGCCTCTTTGTACCAACCAAAATGAATGGGAGTCGACATTCATGATGTTTGGGGGTAAATTAGGAGATCCCTCCAATCCCCATGCGTAAACCTACGATTTTTTTGGGGTGATTTATTTACACAGTTTGACCCCTGCAGCGGGTCAGTGTCCCAGAATTCACAACAAGCGAACCGCGTCCCCTGGATTACTTTTTATTATTTAGCGCTTCCCACAAACCCCAGTCCTAAACCTATAATACATTTTTAAGCAATTTTTTTACACATTCACGAGTCTGCCACACATCACTGTACCAAAAACAAAAACTGGCATGGGCATTTCTGTGCTCCACAACCCAAAAATCACAACATCTCAGGCATTTTTGGAGTAAACCTATTATGCACAATTTTTGGTCTATGGGCTCTTGGTCTATAAGCATACCAAATTACCAGTTCTACGTGATACCTCCCTACCCACTGTCGCCGCTGGATGCAGTTTTGACTAACAAAGTTCTTAAACCTAAGTATAAGGTATAACTAGTATTCGGTTCCATGATAAATATTATTCGTCAGAGTATTCGGTTCTGTAGACACTCCCTAAATAAAATGGAATATGATAAGTTTAAGAGCTGAACGCAAGAAAACAACAGTTTAAACCAGTTGCCCAGCTGTGGTCGACGTCCCCATTATTTTGGTTGGGTTTCTATGCTTGGGCCGTTACAAGTGGTTTTTATTGCGATTTTGGTTATTCAATTTTGTTATAAAGTGTTTTATCTAGTTTATAAACATGGTGAGATATTGCATTGATTCACGCAATTATGTTTCGTTTCATAGGTAAGTACAAGAATTTAGATTAGATTCCATAAGCGTCGAGATAGGAGATTACGTGGACGTCATCAAGAGTTTCTGCAACAGTAATTATTAATACTAAATAAACATTACCTTCATAAAGGCATTTTAAAAGATACGTTGATTTAAATATTATTTACCAACGCAGTTTGTAGAACTTGGACAATAGGAGAAGCAGATTGAAAAATAGTAGAAACGTTTGAAATGTGGTGCTACAGTCGCATGATGAAGATATCGTGGATAGATAAGGTTAGCAATAGGGAGGTATTAGAAAGAGTTGAGGAAAAGCGAAAGGCATGGAAGACGGTAAGGAATAGGAGAGATAGTAGGACACCTTCTAAGACACGAAGGAATAGTTTGCGACAAACTAGAGTCGGAGATAGGGATTAAAATAGGTAAGGGTAGGCCCCCGATTAGACTACTGCTCTCAAATAGTTAGGGATATGGGATGTTCTACTTTTAAGGAAATGCGTAGGTTAGCTCAGGATAAGATAGAGGTACACGTCCAATCAGTCTTTGGACAGAACTTTATGATGATGACTCTGTTTTCTTCCATTATAAATATCTCTGAATCCTCTGCTTCATTTAAGTCTTGTTCTCTTTTGATTTGTTTCACACTACTTGCAATCAACAGAATATTACACTAGTTCAGATTGGACAGTTGGGCTTATTCTCTTAAGCACTGGGTAAATTTTGAAACGGAAACCCAACCTGTATTTTATTCAGACCAATAAGTATTCACTTACGTAATTTGTGCATCTAAATTTTTTTTGTTTTCAAGAACATTGTTTAAAAATAAATTTCTCAAAATGTGCCCAATCGCAGTAAGTTTTTTATAAAAAAGAGCTAAAAGAAATATTATAGAAAAAAGAGCGTTTGCATGGCAAGTTGAAGATAAAATGTTCAAATCCCAACTTAACTAATTTTTTTTCTTGATATAAGCTCAGTTGGGGTAAGAGCGTTTTTGGGCTAACTGAGACCATAATAATAATAATAATAATTTTATTTCAATGTGTGCACATTAGGTCAAAAGAAACAAAACGTGATTTAAAATACATGGTACATATAAACAAATAATCAATCACACATGAAATTATCCACACTGTAGAGTGGAAATTGGAGAAGGTAATTCTTCAGTTTACTTTTAAAGCATCTGTGATTCAGCACTTTCCATTCAGCTGGACATCTGTTGTATACTCGTAGCCTTATCCCAGTCTTGAAGAAGTCAGAACTATTTAACCTACCCTTGGGAAGAAGAAGGTTATCTCTTCCACGGGTTTCATAACTGTGGCTATCTCCGCAACGGGTCAAGTATGAAGTCTTCTGATGTACACTCGGAAGGATACTCAGAATATATGTAGCAGGTGCAGTCAAAATATTAATCTCTCGAAAATAAGGCCTGCAAGATGTAGTTTGTGACACATTTACGAGAGCTCGAACTGCCTTCTTCTGCTCCAAAAGAACCTCCCGAATGTGAAGCGAGTGACCCCATACCTCAATACCATAACTCATGACCGAGTGGAAAAGGGCGTGATACGCCGTCTTAGCCGAAGGAAAACCTGACACTTTCAGAATTCTTCTTATGGCAAATGTTGCCTTAGCAAGTCTCAAGCATAATGATGTTAAATACTCCCTCCATGAAAGCCTTGAATCAATGAGAATTCCAAGAAATCTCACAGGATTATCTGGCCTAATCCAACGGTCGGTGCTGAATTTAATGGTGGCTGTTTTATTTTTATTCAGCAGAAGATTATTTGCCGAGAACCAATGGCAAGCCTCAGTGAAAGCCTCATTTAAAACAGCCTCGGCTTCTCCCATATTGCAGCCCTTTGCAACAAGCGTGGTATCATCTGCGTAGAGTATTGTCTCACAGCTCAACGAGACTGGCAAGTCGTTAACATATATAAGGAAGAGAACTGATCCTAGAAGCGAGCCCTGTGGGACACCCATGGTAACAGCAGTCAAGTCACTAGTGTGGCCATTTAAAAACACATATTGACTCTGTCCCTCCAAGTAAGATGACATCAACTTCAAAGGGGGACCTCTGAACCCGTACCAAGCCAACTTCGAAAGGAGGATCTCATGTGATACACTATCAAAAGCCTTAGTCAGATCACAAAGCCTGGCGATACACTTTTTATGCTCCAATGCACTGTTTAAGAAGGAAACGAGAGCATGGCATCCTTGGTGCCAGTGTTGTGCCGGAAGCCAAATTGCTGCTTACAAAAATAACCGTGCCCATTGAAAAAGTCCACTGTCCTGGTGCGTATAACCTCCTCAAAAACTTAGAGAATATCGGTAAAACTGAGATGGGTCGGTAGTTAGAACAGTCAGATGCGGATCCTTTTTTGTATATGGGATGAACTTTTGCTACTTTCAACATGTTTGGGAAAATTCCTTGTTCCAAGCATTTATTGTTAATTATTGTTAGTGGATACAAAATCCAAGGCACTGCACATTTAATAATTTTGGAAGATAGTTCATATATATCTTGGAAACATTTGTTTTTCAGTCGATATAGAATAGATTGAACCTCGCCTTCACATGTAGGATACATGAAGAAGGAGCTACCATTCACTGGATAATTGCTAACTGTCGGGTGGTGGATGTTTGAGGCGACAGCTGCCAGACCACTAGTAAAGTGCAAACTAAATTCGTCACACGTAGGTCGTTGGACGTGATGTTTAATTACTTTTCGACCAGTTATCCGATAATGATAATACAGAGATATTGAAAGTTAGAGGTGGCAGCACTGTGATAACATGTTCACTATGTATTATTAATGGTAATTTTAGTTTTATGGTGTAGGTGTACCTAACTAGAACCTAATAAACTAAAGGTTATTTGTTTTATTTACCATACGAAAGCTTTTACTCCTTATAGTTATGGCTGTGGACGCACGTACCCCGCAAAATGTGTGGAAGGTTTAAGTGCGTCCATGTGGACCGACTATGGATGCCCTCACCCCATTTTTTTTTGAATAATACATTTTATTGGTCTTCAAAGAGCGTTAAAAATAACCGATTGTCCCTTAGAAAAGGAAGTTCGCTTCATTAAATACCAAAGGCAATAATTCTTGACCATGTCACAGGTCTTAGGGGTACCAAAAGCAAACATTTCGGAGGAGACTTGGATATTCCTTATGAAGATGAACAAAAACTTGCTGAGCTGAGGGCATAAGGTTAATGGAAAAGGGCTGATTTGGTTTGTCCAGATCGGAGAAGGTTGGAGAGTTTATGGTTAAAAACAAATTAACGAGATTTGAAGTGGGCATTCTTGGCCCTGATTGGTTCTTAGGTTTCCGAAAAAGACACAGGCTTTCAACTAAAAAACCTCAAGCTGTTGAAAGGGCAAGAAAAAACTGTTTGAATCCGTTTATAATAAATATGATATATTTATTTCGAACTACTGAAGCGTACGACTTCTGAACTTGGTCTGGAAAATAAGTTGACGAGTTTGTAACTTTTTTTTTAATAAAGATATTTTGAGTCTGAAAGAAGTATTTTATTGAAAAAAGTGTAAGTAAGACGCTCTTACCCCTAACTATGTATGCGTTAAGCACAAGCATAGAATACATAATAAATAAATCAATTTATCTATGGCACAAGTTTATCTCTAAACTGACACTTGCGCCAATATTGCAAGGTAAGTGCGACCACTAGACTTAATAAAATAGGATTATATTTCTTCAAACTGAAATTTAAAAAAAGTATTTTGAGTTTGTAACTTTTTTTAACAGAGATATTTTGAGTCTGAAAGAAGCATTTTATTGAAAAAAGTGCAAGTAAGACGCTCTTGCCCCTAGCTTATAAACTAGGGGCAAGAGCGGCTTGTGCTTAATGCATACATAGTTATAACTATATGTATGCATTAAGCACAAGCATAGAAGAAATAATAAATCAATCAATTAATCTATGGCAGAAGTTTCTCTAAATTCGCACTTGCCCCAATATTGCAAGGTAAGTGAGACCACTAGACTTAAAAAAATAAAATTATATTTATTCAGACTGAAATTTAAGAAAAGTACCTACCTATTTTGAGTCTGAAAGAATTTTATTGAAAAAAGTGCAAATAAGACGCCCTTACCCCTAGCTTAACTATGAATGCATTAAGCACAAGCATAGAATTAATAATAATAATAATGATAAATAAATCAATCAATTAATCTATGGCACAAGTTTATCTATAAATTCACACTTGCCCCAATATTGCGAGGCAAAAGTAAAAGTATCTTAAGTTTGTATTTTTTTTAAAAAAGATATTTTGAGTCTGAAAGAAGCATTTTATTGAAAAAAGTGCAAGTAAGATGCTCTTACCCCTAACTTAACTATGTATGCAGTAAACACAAATAAATTTCAGGATTTAATTCCCAAGTTTTTCGTTAATATAAAGTGTTTGAACACGAAAGTGTTCTTGTATGAACTATTTTGGTTTTTACGTAATCCCCAAATAGGTGTCAACTGCAAAACGGCTAATTTCCAGATCGGATTTCCAGATTTCTTGAAGTTTCAATTTTAAAGTTTATGATCTGGTCACAAATTTCCAATTTCTATTCCAAATACTATTTAAATTGTAATTTACGCTTTCAGGTATGTTATTCTTTTGATTTGCCCATAATTTATTCCCACATTGAAGCAAAACAACATTCAAATTCAACCAAAAATTTTGATCTTCCACAAAGTTTGACAGCAAATTCCTACTATGCTGTTGCTACGAGCAAATAATGCTCGTAGGGTTGTTGACGGCTGACCGTAACCGGCAATTTTAGAAAAAATCAGTAGTTCGCGACAAAACACCCCAGAGTTCCACATACTGACGTCAGTATGTCCCATACCAGTGGCCTCCAAAAGCTGCGTAATGGCCAACCAGGTTTTATACTAAACCAAGGTATTATTCACTGAAAATATTTAAAGCACCTACCTGGGATTGTTGTTATAAGTATTTTAACTATAGATTAATTTTGTGTCGCACTTACCCCAACTGGCCATTTCAAAAAATGTTAAGTAGGTATATGTACCTACTTTGTGTGATCTGTGCAGATGATTTAAGTTTTTATTCTTTTGAAATATTAAATGACCATTGAGGGATTTTGGAAATACTTATTACAATAACTCTGTATAACAAAAAAAAGTAGATGTTTGTTTTTCTCGTAAACTTGAGCTTTCTTCAGCAAGAAAACACTCGCACAACAAGTAGAGTCTTGGGTTCAAACCCTATGACTGGATGATTTTTTTCATTGAATTTCTTCACATTTTATCATGAGTACCTAAGGTACCCACATAATAAGTTCAGACAACAATTTTTTTTTGTTCTAAAATATTAGGTAACTAGGTTACTTACATTAAAAAAAGAACTCTTGTACAGTATGTAAGTAGGTGGTTTCAAACGATTTCCTTTTTTTTTGAAGAAAGTTTTGTTCGGTTTCCCATTAAAATTATTAAGTATTCCTTTGTTAACCTTGTGCAGCAATAACTTTTTTGTATGTACTTTAAAAGTATTGATGAAATGAAACAATCTTGAAAAAAATCATACCTAGTCAAAATTTACATATTTTTTCAGAATCATTTTATTTGTGCATTGTATGCTAAAAGTCACTATAATTGGGGTTGTTATAATCACTCTGTATAACAAAAAAATAGGTGATGTATTTTTCCCATGCTTTTGGGGGTGTGTGCCATCAACAGTAAGAAATAGGTTGTTAGCAAGCCAATTTGACGAGTGTTGATTCCTTCCCAGCGATTGGAACGGTCCCAACTTGTTCTCTATTTTTAATTGGTCATGATTTTCCCGCGCTAGAAATCACAAAGCGTCTCGATCCGTCCACAGGCCATCGACCGTCGCTTGCTTGTTAGGGAGTGGTAGCCATCGCCACCAATACACAGTCAGGCTTCTACGTTGTGCGTTGCGACCATTGGTCTACAATTTGTCGACCAATCATTGGGAAAGTGCAGACTAAAATATCCAATGTAAGTTCACAAATTATCAAACATATTGTATGTTGGTCGGGGGTTGAACCGGCAAAATAATACAATAGCAAATTACTTAGTTTATATTTATTGAGTGAGATTAGGTCGGGTTCCTGGGTTCTGAGTTGTCCGCGCAATGGCGTACTTGTCAGACAAAAATTGCCCGTTTCAAGCTCGTATCTGTTTTATTTACGCGCTTGAGTTTCTTTTTGTTCTTTATTTTGCACAGTTTTCGTAATCCATAATGTGGGAACTCTATCTAGGTATGTAGGTATATAACTAATTAAGAATAATAGTGTATGTAATTACGCGTACTTTTATTCAAATTACATTGTATTGTAATAAGTTTCACGTTTCTTACTATAACCCAACTTTTATGCCATAAATAACCAAACAATTGAAAGAATGACGTATATTTCGTGTAGCATGTGTTTTCCAAGGGTGACTTTGATTGTAATTTGACATTTTGTGGTGTAGATACTGGGACGAAGCAAAGGTGGTATGGAGCAGTTAACGACCGCGGATGGTCAAGTTGTAATGCAAGCCGTGCAAGGTGTTGGGCACCAACAGGTGCAAGTGATGCAAATGAACACCGGGCAGGTTATTCAAGGTGCAAATGGTCAACAGATAATGGTACATACAGTCCCGCAAGGCGGTCAAATCCAAGTTGGCCCCGGTACTCAAGGTTTGCAACAAATCCAAGTAGTGCCAGTTTCGAGCTTGCAAACGGCACAAGGACAGGTGTTGTTACAACAACCACAACAGGCGCAGATCGTCCAAACAGCAGACGGTCAGACATTTATTTATCAGCCAGTCACCGCTTTGGATAACGCATTACAGGCGTCTCAGCCGACGGTATTGAATATAAATGGGAGCTTGGTGCAGTTATCCGGGGCTCCACAAGGGACGACGAATGCCACACAGACAACCGTAACTCAACCGACTACACCGACGGTAGTACCACAAACTTTGGCGTCTACGTCACCGAATCAACTAGCTATGGCTAACGGGAGCATAGTCATGGTGAGAAACCCGGTCGATGTACGTAAAATTATTAACACACTCTTTGTCTTGCTTACGCTACTGATTTACTAAATTTGGTTCAAATCACATAATGGTCACATTTTACATATTCATCATAATATCATAGTCGCATATTCACAAGTGTAAGCATATAATGCTTTTGTGTAGTCGCATATTCTTGCATATTAAGTTTCCATCACATCTATGTTATACTTCTGGATTTGTGCCTTTTGTCTATTTTCCAGAACCTTGTAAACTTTTTATAAACCGAAGGGTGTTTAATATGTGATTTCTGTAGATGGTACCTGGAACGAGTGGAGTATCACAATTCCAGCGTGTTCCCATCCCCGGAACTGAATTCTTAGAAGAAGAGCCGTTGTATGTCAATGCAAAACAGTATCGTAGGATTCTGAAGAGGCGACAGGCAAGGGCGAAATTAGAAGCAGAAGGGAAAATACCAAAGGAGAGACCGGTATGCCAATTTCGTAAATTGTGAAATGAAATTTGCATTGTGATTTTCTTGCAGAAATATCTTCATGAATCGCGACACCGACATGCTATGAACAGAATCAGAGGGGAAGGAGGACGATTCCATTCCGGTTCTGTCAAGAAACGAAGGGAAGAAATGGAAAGACAAAGACAGGCTCAGCAGCAACACCAGAATCAACAAAGAAGTATAGGAGTATCTTTTAATAATCTCGAAATACCGCCTTCAATAATAATAGAGCCGGTTAGCGTTCCAGTGATGACCGAAACTATAACTTCTGACCCGTTATCCATCGGAGATGCAAATTGAGATAACGTTTTCCACTTTTATTTCGATAATTTGGTTTTGTAAATAATTTGTTATACTTAATGTAATATTCTTTGTAAATATATTAAATTATCCTTAATATAACACGATTTGATACTTAAAAATTGCGTTGTATTTTGTGAAGATGTGCCCAGCAATAGTATTCGGTAATAAGATCAGAGTTGTGAAGATCAAAATTCCGATTGCCAAACATACGCAGTACAATTTATGGTAATAGCCGGAGTAACAGCAACGCCATCTGTTGAAACCATTGCTTCTGCCTCAAATCACAAAATGGCAAAACGCTTACACTCCATAATAGTTTGAACTGTCAACAAATTTTATAAATTATTTTCTGGGGAAGTTGTAATTTATCTACACATTTATAACATATAACTTAAATCTTTGATTTGGCTTGTAGATATTTTTCTAAATTTAGTCTGTTCAGTGCTAATTTCCGAAAGATGGAAAACAATTTTAAAGTTTCCTGACTGAAAAGAGCGGGCAGCAACTTTAGCTTACATTGGCCAAAGGTAGATGTCAACTCAAAAATAATTTCAAACCTGCCAATTAATTGATCTTCAAAGGTCTTTGATCATCTTAAACCGAGCAAAAAGACCCAATTTTCTTAAATTTTAATTTAGAAAATTGGATTTACTGAACGAGATACTGAATTTCTTTATTTTATTTTGAGGTCGTCAAGTGCATATTGTCTGTGGTTCCAATTAGTCACAGGTTCACGCCTACCTTCATGTAGAATTGGAGGAAGTAAAACGCGAATTGGCAATCCCAGAAATAAATATTAATAAACATTGCTCAATTAATACAAAATTCGTGTCGCTTCGCGTGTTTTTTTGATATAAATGAGAGATGCCGTTAATTGACAGCAATAAACATCGGGCAAGTCTAAATCACGAAGAATTTTAGTTAGAAACAAATTTAGGTATAAATTTTAAGTGATCTTTTTACCGTATTAAATTAAGTGCCAATTATTGATAATGGCTTGGAGATTCAAAGCTTCTAAGTATAGAAATGCGGCACCAATAGTGCCAAAGCCAGAGAATTATGTTCGGGATGTTTGTGTTGGTTCATACCAGACTTACGGGAATAACATCGCAGCATCTGGTCAATTCATGGCGTTTAATTGGGATCATGTTGGGTCTAGCGTGGCTGTATTGCCCATAGACGATAGCGGCAGGAAAAGTAAATTGATGCCGTTGCTTCACGCGCATTCCGATACTGTGACTGATCTGAGCTTTTCTCCATTCCACGACGGGTTGTTGGCGACTGGTTCTCAAGACTGTTTAGTTAAAATATGGCACATTCCAGAAACGGGGTTAGCTGAATCGTTGAATAATCCCGAATGCACATTTTCGCATAAACAACGTAGAGTAGAAACTGTCGGATTCCATCCCACTGCTGATTTTTTATTGCATTCTACGTCTTATACTTCGTTTACTTTGTGGGATCTAATGTCTGGGCAAGATGTTTTTGTAAGTACGGATGATCATTCTGATGTTATTCAGTCAGTAAGCTGGAAAAAAGATGGCACTTTAGTTGCTACTTCGGCTAAAGATAAGCAAGTAAGGATTTTCGATCCGAGATCGGAAAAATTTTGTATTCAGAGCGCGAACAGCCATCAGAGTATCAAAGATTCGCGAGTGGTTTGGTTGGGCGACGCTAACAGGATATTAACTACTGGATTTAATGCTCAAAGATTGCGCCAAGTTATAATAAGGGATCTCAGGAATTTTTCTAGTATGGAAAAGGAATTGCAACTTGACTGTTCAACGGGAATTTTAATTCCTCTCTACGATTCCGATACTGGGATGTTATTTTTAGCAGGAAAAGGAGACACGACTATTGGCTACTTAGAAGTTAGCGAAAAAGAGCCTTACTTGATAGAGGGAATTCGTCATTCGGGGGAGCAAACTAAAGGTGCTTGTCTAGTACCGAAAAGGGCCTTAAACGTCATGCAAGGAGAAGTCAACAGAATAATGCAGTTGACCAGCAATTCGGTGATTCCAATCGCTTATCAAGTCCCAAGAAAAACATACAGGTAATTTTGTTAACGATACTGAAGGATTCCAGACAAAGACTGCGTTGTTGATTGGCCGAATGCTGTTTCGCCTGCTGTCCCAAGGGGTAATTTCGAGGGTAACTTCAATGCTTCACAACTGGCATGGACTAGTGTGACTAGAATCAGACGGCTGTTCTGAACGTATAATACCCTTTGTGATAGTGGTCAAAATGTTGGCATCCAGCCAATCAAAGATGTGGTCTTTGCCTGGAAATCAAGGTAAACTTTTGCTGGCAATGTGCGGTTTTCACTGTTTCTCTCGTTATTTTGTCCTCCTTTTAATTAATTAATGATTATTATACCATTCCATTTAAAATTTTCAAGAAAATCTGAAAAGTGTGCTGATCCTTCAAACAATGCCCTCTAGCGATCACTGCAGAACAAAAATGACTTAAATTATAAAAGTATCTGATTAAAGAAAGATAGCTCTTTTCAGCGAGACTAAGTTTGCTAAATTCGGTTACAAGCATCTCTACAACCAGATGCTCTCCTTTCCTCTCCGCTGCTATTTGGAGTTAGAGCAAGAAGTGGTAAACCAAAATTATACAAAATATATTCAAGATTGCAATATTCGTATTTTTAATCTACTTTATCTGGGTATATTTTAGAGAAAACCATGTTCTTTTTGTCGACTATGACTATTACGCCCTCTAGCAGCAAACTTAGAAACTTGAAAATAATTTCCAGCGATTTCTCTTGGCCACTTTTATTATTATTATTTTTTCTTTCCTATAGCTGTACCATGAACGGTTCCTTAGAGTATGGCTGGCAGTCTTTCTTAATTGGACACCCGGTACATTTATCTATAAGAACCATTCAAATAGCTAAAAGAAAGCTGCTGTGGCTTACCGATAATTTCTCATGTCAATATGAGACAAATTTGAAGCAAGATTCAGACACACTGCCACCTTTGTATTGGGGAGTACCGAGTACTCCGAATCATATTACTTGGCGTATGGGTTATCACATGCATGTGAACTAATTTGTTTTGACTTTGACGGTATACTATACAGTCACTTAAGCCAGAAAAGAGGGTCAACCTCGGAATGAGAGATAATAAGCTGTAAACTTGTATAAATCGTTATTTTGGCATTCTAAAAGTTGTCTCAAAAATCTCATAAAATCTCGTGTCCGCGGCTTAATATATTCAAGGTCAAAGGTCACAAAAATCGGTTTTTCGCAAATATTTCGCTTCCTATGGTTTCAATGATATTTGCATCTATTATGAAAATTGTAGAGCATAAAATTCTCTACAAATTTTGTTCCAAGTATTTTTTATACGCTTAACCGTTTTTGAGATAGAGCGCAGAGAGCACGCAGCGCTCAGCCATACATGGCATAATGCAAGGTCAACCGTGAGTCCCTGTAAATAATACGTCGTATAAAGTTAATTAGTCACTAAAAAATCCATAATTATGAATAATTTGCATTATTTATTGATTAATACATATTTTTAATAATATTTTTCATTTATAAAATATATTCGTTTAATAATACTTACCTACTAAGTGTAATTAAAAAATTGTTAAGTGAAATACTTTAAGTATATTTTAATTATAGTGTAAGGGGTCGATTCTGTAAAATTTGTGATATTACGGTTAGTTGCATTAGGTCAAAGAGATAGAAAATCGACTCAAACTTGCTCAAATAACTACTCCCCGGACAAGTACCCCGACAGGGATTGAACTACAGAACAAATCCTTGACGAGAGTGTGTACTAAACAGTTTGTTTGCACATCAGCTGCAGCGTACTGATGAGATCCAACGAGAGTGAAATCATGATATGCAGTTGCTGTGAACAAACAAACTAAATAGTTTATATTCTTCTTTAATGTCCAAGAGGTCATCAAAAAACCACTGGATAGCAGTACGAATTTTTTTTAAAGTGAACTGGAAACGTATATACCATTCAGGAAAAATTAATTTGATGGAGGTGATCCTGACATTATTGTTGAAAATTTTGCTTTCCTGAGTCGCAATTAATTGAGAAAAAACCATGCATGTTCATTATTTGGTAAATTCATTTCATACGTGTACGTGCCACAATAATGGTGTTATCAAAACAATCAAAAAGTAGAATTATCGTTTACATACGACAGCGAATATGGCGTCGCTGGATAACGACAAATTGCAGTCGTTAACGTACGATGGTCGTTTATTACAGAATAAGGAAAATCGTTGCGATGTCGTTCATAGGCGACAATCGGTAGTGAACGATGTCGTTGGTGCTTACAGAATCAACCCCTAATATATCTGATTTTAATTATATTAATTATTTAATTATTTTAATTATATCTTTATTTTGTAATTATGTATCATACATTTACTACAATTGAAGTTCAAATGTGGGGAGGATTTACATGAACTTTAATAATTAGAAGGACATGAGTCTCAATTTTCTTCTTCTTCTTCTTCATCATCATCTTCCGGTCCCTCGAAAATTTCTAATTCATTATTATCTTCGTTGTCAAGGATATTTGTCTCTAAACAGTCAAGGATTTCGGGGTCAAATGCACTTTCTTAATCGAGATCGCTTTGATACGATGAAGCATTGAGGCAAGCTTGCCCATTACACTGGCCACAAGCTAAAGAACATTGCAACCCCGTTTTTCTGCATCTGCAGCGTGAACCACAACCATTCTTGCAGTTGCAAAATATTGTGTTCAGTAGTTCATCTGGAGCTGGTGGTAATTTTTGCAAGCATTTAGTGACTGTGACACAACTTCTGCGCTGTTTAAAAAGGGGAAAAATCTTTCATTAAAACATTAGAGAAATTTCCAAATTTTGATCAACTGGCTTAAGTATTTCAACAAGAAAACTGTCCTGTACACACATTGTATGAAAATGGAGTACGCATCTTGTTGGCAATTTATAATGCTCCAAAATCTAAGGACAATATCGATCATAATCGCTACAAGCAATTCGTCAAGTCAACAAAGCTTAATAAACCTGTGCAGTTATCTAATCTTCCACGAACAAGTGCAGCGGCTCATCAACATATCAACCGTATATAGTATATACTATCAAATTCAAACTTGGTTAGGGAATGATTTAGAACCCCAGGAATGTGGTTGGGTGCTGCAAAATAAACTCCTGGAACCACCAGCTGCAGATGAACTACTGAACACAATATTTTGCAACTGCAAGAATGGTTGTGGTTCACGCTGCGGATGCAGAAAAATGGGGTTGCAATGTTCTTTAGCGTGCGGCCAGTGTAATGGGCAAGCTTACCTCAATGCTTCATCGTATCAAAGCGATCTCGATGAAGAAAGTGCATTTGACCCCGAAACCCTTGACTGTTTAGAGACAAATATTCTTGCCAACGAAGATGATGATAATGAATTGGAAATTTAAGATTTTCGAGCGACCGGAAGACGATGATGAAGAAGAAGAAGAAAATTGGGACTCATGTTCTTCTAATTATTAAAGTTCACGTAAATCCTCCCCACATTTGAACTTCAATTGTAGTAAAAATGTATGATACATAATTACTAAATAAAGATATAATTAAAATATATTTACTCTATTTCCTTTCTACTTAAAATATAATTAAAATATATTAGAATATAATTAAAATATACTTAAAGTATTTCACTTAACAATTTGTTAATTACACTTAGTAGGTAAGTATTATTAAACGAATATATTTGATAAATGAAAAGTCGAGTGAAAAGTATTATTAAATATAATGTATTAATTAATAAATAATGCGAATTATTCATAATTATGGATTTTTTAGTGACTAATTAACTTTATACGACGTATTATTTACCGGGACTCACGGTTGACCTTGCATTATGCCATGTATGGCTGAGCGCTGCGTGCTGTCTGCGCTCTATCTCAAAAACGGTTAAGCGTATAAAAAAATGTTTGGAACAAAATTTGTAGAGAATTTTATGCTTAAAATTTTCATAATAGATGCAAATATCATTGAAACCATAGGAAGTGAAATATTTGCATAAGAACCCCACGATTTTTGTGACCTTTGACCTTGAATTTAAGACGAGGGCACAAGATTTTATGAGACTTTTGAGACAACTTTTAGAATGCCAAAATAAAGGTTTATACAAGTTTACAGCTTATTATCTCTCATTCCGAGGTAAAACCCCTAAAGTGACTGGTCTATGTGACACTAATACTAATTTCCATGATAACCTTTTTGGGATTAAATAATTAGTACGAAACGAGTAGAGACGTACAAATACATTGATTTCCAACATTAAAAATGAGAATGAGTGAAATAAAGAGTTACAATGGAAAATCTTGATTATCTAATCTTACGTTAATAATTAGCAGCCATATCAACTGGTTGCGTGCGAGAGAGACATCAAACTAACATAATGCGTAGATTATTTCAATCATACGTCAAGTAATATGATTCTGACTTTACGTAGTTAGTAGCATACTTCGAAATTTTGACATCTACTAACATAGACAGCAAATCGTAATAAAAATAAAGTTACTGTTTTATGAATAAATTTGCCTTTCTTAAGGGTTCGTGGAAAAAATAGTGTACATAACTCTATGGAAAGTGTATTTTATATTATAACTCGTGTGATTTCTGCACTCGGCCACACCTCGTGCATAAAATTTCACATTCATATGAAATTTGTCACTTTCCATGCTCATTACGTAATATACTATTTTTGCCGACAATTGATTTGAGTTATTTTCACAAAGCTTTTCATAAATTTCTCATATTTCAAACATATTTCAAATGCGCCTTTTTCATTTCGAAGAGCACGGTTTGCAAAGTTTCGTAATTGGGTACAGTGAAACCTCTTAAGCGGACACCAATGGTCACCGATTTTGTGTCCGTTTATGGGAGATGTCCGTTTAATAGAGAAAGAAAAAGCCCCATAAGCGACAGTTCATTCCCTAAAAAGTGTCCGTTTATCCGAGGTATCCGGTTAAAAGAGGTGTGCGTTATGGGAGGTTCCACTGTACTTGCATGAATTTGGGATTTTGCGAAATCATAATCTCAGGGAGGTCAGAAATACATTTCCAAAGTAATTTTTCTCTGACTCCTGTAAAATTCAAATTATTGGGGAAAAATATTTCCCGCTAAATATGCTTATGGCGCCATGTGTGAATTATTGAAACTATACGGTGACGTCAATATGACGCAGGACGCAGCTTGTGAATTCCTAAATCGAAATGGCCGCTTCCGGTTCAGTTGACAGCTGTCTTCTAAGTCTTGAAATTGTTTCGTGTGTACGTTCATGGTGTTGGGAATATGGAACTATGGTGGAGTTCAGTAGAAATTTGTTGTTAAAAACCCATTATATATTTTATAGTTCGCAACTGTAAATAAGTAGAACAAAAACACCTCTAAACTCTACTATCATGAACGCGGCTATTTTAGGTCGATTATAGGATTCTGCTTGCAAGCACCTTCTGCGGGCATTTTACAGATGGATTTGTGATTCGTACTAGTTGTGAAATAACAACAACGTCACAGAACAACCTATAACTGTCACTGTATGACAGGGCTCGGCTCAGGTCAGCCACGGTGCAAAATTAAAATGTACAAATGATCCTGAAATACACTAATAATTAGTTTATTCTTCTTAACTTATTTCTAGTGTTTAACTGTGCATTAATTGATACTCCTCAGTAAAGTAATCAACATCAAATTGAAGCGCTGATAACAAGTGATACAGTTGAGCGAGCAGGAACATCAGATGCAAAATGTTGCCCACAGGCAAAAGTAGCATGTCAGGCTGTGACGTCAGCTAGATTATGTGACGTCAATATGACTGCTCAAGGTTAAATGACCTACTAGCGCGTGCTCCGCGATTTGAAACAAAATGAAATTATATTCTTAATACTACACAAAATAATCTCATTTTATACGGTCGCGATAAACTTGACACATATTTTCAAAATATGATAAAAAAAGTGCTAGTACCCAATTCCGACTGGCTCATGAATGATGCTTTGAGTTGTTCTCTCGGTTGTTCTCTTATCCGCCAATGGGGAAAACCCGCAAATTTTGAAAATGATCATATTGAATAGTTTACTACCGAAAACAAATTCCGCAACTTTCGATTTTTACATTTGATTCTTATTTTCGTCATAATTAAATACGAAACATGCGTCACGCTCAAGACACAATATTTGAATGACGCTGGTGACGTACTTAACCACTGGGCCCGACAGATTAGGTAGGGATTTTCACATGCGCAAACCGATCCGTTTGCACCCTGAGCGCTCGTTTATTTCTCGACTCCTCCCACTTTTTCCAGGGAGACACGTGAACACCGTGGCGCAACGGATAGGTCTACTACGCCACAGAAAGCGCGCGTTTTAGCCATCCCGGTCATGCTGCTTTCTAAGTTGCAAATTTTTCGTTCAGCACGGCACGTAATCAAAATTTTTACGTGGTACGCGATACATATTTTATTTATGCTTGATATTACAGTACTAAAAGTTATAAATTCGATTAAGCGGGTCTTCCCCATTCATAAATGCCCAGTTTGTAACCAAGATATTTAGGTCTTCCATGCCCATGCCGTACCTTTTAAGATACTTTTCTGATAAAAAATTATTAGATTTGAAAAGAGACACGACAGGATATTTATTCAGTAAACGTCAAGATCTCAAAGCTTCCTACATGCGATGTGTCGCTTTCCTAGAGGTCATGGGAAAATAAGAGTTATGATGTACCACCTGCTGTGTCCGACATAGATACAATTAATAGCCACACCCAAAATAATTATTGAGAACTGTTTGATGGATATGTACGAGGGTGGATCAAATATAAACAAGAATGATTTTTTTTATTTTATTGGCATGGAATAAGAATGCAAGAAAATTACATTATTTTTCAACATAATCTCCAGCCCTCGAAACACATTTTTCCCATCTGACGGGAAGTTTTTTTCATGCAGTCACTGTAAAAGCAAGAGTTGCGTGTCATGAACCAGTTGCGCACAAAGCCCTCTTTTCCTTCGTTGTCTACAGAACCCTGTCCTCCCAACACAGTCCCAACTAGTGATGTAAAATACCTGGGTATTTATTTTTAGGGGTAAATACCCCGGATATTTACCCGAGGTATGTACCCAAAATGGGTATTTTAGTGGGTATTTATAGTTTTAGCTCAGTAAATAGAAAGTAGTAGTCTTAAAAGCCATTGTACCACGGAATAATAAACATTATTATTCCATGATTGTACAAGGTGTCCCAAACTGGACGCGTTTTTATGGGAACACCCTTTATTTGAAGAGATAGAAAAAAATTAACCAAGGTGTCCGGTGCTCAAATTTAATGAGAAAACCACTGGCGCAAACAAAACTTTGCTATCTCTTATCGTTTGGCCGCTAGAGGGCGATTCTCAAATTTCGTCGATTTCTTTTATGTCCTATAACTTGTTTATTAATAAAGGTAAATTAATTTTGGTAAAAACTTTCTTAAGGCACTTTTTTCGGTAAAATCCATTGCAATAGGCAGTTTTTTTACAGGGCGTTTAGATTTTCGTGCACCACCCCAAACTCATTTTTTTATATAGACCATCCTATATATTATGAGATTTTTGAAAAGCCCGTAAAATTTCCTAAATTTTGATGTATCACTTGTCATGTTTATAATATTAAAAACCATTAGCAACATTACAATTTAAAAATTAAAATATTGTGCCTACAGAAATCAAGATTGCCATGACTAATAAAATGACATAGGATGCTAACATGTTATGATTAAAACCACAGATCTAAAGTTTCATGATAAGATTACTCATAGTTATTATATTAAATTAATAATTCTTTAAATGTTGCTAATGGTTTTTAAGATAAACATGACAAGTGATACATCAAACTTTAAGAAATTTTACGAGCTTTTCAAAAATCTCATAATATATAGGGTGGTCTATATAAAAAAAATAGTTTGGGGTGGTGCACGAAAATCTAAACGCCCTGTAAAAAAACTGCCTATTGCAATGGATTCTACGGAAAAAAGTTCCTTAAGAAAGTTTTTACCAAAATTAATTATCTTTATTAATAAACAAGTTATAGGACATAAAAGAAATCGACGAAATTTGAGAATCGCCCTCTAGCGGCCAAACGATAAGAGATAGCAAAGTTTTGTTTGCGCCAGTGGTTTTCTCATTAAATTTGAGCTCCGGACACCTTGGTTAATTTTTTTCTATCTCTTCAAATAAGGGGTGTTCCCATAAGAACGCGTCCAGTTTGGGACACCTTGTACAATGTAAGTGTAAATGGTGGTTACTTAAAATAAACTAAAGATTAAAAATGTATCTGGTTAAGCAAATAATATTCCAAAAATTAATTTTTATTTCTGTAAAAGGTATCAAAATAAATGCTAATGCAACAATATTTAAAAACAATCTAGAGAATAGCACTTTATCCGACAAGTAAAAGTGAGGTTATAGTTAACTATAACAGAGTGCCACCTAAACGTACGTTAAGTGTTAAATTCCCTAGTGTTGGGAGTTTTACTTCAATAATTGTACTACATTTTCATATATAATTAAAACTACATAAAATATTTGTAAAATACCCGGGTATTTTCTAGTCGGGTAAATACCCAGGTAAATACCCAGGTAAATACCCATTTATAAATACCCTACCCTGTGGGTATTTACCCGACTCACATCACTAGTCCCAACACCTCTTTCAATGGCCCAAATATGTGGAAGTCACATGGACTTAAGTCGGGACTGTAGGGAGGGTGTTCAAGTATAACTTGAGGTATAACCCAGGAAATTTTGTCCAATTTTTGCCTTGTTTGGTTTGCTGTATGTGAACTTGCCCTTGGGATTCCGGAAATGTTATTTTTATATTATTTTATTGTACTTTTCTCTCGTTGAAATAGAAATTATTATTATTATTAAGTTGTAACTATTTGGGTGACAATTTGATCCTGATGTTGTCCTGCCCTGCAGCTTTGCTGGCTTTCCCTTAATATGATCTTGTTTTTTGTCATTTTATCAGAGATTTCCATGCGGATTTGTATCCCGATACAACTGGCTATGTTTCCCATCTAAGTGCTGAACAATGGATCACTGGCAAAAATCTTTCGGTGCCTAAAATCAGCCTCGATCCTAAGGATAGAGAAAAAGGCGAAGACCCCATCGTGGTAAGTTCTTTCTGTACTTTAATTCCTTCAATCACCATTATTTCTCTATTTCAATGCTTCTAAAATATGGTTTAGGTGCACAGAGGTCCTTTGGCAAAAGTAAAACAAGACTACGAACAAAATAAAGTAAAAGAACCAAAAGTTGAATCTATTAAAACATATGTACCGAAAGTAATAACGTCCGTACCGAAAACCGAGTTTATAATCAAAAATTCTAGCGACGAAAAACTAAAATTGGTTAAAAACGAAGAGAATGTCGCCAAAACAAAAGCAAACGAATCGAAATTAATAATAGAAGAAGCGGAAAATATTGTCGTGCCTCCTAAACCTCTTCCAAGGGCTTCGAGAACTGGTTCTATCTGTGAACCGATGGAGGAGCCCAGTGTTCCACCCAAACCCGTAGCTAGATCGCGTACTAACAGTTGCGTTCCTGTCATCACGTCAGTTAACCCAAACATGCCTGTAACAGGAGGATACAAGGTCTTTCAATTCGATAAAATTATTTAGTTTTTGAGTTCGTAGTTTATTTTTTGTTCTGGCAGTCTTAAATGTTTATTTTAGTCACCATGGCAGTTGTTCGTGTAATTTAGTTCGTTTGTTTCATCACTTGGTAGATTATACAAGGGTGTTTCGCTCTCGGATATTGTTTCTTTTAAATACATTGGAGTGGTGAAACACCCTGTGTATTAATTTGCTGCTGCTTTCGTGTATTGTAGAATGATGTTCGTTTTTATTTTGCACAGCTTATTTTTTTGTTCCACAATGTTGAAATACCTACATGGGTTTTTCAGTAAGCTCCTTCATTATAGGTTTTAGAAAAATATGTTTTATGTGAAGATTGCCAAACTATATGCTGAAAATGTTTTTGACTGTTTCGTTGTTTTGGCGTCGGGGTAAACTAGAAAGAATTCATAGTGAATTTATGACATGCATTTTCTTTTAAGAAACCTGTTTAACCAGAGGTAGAATAAAAGAGGGGAAGGGGCTGTGTAATCAAAAATATTTTCTTCATATACACTCTACACAAAAGTATCCCATCACCTAATGCTCGCTTAATATTCTATAAAAAAATAATCAAAAGTATACACAAGTGTTTAAAGTAGTGATAATGCAATGTAGTAAAAGGTTCGGAGTTAGGATTGGAAGACATAATTACAATATAAGTATACAGTGGCAAAGAATTATGAAAGTTTTTATGTGACAAATTTATTTAAAAGATTGCAAAACAACACTGAACAATAATTTGTACCAAAATATTGGTTCTTAATATCGAGTATTTCCCCCTCTTGCTCTTATTACAGCTTGCATTCACCTTGGCATACCTTCAAAAAGATTTTGCACATACCCTTGGTCCATATTGTTCCAAATTACGTTCAACTCATTTTGCAGACCTTGTAGAGTTCTGTGCGGAACTTGCTGCTGTCGAACTGTTCGTCCCATATGGTCCCATACGTGCTCGATGGGATTAATATTGACATCATGAAGATAGTCATTTGCTACCCTGGCCACGTGTGGTCGTGCATTATGTTCTATAAAAATGAAATTGTCGCCCACAAAAGGACCCTATCACGGCGATCTCTAGTTTCCAGGCGAGAGACTAGCTGCTGCTGAACAAACTAGCCGTGACGTCACGGGGCTGAATAATACCCAAGCGTAAATGGCTGTTCAGGCCTTAATTAGGATTTGAACCTGTGTCTTTGGTAACCGGATTTTGTATTTTTTATTATAGGCCAACTATTTTTGTATAAAAAAAACAAAAAGATTCGTTGTTATATAAAATAATTTAATAATATGTCATAATTTTTGTACAAACTTTTCCATGTAATAAATACCGCAAGATACAGCCAATAAAAGTTTTCCATTCAAGAGAATTTACAGTCCACAATTACTAACCGGAGATTTGCTTATTGGGGAACGAATAGTTCGCGCCTGCAGATAACAGACTCCACAATGGCAATTCCGTAAAAACTAAGAAGTTTTCCATGTTTATCTGAATAAGGGTGCAACCAAAGGTTTCTATTCAGATATTATATTTCAAATAATAGAATTTTTGCAATATCATGCTAATTTTAGACAATACCACTACCGATAACGCTAAAATTAATAAATTAGGGTAAAACACCAATGATTTTGTTTATGTAACCATATAAAATATAATCAGTAGATACATAAACCAAACAGTAATATTCTCTATAACTACAGAACATGTGCAAATAATATGTAAAATATTAACAAACAAAAGTATTTTTATAATAATGTGCTAGCCTTTCTTTTCCAGTTAGCTTTTTATTTCTGGTGACTATTATCAGTGGATTTCTGACGTTTTCTCTCCATTATCGCATTGTTCTTCAATTTCTTGTAATTTGATAATAAAATATTGCATACGATGTTATAATAATCTTGTCAAAAGTAGCAGTGTTGCTCGAACCACATGCACACGTTTCGGTATAAATGTGAGCAATTTCTAAATTTTCATCTAACTGCATTTGACATATGCGTTTCAAAACCTCATGTTAGTTCTCAAAGTGGTTAATAAATATTGTTGAACTAAAAGATCTTAGGCCCATTAGCATACTTCCGTGTTTGTCGAAAGTCCTGGAAAAGATTATGTGTCAGCAACTTAATGAACATCTATCTAAATATGATATGTTGCCTCATAATCAGTCTGGATTTCGCAAGAATTATAGTTGTAGCACAGCCCTGTTGAAGGTGACCGATGACATTTTACAGGCATCTGATATGAACAAATTGACGGCCTTGGTCCTGTTGGATTACTCCAGGGCTTTCGACACCCTGCAGCATTCGATTCTCTGCACTCTGCTTGGATACATGGGTCTCGGTAGCAGTTCCGTTGATTTAATAAAGAATTACTTGGCAGATAGGTCACAGGTGGTCATGCTCGATGGAGAGGTGTCGTCCATACAAGATTTACAATCTGGAGTTCCGCAAGGATCTATTTTGGGACCCATTTTATTTTCAATTTATACCAGCCAACTTTATACTTCTCTGCAATTCTGTGACTATCACGCATATGCTGACGATACCCAGTTATACCTGTCTTTTTTTCCGCACGAAATTAAATTAGCAATGGAACGTATTAATTCCGATCTGGCTACAATACATAGGACTTCTGAAGAACACGGTTTATTTTTAAATCCATCAAAGTGCCAATTTCTCATGTTTGGTCGTAAACATACGGTAAACAGCTTGCGTCTGGGTGATGTCTCATTAATGATCAATAATGTTCCGGTCCCTATGGTGGACTCTGTGAAAAATTTGGGTGTTTACATGGATAGTACTTTCAGATACAGAAAGCATGTGTCCACATGCATTCAGAAAGCTGTTTTCGGTTTAAAACTATTGTATCCTCATAGACATTATCTGCCTTATACCACTAAAGCAATGCTTTGCGAATCGCTTATCTTGTCGCATTTTACTTTTTGTTCACCTGTTTTTTCGCCGGGTTTGGATTCTGTTACTATGGGACGTATTCAGAAGATCCAGAACTGTTGTTTGAGCCTACTCGGTACTCAGTGAATAAGTTTTCTCTTTTAGATCTTATAATCTGCTCTCATATTTCGGACATTGACGGGTTTGGTGTGAGACATGCCAATGATATGATCACCGATCATGAACTTGTATATTGCTTGTTGAAGAGTTCGATAACGAAACCTACCCCGTCTTATAGATGTTTTAGAAGTTTTAAATATTTTGATCATAACAGATTTGTTGGAGAATTGTCACAACTTCCATTTGATGATTTGTTTTACATGTCGGATATTAATGATAAAATTTCCTATTTTAACAACTTGATTTTGAGTATTTTTGATAGTTATGCACCGCTTCTGACATACCGCGTGGTGAAGCCGCCATCCCCTTGGCTGACAGACAATGTTAAATTGTTAATGAACCTGAGAGACAAGGCATTGCTCAAATTTAAAAAATCAGGTAGTGAGGTACATTTTTCATATTATAAACAACTACGAAACTATACTACTAGTGCGGTGAGAAGTGAGAAGAGAGCGTATTTGAACAACAAACTCCAGACCCATGGTTCAAAATTTTTATGGAAGGAACTAAGGAAATTAAACATAACTTCAAATAAAATGCCAACTAGTATCCCTTTGCACATTTCAAACGTCAATGAAATCAATAATTATTTTATAAATTGCACAAAGAGCCTTCCAACTGGGGATGTTGATTCTAAAATTAACTTTTATTTAAATAATATTAAGCAGACATTTCCCAACAAGTTAACATTTTCCTTGGTTCAGTCAAATGAAATATTAGATATAATTCACTCCTTTAAGAGTACCGCTGTGGGTTGTGATGGTGTAGCTTTGAATATGCTTGTTGCTTGTCTCCCTCGCGTGCTGCCTCACATCGTGCATCTTGTTAATTCCTGCTTATTGGACAATGTTTTTCCGAATGCGTGGAAGATTTCCTATGTTCATCCGTTACCGAAGGTCAGTCAGCCAAGGGATTATAAAGATCTCAGGCCCGTTAGTATCTTGCCCCTACTGTCCAAGGTGCTGGAGAAGGTGGTGTTTCGTCAAGTAACGGAGCACTTAAATAATTATAACATCCTACCTGCATTTCAGTCTGGATTTAGGAAGAACTATAGCTGTGTCACAGCTTTGTCACATGTGATTGATGATGTTTGTAGAGCTAAAGAGAGCAACCAGTTCACAGCTTTAATACTATTAGACTATTCGAAGGCTTTTGATTGCATACATCACTCATTGTTACTTAGTATATTATCTTACTGCGGTTTTTCTAATGAGGTTATTTTATTTTTTAAAAATTATTTGTCGCAACGGAAACAAGTGGTCAAACTGAATGGGATATGCTCCAGGGAGGGCACCTTGGACTGTGGGGTGCCTCAGGGCTCCATCCTTGGCCCGCTCCTGTTCTCTATTTATACGTCTAATTTGTATTCTTGTATAAATTATTGCAAGGTTCATTGTTATGCGGATGACACACAGATGTACTATTCCTTCAACCCTACTGATGCAGAACAAGCAAATGCTCACATCAACTCAGATTTGTTAAACCTTGTTAGAGCATCTTTAGATCATAATTTGGTCATTAATCCCGATAAGTCGGTTTTGATGTTGTTTGGAAAAAATGCACTTAGGGATGACATTTCAAGTAGATTGAATATAGTAGTAAATAACGTTAAACTGAATTGTGTGGGAGAGGCCAGGAACCTTGGAGTAGTTGTTGATGAGAATTTGAGATTTAAAACTCATGTTAATAACTGTGTTAGAAGAGCTTTTTGCAGCTTAAAATTGATTTACTCTAATAAAGAGGTACTAAATAAAAAACAGTTCGATTGCTGTGTGATCTTTTGGTATTGTCCCACTTTACTTATGGGGATGTCATCTATGGACCTTGCATAGACGCACAGACTGCGCGTAGGATACAGGTGGTACAAAATTCGTGTGCAAGACTAATTTGTGGAGTTCGAAGAACAGAACATATCTCGCAATACGTCAAACAACTGAGTTGGTTAAACATGAAGAATAGAAGATACCTGCACATGTGTCTCTTCTTCCATAAAATAATTTTAGTTCGTAGTCCACCTTATTTATATTTCAAAATTCGTTTTCGAACAGATGTGCATAACTTAAATATTCGTAGAAAATCACTCATTACTCCTCTAATACACGCTACGTCGTTCTTCGAGAAATCTTTCACTTTTAATGCTAGTAAAATTTATAATAATTTACCTCGTGAACTAAAAAGCTGTAACTTGTTGACATTTCGAAAAAAAACTCGCACAGATACTATTATCTGGTCAATAGGGGAGAAAAAGTCTGTTGGTTTGGGGTTGTTTGAACTGGTCATATTTCTCCGACTTACTTTCCCTTTCTTTCCTGTCTTCCTTCTGTTCTCATTTTTTTTACCTTTCGTTGATTCTTCTCTTTACGCTCTCTCATTTTCCATTTTTCATTATATTTTTGTTCCTTGTTATTGTCACTGGCTTTACAGTTTTGTTTTTATACAGTGCCCGTCTAAAGTCCGTTCCCCCCCTACTAATTTTTGAACCATTTGAGGTACATCAATGAAATTCGGCACAAGGTAATCACAGGTCACAATATATTTTTTGACGTAACAATGGCATCTGTCAGTCTCAAGATGGCGGTCGGGCGCCATTTTGAAACAAAATTTTAAATGGGAGGGAGGGTCATGTGACACCTCGTTTTAAAGGTCTTGTCGAATGCAATATCATACTAAAACATGGCGTCGATGTCTTTTGTTCAATTTTTAAATTTTAACATTTTTCTAACGAAATTTTATTCTAATTTGTAGTGAAATCTCTCAATGAAGTCGACCAATAAGAGGTGAAAAGAGAGTTTTTAAGGAAAAACTACCGCTAGATGGTAATTTCTTCCAGCTTCTCCAAAAATCAAAACCGCTTCAAATTTATCGTCCAAGCTACGGGCCTTGGTCACACTTTTCCTAAATGAAGGAACTAAACATGCCACATTTGACAAGTAGAAAACAAGATGTTACCGCGACAACGAATTTTGTTTCTAATACAAACGTGATTGAGAGCAACATTCATGGTTATTTAGAAATTTGTTTAGCCACCATTTTGTAACGTTTTCAGGTATCGACGCCATATTTTAGTATGATATTGCACTCGATAAGATCTTTAAAACGAGGTGTCACATGACCGTCCTTCCCATTTAAAATATTTTTTCAAAATGGCACCCGACCTCCATCTTGAGACTGACAGCTGTCATTAATACGTCAAAAAATATCTTGTGACCTGTGACTACCTTGTACCGAATTTCATGGATGTATCTCAAATGGTTCAAAAATTAGTAGGGGGGAACGGACTTTAGACGGGCACTGTATGTTTATTAGTATCTTTAGGTTAAGGTTAAGTGGAAGAACAGTCGCTGGGCTGAACTTCGCCTTTTGGCATACAACTTATTTTTATTGCTTGTAATTCCATTATTATTATTATTATGTATGCTCAATAAAGATTATATTATTATTATTATTATATACTGGATCCGCAAGTTCGACCATATATCTCATAAGCTGTTGGATATTATTGGCTGGCTGAATATGCAGAATCGGTTTAACTTGCAATCGCTTTGTCTGTTCCACAATATTATAGTAAGTAAATCACCAACTTACCTTTCCAATAAAATTAAATTTCGCACAGATGTGCATAATATAAACATTAGATTCAGGGGCCTTATTACTCCACCTCTTCACAAAACTTCTTTATACGAACGCTCTTTCTTTTTTTACATTTCTAAAATTTATAATGTACTCCCGTCTGAATTGAAAAAATGTACAAAGATTGGATTTAGAAACAATTTATTTAAATGTTACTTTAATAGACAGATGGGGAGGTGATTTCAATGTATGTTTGCTTGTCATGGCGGAGATGCGTGAATACGCGATGGTGGTGTGGCGCGCGGTTCGGGGTTTTGGCGACATGCGAGATGGGGGTATTCGGAAGCGAGTGGCTCGTTGGGTGGATCATTCCGGAATTGCGAGCCTGCATGGGATTTTAATTTTAATTTAATCATTGTATATGTAGCTGCAGAATGTTTTATTTTATTTTTGTCAAGGTCTTAATGGTAGAACGGGGGACGAGTTTTTCGTCTGCCTGAATTAATACCTTGTGATTTTTTCCAATTTTTCTTTTGTCATGTTGTGCTGTATTTGTAATTTGGGAAAATAAAACAATTATTATTATTATTATTATTATATTGGTTTAATATTCGTGGAAATCAAGGCCTGCAGAGTTTTCGTACAAATATTTCCGACAGTCAAAACTTCAACTGATGGTATTGTCAGTCCTCCTCTGTTAATTGTATTCATATATGAGCTGCTAATAATCTGAATTACTTCTTAAAATATTCAGGCAATAATCACAGCTAATCTAATTGGTAACTTTAAATGAAGCATATCCACAAATGAAAAATATTAAGGCATCTTTGTCGATTTCATACGAATTTTCTGAAAGACTCGCATACAGCATTTTGTAGTTTCTCGAAATCTTGAACAGAATTAACTACGTTGTAGTCGATTTCAGTTAAATTTAAATGGTCGGTGTTTAGAGATTCTATAACGCGCTGATTTAATACCTATTAATACATAAATGTTTAGAAGCAGTTTATTTATCTCAGCAATGCATAGAAAAAGTGAACTGGCATTTAGCATAAAGCAAGTGCATCATGCCCTCGGCTTTAAGCCGCTCCATGACGTCACTATCCCGTCTCCCACACTCTCGCCTGGTTACTAGAGATCGCCGTGACTATATGCGACCACATGGGTTTCGAAGAATGTCCCTTATGTATCTATCGGCTGTCAATCTTCCACCATACACTGCCACTAGTTCCGTACACTCATGAAAAGAAATTTCCCCCCATACCATGATCGACCCACCCCCAAAATTTTCTTTTTGTTGGATATTGCACTGAAAATAGGGTTCACCTGGCTGTCTGTATAATGGCATACGTCTATCTGATGCATATAAACAAAATCGCGATTCATTGGTAAAGAGTACATTGGACCATTCCTCAATGCCCCAGCCAGCATGCTCTCTGGCAAACTGTAATCGCGCAACTCTATGTTCTCTGGCGAGGCATGGACCAGAAGCAGGAACCTTTGGCCGTATATTCTCTTCTCGAAGACGGTTTCTGATCATTTGAACACAAATTTGAACATTTCCAGTAGCCAAGAGATCATTTTTGAGCATTCGAGCAGTACAGTGGCGTGTTCTTAAATTTGTAACTCACAGAAACCGATCGTCTATAGCTGTGGTAACTCTCTTGCGACCCTGTCCCTCCCTTCGGGAAAATTCTCCAGTTTCTGTGTAACGCTTATCAACTCTTGATATATAAGGTGATCGCATTGAATACTCCTGGATATTTGTGTGATCTGTTGAGTCTTAGATCTGATGTTCACTCACTAAACTTGAGATTTATGGGGTTAGTGTGCACCATTCCGAGGCATAAGACTACTAGGTTTCGGTCTTGTTTCTCTTATGCAGGACCAAAGATGCTTAATGAACATGCAGAGTATTTAAATTTGCCTTCTGTACATCAGTTTAAAACCATGTTAACAACAAAGTTAAGGAAAAACTATGATTGATTGATTGCTAGATAATTTGCACTCTAGTGTTAGCTCTACTTTAAGTAATTACGTATTAGGGAAAATTGTAAAATGACTTTGTCAATATTTTCTCCATTTTGACTATGTATTTTCTGGTCAAATAAATATTAATAATAATAATAATAATAATAATATGATACTCTGTTTCACACCCAATGCATTAGCCACATATCTTTGACTTCATCCGTCTTGAATCAAAGTTACTGCTTTCACGCCTTCTTCTACGGTCAAATGACGTGTTATATATGTAGTTAATATTTTCTTGTTTTACTTTTTGGTAGAAGTTCATGATGAAACAAATAATTACTCCGCGAACTACCAATATATGCAGGGTGAGTCACTAAGGCGAAATCGGCCTATAACAAGAGTAAAGTTCAAAATGGAAGAAACTTTTTCAAATAAAAGTTTTTCAAAAATAAGTGCTTAGTGAGATAAAAATATTTTCAAATATGGCGGACTTCCGGTTATACCGGAAATGGACACTAACTGTGTTATTTTAAATGGAACACCCTGTATTCGTTAGCATTTTTGGATTTCTCATGAAAAATAAATGTCAGTTTGTTAATCAAACATTGGGTCTCAGTCGAACCGCTATGGAGTTTTTTAATTTTTTTTTGAAAATTTTGACGTTTGCAGTAGTTGGCGCCATTTTGAATATCTTCGAAACGAAAGCACTTAGAGGAATGCGGTTTGGACAGTTCGTCTCTGGAAGTAACGGCCTATCACACACAAGTATAACATGGAATCATAACTTTTTAATTAAATGAAATTTATCCATGCCAATATTTACTAATTCAAACAGGAATAACTCTTTTTTTTTAATGGAATGCTACATTGGTTCTCACCTCATAAGACGCAAAATTAAATTTTCTTTCTGATGATGTATGGTTGTTGGCATCTGTCACCAGCAGTTTTTAAGAAATTTGCGTTTTTCTGGAAATTTTGAATAATATCATGTTTATGCATTAACAATGGTTGACGTTTGGCGATATTGTTTTGTTTTGTCTTACAAAATGTTCGTTCCAAATCTTCTATACTATTTCCAAAACTTTAAAGATCATTAGATAATAACAGCAACAAAAATAAATTAATGTAATTAGATTAAATGTTCGACATAACCGCCATCCTCACGATAACCAACAGGACAAACACGCAATCGTTTCAACAAAGAATTGTTCACATTTATCAACATATCTTCATTGATACTTTGAAATGCATCGCGAACTCGTTCCATCATATTTTCTCGAGTAGTTAGAGGTTCCCTGTAAACTAACTGCTTTACGTACCCCCACAAGAAAAAGTCAAGTTTTGTTAGGCAGTTGTATCTTGAAACAAAACCGTTCTTATGAAACGAAGTTTCGTCCGTAAAGAGAACATGATCGAAAAAGTCATTTCGCTCCTGAAGTTTACGTAAAGCCCACTCACAAAACTGCAACCGATTGTTGAAGTCATTTTGATCTAGTTCCTGAACCAACTGAACGTGGTACGGGTGAAATTTATTTTTGCGCAGTATTCGAGATACAGAAGTTTGGCTTATTTCTAACTCGCGACTAATTTCTCTGGTACTTAAATGAGGATCTCGGACAACAGTAGCAGCTACTAAAACTTGATTTTCCTCATGTGTGTCACTGATTTTACACGTTCTTTTTTCTCGTATCTCACACAACCAGTTCGTTCAAACCTCTCTTTTAATTTTACGAATGCCGCTACATTTGGATGTCTATGCTCGGGAAAACGTTGCGCATACATTCTTGAGGCAAGTAACGAATTTCCTTCTGCTTCACACCATAGCAATTAATTCTTGAGTGTACATTTTCAGTTTTCTTAATTGTGATATTTATTGAACTTGAAATCAATACTCTCACTAATTGAACTCAAATTGCACTCTTACTCAACAATAATTTAATAGAAATGACATTTCGTTGGCAAAACAAAACAAAATCGCTGAACGCCAACTATTGTTAATGCAATAACACGATATTATTTAAAATTTCCAGAAAAACGTACATTTCTTAAAAACTGCTGGTGACAGATGCCAACAACCATACATCGTCAGAAAGGAAATTTAATTTTGCGTCTTATGAGGTGAGAACCAATGTAGCATTCCATTTAAAAAAAAAGAGTTATTCCTGTTTGAATTAGTAAATATTGGCATGGATAAATTTCATTTAATTAAAAAGTTATGATTCCATGTTATACTTGTGTCTGATAGGCTGTTATTTCCAGAAACGAACTGTCGAAACCGCATTCCTCTAAGTGCTTTCATTTCGAAGATATTCAAAATGGCGCCAACTACTGCAAACGTCAAAATTTTCAAAAAAAAATTAAAAAACTCCATAGCGGTTCGACTGAGACCCAATGTTTGATTAACAAACTGACATTTATTTTTCATGCGAAATCCAAAAATGCAAAACGAATACAGGGTGTTCCATTTAAAATAACACAGTTAGTGCCCATTTCCGGTATAACCGGAAGTCCGCCATATTTGAAAATATTTTTATCTCACTAAGCACTTATTTTTGAAAAACTTTTATTTGAAAAAGTTTCTTCCATTTTGAACTGTACTCTTGTTATAGGCCGATTTCGCCTTAGTGACTCACCCTGTATATTGGTAGTTCGCGGAGTAATTATTTGTTTCATCGACGTGTTATATGCTGACCAGCATTCATAGTGAACAAACAATCACTAAATTATTGCAGATTAATACAAACCAAACACTGATAAACACAAACAACAAAAATAATGGTAACTGCAAGAATTTAATAAATGGGAGTTTCCACTTGTCAACATTTGACCTCGGACTTGACACAAATAAACCAGGGAAAACAAAGATTGCTGTTTCCCAGGGTTCTGGATATCTCATAAAGGTAGCCGCCTTAAAAAATATACGCGTCATTTTGATAAAAACTGAAGTATATTACCATAAGAATTCAGAATGCTACTGATGCGATAATTTTTGTGCGAAGTGTATTATAACAAAATGTGGAGCAACTTTTACTTGAAACATTTGTCTCTAAATTCTATAATGAGAGCTTTTGAAAAATTCGTCTTAATTGGACCACCTCTACGTTACAACTTCCTTAATTTCATTTTTTCAACAGCCGCGACTTGGTCCTAAACCGTTTTCACCGCCGAAATTTGACGAATCTGAGAGTTTTGATAAAGTTTTCAATGTCCCCGCCGTCCCTGGATCTCAGTCTAATGGAATACATGAGGTGAAGCCTCAGAATGATGTAACTGTTCCTGACAGTCCCCAAGAAAATAAAGAATGCCCTAGTCCTGAGGTAGAAAACTTTCAAATCGAGAATAACTTAAATGGGGCCTTGAATTCGGGTGCCGATGAAGAAAATAATAAACCGAAAACTCCTAGTACGGCGGAACGAAGGAAAATTTTCGAGAATCATACTATAAAAGAGGATGGAGAGACAGTAGTAGATGCTAATGAGACAAATTTGAATTTTGAGCGGGGATCAGTGAGGAACAGCATAGCGGAACGTAGGAAGATATACGAAAGGTCCCAGTCAGTACAAGACGGGTCTGTTATGCCGGAGAATCCTCCTGCTTCGCCTACAATGTTTGTGAGAAGAGATTCGTTCAAAAATCGTAAGAATGAAGAAGAAGTTTCGAGTGACGACAATAGAAAGAGTGTTCCTTTCGTGAAGCAACAGTCGTTGGATCAACAGATGGGGAAGAAGGTGGAGTTTGTCAGTGCGCCTACGCCTAAGAGGATATCTACGGTTTTTGGTAAGTCATACTCTTATCTGTACATTTATAGTCGGCTACTAAACAACAGTGCAGTGAAATTGGACAGAAAATTGAAGGAACCACTGGTTCATTCGCCAAGATTCATTCATTAAAATAAACTTAAAAATTTACAGGGCAATTGTTTCTTTAGACTATAAATGTATGGATAGATAGATAATTAGATTTCATTGTTTCCTATCTAGGATTTCAATATAATTATACACCATTACACCTATACAATATATACAAAACTATGATCCTTCATTTCTGTTCCTCTGCAAATGCTTCATCCACTCCACACCTCCTCCGCTCTCCTCCAGTATCTTCTCCACTCTATTCCATATGGTGTTCTCCTTCCACCTACATCTTTCCAACACATGTTCCCATGTCTTCCTCTGCCTCACATAACCTACACTTCCTTTTGTCTTCACTTTCCTAATATTTTCCTCCTCTCATTTCATTCCCCAATCTGAACCTTGCCACCCATATCATATTCTCTTCCTCTGTAAGCATTTTGAATTTCTTATCTTCTTATCCTTGTCTTGTTCTTGTATCTGCTTATCTCTTTCCTCTATTTCACTCCTCACGTTCCATCCCATTATTCTTCTGTTCTCCACTTCCATAGTCGCGAAACCTCTTTCCTGGTAAAATTTTTCTCGTTTTTTTTCACAACTTGATTTCCTAGTACCTCCCTTCCTTATTTCTTCCCAACACTGTCTTGCTCGTTACCCCCTCCACCTCTCAGCTTTTCTTCAAATTCCATGGCTCTTTTTCCTACTGTTATTCTCATTTTATATCTTTTTGTTTTCTCCCGTACCATATATCCAGGGGTTGTTCAGTCTAGACATAGCGTCCACTTTATAAATTTTTTTTCCTGTAGCCTCTCCACCTTAGCTCTCTCTTCCCACCCCCAGATCTTGGCTCCATACATCGCTATGCTGCTTACCAATGCATCAAATAATCTCATTCTTCTTTTCCACTCCCGCCCAAAGTTCTTCTTCCCTATTCCCCATACTTGATTCATGGCTTTTATCGCCCTTCTTGTTATGTCATTAATATATTCCTCCTTCTCCCCTGTTCTTCTTCTATCCTCTCCCCTTTCCATTTCCAGCTCTGTTCTCATTTTCTTCCACCTCCTTTCGAAATCTCATAATTTTTGTTTTGTGTACGTTCAATATCAATTCTTTCCTGTCTAAATAACGTTCTAACCTTTTCAACATCTCCTTTAGGTCTTTCTATGCCTTTGCCAGTAGCAACACATCATCTACATTATGACATTGTCCAGTACTCCTTCCTTCCTATCACCACCCCTCTTGTCTGCCGCTTTCTCATGACCTCTTCCAAATCTGATATAAAGATGTTAAAAAGGTACGGGAGTGGATGAAGCATTTGCAGAAAAAGAGAAATGAAGGATCATAGTTTTGTATATATTGTAAGGTGTAATGGTGTATATATTGAAGTTCTAGATGGGACTATAAATGTGTGGAAAATGGTTGTACATCTTTAAACAACTGTTTTTGTAATTTTCTAACCATGGCCATTATAATACAGGTAAAGTATCGAAATTTAGGCATCTGAAAGGAACCGCAGCGCACAAGTCGTTCCACATCGAGAATGTACGCAACCTGAGCAGGCAGATACCAGGGGAATGTGACGGTTTTCAAGGTTTTATCCAACTTTTCCAATTAATTTTGCCATTTATTATATTAAATTTACAGCAAATTCCGAAAGAGTAGCTATTCCGTTAAGTGGACCAGGAGGCAAAATTGCCATTTACGAATTAAACAAAACCGGTAAATTACCCGATGGAGTAATCCCTGCGTTAGTTCACGGGAGCAATATAATGGATTTCGCTTGGGATCCGTTTGATAATCGTCGACTTGCGGTTGCCTGCGATGACGGTATCATTAAACTATGGAAAATCCCAGAAGGAGGTCTGGTTGAACCCACGAATGAACCGGAGGGGGAGATACGGGCTCACTCCGACAAAATATATTTCATAAAATTCCATCCGTGCGCCAAAGACGTTTTGGCTTCTGGTTCTTATGATATGACTGTCCGTATATGGGATTTGATAGAGGGAGTGGAGAAGATTATATTGAAAGGGCATACGGAGCAGATTTTTAGTTTCGCTTGGTCACCCTGTGGGAAATTTTGTGCGACGGTCAGTAAGGATGGGAAAACAAGGATTTATAATCCGCGGTTAGGTGATTTGCCACTTAAAGAAGGGAACGGGCCTGCTGGTAGTCGCGGAGCGAGGATAGTTTGGGCTTTGGATGGAAATTTCATTGTTGCGACTGGTTTTGATAAAGTTTCAGAGAGACAGATCATGGCGTTTCGAGCTAAAGATTTGAGTGCCCCAGTTAACGTCGTTGGCTTAGATGTCAGCCCTGCGATACTCATGCCTTTTTACGATGAAGATAGTTCGACACTATTTTTAACTGGAAAGGTAGGTGTCTTCTACTTTAGTTTTAATGCTTTTCAACCGTTGAATTTTGTTTTAGGGCGATTCCACGATATACACATTTGAAATAACAGAAGAGCCACCGTATATTTGTCCGTTAAGTCATCACAGGTGCAGCAATTTAAGTCAGGGGCTCTCGTTTCTGCCTAAGAACGTTTGCGATGTCGGTAATGTGGAATTCGCAAAAGCTTTGCGATTGACCAATAATTCCATCGAACCGTTGTCTTTTACAGTTCCCAGAATCAAGGTAAGACATTCTAGAAGTTGAGAAAGTCAAGAAAAAATGTGAGTGAAACTTTTTTAGACTGATTTGTTCCAAGATGATTTGTTTCCTCCGACTAGGGTGACGTGGCAACCTCTCTTGGGTAGTTCCGAGTGGTTTTCGGGGAAAGATGGGGTGGCTAAGAGGGTCAGTTTGCAACCAGCTGGAATGGAAGCACGTAAGTTACAAAGGAACACAGTTGACGCAGTTGTTATTTTAAAATAATTCCTAATAGTAACTGCGACTCAAAATCAACAAAACGCTGTGGATAAACAAGGAAATAAGACAGTTTCTGAGGTTGCTGGGGCGAAAGTCCCTTGTAGTCGTTGGGATAAAGAACAGATGAAAGCCAAACAAGAAGAGGTAGGCCAGTATTTTGGTTTGATCAAATAATATGATGAATGTAGCCAGAATAAAAAAAAACAAGAAAAAGAAAATTTAAAAATACAATCTACCTAGGTACGTTCTATCTAACCCGAACTAAAATTGCCCCATTTTGCGCATGTCATAATTTGGTGACCCGCTATTAAAAAAATATGTATTATAGTTTTAGGGAGTATATACCCGATTGAAAAGCAGATCTAGGTACCCGATTGAAATGCCCGGGCATACCCGGGTACCTGCAGAAAATTGTTAGAATATTACTTTTTTGATATTGCGGAATTTTTAGTACTTTATTTTTATGCCTTTAATAAAAACTAAACTTACAATAGACCTTATTTGTAACGTGCAGCGCCTTCTGGTAGATACATTCACTATAGTGACATTGTGTGGCTCTTTGAGTGTGTTCAGAAAAAACGTTCGAATGTTAGCGTTTCATGAAAATTGTACACAAACTCAAAGCTTTATGGTTAATATTGTTTACCTATTGTGATATGTCAAAAACTCGACAAAAATTGTGAAATCATGTTAATCACTAAAATCGTTCGTAATCTTGTGACACTCTGACTGCCCAACGGTGATAAAATCACATAATTCAAAAGGAAAATACTGCAACAACAGCTTCGTTTCTGAATGCACCAGATGTCAAAAGCGGGGCCACACACTGTAACACACAAAGCCAGCTTTCTGTCTGATTAGCGCAGGTGCAGTTAAAATCAAAATAAGGTCTATTCCAAACTGTTTATTAGATTTTTTAGGAGGTATCGAAGGAGACATTGTCTACGGAGCAAAATATAAAAAGATAACCAATTACGATATAGTCAAGACATAATTAAAATGAATAATCTTATATTCACGGCAGAGCAACGGACAACTTCTTTTCATTAGCGTGTGATAGAATTCTGCAATAAACATAACCTAACGGTCGAAACACTCTGTCCACCATCATGTTAGGAGACGCTACAGGTTGAAGATGCCAGGAGACCTAGGGAGATATCAAATAGATTATTATTCTCATTAGGCAAAGATTTAGAAATCAAGTTAGTGACTGTAGAAGTGATCCAGCAGTGGGACTCTATGTCACGATAGAATTCTATGAATCGACTCGACGCGATATTTTGGTACTCTGTGTTCCGCTTTCTATTTCCTACCCCTCACCCCCCAGGTAGAATTCGATGACTAGTTGTCGACTGGTATGAAGCGGTCGTTATTGAGACAGAAAGCATCGCCTTCCCATATTTACAGCAGGGATAGAGTGAGATGATAACGAAGCATTGGAACGCGCAAGAACCACGTGTTGCATTAGCGGCAAACTTGAAAATACAAAATTCTCATACTTTACGATAGGGGTGATCCATAAAACTATTGTAAACCAAATTATAGCAACAGATGGGATTATTTAGTAGATACTAGGGTTCATTTTGTTGTTTTTCGGTAGGGAAGACACGCAGTGAAATTTGTAGCTGGTGCAATTTATATTAATTTTTTAATTTCTTTAATTGGAGTATTTTGTTAAATATAGAGGAGAATAATCCTGAAATGATCACCAATAGATACAAAGGTGCTAATCAGCTAATGGGAGGGAAAATCTTAATAAACTGTGGCAAGCTACTGCCAATAAATTAAATAGTTTGCGATATGGGGAAAAACCGTGGATGAATAGAAAAAGCTGAGAACATAAATGAATAACATTAGAAACCCGTACTTTATATTAATTTGTTATTCAAGGCTGATATCGACTGAAAGTCTAAAACAAACAGTAGGCAATTATAAACTATAACTAATACGAAACGTAATTTAATAAGAAATAAATTGAAATAAATTAACCAATAAAAACGAACAAACACGTGAAAAAGAACGTCAAATTTCAACCTATCCAAAGCAAATTTGGGAAATAATAAAAGTTACTACTCGTTTTCACCTCATATTTGTAGGATGTATAATAAACCTGTATTCTATCGCCGAGCGTACCCGAATACATCACGACCTTTACACAGCGTACCAGTATGGGCAAACATCGTTATCGACAAGAGAATTCTATGATAGAAATCAAGAGTAGAATTCTATGGTAACACAGTCCCACTGCAGGAGCAGAAATAGATAGTGATCGCAACATAGTGGTTATGAAGGCCAATCTTAAATTTAAGATTTTGAAAAAAACCAAGCGGAAGAAGAAAATAAAAGATAATGATACGTGCGATAAGTTCGAGAAAAAGACAAACGAAGTACTAAAGGGCGCAGGTGAAAATATGGTTAGGGACGTAGAGGCAGAATGGAATTGCATTAAAACTAGTTTAGATTCCGCAGCTAGAGATATTTTGGGTCATAAACAGAATGAAAGTAGAACATCCTGGATAACAAAACATATTGTGAGTCTAATAGAGGAAAGGCGAATATATAAAAATAGGTTAGATGAAAGAGGGAAACAAAGATATAAGGCGATCAAGTGGGAAATTATTTGGAAATGCAGGAAAACAAAAGAGCAATGGATCGATAATAAATGCAAAGAAGTGGAAGATAAGTTCGAAGTAGGAAAACTGATGAAGCATATAAATTTTAGAGAAATTTGATCTAGTATCAAAAACATTAGAAATGGGGCAGGAGATATCCTAATCGGAAGCGGGGAGAAGGCAGATAGGTGGAAAGAATATTTGGGAAACTTATATACGGGACAGGAAGTACGAGACATATAAGAAAGGGAAAGCAGTGTAGAGGGGGACAACCTAGGGTGTCCTATAATGAGAGAAGATTTTGAGCCAGCACTAAAAAGTTTAAGAAACAATACAGTACCAGGTATAGACGGCTTGCAGGCAGAAATCTTAAAGTGTGCAGGTCAAGACGTAATAGATTGTTTATTTAAACTCGTTAGTTTCATATACCTGACAGGCGAGAACATCATAGTAGCTTTGCCAAAAAGGAAAGGCGCGGATAGGTGTGAAAATTTTAGAACGATCAGTTTAACTTCTCACGCGTCAGAAATTATAACTAGAATTGTGCAATGAAGGATGGAGAAAAGGGCGGAAGTAATATTAGGAGAAGATCAGTTCGGATTTAGAAGATATAGGGGAACGCGCGAGGCCATTTTAGCTTTACGAGTAATAATAGAAAAAACAATAGAAAAGGGAAAGAGCACCTGTATAGGGTTTGTAGATTTGGAAAAAGCCTTCGACAATGTAAAATGGAAGAAGATGTTTGAAGTGCTCAAACATTTAGGGATAGAAGAATAATTCATAATCTATACAAAGAGCAAACGACAGTTATAGAATTTGAGCAGGAACATAGAGAAATAGATATCCGAAAGAAAGTGAGGCAGGGATGTTTGTTATCCCCTCCAGTTTTCAATTTATTTATCGAAGATGCGATTAATATTGTTAAAGACAGAATAGCTGCTAGAGTTAATATACAGGGCCAAACTATTAATATGCTGAGATTCGCGGATGATATAGCAGTATTAGCATCCAGCAAAGAAGAATTAGGAAGGACTCGGAACGAAATGGAAGCATTTTTGACGGAGGGCTATGATAAGAAGATCAATAAAAAGAAAACCAAAATTTTGGTGTGTAGAGGATGTGAAAATAGGACTAGAGCGAAAATAAAAATTGGAAACGAGGAAGTTTCAGATTTCTGCTATTTAAGAAGTCAAATAATTCGCGATGATAGGAGCTCTAGAGAGATAAAACAAAGAATAGCGCAGGGCCGAATTGCATTTAATAAAAAGAAACAACTATTATGTTCGGGAATGATAAATGTAGAAACTTGGAAGAGGCTCTTAAAAACGTATGTATGGAGTACAGCATTGTATGGGTGCGAAACTTGGACGATAGTAGAAGTGGATAGGAGAAAATTAGAAGCATTTGAAATGTGGTGCTATAGACGCATGATGAAGATACCGTGGTGAGATAAGGTTAGCAACAGAGAGGTATTAGAAAGAGTTGGAGAAAAGCGAAATTTATGGAAGACAGTAAGGAGTAGGAGAGATAGGATGGTAGGGCACCTTCTGAGGCACGAAGGCTTAGTTCGCAACATACTGGAGTCAGAGATAGGAATAAAAAGAGGTAGAGGTAGGCCCAGATTAGACTACTGTTCCCAAATAGTTAGGGATGTAGGATGTTCAACTTTTGGGGAAATGCTTACGTTAGCTCAGGATAGGAAAGGATGGAGGTACGCGTCCAACCAGTCCTCAGACTGAGAACTTTATGATGATAATTGCGGAATTTTTAGTACTTATTTTACTTTATTTTTATGCTATACTTTATAATTTTGTGTTCTCACCATTTAGTAAAAACACAGTTTATTTTTTAATAAAAATTAAACTTACAATTCCAAACTGTTCGTTAGATTTTTTAGGAGGCAGCGAAGGAGACATTGTCTACGGAGCAAAATATAAAAAGATAACCAATTACGATATAGTCCAAAACACAAAAAGACAATTAAAATGAATAATCTCATATTCACAGCAGAGCGACGGACGACTTCGTTTCATTAGCATGTGCCACCGATGCAAAAACGTTGTAAATTTCAAATCTGTGCTACCGCAATGTCCAAAAAGAACACTTACTTTTACGTTTTTAAAAATATGCTGCGACGCAACTCGTTTTCTCAATAAAAATGTATTGGAATTATGAATTTGTCCAATACTTGTATTCTGGTACAGCTTTTTGCTGCACTGATCATAAAGTTGCTTATTTAATAAGGAACCTCAAAGTGCATTTCCGAAGAGCTTTAGTCATGAAAATAACAGAAAATGTGAATAAAAACAATGAAACCAAAATTAATCTTCTAGGCACCATTACGATGATATCCACACATCCACAGCATGGGATGCAGTTTCATAAAAAATTGAATTGCGAATTGTTATCGGCAAGCTGAATTTTGCTCTTCAGTAGCTCTCTCAGAAGCAGGTTATCATTTTGACGATGAGGATGACATTCCATTAGTCCAATTGATCAGAGAAGCGAACGTCGTAGACAATGATTCAAATGTTACTTGCATTCGATAATTTTGTTGATGTTCGCAACGTAGGAGAACTGAAGATTAATCTTCAACTCCTGAGGATGCTGACGTTATCAGTGAAACATGTGTCGAGTTTAATTACTGTGTCGCTGTCTATTGGCGTGTGGGATTAACTTATTAAGAATTCATAGACAGCATAGTGTGCCTAAGCTCCAGAAGAGCTTGTGTACACAAAGCAAATTGAAATGTAATTCTCGATCCAACCACTGTGTGAGCACAATTTATGGAAGCGAAAATTACATTCAGAATTTATAATATTGGAAAGGGCCCTACAAAAAAACTATTTTTTGCAATCTAATAGACAAACAAAAATCACGAATGTTTTCATGTGCCTCATTTTCATGCGTGTATTATGTATTACACCGGGGGGTTATTCAGGTTTGGTGTACACTATAAGGAAGTTCGAGAGGAAGTTTGAGGAAGAGGAAGTCCAAGGAAGTTGAGGAAGTTTCGAGGAAGTTTGGGAAGTCTCGAGGAAGTTTGGGAAGTCTCGAGGAAGTTTGGCAAGTCTCGAGGAAGTTTTGGAAGTCTCGAGGAAGTTTGGGAAGTTTCGAGGAAGTCCGGGTAGTCCGGGGGAAGTCTGAGAAGTCTTGCTAGGAGGAAGTTTGGTGTACATATTTTTTACCGTGAATACCCCTCGTATTACACACATACTTACCTGCATATGTATTTAATTTTTTTTCGCAAATCTATAAGTAAATAACTTTCATCATCATCATCATAAAGTTTTCAGTCCGAAGACTGGTTGGACCAAAGACTTGTAGAGGGGACTTAGCTATTTACATTTACGACTGAAGCAGGAACAATACTCACAGTCTTAAGCGTTTGTGTGTGGAAAAGGCAAAACAAAGCAGCTGACCAGTTGTGTAGTAAACAGCTGCTGAGGTGGAAACAGAATATTGCGGAACATTCGCCTGGTCCGTTGCTTGAATATAATAACAAACAACACTCTCCGCGACCCGCTGGTCATCGACCGTGTAGGCTTCACAACAAAATCAGCTGTTGCATAAGGACACGAGATCCATTCTAGAAGTCTTTCGGTTGGAAACGTACCTCTATCCTTTCCTATCCTGAGCTAACCTACACATTTCCCCAAAAGTTGAACATCCTACATTCCTAACTATTTAATAATAATAATAATAATAATAATATTTATTGGAAAGTAACAAATTACAATGAAGTAACAAATTACAGCCAATTGGAGAAATTCAGTTACACTGATTTGCAATTTCTCCCCATCACAGTTCAAAAAGCAAAAATAAGAATACAACTCAAAAATAATAACATCCCTGCCTCCACCCCCCCCCCCCCCCCCCCATCTCTGCACCTTAGTATAGGCTACATAGTCCTACCGTAATGCCAACTCCTGCTCTAACATTAACAAGTTCTTCATATTAGTTTTAAATGTACTGATTTTTCCACTAGATTCAAAAACTTGACTGAACTGATGAAGCAATGCAGGTCCCACATATGCGAAGCATCCCTCATATTTAGTAGTCCTGTGCTGCGGTATAGTGAAGACCAGGTCCACACCACGCAAGTTCACACTGTGCACTTTAGATCTCTTTATTAAAAAGTCTAACAGGTACTCTGGTTCCTGTGTTGTGAGAACTTTAAAAAGGCTCGAAGCAATTGCCAAAATATAGTGGTTCTCCATATTGATTATTTTCTTATTCACCAAGTGTGGTGATATATGGTCCCTTCTTTGTAGTCCATAAGATATTCTCATACAAGTATTTTGGATTTTCTGTAATTTTTGCTTGTATGCATTTGTGAGAAACGGATAATAAATTCCCATGCAATATGTAATACAAGGTAAAATCCACATGTTGCAAGCAAAAAATTTTGTGTCACAGTTTATTGTATTCCTAAACTGATACAAACTCTTTAATTGGAGATATGCATGACTGATCAGCTTGTTTACATGCTTTTCAAAATTTAAGTTACTCTCAAAAGTAACTCCTAGGTTTCTCACTTCATTCTCTTTAATTATTATGGAACCGTTAATCCTCAAATCCAGTGTTTTCAAACCCAATGCCCGTTCACGTTTTCTCTCAGGACCTATAAGTAGAGCTTTTGATTTTGCTGGGTTTATCGACAGACTATTGGCCTGGGACCATTCAGAAACCGCAGAAAGATCTTCATTTATTTCCATAATAGCATCATCAATCTTATCTGGTGTGAAGCTTTTCAGCAGCTGAGTGTCGTCAGCAAAGAGATGAATGATACAGTGCTTGACAGCAAAAGGGAGATCAGCAGTGTAAACAATAAACAAAATAGGACCCAACACGCTCCCCTGCGGAACCCCCCTATCCACAAATTTTTGGCTGTGACTTTGTACCGTTAATCTCAACATACTGTTCCCGGTTCTGAAGGTAATTTCGAAACCATTTCAATACTGTTCCTCACAGTCCGATGTTTTTCAATTTGAGAGCAGTAGTCTAATCTGGGCCTACCCCTACCTTTTTTATTCCTATCTCTGACTCTAGTATGGGCCGAACTAAGCCTTCGTGCCTTAGAAGATGTCCTACATCTCTCCTATTCCTTACTGTCTTCCATAAATTTCGCTTTTCTCCAACTCTTTCTGATACCACCTTATTGCTAACCTTATGTATCCACGGTATCTTCATTATGCGTCTATAGCACCACATTTCAAGTGCTTCTAATATTTTCCTATCCGCTTCTCCTATCGTCCAAGTTTCGCACCCGTACAATTTGTTTTTAAGAGCCTCTTCCGAGTTTCTACATTTATCATTGCCGGGCATAATAGCTGTTTCTTTTTATTAAATGCAATTCGGCCCTGCGCTATTCTTTGTTTTTTATTTCTAGAGCTCCTACCATCGCGAGTTATTTGACTTCCTAGATAGCAGAAATCTGAGACTTCCTCGATCTTCTCTTTTCCAATTTGTATTTTCGTTTTAGTCCTATTTTCACGCCCCCTATACACTAAAATTTTGGTTTTCTTTTTATTGATCTTCATACCATAACCCTCCGTCAAAACTGCTTCCATTTCGTTCAAAGCCTTTCCTAATTCTTCTTTGCTGGATGCTAAAGCTTAGAGCACATTATCTGGATCAGACGGACGGCACGCGCTGGACGCATTTGATTCTCATTGCAGAATACTCGCCGGTTTTTAAAAATCTGTTGAATGCGGTCCGCACAAGTGTGCGTTGACTAATTTAAATGTATGTTAAGTATGTTTTTCCGTTGCGTGCTGTCCGTCCGATGCCAACAAATGTGCGCTAAGCTTAATACTGTTATTACATCTGCGATACTGCGAATTTGAGCATATTAATACTTTGGCCCTCTATATTAATTCCAGCTGCTATTCTGTCTTTAACAATATTAATTGCATCTTCGATATATAAATTGAAAACTAGAGGCGATAACGCACATCCCTGCCTCACTCCCTTTCTGATAACTACTTCCCTATGTTCCTGCTCAAATTCTATAATTGCCGTTTGCTCTTTGTATAGGTTATGAATTATTCTTCTCTCCCTATACTTCATCCCTACATTTTTGAGCACTTGTTACGTTTGAAATTTACCCTAACACCTTTTATTTAGATACTTTTCATGTGTTCTGATTTTCCTATCAATATTTCTGTAGGTACTTTCATTGTTGACCCTCTTGGCTATCTGTCTCTTAAGTTTTCGATCCGAGTCTGTCCCTGGTTTTTGATTTCTTCCCCAAGTCTCTTGTTTGGTAATTTTATCAGCTTTCTACCTAGAATATTTCACTCTCAGTTCTTGAATTTGCTCCACTTACCTTTTTGTTTCTATTTTTCGTATTTCAGCTGTTGTGTTTATGTTCCTTTATTCTGTGCTTTCATTCTTGTCACCTACCTCGAACCTGGACTCTGCCGGCGAAATTCTCTGGTTAGTTAGGCTGAATGTTGCTTATTTTTGATGTTTTCAGTCTTCTGAATTTGTTTAAGGAGATTTGTTGTCATAACTTTGTTATTTAGGCATCTATTTATGATCCACCTTGTCAGGATATTTTAGGTTAGTTCGCTTCTGTCACTGTCATCCGTGTAGGGCATTTTTAGTTCCCCTTCTTTATGTTCGGAGGGTCAGTGGCGTGCCGGTTTAATTTTCCTTTCCGTCTTGAGTCTTTGATTCCTTTAAGTCTCTTATTCTTTATTCTTTCGTCTTGCTGTGTCTCTAGAGGGTTTCTATTATCATTATCTTGCTTTATTTTGGGTCGGTAAGTCTTCTTTAGCCTCCTTCTATTCTGTTTATTGCCCCCCATTCATTGACGCTATTGGAATTTTTGAGTTTCTAGGGGAAATTTGGGTACTTGTAATTTTCATGGAACCGACTCTCACTATCTTCTCGGTGCGCGCTTTTTTTTGATTTCCGATTTCCGTACAATCTTGTCTTTCTCATGCTGTGCTTCGACGTGTAGTGTAGGGTAATTTGGAGAGTTTTGGCAATTTTTGATTGTGCTAGCCTTTTCGTTGGGATTTTCTCCAATCACCTATTTTGGGACCTCGATTCATCGTTATTTTTGGATTTGGAATCGTCGTCTGGCCTTTTTAAGGGATTTAAACTCACATTTTGAAGTCTGGCGTGCTTTTGGCAAAAAAAACCCCACGAGGTAAGCGAGATATTTTTCCTTCTTTCATTTATTTAAATCTTCAATCATCTAAGTGCCGTGTTTCCTTTCTACTCTTTTGTTTCTTGATTCGGTTATGTTATATTTGAGGGTTTTTTTTGGGGGGTCTAATTTTTATTGGTTGGTTTACCTCCATCGAGGAGTGCCGTATTCGCCTCCTGGTGCTTGCTGCAGCACGTGCCCCGAAGATTTTTGAAGCAGTTGACCTCCTCCATCTATTTGTATATAAGGTCAGAAATGTTGGTATTTTTTCTACCGTTTGTGTCGCCTGTCCGTTTGGATCATCGTGTCCAGCGGCTGGTTTTATGTAGATGCCTGGTCACGGCTTGTTTGTGACCACCCCGTTTATGTAGTTTGTTCATTTATTTGTAAATTCATTAATTTAATATCTTACAGTAAATTTGCGTAGTTCATTTGTTTAATAGTTTAATTCAGGGTTCAGTAATACATAGTTGTTTTTTTTTGTCAATTTGATTATACTTTTTTTGTAGCTATTTTCTAAATTCGATTCAATTAATTGTTTTTTTTTTGTGTCGTGATTTTGTTACATCCGATACTCCCGTTTGCGCCTCATTGCGTTTTTTTTAGGTAGCGTGCGTGTGATAGATCCGTCAGTGCGCCGCGCGAGTGGAGCTTCACCCGTGTTGCGTATTTACCATGTCATCGGCGCCTATTTTTCTTGTTTTTTTTTGAGAGCGTAGCGTTAGTACCGGGTGCTTCGCGTCACTATAAGTAATTTGCTAATTAACCTTTCTGTATTTTTTTTTAATTAATTAATTATTTCGATTTGTAATTTCCGCATTTCATTTACCAGTTTTTTTTGTTTAATATACACTTTTGAAATTGACCATTTTGACTACGTATTTTTTTTTTGTTTTGTTACCCCCTTTTGTGTACCAGTGGCTCTTAGGAGTTGTAGCCACTGCGTGTTGCGTAAGTATTTTGGAGGATCTGTCGACAACTCCTTGGCGCCCCTTTCTGTTATTAGCCCACGCCCATCTTCGGCTTTGAGTATAGCTGCGGCCGTATCCTCCATTGCGACGTTACGTCATCGGTGACGTCACACACTTCGAACATCTTCTTCCATTTTACATTGTCGAAGGCTTTTTCCAAATCTACAAATCCTATATAGGCGCTCTTTCTCTTTCCTATTGTTTTTTCTATTATTACTCGTAAAGCTAGAATGGCCTCACGCGTTCCCCTATTTCTTCTAAATCCAAACTGATCTCCTAATATTTCCTCCGCCCTTTTCTCCATCCTTCTTTGCCATCTATATATACTTGGTGCTTTATTGTTTATTAAACTTTTTAGTGCTAACTCAAACTCTTCTCTCATTATAGCACACCCTAGGTTGTCCTCCTCTACACTGCTTTCCCTTTCTAATATATCTCGTACTTCCTGTCCCGCATATAAGTTTCCCAAATATTCTATCCACCTCTCTGCCTTCTCTCCGCTTCCGATTGGGATATCTCCTGCCTCATTTCTAATGTTTTTAAACGGTTTTATTTTGCTTGCCTTGTGTGTTTGTTTGGGTCAAATCTAGTAATTGAAAGTTTACCCCCTTCCTGTTGACCGATTGATCTGAAATTTGGTACACACCTTTAGTTGTGATGACACTACAATTATGCATATTCAGTATCATTGAAAATCCAAGATGGCCGCCGCCACAAAATGAAAAAATCCAAATCCAAAGTAGATTATACATTGCCTGTCTAAAGTCCGTTCCCCCCCTACTAATTTTTGAACCATTTGAGGTACATCCATGAAATTCGGTACAAGGTAGTCACAGGTCACAAGATATTTTTTGACGTATTAATGACAGCTGTCAGTCTCAAGATGGCGGTCGGGCGCCATTTTGAAAAAATATTTTAAATGGGAAGGGCGGTTATGTGACACCTCGTTTTAAAGGTCTTATCGAGTGCAATATCATACTAAAATATGGCTTCGATACCTGAAAACGTTACAAAATGGTGGCTAATCAAATTTCTAAATAACCATGAATGTTGCTCTCAATCACGTTTGTATTAGAAACAAAATTCGTTGTCGTGGTAACATCTTGTCTTTTACTTGTCAAATGTGGCATGTTTAGTTCCTTTGTAACGATGCAAAATAAAATGAAGCAATTATTCAAACAAATGAATAATCATTTTCTCCGGTCGTATGAAGTGAGGATGCCCCTTCTACATTTTGGGAAAATATGGTCGCGCCGCGCGCCGAAACCTCCTTCCAAAAATCTCCGGCGGCTGGCCTCTCGATATAGTTCGAACGCGCCGGGACCTCGAGAGCACTTCTCTACGAGTGTTGGCCGGTAGTAGAAATTGTTCAAGGTACACTCCGAAGGCGTAAGCATTTATGAGATGAAATGTTTATTGCCGTACCACCGATAGAACTGTTAATACTTGATAGTTGCTAACCGAAACCGTCGATAGTGTGTCGTCGTAATACCTAGAGTCTTACAAACCCGATTACTAAGTTGGAGGTGGGCCCGAACATACGTGAAGGCACATTTTCCAATAATCCGTAAATGCAGGTAATCGATTAGAGCTAGTCGAAAGGCTTGCCTAATTTATTACAGACCTAAGTTCAGAGGTGAAATACCAGCCGCTCTTAGGGGGTAAATACAGTGCAGAGTTTTTTGGCATAGTATATACCTTGCTATTACATAACGCAACACAGATATCATTTACACTGAAGGGAATTGTGCCAATCGAAAGACGGAATAATTCTCTTCTCCCCACATTCATTAGGGAAAGCTTGCGTCGAAAGGCTGCGAGAGTCCCTATCCGTTACATCACACTGAAACAACATTTACACCCCGTGAATAACCACAAGGTAGTACGATTTACATACCTTCGTTGATTTTGGTTTGTGATTTTCCGAATGTGGGTGTCTGATCGGTAACCTACATCGCCAAGAGCGAAATAAGTTATCTATCCGTCGCACGCGTCATGTATACAGTGATACCGACTTTGACCGCCAGATACCGCTGGTTGTCATTATTCTGATTAAATTTGTAAATAACTTTTTATTGTACATTCGTTTTGCTTTTATTTCAATTTTCTGTATATAGTTAAATTAATAGAGTGTGTTTAAGTTTCATCGTGAGTATTATTTTTGTTTTGCAATAGTTCCAGAGAACCCTGTCTCTGACTAGAGTTCAGGGTATATTTATCGACGACCAGAAGTCCACCGACCGACCGACTGAAGCAACACCCCACCCCGTATGGTCACAAAAGGTGACGCAACGGGAAAGGTCGTTGTACCTTCATTTAGGAAAAGTGTGAAAATGGCTTGTAGCTTAGATTTTTGGAGAAGCTGGAAGAAATTATCATCTAGCGGTAGTTTTTCCTTAATAAACTCTCTTTTCTCCTTTTCTACAAATGATAATAAAATTTCGTTAGAAACATGTTAAAATTTAAAAATTGAACAAAAGACATCGACGCCATGTTTTAGTATGATATTGCACTCGATAAGACCTTTAAAACGAGGTGTCACATGACCCTCCCTCCCATTTAAAATTTTGTTTCAAAATGGCGCCCGACCGCCATCTTGAGACTGACAGCTGTCATTGTTACGTCAAAAAATATATTGTGACCTGTGTAGGGTTTCCAATCCCGGAATACCGGGATCCCGAATCCCGGGATCCCGGTATCATGTCGATCCCTAAATCCCGAAATTCCGGGATTCCGGGAACGACATTTTATCAGGATCCCGAAAAATACCGAAATATTCATTTACGCAAAAAGAATTTTTCTGCATTGCGAAATTGTTCCTGTATCCCATAGGACGTTACGCCCATGTCCTTATAAATTTCTATCAGCGCCGTGGGTCGGTTTTAACGCCGCACTGCCGCGTGCGTAAATAAGTCGGTAAATCACGGACTCACCCCCTGGTCGCCGATTGTATTTGCGTAAATACGTAAATTCGTTCGGGGTGTTTATGTTATAAATAATGGCAGGAATGCAACGTTTAGCGATTTTTCGTAAACGCGTTTATTAAACGTTTAAACGGCGTATAAACGCGCACCCTACGCGTAACTTAACAATATTGCAATATTGTTTTGAAACATGAATAATTAAAAAAAATCAAACGTCGTTTGAAAGTTGGGTTATAAATCATAAAATAATATTTAAGTGACCGCCTCGCTTTTGCTCTTACGCGGTGCGCGCCTAGCACTAGCCGCGGCTTTGTTTATCTGAAATTTAAGGATACCTATATCTAAATTTTATTTGAATTTCGTTTAAACGTTCCCCTAAGCGGGTAGTGTCCACGCGTGCGGTTAAACGTTTAAAGGTTACATCCCTAAATAGTAGTGTTTCCTATTTCAACTTCTGAATTTCGGATTCAGGATTCAATCCCGGGATCCCGGGATTCTAAATTTCTATCCCGAAATCCCGAAGTTGAATCCCGATCCCGAATTTTGGAAACCCTAAACCTGTGATTACCTTGTGCCGAATTTCATTGATGTACCTCAAATGGTTCAAAAATTAGTAAGGGGGGAACGGACTTTAGACGGGCACTGTACAGTACACCATGAGAAATTCAAAGTCCATGATGGCCGCCACCACAAAATGGCGGATTACCTTTTTTCAATCCCCTCAATATGGGTATCAAATGAAAGGACTTAACTAGTAGAATATAGTACACCATGAAAAAAATCCAAGATGGCTGCCACCACAAAATAGCGGATTACTTTTTTTCAATCCCCTCAATATGGGTATCAAATGAAAGGGCTTGACAAGTAGAACACAGTACACTTTAGAAAAATAATAACAAAACAAAATAAAACAAAAAACTAAAAACTTAAAAATAAAATAAGTAAAAAAACATTTTTAAGTTAAACTGTTTTATTGTAAATAAACATAATAATATGATGCAGATAATGTACTAAAAGCTAAAAAATAATTAGGTAGGTACCAGGTACCAGTCATCACACCACTCTCCTCATCAATCTAGAGCATTGATCAGGCTAAAATAAAATCGTGGGGCGTAGCGTAACCTGAGTAAATATCTAAATGATCGTTCTGCGATGTTGTCTATTGAGAAAATGCATCCAAAGCATACCCATAATGATATGAGTGGTTGACTGGAGATAATAGAAATTCACTCGCCCCACGATTTTATTTTAGTCTGATCAATGCTCTAGATTGATGAGGAGAGTGGTGTGATGACTGGTACCTGGTTCCTACCTAATTATTTTTTAACCTTTAAGTACATTATCTGGATCATATTATTATGTTTCTTTACAATAAAACCGTTTAACTTAAAAATGTTTTTTTACTTATTTTATTTATACTGCGTTCAATTTCTCTAAAATTAGTGTAATAAAATGCATAATCGAAAGTTATGTATTTTACCTTATTACTGAAAAAAATCGGATGTATGTAACGACGTCCTTACATAATGACGGGATTTGCTGGTCCCTTGTTCATCGTAAGCGACTTTCACGGTACAAACCAAAAACCTTTAATCGACAAGATAGGTGATGGTGATTTTTAATAAAATGCCCAGTCACCAGCCAATAACTAGCTCAGCATACCACGTGAAGCTGAATACTTATTCCACTAATTCCAAGCATCCGATGAACGCATAGGATCAAATACGAGTGCATTTGTTCTTCTGAATATCCTGTTGACTCGCCTGAGTTATTAGCCTCTTAAGTTTGTAAATCTGACTGTCCTAACTTGTTTTTTGTTCCAACTGTCCACACTAATTTATTAATGAAATCTCCGATTTATACAAGGTGTTTCTAAATTGAGTACCATAAATATGGGAGTTTGTAGAGAAAGTTAAAATAACACTAAAACCTTTATATAGTTTTGTACAAAAACGCTTCCTCTCTAAAATACAGGGTGTTATAATGCCGACTGGCGTATCAGTTTTTTAGCTATATCTGTAACTAAAGCAGCCTGAGGAATCTAAATTTTTGTGGGCAAGTGCTACTCAAAACTACAGATAATCCAGCAATATTTTAAGTGTAATTAGGGATGCTAACGATACATCGATACTTCTGAAGTACCGATACTTTCAACAAAAAAGTATCGATATTTGGTATCGATACCCTACATGCGATACTTGTCTGGTATCGATACTTTTAAAGCAATATCGAATGAACGATACCTGCTGTAAAGCCTTGGTTTTTAACAAATTGCGTCGACGGAATTCCGTTTGTTGTATTTTAAGTCTATTGCTGTTTGAACGGCATAAAATTTTCAGCTTTTTGTTTGGCGTAACTTAACAACAACCAAATTATGCAGGTTTGATTTCAGGGAAGTCCGCCAGCGCAGTGCGTCGACGGAGTCCGTCAGCGCAATTGCGTTGGCGGAAAGTTCTTAAAAACCAGGGCTTAAGTGCTTTATCTCAGACCCAACCTCATTCATTAGCGCCACTCATCCGAATTTATTTTTGTTTTAATTTTGTTTTGTAGCGAGTTCAGAGGTATGTTTTATTAAATGAAAAGCTGTAATTATAAAAAATAAAGTTTACTTTCTTTTTACCAGTTTTACGTTCTAACAAAACACCCTCAGTACACATTTTACAGAAGCGATACCGATACTTCAAAGTATCGATACTTTCATGTTAAGTATCGGGAGGTATCGATACCTAAAGCAAAAAAGTATCAAATGATACTGGTATCGATACTTTCTTTCGATGCTAGCATCCCTAAGTGTAATACGACAATTCAGTGGCGTAGGAAAAGGGGTCGTGTAATACCTTTTTGTTAATAAAAAGTTTGACGTTAGGTTTTTTGAAAATATCGTTTTATTTTTATATTCTCTAATCAAAACACTGCAAAAAAAGATTCTCTTTTTAAATATCTCTAAAGTCGTTTGTTTTCGAAATATTTTTGGTTTTATGTAGCAGTGCTCATGGGAACTGGGGTTGAATTAAGAAAAAAAATCGCATATGATTGCTACATGTTTTTGTAGGTACCTTCCAGTGGCGGCTCCTCAGGGGAGGCAAGGGAGGCTGCCTCCCCATAAATTTTCTAGAAATTACACTTTTTTATATCTTTCACCTTCATATTTTCATTTATTGATAAATAGGTTATTATTTTTCTTTCGCATTTTATTGTCAAATTTTCATGTATTAATCATCAATAATGTATGTGTAATTTAGATTCAAACTAGAAAGCATCTGTACATGCAACCCTAGTTGCGCTTCTCGTATGGACACAACTTTTATTTAAGTTGCGCCTATTTGCAGGCCTCCACATATACCGAGGAGGCTACGCGACTCTGCGATACCAAAACACACCCTAAAACACATGGTATATATGTCGTAGAGGCGGCTCGATGTTGCATGCACCTATTTAAGTGCTATTTAATACTGGCATCTAAGCTACCAACGGAACTCAGCCTCCATTGGTCTTCGAGAACCCTCGGTATAGATCGTATTATCGCATTTGTTTAGCAACATACGAGTATGATTTGCTGGAAAGGGGTGATTTAAATAAACCTTTGTGGTTTCTAGTTCCGTAATTTTTTTTATTTGATTAAGTGCAATTGTGCAATTTCATAAAATGGACAGGCTAAAAGAAATACGAAATTGTGAGGATGTTGACTGGTTGGTGAGTAATTCTTTTAATCTATTAAATATAGAAACAAACCTTAAAATCTTCAGACGATCGACAAAATCGCGGTTTTAATAATGCTTGGTATGACAAATAATGTAAATGGATGACGGGGTCTACGAAAAGGGAACAATTATTTTGTTGGCTGTGCTTATTGTTTTCCACCCAAACGGAATATACAATATACTTCATTGTCTAAAACGGGTTTCGCTCAGTCGAATACATTTCAGCGTCTTGCAAAATTAAACTTTTTCCGGGCATAAGATTGCCACGGCTATGGATAGTGGGAGAAAAAATTCGATAATTTCATATAACAATCGGGTTAGAGAAGATCGCGCTGGCGCTGATTGAAAAAGGTTGATTGATATTACAATATTTTTAGCATCCCAGGATTTAGCTTTTCGAGGGCACAATGAGACAACTGAGTTGGGTAATCGCGATAATTATACAGAATTTGTATTGCTGTTATAGTGAGACCCCCTTAATAGGTCAACGTATAGATAGCAGTACCTCTTGGGTTATGTGGAAACCTGCTAAACAAAGAAATACCCCCTCCAAAGAATTGTAGCCTCCTCTTCGGCAAATGGCACGAGCCGCCACTGGTACCTTCGTAATTTATACCTGCAAGCACTTCTAGATGATTTTGTGATCAAGTTTTACGTAACTAATGATAATAATAGCAGAACAAAGACAATATTTTAATAGCGCTGCCACATAAAATCATGAATATCTCGAAAACTAAAGACTCTAGAGATGTCTAAAAAGAGTATCTTTTTTGCAGTATTTTGATTAGAGAATCTAAAAATAAAACACAATTTTCAAGAAACTTAACCTCAAACTTTTTATTAACAAAAAGGTATTACACGATCCCTTTTCCTACGCCACTGAATTATCGTATTACACTTAAAATATTGCTGGATTATCTGTAGTTTTGAGTAGCACTTGCCCACAAAAATTTAGATTCCTCAGGCTGCTTTAGTTACAGATATAGCTAAATAACTGATACGCCAGTCGGCATTATAACACCCTGTATTTTAGAGAGGAAGCGTTTTTGTACAAAACTATATAAAGGTTTTAGTGTTATTTTAACTTTCTCTACAAACTCCTAAATTTGTGGTACCCAATTTAGAAACACCTTGTATACAGGGTGGTCCAGTTTATATCATCAGGATTTCACCAGCCGAAAGTTTATCAAAAAATAAAGGTGGTTTGTCTCGTTAGATATGGTCTAATTTTGCTTCCTTTTTGATGTACAGGGTGTTAAAGAAAATAAATTATTTTATATAATTTGCTAGAAATCAATAATAAAAAAGAGTAGTCTTCTGAAATTTTGCATTAATTCAATTACGATTCTTGTTTAGTCCATATTTCAGCTAAGCTTAATGTTGTTTTTCCTTTAAGTAAATAAATTAAGTAATTGGCCACATTATGCTTTTTAATGTTTTTTTTTGTTTTGAGTTGAGTTATCAAAAAATTGTAAGATACAAAAAGGTTTCTAAATTGAATGAGAAATCGTCTCTATATTTGGTGTTCTAAAAAAAACAGTGGCGTACGTTTTATTAAATAAAGTATTTTTGGGGAAACCCGTACGCACACCTCTGTATTCTAAATAAAATAATTACAACCACTATTTAATAGAGAATACAAAAGAAATGATCTATGCAAAATTTCAGAAGGCTACCTTTTTTACCATTGATTTAAAGCAAATTATTACCAAATAATTTATTTTCTTTAACGCCATGTACATCAAAAAGGAAGCAAAATTAGACCATATCTTATTAGACAAACTACCTTTATTTTTTGATAAACTTTCGGCTGGTGAAATCCTGATGATATAAACTGGACCACCCTGTACATACCTAATGTGTTTTCATTTTAATGTAATGGACGTGTTTCCAGCAGAAATTTTGATTCTCTTTTAAAAGTCTAAATTAACATCATTAATAGCGCCCATTCACCATATTGTTTGATCAAACCTTGTCTGATGATTGCAAAAATTGAATTTTTCTCCGGTAGATCCAGAAGTCTGTCAGCAATCGGCTTCAGGTAAATATGAACTTGGAACAGGATGATATGGAAGGGGTGGACGAACGGGAGTGGGAGGAGTGATACGTAACGGTTACGTAATGTTTCTTTTAATTTTATTGATTACTGTAGGTTTTGGTGAGTTTTTTCGGCTGTGGTGCGCCCAGACGGAGATGTTTTTAACTAGAGTAAACAAGTTTTTTCTTGGATCTGCTCGTAGATAGTTAAAAAGACAAGATAAATAATGTAATACCTGCTTTAGAAATAAAAATCGCAATTTTTCCAGAAATGATACATTTGCCTAAATGTGATATTCGCGAGGGTGGTCGCGGGGGCTGCAATAATAATTGTGCTTTGCATAAATATTGGATTTAATTCTTTTTGAAACATTCCTTTTCATGTGGTCCTCCGACGCCCTCTAACAAGAAATTTTACCAACTTTTGATACTTTTTATAATATATTTCCATCAGGTGCACCTCGATCTGCAAATGCTTCAAATTTTTTTAAAGTAGGTCAAATCTGCATGACAGTTTTTTATTAAATACAGGTTGTCCCGGAATTCGATCACGGAATTTTAAGGACAATTTAACATAACTATGAAATTTATTCAATTGGGTTATTAATAAAATTTTGCCAATGTTTATATAGTTGAAGAATAAAGTAGAAGCCGGTTTGATTAAATTTTAAATGTCTTACGAGCCGGCAAGAATAATGTATGTAGGGGTACGTTTATGAAACGGATCCATTTACTTTGACTTCCCCTTAACGGGTTTTCACAAAACTGTGCAGCTTTTCTTGAAATTTTCAATCAAGGAATCTACCCTGGAAATTCCTTAGCCGGATTCTGGGACTCCCTGTATTTTCTCATGTGATATTTTTCTCGTCATTATTTAGCCAGAGTTTTGGCCGAATTGTATGTAGGTACTGAAAACGGCGTTAGTTGTTTGTTTATCAGCATTTTTGGGACAATAACTGACTGTTTTAGTGGCATTCCAAAGTTTGCATTTTCCTTATACCTATTCAGAAAAGTCTGTGCCAAATTTCCAACTGCTATTTATTTTATTATGCTGGTAAATGAATCGACAGTATTTTATTAATTAACATACCTTTGTATTAGTTAAATACAATTAATATATAACATATTTATTAATTTTTAATATTTTTTGTACTGCAATTTTTTAAAATGTGCGTAGATATTAGTGTTTGACTTTTTGATCATTTGCTCTCTCTCGCTTGCAATTTAGATAGAAGTAAATTTTTTCTCAAAGTCGAAACTTATTTCTAGTATTAAATAGTAAGGTATATTACGATATAAATGTGAATTTGTCTTTGTATTGTGGTAGTTTGTAGGTCATTTATGTATTTAAATTGTAGTTGCTGATAACATACACAAATTGCTCAAATTAGTTCATGTTATTGGCTTCGAAACAATATCTATCATTAAATTATTCTAATAAATTTGGGCCTCTATTATTTGTCCGTGTTAGCAGGTGGTCAGGGATGATCATGATGCGTGCGCCGTTCACCATGTGGCGTTCGTCTAATCATCGCTTATTTACTCGCTTTAATACACTATTAAAGGTTCACTCGGAAAGCTGCCAGAAGGTTCTGTGGGAAAGTGGGCTGACGTGTTAATTCGATTCTCGGCTGGTCCTCATTTTTTTTGTGGAGTTTATTTTTCACAAAAAATGTGTCTGGTTTCCGTCAGTTAATAGTCTAAGAGTCAGCAACATACATGGTGGACTGACGTCCGCAAATCTGAAATTAATTCACAAGCTTACCATTATTGTGTAAAAACTGAATTGAATAGTCAGTCCGCCTAATCATATTGCTTCTGGCGCAGGTTTAATTATAAAGACATATTTAAAAAAAAACTCATTTTAGCAAAACAAAAAAATTTTCATCTAATGACACCTTGTGATATGTAAAATACGAAATGGTAAGTGACGGACGTTTTTTGTATTGCTAAAATACTGGCAGATTGCCGTAAACATAATAAAAATTAAACTTATTTTGGCAAGCGTCAAATTTCTTCATGACACCTGACAGAAGAAATTAAGTTTTACTACAGATTGACAGATTTATAATTTATTATAGAAAAGAGAAATTTGGCCCTTGCCAAAATAAGTTTAATTTTTAACATTTTTATTACGTTTACGGCGATCTGTCACCATTTTAGCAATACAAAAAAACGTCCGTCACTTACCAGTTCGTATTCTATACATCACAAGGTATCATTAGATGAAAATTTTTGTTTTGCTAAAATTAGTTTAAAAAAAAATAAAGTGTTTATATTTAAACCTGCGCCAAAAGCAATATGATTAGGCGGACTGACTATTCAATTCAGTTTTTACACATTAATGGTAAGCTCGTGAATTAACTTCAGATTTGCGGACGTCAGTCCACCATGTATGTTGCTGGCTCTTAGACTATAAGTGGTCTGTTTCAAAAATGCGTGTGTCTGCTCTCCGTCAATTATGTGGCTTGTTTAAAAAAAATGCGTTCTGCCAGGGTAGTATGTTTCGTATGATGATCATCCGTGACCACCTGCCTCCACGAGTAAGTCTTTTTCGTATGCAACTAGCATTAAATTCAAAGACTTGGAGAGGGGGACTTAGGTATTTACATTTATGACTGAAGCAGCCGGAATACTCACAGTCTAAGCGTTTGTTGGTGGAAAGGGCAAAACAAAGCAGCCGACCAGTTGTTAGTAAACAGGTGCCGCCGCAGGAACAGAATATTGCGGAACGCTCGCCTGGTCGGTTGCTTGAATACAATAAGAAGCAACGCTGCCCGCGACCCGCTGGCCTACGACCATGTAGGCTTCACAACAAAATCAGCTGTTGCATAAGGACGCCAGGTGCATTCTAGAAGTCTTTGGTTAAATTACTTTTTTGTAGCTCGTACATCAGGTTGTTTTTCAGTCTACGATGAGTGTGACAGTTTGGGAGCCATATTTTGTACGTAACCAATAATGATTGTGCCTTACCACCATTTGAATGCTAATTATTACTTAATTAAATATCTATGTTCCTACCTATAATACTTTTTAAAAGAATCACTTTTTTATTTCATAGTTTATGTCAGCATTTTGCTATGCTTAATTATTCTTTTGTTCATTAAAAGTTGGTTTCACTTTTTCTTTTGATATTTATGTTTGATTAGCTTTTGAACTTATCATTTTTCACCCTGAATGCAGACATGCCATTCTACTTTGCCCTTTCAACTTCAACTAATTGTTGAGTACTATGTACCCAGTGATTTTCTAATACTAGATACCAACATGCAAGGTAGCCTCCACGCCAACATGTACAGATATACTTTAGTTACCTTTTTGCACTCTGGATCAATCAAATGGGATCATCTATCCTTCTCACGAGTTCTACATTAATACGCATGCTCAAGCAGCTTCCCATTTCCCATGTTCCCGATGCCGAAAGAGCAATATGGCGAGTGTTTTGTTTTGGGACGTCAAAACAAGTCTTGTTTGCTATGGTTTTCAGTTAAAAACTGCTAAATAGAACGGAATATCCATGCGACAAATACAAAAGTGTCAGTTTCTCATTATTGGTCGTTATTAATTGCTCAGTGATGTGTTTTATCCCTGTTTTGCTTTTAAAATAATTGAACCTCAAATACGGCTGAATTAAGAAAAGAAAAAGGGCAACCTCCGTCTCGCACATGCGCTCTTTTTGTAACTCGTGACAGTGATAGCTACATACAAGTTTCCACGATAGAACGAAACAAAAACAATAAAGTATTTTGCACCTCCTGGCGTGTCCCATGATATAAGGAGTATACGGCATGTTGGTATCTAGTATTAGAAAATCACTGTATGTACCCCTCTAAGCATTGACTATAGAACTAGATCTACCAGACGTCACTGAATGCTACTTCAACTAAGTTGACATTGGAACATTCATAACGTATCTCTATAGTCCAGAAATATGAGGAGGCACCTAACTGAGGAGTGCTAGATACAATGAAACCAGTACTCTATAGCTTTTGCATAGATTTACTTTAGTAGAGTTGTTGGAAAATTTGAGAACTTTTACTTCTGCAGTCTATAACCCATGTCAAAAATAGTAGGAAGGTATAAACAATTAGGTTCCGTGAAAGCAAAGTAACATAATGGCAAATCCTATAATTTTCGTTTACGTTTACGGAGCCATTCGTTGGTTGGCCAACAGGTCTAACACCTTTGAACTTCTTTTTGCGGTGTTTTAAATAGCATCTTTTTCTTTTATTGGAAATGGTATAATTGATAACGGCACAAAATATAGAGTTACTAACTTGTGATTAAATGATTTTGCTCTCAATTTAATTAGGTACATTTTTCGATTACCTAACTCAAAGATGACAACAAAAGAAAAAAACTGATTAGTTCATTGACGGTAAACAAATAATGTGGCTTCCCATAGGAAAAACAAAACTGACATTTTAAAAGCAGCAGGGAATCGAAGTAGTAAAATGGCGGCAACGCATTCTGAAATGTGTATCTGGACCTGGAATAAAAAACGCCAATATGCAAACTTTGCAGAATGAAGTTACACCCAACGTCAAACAAAAAACTTACAACTGTAGGGGCGTGTGTATTAATAAATTAGGTTCAAGATTGGGTTTTCTATAATTTTATTTAACGTTGAACAAGAGAATTTTACAATTTTAGCAACATGGCCAACCGACGCCATCTTCCTCCCTTCACTTCTAATCACTCTCTCCATGGCACTGCTCGCGCACTTCCCATCTCACCCTCCGACCACCGGAAACGGCACAAGGCGGCAAATTTAAATTAAAAAAACAATCTACTACAACTCGGCCAGCCTGACAAATGATCGACCGCGATCATTAACTAATTATCGACATCACACAAACTCAAACTAACATAATAATACAGACATAAATGGTCAACATAATCAACATAAGTGACTGGAATGTAAGGTCATAACAATATAAACATAATCGCTCAACATAAGGTATTAGAACGTAAGTACATAAGGCAAACACAATTGCGTAACATAAGTTATTAAAACATAAGTACATAATGCAAACATAATTTGCTTAACATAAATTATTAAAACGTAAGTACATAATGTAAACATAAGTGATCAAGATGTAAGTACATAAAATAATCATCTGATACATTAATCATAAGTAATACATAACATAAGTTTCATAATATATTCACAAGTTACATAAGACATATCAGGTAGTAAGTTATAACCATAAACATAATAATCAACCCTGAAAGGTAAGCAGCCAAATAAACATGAACTACAACACTACTTTAATAACTAACTCAACAACTTTTTTTTTTTTTTTTTTTTTTTTTTTTTTTTTTTTAGGGATCATAAGGCTTTAGACGTGAAGCGTCCAGGACCCCATCATAAGGCGTTTGAGTAGATTGAAACCCTATAATGTCGGTAACGACATAACGATCATTAGGTAAGACTTTCTTTATGATATACGGACCTCTGAATTTAGGTATTAGCTTTTTATTTACGCCTGGAGTTGTATCAGTATTTGACACCATCACATAATCACCTTCTTGATAAGCATAAGCTTCTTTATGTTTTTGATCATAATACCTTTTGTTGTATGCCTGAGACTTTTCCATCTTTACCTCAGCTCTCCTTCTGATCTCGTCAATGTTCTCTTCTTCATTGTTATCAATCGATTTCAAAAACAAACGAACATTGTCTGTAACCTTACCGATCTGATTCCTTCCAAATAACATCTTTGCAGGTGTTTCACCTGTAGATCTATTGACTGTATTATTGAAACAAAATTCCACTTCTTCTAGCATGTTATCCCAACATGCGTTCTTTTCACTCGATAACTTTGCTAATAACGGAGTCAAAGTACGATTCATTCTTTCAATTTGTCCATTTGCACGTGGTGCTGCTGATGCAATCAACACATGCGATATACCACGTTCATTCGTAAAATCTTTAAAATCTTGAGAGGTAAAACATGTCCCTCTATCTGAAACTAGTATGTTAGGTTGACTATACACACCGAAATAGAACCTTAAATATTTCAAAACTTCTTTCGTCGCAGTTGTCTTGCAAGGATAAAGTTTAATGAACTTTGTATATCCATCAATTACTGCGAAAATATATTTATTCCTCTTCTTTGTAATTGATAAGGGTCCATAATGATCAACATGACTGCAATGGAAAGGTTTATCTCCTTTAGGAATATTGTGTAAAAATCCTTCCCTTTTCCCCGACTTGGGATTGAACTCGATACATTTTAAACAACTTCCAATATGTTTCTTAATTTTATCTCTCATTTCAGGGAACCAGTAAGTTCGACTGACTAATTCAAAGGTCTTGTCTCTACCAGGATGTCCCATTTCATTATGGTAAGTATGCATAACATTAAATTCCATATCTTGTGGCACATAAAACTGAAGAGATTTATCATGTTTCCGATACACTAATCCATTTCGCATTTCAAACATTCGATGTTCTTCTTTTTCTAATAGGTTCCTAATTTTATTTACCTCTGGATCTAAAGTTTGTTTCAATGCTAAATTGCGTTCAAATGAATTCCCTTCCAAAATATGTATATTGTGTATCATCCTACTAAGGGCATCCACATGACGCATCCTCTCACACTTCCGGTGCTCTAATTCAAAATCAAAATTATGTAATACAAGGGACCAACGCAATATTCTTGGATTAACATCCTTTTTTTCCAGGGTCAACTTCAAGCTGTTGCAATCTGTCACAATTTTAAAAGGTATTCCTTGCAAATAAATTCTGAATCTCTCCAACGAATATACAATGCACAGGGCTTCAAGTTCGAAGCTGTGATACTTAGATTCTGCATCACTTGTTCGTTTGCTAAAATAAAACACCGGGTGGAAAAATCCATCATCTTGCTTCTGAACTAGAATTGACGCAAAACCAAAAGAACTAGCATCACAATGTAATTGGGTTTCTAATGTAGGTGAATATATACTCAATAAAGGTTTAGATGATAACAAGTTTTTGATTCTTTCGAACGACTCTAACTGAGCTGCACCAAACACAAAATTTGAATGAGATTTATTATTTTTTAAAATATCGTACAAAGGTTTAGCCAGTACTGCAAAATTGTTCATGAATCTACGAAAATATGAGGCTAAGCCAATAAAACTATGCAACATTTTAAAATTAGTTGGCACAGGGAAATCTAATACGGATCTAGTATTTTCCGTACTAGGACGGATACCATCTTTATCTACTTCATAACCAAGGTAAGTAATCCGTGTTTGTAAAAAACTACATTTATCCAATCGCAAGGTGAGTAAATTTTCAGTCAGAACTTTATATACTTCATTTAAAGTATTTAAATGCTGGTCAAGGTCTTTATCAGCAACTAATATGTCATCCATATAAATTATAACTTTTGACTGGTCTAGCAAATCTCTAAACGCAGTATTAACAAATCTCATGAACATAGCAGGGCTATTTCGTAATCCGAAAGGAACACGTAAGTATTCATACTGACCTAGGGGCGTAACAAAACTTGTGAACTTTGTAGATTCTTCATCCATCAAAATGTGATGGAACGCATCCTTTAAGTCCAACCTGGTGAACCACTTCTTATCCCTCAAGCTATCCAACTGGTCATCTATAAGTGGCATTGGGTAGTTATCCCTCGCCGTTATTTTATTTAACTGTCTGAAGTCAGCACACATACGAGTATTGCCATTTTTCTTTCCAACAAGAACTATAGGCGAGCTATACTGAGAACAACTTTTTTTAATAATTTTACGAGACAATAAATCATTTAAAATTCCCTGGACAATGCCCTTTTCAACATAAGATAATCTACGGGGATGAGAATAAAAAGGTACATGATTCGGGGACACAACCAGTTTCATTGTAAGATCGGTTATAGGCTTCTCAGGTTTATCACTTTCAACATAATTGCTAATTAGATCATTTTTTACTTTAAGCTTTGTTGCTGCCTCTACATCTGGATTAATGTTTATGTTTAAATCGCAAATCTCACCTTCATAGTTGAATACATCAATATTTAAAATATCATTATCTATACAAGTACCGTCAATACTACTTGATTCTGCAGGCTCTATCTTTACGTCACTTCCTAAAACAACTTTAATTTTACCACTGCAAATAACATCTCTACCTAGCAAACAAGAGCTCTGCATGGCGTATTCAGGAACTACATAAAATTTTACATCAATCTCAACATCATTAAACACAACAACACGTGTGAAACAACCTTTAACATCAACTTTACTGTTATTAATACCAACAAAATTTAACAGTTTATCACACGGTTCCCATAAATCAGAAGAAATAATGTTCTCTTTTACCAATGAAATTGGACTACCACTATCAATTAAAGCAAGGATTTTGACTGGATACTTATCTGTCGGTCTCATTCGGAACTGGAGGCTTACCATCGGAGCAGGGCTTGTGAGGCAGCTGTCACTGGACAAAACATGGGTTGTCGTATCAGCTGGGCCAAGGGAACTCTGCCGTTGCGAACAATTCTTCACAACATGCTCTTTGGAGCCACAATTGTAACAGGATCCAGGCTCTCGCTTTGGTTTTCTGCACTCACTACTGTGATGACCAACAATGTTGCAGTTGTAACATCGGATAAAAGAATTCTTCCCACTTGACACCGGTAAAGGTCGCCTCGAATGGGACGGGACTGCAGCAACTTCCTTTCGACCATGTTCTTCTGGCATAATATTTTTCATGATCCTCATAAGATCCTCAAGAGATTGAAAATCTCTCATTCGTGCTTGCATTTGTAGGTTAGTATTATCGAAACCATCTATAACATACGCAATCAAATCAGATTCGGGCAAACCTACCTCGTTTCCCAAATTAATTTTTTCCGAGAAATATGTGGTGAACTTTTCATTCTTCTTCCATTTCCGTGCTTCAAATTTTCGCATATTGGCAACCTTGTCTGAACGAGATGCAAACATTCTTGTCATTTCCAACTTCAAATCAGTCCACGACATCGAAACGTGCTCAACTTTGGAATGGTACCAACTTCTAGCTTGTCCCATAAATTTTCCCACACAAATTAGCTGCATAATATTACTTGGTACAGAATAAGTTTGTTGAACAACCTCTGCTCTTTGCAACCACTTCTCGACATCGTCTTCATAACCGCGGAAATCTGGCAACAACGCCGCCACTTCACTATTTGTCCATTTTAACCTTAAATGTTCACCTTCTGCTGTGCTGGAAGCCAAAGTTGTATTTCTTCTTTCTTGTTCGTGTAACATAATTGCGCGTACTGCAGTATGAATAACATCATCCACATTAACTTCCTGAGTGGGAACCTCTGTATCTTCAGAACTCATTTTTCTCCACCCACGCAAATTGGAATTATTAAAGTGCCGCCAAAACGTAATTAAATATCCGAAAAACTCGCAATCTTCGAATCCGACTTCTGAAAACTGTAGGGGCGCGTGTATTAATAAATTAGGTTCAAGATTGGGTTTTCTATAATTTTATTTAACGTTGAACAAGAGAATTTTACAATTTTAGCAACATGGCCAACCGACGCCATCTTCCTCCCTTCACTTCTAATCACTCTCTCCATGGCACTGCTCGCGCACTTCCCATCTCACCCTCCGACCACCGGAAACGGCACAAGGCGGCAAATTTAAATTAAAAAAACAATCTACTACACAACCAAAGACAATAAAAATGCAATTTCCTAATTTCCTAATTTCCAATTTTTTTAGTTTCGACGAGACGGTTAAAGTTATCTGGATGGCATCAGGATAAGCAACTTTGCGCCGAATTGTAGAGAATAATGTGGGATTGGGTGCAAGAAAAATTGCTATATAAAGTGCTTTATTTCAGTATTTTTATTCATTTTTGTAGTATGCAAATTAAAATTCGTCATTTAAGTTTTGGCAATATAATTATGTATAATTAGATAATACTTTACATTTACAATAAAATTTATTTTGGAATGACACGTGCCTTCATCAGCGTGTATGAATAATATCCATAAAAATTCTCATTGAAACACACCAGGGCCGTAGCCAGGATCAAAACTTAGGGGGGCTTATGTATTTTTTTGAGGGGGCTTAAACAAAATATTTGGTAGGATGTCTCTTGGAATATGCGATTAAAATTATATCAAAAATTGGAAGTGACAATCTGTTAAACGTCGATCCCACTGGCAATGAAATAAATACTTTTCCTGGTGTTCGAATAGGCGTTGATTCACATTTCGGCACTAAGCAATATTTGGAGTATTTAATATTAGGTTTTTCCATATTAAATCAAAAGATTCAACAAATTTGGGAACGAACAAACACTGCAAATGCTGACTTTACAACGCCAACTGTCATATCTACTCTATGCCACTCTATTTTCACTATGTCCATGCTCTATACATACATAATTCCAATGTTACAGGTAACGTAACGCGTTATGTAATCCTTGATTTTACTACTCTTAAAATTTCTGTACCGCGACGGCTATAACTGAAAATCGATTCTTAAGGAGTAAACTCCAAAAACAATTCAGTAAAACTTCGCAATAAACTAAAATCTTCACTTCTTACAATAAAATAAAATACAACTATACAGAAAATCTAGAATAATTGCAGTTTCCTATTTCGACTATCATTAAATTTTCGGAGCACTTTTTCCATATCAACGTTTTTTGTTCGGTTTTTTTTACAAATTCCAAGAGTGTTAAATTGGTCAGCCTTTGAGGTCTGTTTATACGTGTAAGTACAGGGGGGCGCACAGGTATGTTAGGCCCTGGCCCCCCTCTGGCTACGGCCCTGAAACACATTCCTCTTTCTACCAAATGTAAAAAAACTCGAAAATTCGAGTGAAGCCAAAACGTACCATTTCTCATGAATCGACAAAAAATCATCAAAGTGAGGAAAAGAGTGAAACGACAAACACGAAAATGCAGCACACAAGTCGGATTTTCATTCCAAACAAAACAAAAGCACGTACCATTTGTTGTTTATCGATATTTATGTTGGAAGTTTTTTTAAACATTGCATGTTTCGAATGTGCATGGAAAACCATAGACGACTGGTTTCGTCCTTTTGGGACCCATCAGTATGGTGCTTTGCCCTCCACACTCGAACCATGCAATATTGCTTGCTTGGTGCAAGTATTAGCAAGAGCTAATTATTAGCCGAATTATGCGGAGGTAATGAGTGGTACTGGACCGTTCCAACAACTACTCCTCGGGAAAATACCCCGCCAGGCATTGAATCCTAGAACAAAATCTGGATTTAGTTCTATAATTCAATGCCTAGCAGGGCATTTGCCCGAGGAGTAGTTGTTCGAACGGTCCAGTACCACTCTTTATCGATATTATTTACGTCTTAAACTATAGATTTTGCAGTATATTATAGACGTTTTGCAAGCGATCGCTTGAAGGGAACGCTTGGCATTCAGGACCTAAGTGCCTCCTTTCTACGTCAGATTTTCATTCCAAACAAAACAAAAGCACGTGCCATTTGACGTTTATCGATATTATTTATAACGTCTTAAACTAGTTTTTGCAATATAATTCTCGACGTTCTGCAGTGACAACAGTTTATTTTCAATTTGTGTGTTGGGCTTACGTGGAAAAACTTGAAAACGACTATATGTAATTATAATTATATTTCAGAGGTTAAGTTAAAGCATGTCAGAAAGCACGTGGCTTTGTTTTGTTTGGAATGAAAATCCGACGTTTGTGACGCGCCACTTATCTCCCGAATAGCTCATGGACCTGTTCAAAAACCTGTTGCCATGAAGCGAAAACATAATAAATAAACGACTATAATTATATAGCAGAGGTTAGGTTAAATGTCAGGTAGCATGTGGCTTTGTTTTGTTTAGAATGAAAATCTGACGTTTGTGGCGCGCCACTTTTGTGGTATACTGGAGCTTCGGTATTAGAGTGTCGTTACTGCTAGTCTTCTTCTATGCTTTACAATTGACATTTTGACATTGATATCCCAACTGTCAAAATTGCACCTAACCTGTCTTCCAAAGTTAAGGTTTTGTGTTTGAAAACAATATTTATTAGTCAAATATTGATAATATTACGTTTTTTGGACCTTCTGGACTCCGTAATACATTCCAGATTAGCTTAAGAAAAATAATTATAATGGCGTAAGAAAATATTTTTGTATTTGGTCTCCATATGGCTCTTAAATTTCCCTCATTTCAGGTCTAAAGTAACATTTAAAATTACTTTAACGTCCGACCCGAAATTGCCTTTTAAAGTGTAAGTATTGATTTTTCTTTATGCAAATGGTAGCTACTGTCAGAAGTCTCAAAATTAACAAGACTTAATTTGTTTTAGTTAGTGATGTTGAGGATGGCCGTTGATGGTAGCTACCATAGAAAATGACAAATTGCGAAGAAGTTTTATCGAAGCCGTCAGAAACGTTAACTATTTTTATCAGCTTTCATGAAATTATTGAATGTCATGAGTTCAATACTTCTACAACCGAAGATGTTAAAAGTTATTTGAAAATAAGTCATTTTGTTGAAAAAGCCATCGAGAGTTTTAAAGAGAAGTCTTGTTTGGGCGTATTTTTACATATTTTAGAACGAAATAAATTTAAACTGTTAGAAATTAATATTTATTCAAATGCTTGTGATCATTTGTTGTCGAAATTATTCAAGTGCCGCAACTTGTCTGCTAATATTATCGATAAGGCTATAAGGGTATACACAGCATTACACCCAGTAGACCGACTAGAATCTGTTATAAGTAACTTGTTATCTACGGCGCTATGTTGCAGAACCGTATCAAATTATGTAGTAGAAATTAAAGACAAAATTGACTCAGAAACGTTACATTGTCAATTATTATTACAATCGTGGTCTGAAGATGCCCAGAAAGGCAAAATCGAAGAAATCACGCTCATAATTTCTAATATGTTATCGAATTATAAAGTTGAAAGAACATTAAAAATATTGATAAAAATTTTGACATTGAAAATTTCTCATATACACAGTAAAGACGTTCACAAAATAATTGTAGACAATTTGTTGTTCAAAATGATAGACAGGAGTGTAATGAGCAAAAATTTTTGGGTCTCATTGTTTAAGAATGTCGATAAAACTGATTTGACAAAGGTTACTGCAGAAAATAACAAGTTTCTCTTCGAATTGAGCAACTTTATAGTTTATTTAGGTACTTTAATCAGCTGTGATCAAAATAAATGGGTTAATGATCTAGAATTTTCTTTGTATTCAGATATTTCATATGACGATTTGTCTGACATGATTAAAAACTTGTTTGTTGATTCATTCATTAAGGAACATCTTAAAAACTGTATAACAACTGCGAGAAATGATACTAGTGCTTCCTTTTGGCAAGAAATTAATTCAGAATTGCTTTAAGTTAAATTTTTTTTATTTACTTTTATTAAGTTCTTTTCTATTGTTGATGTAGTATTTTACTTTATACATTGCATTGTAATAAAGAATTTTTGCAAACTTTGTGTTATTTATAGATTAAGTGTACCGGAAGCAACACCATTTACGGCAGTTTTGAAGTTTGCGGCGGAGGAATTTAAAGTTCCCCCAGCAACTTCCGCTATAATTACAGATGATGGGGTTGGAATTAATCCCCAGCAGACCGCCGGTAGCTAAAATCGAGCATTTTAATGTTTTTGTTATATTTATAATTTGAATTGTTTTTTATTTTTTAGGTAATATTTTTCTAAAACATGGATCGGAATTGCGTTTAATACCACGGGATAGAGTAGGAAGTAGAATTTAAAGCACATAATATAATAAAGTAAATTATGTTATATTATTTTTTTACATTTTATGTAATATTAATTTTTGACAAATAAAATATCTAATGTTGCATTTTAATTTCCTTTTTATTTTCAACATCTTACATCATTTTTGCTCTATGATTCATTTATATACATTTTGTGCAAATTCAACTAAAATTTCTCTCAAAAATTGGATCGTATTGTTTGAAATTATTGGGAGCGCTTTTTCATTTATTTATTTGTGTTAACATTTGCGTCATTTTATATATTTACTTTTGAAGTAATATAGAACTTCGAATGTCACCTGACGAAAAAGGGATGCTTGATTCTAGAGGTTAATGAACATGTTCGGGGGTGTTGCATCCGTGAAATACTGTCTCTTGCACGAAGCATAAATTCATTGAACCGAATATAATTTCACCACGTAGTTTTCTAAAAATGTGAGGGGTGTAAAAATGCAACTCATAGTGCACGCCGCTGGCGACCAGAAGGAATTTTTTCAAGAAGAACAAAGGGCTGTTAGATAGTACAAAGTATATTATCAGAGTAAGTCCTGTTTTTATTTCTGCCTCCAAATCACGTAATTCCGACAATAAAATTTTTCTCGTTTCCTTTTAGTACCTACTTACTTTATTTTCTGTAGTAATACAATAAGTGGTCTGGAATTATCGGAAATTTTACGAAAGCTGTTTCGTTGCTTGGTAGCCACGAGTGTAAATTTGACAGTTAAAAGATCACGAGCGCTTGCGCGAGTGATCTTCTGTCAAATTTACACGAGTGGCTAGTAAAAGCAACAGCTTGAGTAAAATTACCTAAAAATTCCAGACCACGAATTGTATTTGACAAGATTATTTTTTGAATCGAAGCAAGGTAGTTCAAAACGAATTTTATTTCAATTAATTCACATACAAAGAAATGTGTTTGGAATATTTGACGTTTGGCAGGTACTAAAGTAACTAGATTATCTTGGTTTAGTATAAAACCTGGTTGGCCATTACGCAGCTTTTGGGGGCCACTGGTATGGGACATACTGACGTCAGTATGTGGAACTCCGGGGTGTTTTGTCGCGAACTACTGAGTTTTTTTAAAATTGCCGGTTACCGTCAGCCGTCAACGACCCTACGAGCATTATTTGCTCGTAGCAACAGCATAGTAGGAATTTGCTGTCAAACTTTGTGGAAGATCAAAATTTTTGGTTGAATTTGAATGTTGTTTTGCTTCAATGTGAGAATAAATTATGGGAAAATCAAAAGAATAACATACCTGAAAGCGTAAATTACAATTTAAATAGTATTTGGAATAGAAATTGAAAATTTGTGACCAGATCATAAACTTCAAAATTGAAACTTCAAGAAATCTGGAAATCCGATCTGGAAATTAGCCGTTTTGCAGTTGACACCTATTTGGGCATTACGTAAAAACCAAAATGGTTCATACAACAACACTTTCGTCTTCAAACACTTTATATTAACGAAAAACTTGGGAATTAAATCCTGAAATTTATTTAATGACAATCAACTGACGTTGACATATTGGCAGTGTTACAAATCGAAAAGAATCCGACACTCCTGACTACAGAGGTACTCAACAAGTTTGTCCACATGCGCAGAAGGCGACGAAAATCGGTTCTCGGAGTGTCGAACCATTATCTGTACTAAACCAAGCTAGATTATACATTATAAATGCACCTACAAATTCGAAACTATGGCAACTTGTCAACAAGCAAAATTATCGAAAAAAATACCGTACGTAATATCACAAGAGAGTGAGAATAACTTGAAAATAATTCGACAGATTTTCGAAAACTTGTCGCCAGGCAATAGACACGAGAGCCCCTAGGGCTCGAGTGGCTATTGCCGAATGGCGACAAGTTTGAGTGAAATGTGGAGAATTATTTTCCAAGTTATTCTTACTGTCGTGTGGTATTCGAAAGGTTATTTTTTGACGTTCAAATGTGAAACAACTCTTCAATATTATTCTTTCAGTGTCACAATTTGCGATTAAAACATATGACATATGTCAAAACCAGAAAACAAGTCGTTTTATCAACAAAAACAAAATACTAAAAAAAATTCCCGCTGGGACAAGTTAGGTAAAAAATTCTCACTATAATAATGATTTAATTGGTCAGAATTAAACGCGTGATCAAAAATACTCTTCATTTATTGGAAAATAGAAACGTCAAAAAATAACCGTATGTAATATCACAAGAGAGTGAGAATAACTTGAAAATAATTCGACAGATTTTTGAAAACTTGTCGCCAGGCAATAGACACGAGAGCCCGTAGGGCTCGAGTGGCTATTGCCGAATGGCGACAAGTTTGAGTAAAATGTGGAGAATTATTTTCCAAGTTATTCTTACTGTCGTGTGGTATTCGAAAGGTTATTTTTTGACGTTCAAATGTGAAACAACTCTTCAATATTATTCTTTCAGTGTCACAATTTGCGATTAAAACATATGACATATGCCAAAACCAGAAAACAAGTCGTTTTATCAACAAAAACAAAATACTAAAAAAAATTCCCGCTGGGACAAGTTAGGTAAAAAATTCTCACTATAATAATGATTTAATTGGTCAGAATTAAACGCGTGATCAAAAATACTGTTCATTTATTGGAAAATAGAAACGTCAAAAAATAACCGAAATAATACACGCTTCTAGACCCAAATGAAATGTTCCTATTGGTCTTTGACGATGAAAAAAATAATCAATATACTTAAACGATGTCATAATTATGTCATAATAAAAGTCAAGGAATCCAAAATGAGACGACATATTGGCAACATGTATATTGACAATTAATATTGATCTTGTATGGGTACCTTATACTTAATTAAGATACAAGTATCGTAACAATCCATATTATGATATACAACAGGGGAAAAGTACCAAACGAGACCGAAGACAGAGTTTGGTAACCCATCGTGTGTCATATAATATTATGAAGTTACGATAAGAGTATTTTACAACGTTTTATCTACTATTAGCGTGACCACAACTATCACATTTGCTTAAGAAATAATAATTATGCCTAAAAAATTGCAGGCCGGTACGTAGATATACTTATACAGGTGTTACAAAAAAGTAGGTCTAGCTGTTAACCACAGATTGTCTGGCCGAAAATAATGGGACTTTCCTTATGCCATTTTTCATTTAGACTTCTTTCTTTCAAGACACTGGGTGTTAAAGATAAAATTAAAAAAATTTTTTTATTAATAACGCCTTTGTTGAAATTTTGTGCATTTTTTCATATACCGACAACCGACACCATGTTTGTATAATTTTGACCAAAAAAATCGATGTGCGAACGGAGGAAAGGGGAGTTGTAACCCATTGACACCCAACTTTTCCCTGCGCACGTCTATGAATGGTTCAAAGGCATTGTTTTTTTACACCAAGCGTTCATTTCTTTTATTTTTTTCACTCTTGTAAATTTCTGATTTAGGGATTGGTTTACGAGATGTGCAACTCATTTGACTATGTGCTGTTGTTTAAATCTTCAAGTTTCTCTTAGGTGGCGAACTAAGCTCGAGAAAAATGTCGTTGGATGGATATGTTCCTGCATAACACGTCTAAGCTTCAAAAAATGCCCTTGGATGGTACCTTTTTTATTAATCATTATTTTTACAACTAAACGCCTACTTACCTGTTTTTCTTTCCAATGCTAATTTGGCTGTTTGACGTTATGCAGGAACATGTCCGAATCGGTACCATCCAAAGGCATTTTTCTGAAGCTTAGACATTATGCAGCAACACATCCATCCAAAGGACATTTTTCTCGAGCTGAGTTCGTCACCTGAGAAAAATTGGGAGATTTAAACAGCGAGTGAATCAACAACACAAAGTCAAATGAGTTGCAACATCTCGTCAACCAAGCCCTCAATCGAAATTTTACAACACTGAAAAAATAAAAGAAATTAACGCTTGGTATAAAAAACAATATGAGGCGTGTCATAACAAAAGTGACAATCTCCACTTTTGGTCAAAATTGACATTTTTGATGGATATTGTTCTTTAACTGCTTCTTATAAGAAGAACAGGTCTAAGTGTTGCAAAAGTAGCAATATCCTCCATAAAATCGCATTTGAAAATTGACGTTCACTACAAAACCACCAATCTCCACTGTTACATTCAGATCAAAGTTAACAATATCCAATGCAACCAACAGAAATCAGTAACATGTGTCACCTGATCTAGCAGCTGAATGAAGTGATGATTCTGTTTTTATTATTGTACCTATCAATTTTGTTCGCTGCGATTTGTCATGCATAGATGGAAAATGTCTCCGTGAATGTAAAATAATTATGAAGAAAAACAGAAATATGGAAACTTTTCGCCCTGCTGTAATACAGAAGTATGTCGCAAAGATAAAAGAAGAAAAGGCAGATGATGTTAAAAAGTTATTGGAAAAGCATTTTGATAGAGACGTTTCCAGGTCCCGAAGAAAAAAAACAGATTTGTGCGGACCGGTTCAAAATTTTCCCAAATTTGTTGTGTAATATTCTATTATAGTTACTATTTTGCATTAATAATGAATATTAAACTTTATATTTTCAGTTTATTTCGTGAGAGGATTATGGTTGTTTGGTTGTTATTTTTGTAGCAAAATCGACAATCTCCATATGTTATCACAGCAAAATGAGCAATCTCCAGCAGTTCATATCAAAGTCGCCAATCGCCATTCTTTGAGAGTTCCACTGTTCCTAGTTTGTTCACATCTTTTATGACCCTTTCTTTGAAATCGGTAATCGGTATTTGTTAGAAATAGTGGTAATAAACAAATGGCTGGAAAACCCAGTTGAGATTCTAAAATTACTGCTTTGCTGATCAGTATAGTTTTGCTAACCTTAAATTTCATTAATACTGTGCATTCTAGATAAGTTGCAGCTTATCTACATGCTTACAAGAATGCCACCTTAATAAATAGCCAAGAAAATTTCAAAAACACAGTGTTCTTTATACTAAAATAATTTTCTCGAAGTTAGCAAGATGGGAGATTGTCACTTTTGTTGTGACACGCCTCATATGTACCTTTGAATCATAGACGTGCGCAGGGAAAAGTTGGGGCGTCAACGGGTATTACAACCTCTTTCTTTTATTCGAGCATCCATTATTTTGATCAAAATTACACAAACACTGTGGCGTTATATGAAAAAATGTTGTACCAAATTTCAACTGAATATCGTAACAACATAGGAATTACTAATAAAAATTGATTTTAAATTTTAACCTTGACACCTGTATCTTGAAAGAAAGAAGCCTAAATTAAAAATGGCATAAGGAAAGTCCCATTATTATCGGCCAGATAATTTATCGCTAACGGTTTGACCATTATCTGGCCGAAAATAATGGGACTTTCCAACAATTTATTATTATTATCGTGTTTCGCAATTTCAAACCAGGGAACATAGTTGAAAAAACTTTTTCCAATCATAATCAATTTTGTTCAAGAGTTCACACCCATTTTTTATAGCATTAAAGTGACATACTGTATAGTAGGTAATAGTATATTACGTAACGAGCATGGAAAGTGACAAATTTCATACGAGCGTAAAATTTTATGCACGAGGCGTAGCCGAGTGCAGAAATCACGCGAGTTTATAGGAAATACACTTTCCATCGAGTTATGTACACTATTTTTCCCACGACCCCTTAAGAAGACGAATTTATTCATAAAACAGTAACTTTATTTTTAAGGATTTGTTGGTGTATCAAAATTTCCAAGTAGCCTACTAACTTACTATGAGCATAATAATTCTAATAATTCCGACCGGCTCATGAATGACACGTTAATTTGTTCTCTTGCCCGCCAACTCATAAATGACCAGTTCGTACCTAAAGCATTTAGGTTTTCAATGGAGTAGCCATTAAAATGTTCAACTGCCGTACCTTTTAAGAGATTTTTCTGATAAAAAATTATTAGATTTGAAAAGAGACGTGACAGGATATTTATTCAGTAAACGTCAAAATCTCAAAGTTGACTGCAAAATTTGAATGAACTGTGCGATTTTCAAAATTTACAGCACAGTTTTGAGTTTATTAGCGTACGGGCAACGCAATTGTCAAGTTTCCGGCCTACTATGCTGTATGTAAAGGTGGGTACAGACTTGAGCAAATTTGCGCGCACGAACAGTTTGCGCGTACGAATGCTCAAATGTGGACGCTAATAAATTGTACACACAGTGGATGGATCAAGAACTTTGACGTAAATTCACTATGAATTCTTCTACTCTTCTACTCCTGAAGATGCTGACGTTGTCAGCGAAACACGTGTCGAGTTTAATTACTGTGTCACTGTCTTTTGGCGTGTGGGGTTAACTTATTAAGAATTCATAGCTAATAAATTGGTTCGCACGAACAAATTATTCGTGCGTGCATAACCCGCACGCGATCCGTCGCTTGTCGGTCTCGGTGTCATGCTCAAAGGAAATTGTGCGCGCAGTTTGGACGGCAAAACATCGGTCCGTGTCAGTTCTTGTTTAGTTGTCGATGCAGAAGTACATATGCAGGTTTATAAAGAATGGAGTGGACGACAGAAAATGTAATTCAATTAATTGATGGATACAAGAAATTTCTCATTTTATGGGACCCAAAAAATGGGCAGCATTTCAACCGAAATAAAATAGTATTTGCAGGAGCTAGGTATGTCAGCCATATTTTCGTGAAATCACACGAACAACTGGATCACGTTCGTGCGCCCAGGCATGTCAAGATGAACGTAAACAAATTAAATCACACGCACGAATGTTCGTGCGCGTACACTGTTCGTGTGCGTAAATTTGCTCAAGTCTGTATTTACCTTAACGTGCTGTAGCAAGTAGTGGGAAATAAAAAGTCGTATACAATGTACTAGATTTACTAATCAATTAAACATTCATAAGTGTCACTTTTCATTATAGTCGTAGAAAAAGTACCTTATACAGACCCAGGTAAAATGAGTGTGGAACTTATTCTGGCAATAAATAATATATGATTTATCAGAACGTATGTCATTATAATTAGGAAGTCTCGTCCTTTAGGAACAAAATGCCAATAAGCAACTAAAAATTTAAGTGGCTTGAATATTGAAAAAGCTATAATTCAAAATAATTAACTCCCGCGGGATTGTCAATCCTCTTTTACCCTAAAAAAAGGCCAGAAATATGACCGACAGCGCATAGCCATAATTGGGAAGAAGTATTCCTGGGAACATTTACGTTTAATTGCACACGTACAATTTTGATTGGATACGTTTTGTAATGTTACGGTTAAGCACGAGAAAAATAACTAAGTATGTACACTGGCGAGCATAAAATTAGGGTCACTTCAAAAATTCAACTTTTCTGGTTATTTATTGTATCTTATTATTGTAAATGGATTTCGTTGTATACATATCTCTAAACAGGAATGTTTTAAAAAGAAAACGTTTCATTTTCTAATGTTTTTATTGAAAATTCGTAAAGAAGCAAATTTTAACAAAATTGTCTTAAAAATGTGTAGTGAGAAAAATGTTGGAATAAAACAAGGAACTGTTAAAATTTTGACCCCTAATAACGAGTGTTTCCTCCCCGTGCATTTGACAGCCTGGAGGCGACGTGGCATGCTCTCAATTAAATTACGGATCACATTTTGGGGGATGTTATTCCACTCCTGTAGTAGGAGCTCCCTAAGATCCTGTGCGTTGGTGGGCGACGGCGTATGACTTCGTACACGTTGTCCTAGCTCATCCCACACATGCTCTATGGGGTTCAAGTCGGGACTCCGTGCTGGCCAGTCAAATCGCGTAATTTGAACCTCATCCAAATAACCGCTAACAAATTCTTGCCACGTGGGGTCGAGCGTTATCATGCATAAAAGTTGCATTTTCTCCCAGAACCGTCATAAAAGGCATGACATGATTTTCTACAACTTCCGTTACGTACCTATGGGCAGTTAGGGATCTATTGCCGATAAACACTAATTCGGTACGTGCGTCTGAAGAAATTCCTCCCCACACCATAACTGAGCCTCCACCAAATGTAAGTCGCTCATCAATACAAGCCTGGGCATACCTTTCTCCGGGTCTTCGCCATACCCGCCGACGTCCATCCGACCCATTTAAACAGAAATGTGACTCGTCTGAGAATAATACCCTCCCCCAATCGTCATTTGTCCATCCCAAGTGATCTCGAGCAAAGTTCAGTCTTGCAATTCTATGGCGACGGAGAAGTGGAGGACCCGTAGCCATTCTCCGAGAAGATAATCCAGCAGAACGATGTCGCCTCCTAGCTGCCCATTCGCTAATGTTAACATTTCTGACTTCTTGGAGGAGATTTCGAAGCGAAACTGCCGTAGCAGTCCGATTCCGTAAAGCCATGGACACAAGAAAACGGTCATCCCTTGGGGTGGTGGTTCTTTTCCGCCCTGATCCTGGTCTTCTCGTTAGCCTACCAGTTTCCTGAAATCGTTGGGATACCCGCTGAACTGTAAAAAGACTTACACCAACCGTTCTTGCCGTTACACGTTGCCCCCGACCATCTTGTAACAGCGCTATAATTCTGGCCGCCGTGACAGGATTTAAAGCCATTATCACTACATCGTATAAAACAAAGTCGCTTTCTCTGTCCCTATATCCCTATGTATGCTTAAATCTTTAAAACTACGCAACGTATTTTGATGCGGTTTTTTTTAATAGATAGAGTGATTGAAGAGGAAGGTTTATATGTATAATAACATCCATTAAATAGTGGAGAAATACTTTTATTTTTGAGGTTTCTAATGTGATGTCGTAAATAATTACATTTTTTCCGCTTACATTGCAAACGCAGGCTGAACCCTACGAGATTTATCAAAATAATAATAATAATAATTATAATAATAATAATAATAATAATAATAATGTCGTATAAAACAAAGTGTAGTGTATGAATTTAGATATTCAAAAGATAGTAGGAAATCTTCATGGTATAGGGAAAGGGGAATTGTTTTACTCCAAATTTAACGAGTGCGGGCCACGGACAGTAATGAATAAATCAAAACTACTGGATCGATTTTAATCATTTTTTCAGTGAGTGACATAGGCTATATATTTTAATGATACCCGTGCGAAGCCGGAGCGGGCCGCTAGTAAGGAAATAAACGAAGACTACACTTTTCGACCGTCAAGTTATACACAGGAAAGTTAGTGAATAAATGAAGGAAATTGAAAAATAGACCCCGAGAAATAAGCTTCCAAGTAGCGCACCTGCAAGCATTTATTAGAAATCGGAAATATTGAATCTTTGTTGTGCAAAAGAAACCACAAAAAACTTATAACAGTTCTCAGAAATGCAAGTGTTATTGCCTTCAAGAATTAATTAAATTTAATATTTTGAATTCTTGGAAAAATTGGCAATTTTCAAAGTGACCCTAATTTTATGCTCGCCAGTGTACATTCATTACGCATTACACAATTCTTTATTTATTGCAATACCTACATTTTATTCAGTAGTTTACACAAACCCTTACCTACGTAATATTTGTCATTGGTGTAGAGTTACACAGGTTTTCAGAGGTCATGATAATTTTAACAACTTTTGTCATTTATTTATCAAGCAATAATGTACACGGTTCGTGTTTAATTTCGCCGTGCAAGGCATCGTCGATTACAGCTTGTCCTACTCTTCCGATTACATCTTGATATTCGCTTTCTCCAAGAGTGATTTTGAGAAGTTTTCTTATGTGTTCTAAAAGTAACATAATATTATTACGTGTGACCCCTGCAATAAGCTGCCCATTTGACTGTGTAAATTGCTTTCTCAGAGTCTGTTAAAACACTAGGCGGTTACAAAGATGGTCTTAAATTAAGGATTTTCTCTAAAATCTTAACATATGACACTTCACATTTATCTTGCATTAAAACGTAAATTAAAGGCAATGCTGAATTGCCGACAAGGGCATGAACGGCAAATACATTGCTCAAAATTGTCTAATGAACATAAACAATAAATTTTCATTGTATGATTTTTATCCTACAAGTCAAAGTGAGTAGGTTATAGACCAGGAGCCCATAGACCAAAAATTGTGCATAATAGGTTTACTCCAAAAATGCCTGAGATGTTATGATTTTTGGGTCGTGGAGCACAGAAATGCCCATGCCAGTTTTTGTTTTTGGTACAGTGATGTGTGGCAGACCTGTAAATGTTTAAAAAAATTACTTAAAAAAGTATTATAGGTTTAGGACTGGGGTTTGTGGGAGGCGCTAAATAATGAAAAGTAATCTAGCGGACGCGGTTCGCTTGTTGTGAATTCTGGGACACTGACCCGCTACAGGGGTCAAATTGTGTAAATAAAACACCCCCAAAAAAATTATAGGTTTACGCATGGGGATTGGAGGGACCTCCTAATTTACCCCCAAACATCATGAATCTCAACTCCCATTCATTTTGGTTGGTACAAAGAGGCGCCACTCTCGTGACATTTTGTAAATTCACTCAGGCAAAAAAAATCATAAGTTTACTCTTCAAAACTTGGAGACAAGTTATTTCAATCACAAAAGTCGAGTATTCACCGTTGCCGATAAAAAAATGGTACAGGGGGGCGCTAGAGACGCAACATTTTGTAAAAAAAAAACTTACGTAAAAAAATCATAAGTTTATGAATGGCATTCAAGAATTTAATTATGACGAACCTGCTGAGTACAAAAGTACATTCCTTATCATTGAACGGTGGTACAAGGGCCGGCTAGAAAGCTTGAAAGAAACCAATTATAAATTTTCAGTCTTCATCATAAAGATTTCAGTCCGAAGACTGGTTGGACGCGTACCTCCATCTTTCCTATCCTGAGCTAACCTACGCTTTTCCCTAAAAGTTGAACATCCTATATCCCTAACTACTTAAGAGCAGTAGTCCAATCTCGGCCTACCCTTACCACTTTTTATTCCTATCTCTGACTCTAGTATGTTGCGAACTAAGCCTTCGTGCCTCAGAAGGTGTCCTACTATCCCATCTCTCCTATTCCTTACTGTCTTCCATAAATTTTGCTTTTCTCCAACTTTTTCTAATACCTCTCTGTTGCTAACCTTATCTACCCACGGTATCTTCGTCATGCGTCTATAGCGCCACATTTCAAATGCTTCTAATTTTTTCCTATCCGCTTCTATTGTCCAAGTTTCGCACCCGGACACTGCTGTACTGCATACATACGTTTTTAAGAGCCTCTTCCGAGTTTCTACATTTATCATTTCCGGGCATAATAGTTGTTTCTTTTTTTAAATGCAACTCGGCCCTGCGCTATTCTTTGTCTTAAATCTAGAGTTATTTGACTTCCTAAATAGCAGAAATCTGAGACTTCCTCTGTCTTCTCGTTTCCTATTTGTATGTCCTACATCTCTCCTATTCCTTACTGTCTTCCATAAATTTCGCTTTTCTCCAACTCTTTCTGATACCACCTTATTGCTAACCTTATGTATCCACGATATCTTCATTTTGCGTCTATAGCACCACATTTCAAGTGCTTCTAATATTTTCCTATCCGCTTCTCCTATCGTCCAAGTTTCGCACCCGTACAATTTGTTTTTAAGAGCCTCTTCCGAGTTTCTACATTTATCATTGCCGGGCATAATAGCTGTTTCTTTTTATTAAATGCAATTCGGCCCTGCGCTATTCTTTGTTTTTTATTTCTAGAGCTCCTACCATCGCGAGTTATTTGACTTCCTAGATAGCAGAAATCTGAGACTTCCTCGATCTTCTCTTTTCCAATTTGTATTTTCGTTTTAGCCCTATTTTCACGCCCCCTACACAACAAAATTTCGGTTTTCTTTTTATTGATCTTCATACCATAGCCCTCCGTCAAAACCGCTTCCATTTCGTTCAGAGTCTTTCAAAATTCTTCTTTGCTGGATCGCTGGATGCTAATATTGCTACATCATTCGCAAATCTGAGCATATTAATAGTTTGACCCTGTATATTAATTCCAGCAGCTATTCTGATGTCTTTAACAATATTCATCGCATCTTCGATATATAAATTGAGAACTAGAGGCGATAACGCACGTCCCTGCCTCACTCCCTTTCGGATATTTACTTCTCTATGTTCCTGCACAAATTCTGTAACTGCCGTTTGCTCTTTGTGTAGATTATGAATAAATTATTCTTCTATCCCTATTAGTTAGAGAGCCGGTATAGTAAATTATGACTGTATTTTCTACCATGCCGGACATTATTAATCTTAATGTATGCAACAAGAGGAATAAGAATATGACTATGAGAAAGTTGCATCTGAGTCGCACCGCAGATGGCGCTCTTAAGAAAAGTTTAGAACCGTTTGGCACCCACTCGCGACTATCTAATGTGTCTGGCATTAATATTTTGGCATTCTTCATGATACAAATAGTCAGTAAAAGAAGAATCAGATACATTATAAGTCGCGAGTGGGTGCCAGAGAACCCCAAACTTATCTTAAGCAGGAGCGTCACGTGACGTATTTTCTACCAACAGATTTTTCTTTTACTGAATTTTTATATTATGAAGAATGCCAAAATATCAATGCCAGACACATTAGATAGTTGCGAGTGGGTGCCAGACGATTCGAAACTTTTCTTAAGAGCGCCATCTGCGGTGCGACTCAGATGCAACTTTCTCATAGTCATATTCTTCTTCCTCTTGTTGCATACATTAAGATTAATAATGTCCGGCATGGTAGAAAATACAGTCATAATTTACTATACCGGCTCCCTAACTATATACTTAATCCCTACCGTTTTGAGCACTTCGAACAAATTCCTCCATTTCACATTGTCGAAGGCTTTTTCCAAATCTGCAAATCCTTTATAGGGTCTCTTTCCCTTTTCTATTGCTTTTTCTATTAGTAGTCGTAAAGCTAGAATGGTTTCGCGCGTTCCCCTATTTCTTCTAAATCCGAACTGATCTTCTCCTAATATTTCTTCCGCCCTTTTCTCCATCCTTCTTTGCACAATTCTAGTTAAAATTTTTGACACGTGGGAAGTCAAACTGATCGTTCTAAAATTTCCACACGTATCCGCGCCTTTCCTTTTTGGCAAAGCTACTATGATGTTCCGTTTGTATTCTTCCGGAATATCGCCTGTCTAGTATGTGCAGCTAAACGTTTCATAGAACCATTTTATTTTTTTTTAATTTCTTGCATTTCCTATTTACTGCTGTAATCTACACGCAGTGTAGGAACGAAGCTTCAGTGCACAATCAATTAATGTGAATGGCAAGACTTTTGTACCACTTTTCAACGATGGCGAATGTATTTTCGCAATCAGTATGTCTATATTAAACAAGTTACTGAACGCCATTCATAAACTTATGATTTTTTTTACCTGAGTGAATTTACAAAATGTCGCGAGAGTGGCGTCTCTTTGTGCCAACCAAAATGAATGGGAGTCGACATTCATGATGTTTGGGGGTAAATTAGGAGATCCCTCCAATCCCCATGCGTAAACCTACGATTTTTTTGGGGTGATTTATTTACACAGTTTGACCCCTGCAGCGAGTCAGTGTCCCAGAATTCACAACAAGCGAACCGCGTCCCCTGGATTACTTTTTATTATTTAGCGCTTCCCGCAAACCCCAGTCCTAAACCTATAATACTTTTTTAAGCAATTTTTTTTACACATTTACGGGTCTGCCACACATCACTGTACCAAAAACAAAAACTGGCATGGGCATTTCCGTGCTCCACGACCCAAAAATTACAACATCTCAGGCATTTTTGGAGTAAACCTATTATGCACAATTTTTGGTCTATGGGCTCTTGGTCTATTACACTATTTATTTAATTAGCTTGTCTAATACAAAATCGGCTAAAAATAAACTTGTAATGTTTTTTGTTTAATAATGAAAATAAACATTTAATTGGAAAATAATACATCGTGTATTAAAATAAAAGTGTATTTCTGATATCTAACGTTAATTTTTTGAAATTTGTACTTAATACGATGTATTGCCACCTCGGCCATTAATGACAGCCCGATACCGCCTGGGCATACTTAAAATCAGCCTATCGATTGCATCTTGTGGCAAAAGGGTCCACTGCTCTCTCAGTGCATTCTCAAAAGCAAAACGGCCTTGAATGTTTGCCGTAACTGGAAGAAGTTTTCTCTGCAGCATGTCCCACATATGCTCAATGGGGTTGAGGTCAGGAGACGGAGGATGCCATGGCAAAAGTGCAGTGTTCTCTTCTTCAAAGCAATTTTGTACATGATGTGCAACGTGAGGGCGAGCATTGTTCTGCATATAAACCAAATCTGGACCAGTAGCATATGAATATGGTTGCACAACAGGTACAAGAACTTGTTCAATATAACGCCTCTGGTTCATGGCTCCATCCAGACAAACGCGTTCCGTTCTATGGTGCAAATCGATTCCGGCCCATACCAACACAGACCCTCCTCGGTATTTGTGAATTTCCTGGAAGTGCCTGATCCTCTCCAAGGCTCCGCTTCTTCGCCACACTCTCGTTTTTCTGCTATTAGGCTGAAATCCGAACCGACATTCGTCGGTAAACAGAACATTGGACCATTCTGCTTCACCCCATTGAGCATGCTGTAACGTTGCAAAAGTAAACACACTGGATAATCAAAATTGATTGGTGTTTACTTTGAACGTTCTGACGTCACGCCGTGATGTGGAAGATAGGTACGTCATCTGAGTTCGTCAACACAGGTAGGAGAAGCAAGCGCCCGCCATACGAGACAACAGTCAAGCGAGATGGATGGTAGTTGCGCCCGGCACTAATCCGACGTCATGTATTTTCATCCGGCACTACTCCTCCCTCTGAAAATCTGGAAGTGAACCGCCGAAGCTAGACCCCACTCTCCGCTTATAAAAGTGGAGGATCCCAAGAAGAAATTGAGTACCTGGTCGTCCGGCCCTCCGTCAGGACAAGTACTCCCAGCATCTGAGATGATGCTGGCCGCTCCGATCCGAAACAGAAATGACTGCCTAAGTTCGCCGTGTGATTGACTGATATGCAATACATAAACTTGAGTAAGTGCCCGGTGAGTGATAATTGGTATTGCAGTAATATTAACTATCAAACACAACCTAGTTGCGAGTGGATTAGATCCAGCTTTGCGTAGCGAGGGACTAGATACAGCAGGAGCAGGAGGGTGTCTGCTGGTGTGGGTTGGATCGATTCGGCAATCTCGTGGTGACATAAGTCAACAAATGAGACGATATACCGGCGGGGATCGATCACATCTGGCCGAACCGGCGGCCTTTAGTACAATCCATTCCCGATACGTATAACCCGGTGGTATTTCAGAGGAGATTGTATTCTGAGGCTATCACGTAAACTCCACGAAACCGGTGGTACTTCAGTTAGATCATACGACGAGCCTGTGGCATATCCAATCAGGATACACCGCGAAAACCGATTTAGTTTTCATAAAGAAACCCCATTTAATTTCATGTAAATACTGATTTTGCTGTAAATATTCTTTTAGTCTTATCATTTTATCTTGTATACAGCTACAGTAATAGAATACCGATATAATTTCCTTATGTGTTGTTATTTTAACTGTCGTTTAGCAATAGTAAGAGAACCCAACCCTTTCTGCGACTGAAAGCTAAGGGTAGCAACGAATAAGTCTCATACCGACCAGATACAACGAAAGAAGTTGTTCATAAGCGAACGACCAGATCCCCGTAGATATAAACTGTGTCCCAATACGTGATACCGAGGGATACAGCTGTATATCTAAGGGCCCGAATCCAGAAGCACCGAGAAGGATTAAGATACGTCATTCTACCAGTGACGTCCGAGAATAAAAACAAAGAGACAGTAACGTTGTAATGCTTTGCAGCCCATTCATCAAGACGAGCTTCGGGATTGTCGTGGCGAAGTGCAGGTATTCTAACGAGAATGAAGACCAGCTTCATGGATACGATTTCTGATGGTTTGGTCAGAAACTGCTATGGCATGTACATTTTGGAGATTCGCCTGGTTTGAATAATAAATCCGTCTTGTGCAGGTATTGTTTCTCCTGTACGGCCTACGTGTCTTTCGGCCACATCGCCAGTCTCTTAGTATCGTCCCCACAATCGACACATTACACTTCGCGATACTCCAAATTCGGCTGCTACCTGACTGTGAACCACTGTGAACCACCAAATTCAATAATCCCCACCGCACGTAACATTTCGTCGCGGGCTAAGTGTTGTCGTTGCATTGTAAATTGTTGTCTTATGTTCAACACAAACAGCTAAACTGACCATTATGCCCAGAGTTGTTGTGAAACAAAAACATTATAAAAAGTGAAATTTTTTATCGTCCACCTTTCTTTGAATTTCAGTTTTTTCCCGGTTTTTTGAATAATTAAAACAAACAAATCAAGTCCTTTTTTATCATGCTATGGTATGATATCCAGCGAACATACATGGCGCATTTTTAATTTGCTACGAATTGTTGGCGAACATTTTTGAATTATAGTTTTGTCCTTAGACAATTTTGATGAGTGTATTTTAAAATAAGTAGCTAATAAATAACTAAATATGTTGGAGGCAAATTGGTGTTTACTTACCTTCACAACCCAAAGTAGTCGGTTTAATAACCGGCTTCTCCACGTTCAGAGCGTTTTTATTCAACTTCACCGGATCGCGATAGGATAATTTGTGCGTTGTTAATGAATTAGACAAATCCGTCAGCGGGGGCAAATTATTTCTCCGTTGCTGCTCCTCTTTGTATTCCAGGTCCTTATCTAAAAATTATTCAGTTCGTTTCATCCAACGGCAAATTCAATTATTTTGTTTCTCTGATTCGAAATGGCATTAAGAGAGAAATTTGTCTGTTCAATGAATTTATCAGGAAAATCGTTTAGCCACTGCTAAAATTCCAAAAAATGCGGGGTATGTTATCCTGAGTTACTGTCATTTATATTTTTGAAAATAATCATTTATGAAACGAATAAATTGGGAAAAGGATAATAGATAATCACTTATGGAGAGAGAAAGCGAATTGATTCCCCAAACAATGGGGGTAATTTAACAAAGGCGGCGAGTGAGAGAGGACGCCATAAGGAATAAGATATGAAGAAGTGAGGCAGATGGTAAAACAAATCAAGAAACAATGCAATTTATATATCTTTAGCAAACATCGAAAGTATAGCAGGAGTTACTTCTACAGAAGAGGGAACTAACATCAAGCACTTTCTCAACACACATAGTTTCTGTAAAAATTTATATATCTTACGATCAAATATCGAAAACGCTCATGCAGTGTGTAGTGGTTATTTCGATGTTTGAGCGTAAAACATAATATACATCCCAAAAAGTCGAGGAAATACTGGCTTAGAAGTCAGAAGACGTACTAGAAATGACATCGCATGATGCCATGCGATAAATGAACGTGCATCTTGCGACGCTCAAAATCTTTACAAAAGCCCGACACCCCCGCACAATGGAAAAGGCAACCCCCAACCCGGCTGGACCCAACGGAGCTGGTGTGACGGTCCACAAACAGAAAAAAAATAAATGTACCCTAGGCGCCACGCAATTATACAGGGGTTACAATACTCTAACGCTGGAGTACCCAAATTACGAACGGTATCAGATGTCATATAATAAAACAGCGCATAATTCCAGAGCATGAACGGAGCCAGAGGCTTTAATAAACAAAATACAAGTAGAGATAATTACAAATTGAATCAAATGAGTGCAAAGTGAAGTAAGGTCTAAAGGAGTGCTTAATATAAATATATCGATTATCGCAAGTGTCACAGTCCGTTTTAAATTGGTAAGAACAAAATATTAGGCTGAAGGCAAAAAAAAGGTCGCCAGAATAGCTTACCAAAAGAGACAGGTAGATGGGTACCTATATACCACGGTGTACAGCGCTTTACCCCAAGGTTTACAAAGAGTAAATTATCACACAGTGTATAGTAATATTTGGTAGCTATTAAAAAAAACTTTTGCTTAATGAAATTCTGAAATTACGGATCAATACAAAAAAAACTAGTTAAGACTACGATTGGAAAATATAAATGTGAATTGAAAGTAAAAATAAAATACAATAATAAACAAGCAGCTTATCTGAGTTTTTGTTGGCCTTCAAAGAAGTAGCAGGCGGCGATCGAATACCGCAAATATAATATTCTTCAACTAAATTTCCCAAATCACAAATTCTCGGGGACACTGGCGAGAAAGAAAACGGATATATGATTAGCGTTAATGTTACTTCTGCCCAGAAGTAAAACCCTAAAAGATTAAATATGATTCATAGTTCGATAAAATAATTAATAAATTGAATAGTTTACCTCTGAGGAGGGCCCAAAATGACGAAAACGGAATTCGTTACAGTCGTCTGGTAACCAGCGTAACTAATCCCACAAAGTGGTTAGATTACTTCCACAACCAAAATCAATAAGCAATTGATCTTAAATAAACAACTGAAGTATATCTAATTTACGTAGCTTTACTCCTTTTATCCAATTAAGAACGAATAAACGTTTCGTTTAAAAATGAGCAAGCCTACACACGCGGCATATCCAGACTACTGACACGATGCGGCCAAAACCTCGATACGAGTAGGTAGTGAACCATTTTTTACCGTTTAGCAAGAAAATATTAAAGAAAAATTAATAGCTCCGAACGAAACTCTGAAATATTTTAACAGCTGATACCTTTCGAAATTATGGAACGTAACACTCCCCCCTCACTTAGAAAGAGGTGAATTTTCCCGAAATTTACCGACAAATATAACCCATCACCAATACACTAATAGATAACACATCACTAAACACTAACACAATATTTCGTTCTGGAACACGAAATAATCCAGATCTCGTGGAATATGTTGATACCCAGGCAATTGTGTGACCCAAAATTTTTGTCGTCTCACACACCGACATTCTCGATCCTGATCTTGTAGATTTTCAGTAGTACCCTAGCAACAGTGTGACCCTCAATTCGCCTCACACCCCGGCGCTCATTATTATGCAACATAGGCAGGCTTTAAATCCTGAACATGCCAAATACCAGCAGGTTTATCTCGCACGTCCTTCAATTCATAAGAAACGGAACCTATTTTCCTAAAAACCGTGAAAGGTCCAACAAACTTTGGCGCAAGTTTGGCACTAAAATAATTAGCTGCGTCTGACAAAACCTTATTACGACGCCATACCTTCTGACCGACCATATAACTCACGGGTCGTCGTCGGAGGTCATATCTACGCTTATTCCTGGCTGCAGCATCCCTTATCTTATTTCTAACATCATCAAACATCTCGGCAAATCCTACTCTTCTCTTCTCAACTGTATTCTCTTCGGGGTTAGGTATAGGGTGTTCGTATCCATCTCCGGAACTGACATATTCTCTTCCAAAATTAACGAAGTAGGGAGTATATCCAGTCGTTTCATGTTTTGCGGTGCGAATTGCACAACTCAGCGAAGATAAGTTTTCATCCCATTTTCTATGATTCTCTTTGACATAGGAAGATATCATAGTTTCCACAGTCTGATTGGTTCGTTCGGTAGGATCAACTTGTGGGTGGTATAGAGCAGTGTAGTGCGGCTTCGAGCGATACTTCTCACAGAGGTTCCTAAAATCACGACTTCTCAACTGAGTACCATTGTCGCAAATTATGAACGATGGGACACCATAAACAAGGAATACATGGTCCTCAAGACAACGAACCACAGCAGCGGCAGTGGCAGCTCTTAGGGCGAACACGAGGACAAATTTAGAAAAGTAATCCGTTACTACAAGGCAGTAGCAATTACCTTTTGAAGATCGTACGAATGGTCCTATAAAATCGAGACTAATCATCTGTCAAGGTAAAATGATTTCTGGTCTGGTTCCCATGAGACCAGCTGGTGCTTTGCGTTCTGGCTTATGTTGGGCACATATTTCGCATCGCTTGATATATTTTGCCACATCTGCTCTCATTTTCGGCCAGTAATAACGATTTCGCAGTCTCCAATAAGTCTTATAGACTCCTAAATGACCTGCAGTAGGGACGTCATGGTGGCTTTTAAGTAGCTCTAACCTCTCTTCTCTGGGTATGACTATCTTCCAAGAATCTGAAGGAGAAGAAGTCAACTGTGGAATTTTGGAGGGTAGCAATTTCAGCAAACTTCCGTTCTCAACACGCCAGGATGGATATTTATTGGGATTCAACTCAACATCCTTCAACATTCTATTGTACCAAGAATCCCGTACATCCGGCCAAGGAAGTGTAACAGCATCAACAAATTTCGCAGACTCTTCAAGTGGAACAGATCGAGATAGAAAATCAGGAACCACGTGCTCCTTTCCCTTGCGATGAACAATAGAAAAATCGAATCCCTGCAGTCGAACAGCCCATCGCGCAAGACGACCAGTGGGATTCTTCAAACGATCCAACCAAAGCAAGGAATAACGATCGGTAACTACCGTAAAATGTATACCATCCAAGTAATTTTGAAGCTTCTCCACAGCCCAGATTACAGCTAAACATTCGCGTTCAGTTGTGGTATAAGCACGCTCTTGGCGAGTCAAGCTACGAGAAATAAAACAAATGACCTTTTCACCTTCCTCAAACTGTTGAGATAAAACAGCTCCCAATCCAAACGAGGAGGCGTCAGTCTGCAGAAAAAATGGCTTTTCGAAATCGGGGCATGGCAAAATAGGGGCGGTCACTAAATGATTTTTAAGGGCCCTAAAAGCATCATCACAAGTGTCGGTCCAACTCCATTTCTGATTCTTCTTTGTAAGAGCAGTCAACGGATTAGCAATTGACGCAAAATCTGGTATAAAGCGCCTATACGAACTAGCCATACCAAGAAATCTTCGAACTTCAGACACATTCTTGGGCGAAGGCACCTGTAAAATGGAATTTACCTTGTCAGGATCAACACGAAGGCCATGCTTGTCTACCACGTAGCCCAAATACTTCAACTGGGGGCGGCAAAAATGGCATTTCTCCCTGCTAACCGTTAATCCTGCATCATACAGTCTATCAAACACTTTAGCAAGAATATCCAAATGGGTATCAAAATCACGAGAAACAATAACAATGTCATCCAGATAAACTAGCACGTGAGGCTGGAGGTCGGCTCCTAAAACTTTATCAATCAGGCGCTGAAAGGTAGCTGGTGCGTTAGTTAGTCCGAAAGGCATGCGCTTAAAATGGTAAAGTCCTCGTCCAGGGACCGTAAATGCGGTGAATTCGCGCGAGGACTCAGCTACGGGCACTTGCCAATACGCGCTACGAATATCCAGAGAACTTAAGAAACGGGCGTTCCTCAAACTATCCAAAATGGAAGAAATATATGGGATCGGATACGCATCCTTCTTAGTAACGGCATTGAGTTGTCGATAATCGACACAAAACCTCTGGGTACCATCCTTTTTTGGAATTAACAGAACAGGTGAAGACCAAGGGCTCCTAGAAGGCTCAATCACTTCTTCGTCTAACATTCTAGAAATCTCAGCATCAATTAATTTTTGTTTCGCGGGAGAAACTGGGTAATAACGCTGTTTAATAGGCTTGGCGTCTGTAACAATTTCATGCTGGACAACATCGGTACGGCCCAGAGACGAACCCATTAATCTAAATTTAGCATCAAGCAATTCATTTAAAGATTTTTGATGATCCGGAGAAAGATCGTCGACATTACAAATACCAGCTATGTCAGGCAGAGCACAATCTTCAGCAAAATGCCACTCATTACGTCGTAAATCAGGAACAACGCCCATTTCGCGCCAAAAATCAGCACCTAGAATTAAATTGTGAGACAAAGTAGGGATAACTAATACTTGGATAAGTTTCAATCGGTCCATGAGTTTCATAGGAATTAAAACAGTTCCCACAGCGGCACAAGTGGCTCCATTAGCGACAGTACAAGCGCTAACTCCAGATTTATCCAATTCAAAGCCTAATTCGCGAAAAAGCTTCCAGCCAGATTCTCCAACTATGGTACACGAAGCTCCAGAATCTAATAATCCAAGAACACGGCGACCAAGAATTTCCACTTCTAAATAAGGACGTTGATCTTTAGCAGCATGGCGTAAAATAAAATCCAACAAAACTTTATTATTGTTGTTAATAAAAGATGTGGTCGAATTAGAAGAGACAGAGGAGGAATCAGTTCGACCATTTAAAACCTCCTTCTCTCGTTTCCCGACTGAGGAGAACATTTCGGACAAGTACGAATAGTCACATTGGGCTCTTGACAACGATAACAATGCCTATTAATGAGTGCACGACAGTTGCGGGCCACGTGTCCAACTTCCTTGCAGTTAAAACAATTCACTCGAAATTGCGAAGGCCTGCGGATTGAAGAAGAAGCGCTAATCTCATCCACGACAGGAACAGGAGCTACAGCAACAGCAGGCATAACACAAGCTAAATCAGGTTCAACTAAATGAGAAGTTCTAGTCGAAGGACTCTGGTAGCTCTCTACTCGATACTTTCTTATTTCCAGCTTCAAACATTCTTCTTCAAGCTGTCCTAATGACGTCACAACAGGCAAGTTCATCGTATAAAACGGCGCTAAGTTTCTAATCATAATATCCAACTGAACGTCAGCTCCAACTTTTCCGTACCTAGAAAATAACGCGGTCATACATGTTAAATACTCCACAATTGGCTCATTCACTCCTTGTTTTCTCTCCAATATTTCCTGGAATAATCGAGTGAAATAGTCAGGGGGTAGATAGTGATTATTGAGAAGGGCAGACAACTCTCTCCAAGAACTGCATCGGTGAACTACTGTGCGAAACCACAATAAAGCTTTCCCCTCAAAAAGATCTATGGCAGACGCAAACAGTTCGTCGTCGGAAGCATGTCTAGCTATACGAAGTTCGTCAACTCGTTCCAAGAAATTCGTAACAGTGATGGATTTCGGGTCACCGCTAAATTTAAGATTCCATTTGTAGACTGGCTGTGAACGAGGGTGAGAACCTAATGCTAAAGACTTAGACATACTCTGTACCATAGGACGCACATCACCATCGGGCTCCTCGACGGATTCCTCATCAGAACTATGAATTTTGCTACTATGTGCACGCACAGGCGCACTAAGATCGGGAACAGACTTACGTTTGGTAGCCCTATTCAAAGTATCCATCAAAGCAGTAATCTTAGATAACCAAGTGCTTCGTGCTTTCAAAATTTTGTCATCCACCTCATAGGGAAATCTATCAACGCGCTGCAATAAATGTGAAAGGCGGGTCTGATACCTACGAGAAGATGTATCTGCTGCAGTACCCGAAAAATTATTAATACTTTCCGCCAAATCAGTGTAGCTATTTGTAATGGCTCCCACTTCAGATTCCAAAGCAAATTCATACTTAGGATACCTAAGTGACTGGTTCAATTCTTCCATTCGCAAGAGTGACCGCAAACATCCGCGCATTTCTTGAACATCCATCTCAGCAGGATTGGCACCTCTATATACGAGCTCGTAAGCTAACTCGTCCTTCTTCAGATACTCCGGTATCAAACGCGACTCCATGACTATTCAGTTTCAAAAACAACAAGGAAAAACACAAAAAGATTGGGAAATGAAAAGGCGAAACACCAATCCGCACCAAACAAGATAATATCAAAAATATAATCAAAGCGCACAAGACGCAAAAAGAATATTATTTCACAATCACAAATAGTAGGCACACTTCAAAATATTTCGCTTCGCACACTAAATAGGTCAAACTCAAGGCCTGCACGCTGGGCGCCAATTGCGACGCTCAAAATCTTTACAAAAGCCCGACACCCCCGCACAATGGAAAAGGCAACCCCCAACCCGGCTGGACCCAACGGAGCTGGTGTGACGGTCCACAAACAGAAAAAAAATAAATGTACCCTAGGCGCCACGCAATTATACAGGGGTTACAATACTCTAACGCTGGAGTACCCAAATTACGAACGGTATCAGTTGTCATATAATAAAACAGCGCATAATTCCAGAGCATAAACGGAGCCAGAGGCTTTAATAAACAAAATACAACTAGAGATAATTACAAATTGAATCAAATGAGTGCAAAGTGAAGTAAGGTCTAAAGGAGTGCTTAATATAAATATATCGATTATCGCAAGTGTCACAGTACGTTTTAAATTGGTAAGAACAAAATATTATGCTGAAGGCAAAAAAAAGGTCGCCAGAATAGCTTACCAAAAGAGACAGGTAGATGGGTACCTATATACCACGGTGTACAGCGCTTTACTCCAAGGTTTACAAAGAGTAAATTATCACACAGTGTATAGTAATATTTGGTAGCTATTAAAAAAAACTTTTACTTAATGAAATTCTGAAATTACGGATCAATACAAAAAAACTAGTTAAGACTACGATTGGAAAATATAAATGTGAATTGTAAGTAAAAATAAAATACAATAATAAACAAGCAGCTTATCTGAGTTTTTGTTGGCCTTCAAAGAAGTAGCAGGCGGCGATCGAATACCGCAAATATAATATTCTTCAACTAAATTTCCCAAATCACAAATTCTCGGGGACACTGGCGAGAAAGAAAACGGACATATGATTAGCGTTAATGTTACTTCTGCCCAGAAGTAAAACCCTAAAAGATTAAATATGATTCATAGTTCGATAAAATAATTAATAAATTGAATAGTTTACCTCTGAGGAGGGCCCAAAATGACAAAAACGGAATTCGTTACGGTCGTCTGGCAACCAGCGTAACTAATCCCACAAAGTGGTTAGATTACTTCCACAACCAAAATCAATAAGCAATTGATCTTAAATAAACAACTGAAGTATATCTAATTTACGTAGCTTTGCTCCTTTTATCCAATTAAGAACGAATAAACGTTTCGTTTAAAAATGAGCAAGCCTACACACGCGGCATATCCAGACTACTGACACGATGCGGCCAAAACCTCGTTACGAGTAGGTAGTGAACCATTTTTTACCGTTTAGCAAGAAAATATTAAAGAAAAATTAATAGCTCCGAACGAAACTCTGAAATATTTTAACAGCTGATACCTTTCGAAATTATGGAACGTAACACTCTGGAGAAGATGGTACAAGCTAGTTTTATATAATGCTTCGTCCTAAACGACAACCTGGATACAGTCAAAATCCTGATCGAAAAATGCACAGAAGTAGATAAGTTATGCCGGTTCTAGCGCATTTTCTTATGTTATTTCTTATGTTTCAAATGTCATCGCGTGACGTCATCTGCTAGGTACCGTCGTGAATGTGGCTACCTTCAAACCAGTCCGCAAGGAAGGCTTCTGCGGCGCGACCTAACTTCAGGTCGGTCTTTAAGGCAGTGCGCTCATCCCGACCCCCACGCCGGCGCCAGCCCGCACCATCTAAGCCTAGCAATCAAGTTGAGGTTGCAAGAAAAACAAACGCGCTAAATATAATCACCCGTTCTCAATTACGTCGAATGAATAATTATTTATTTTAAGATATGCAACACAACATGATATATTATTAAACTTGGGTCAATAACCTGGGGGGTCGTTTTGATTTTGGAACCTATAATTAATACTAAAAATATATACGTCTGTATAGTAGGTTACAAGATAATTGGCTCTGCCTCTCTACTGTTATATCAGTATACCATAAATAAATTTAGGGTGCCATAACAGCCATAAGAGCTGTGCAGGGTCAAGTTGAATTTCGGGCCGGCTGCGGCTTGCGGGCGGGCGCGGCTTGACTATTTCTAATATTGCTGCGAATGCAGGCCGCTGAGGATTTTGAATTTGAAACTGTTAGACAAACAATATTTTTATGAAAATTATGATTTTGATTAAAATATTTTAGGAGGGTCATTGACTAATTGATCTTACGAAGAAGCCGCCACTGCTTATAATATAGAACGTGACTTGTATGTAAACATATCATAGGTTTGATTAAGTGAAATAAACATGGTTTCTGAAGTTACTACTCGTATGTATGATATACGATGTTTTATATTTGCATACCTGCTCGATGACACAATTACTAACTGACATTTTTGTCGTGGCTCCGGGTAAACTCCGGGCGACTCCGGGTAAACTACGGGTGAACTCCAAATAAACTCCGGGATTTGCTTTGGAGCTGTCTTCACACATTTCGCTGCTCTCTTCGCGTACCTCGCTGATGTCTTCGCGCAACTCGCTGCTGTCTTCGTAGACATCACTGCTGTCTTCGCACACCTCGTTGCTCTTTTCGTACGCAACGTACAGCAATCGTCAAACGTGATGGCGAAAGCCCGCGCAGGTAAGGACACGCCCTAGTTCCAGGCAGTGGCGCGAGGTTCCCTGGACTATAGATGAATTTATTATGAAGTTAATCGTGCGCCACTGACAGTAGCGTGCGTCCACCGAAAACCAATCCTGGTCGAGAGCGTAGTGGATGAATAGTGGGGATTACTCAACTGCGCATCTTTGTTGCTCGCCATCACGTCTGACGATTGCTGTAACCTGTCTTGGCACACCTCGCTGTTATTTTCCAACACCTCGTTGTAGCTGTCTTCACAAACATCACATCTCTGAACCTTTTTGCGACCACGTATGGAATCGTCCGTCATGCGCGCCAGGCAGCGTTAAGAGAAAACAAAAAATACCAATTTTCACTCGTTGACTATAAACGCGAAAAACCTTGTAATAAAACCTTGTAATAAAAATACCTCAGAAGCTGCCAGACACGATTACGAGAATACGAGAATCTTCGAGAAATAGAACAATATTCGAAGACGACTATAAATTGGAAAGCAAGAAGCCGAGAGTTTCAGTCTTGTAGTTTTTAGTTTGAAGCGGATGAGAATGCGATAATAGAACCGGGCGATAATTTAAAGAGAGCGAAGAAGAGCGATAGAACCTGTTCCAGTATACGCGTCTAGTGTCGGTACGGTACGCGTGTGTGCGAATTCTGTTGTGGCGTTTTTATGTGTACCGGGGCGTCTTCGTACGCGATTAACCGTTGGTTGTAAGAGTGTCTTAGAGAAGTTTGGACTGTGGATTTGTGTACTGTGGAACTTAAAACTGAATTGTGACCACTACCAGGCACGCAGTCTCACGTTCTGTACTCAATTACCACTACCATTTGCAGTATCACAGCCTCACCTTCCGATCCCCGAAGAAAATGCTTGGAAATAGTGGTTTGAGTCGAATGACTAAATTGCTACGGCAGCTTCCCTTCTTTTATATTAAACTGAAAAGTCCCCAATCGGAGATCTTGTCCAAGTCAACTTCGCCTAATCGGAGTTCTTGCATATTACGTCAGGATCTATTTTTGTGAACCAGTGTTTGCACTTGGAATAGATGAGGCATCTCCGCCTGGCGAATCATGTCCGTTCCCCATTCAGTTGAAGAGGACAGCGCCGCCCTTCCATTGGAGAAACGCGCGCACGACTTGAGAGGGAAAACGCGTCACACTAGTCATGCATAAAGGCCTCGCCACACATAGGCCATGCTATGCTGTGCCGTTGTAAATCATAGAAGTAGAGACAATGGAATTCAAATGGAAGTGTCCACATTGTTCATGTTTAAAGTAATTTACATAGCAACGAAGTCGACTTCTATGCTATTTCTATGGATACGTTTCCATAGAAATAAGTTGTTTAACACTCGCCGTCCGAATTTTAAAATTATTTTTGGGGATAGTTTCTTTTCATCTTTTCGTTGAACGTAATTATTTTTATTCAATTTGGAGTAAAATGAACCGCAAAGCAACGTTATGAACATCATCCATTATTTAAATTTATGAATATTGACAGCTGCCAATTGACAAAAATAAGTTTTCAAACAAATAACTATGGTTACCCAAATTTACATAGCATGTCCTATGTGGACAGCTCTGTGCTGTGCCATCATAATATAAATACAATGGTATGCTACGGCGCATATGCTATGCTCCTCCCACTTCGATGACGTAAAATCGAGGTGGCGGTTCGAGAGACACCAACCATATACCTACTTAGATCTACATATGTGACAAACAAATAGCGCGAATCACAGAACACCCAAATGCAAGATTTGAATTGTTACACTTCAAAAAATTGTAGCTGTCAAACTCTTCTCAATTAGGAAATCATTTTCTTGAATAAAGCTCACCCCCATCCAAAATTACTCGTCTTCATCTCCAACAAACCATTTCTTAATTTCCATACAAAAACTTTTCTCAAATACTGTAATTTTCCTATTTGAATCAAACATTTTCACTCACAATTTCTATATTAAATCAGACTTGTTCCCTTTTTAGCCACCGCACAATTATTTGGCATTTTGACGCTTGTCACTTAACGTTCGCGCCGATAAAGCAAAAACACATACGCCAACCGGATCTTTCGGAGACTTCGCGCCAATTTCGCCTCGATGTGACGTCATGCGCAGTACGAGACGGATTCCGGTCGGCAGCGTAGCACGGCATGTGTGCCATGCTAAATTTAATTTATCATGGAATGGCATGGCCTTTGTGGCGAGCGCCTAATGCTACAGGCTGCGCCGCTGCACTTTAGTCAATCGGCATACAGAGAACGGAGAGCACGTCACATTTCTATAGTTTTTTACGTTAACAACAGACGGCAGACGGCATGGCAACAAAATTATTTTCTCCAAGTTATCCGATATAGCTTTGGAAGCAGTTCAAAGCCCCATTTACCTTGACTACAAAATTGTGTTGGGCAAAGAAAATTAAATAACTGACGGGTAAAGAATTGGATGCTAGTGCCCAATATAGACAGTCTCGTGACCGTCTATGGCGGAGCCTTCATCCAGCAATGAAAATGACAAAGGCTTTGGAGATGGATTAGCTGCATGAAACGTTTACCAAGAACGTTTTCCTTATGGCAGAAGAAGATTGTCCCATGTACTAGTAACGAATGACAAATTAAACTTTTATTACCCAAATCGCAATAATCAATTTGATAGCAACTTTTTGCTGCAAGTATATGGTCCCTTTCAATAACGTCTTTGTTTATGGGTTTCTCGAAATGCACTTTTATTACTTTTGGGTACTTTTCAGCAAGCTAGAAATCATAGAAATAAGTTTCGATGCTATTTGAGTACACACAGATTTTAACTTGTTTGAGATAATGATCCCCATTTTCTTCCGGTAACTTTTCTTCAGGACATTCTTCGACAGTCAAAAACGTCTTGAAACCCTCACCTATGGGGTCATTGAACTCTTGGTAGCATCCAGTATATTTAATTCTCCTATAAAAAGTGTGAAAATAACATGTCGTATTTAATAGCTTACAATTTACGCAGTAGTTTTCTTTTCTACATAATCTTTGTTATATGTCGTTAAAAAATCCATTTTATCCATTGCTGTTCTTTATTTAACACAAAATATTAAAAAATCAAAATTTTGACAGTTCTATTTGAATTATGTTATGACAATACCAATTGTAGAATTGAAAAGTTACTGTTGGTAGGAATTTCTATTAATGAGGTGGATTAGTGGGTAGCTGTCATTAAGAAATGTCAAAATGAATTATTTAACAGTTTTGATGAGGATAGCGGGAAATTTTTTATTGTTCCAAATTGTTCAATATATCGCTTTCTTATTAGTTCGACTTTCTAAGAGGGTTTTATCCAAAATGGACGCTTGAATAATCAGTAGCGTGTAATCTAAATTATCCGTAGGTAGGTGAAATAAATTTTTAATTTACAATTTAATTTAATTTAAAAACAGAAGTTTGAAAGGAAGTTTTTGAATTCCAGTTTAAAATTTGATGTGTTTGTGAATCAAAAATGGGGGAAGTCGATAAAGACAATTTTCTCACAATCCAGAAGAAGGATTACATATGGCCCTATCCAAAACCGATGGTCCCAAGGTATGTTTTCAATAAAGACTTAATTTGCTGCAAAATCGAAAAATTAAATAATTTAGACCAGCCCAACCACCACTGCGGACGAAGTCAAACAATTTCTACGTAGCAAAATTGGTGGAACCATATTGTCATTGTGATACTCACTATTATGACCCGCAAATGACCCGTTACAAGAAATTGGCCAACAAAGAAAAAATGTTGCATGCTGAACTGGATGAGCTGAATCTGCAGGTAAAACAAAGTCACTGTTCCTTCTTTATTTCGATATTATTTCACCACTCTTCCATAGTTTCATCCTATTCTTTCCAATAATTCCTTCTATTTTCTATGGCCATGTCTGGTGTGATCTTCTTCCAAGTTTATCTTTACTTTTTATTCGATGATCTTTTGCGCTTCGTGCCATAGATGTGGAGTAGAATGTCACGTCACGTAAGCGACTTCAAAAGTCACGTATGAAACCGAGCGGCGAGCGAGGGTAACACTCCTGTCAATCGACTTGTTTTTGTTTAAACTCTATATTCTGAAAATTTCAAGGTCGACAAATTAGTACAGTTTGTATAATAGTTCTTTGCGCGTGCGTCACAACTGCTTACATATGACACAAATTATTTCAAGGTCGAGTGTATTGTCAAGCAGAGGCGTGTGTTTTTATGTTACTCAGGTACAGATATAAATATGGTAATTTAACAGTTACATCATGTATTATACCTAATAGCTTCTGATTGCGAATATCCCCTTATAGTCCAGTCAATCGGTGTTCAAAACTGCCGCTTTCGTAACAAAATTGGGGAAGTTTTTTTCTCAACGGTTCTATATGTTTCTTGGGGTGCTGAATCCGAATTTCAAGTTTGCTGCCATGTAGGAGATCGGCTTCACAACGAAAAACGCAAAAACCTCAAAATTTTAGCACTTTTTCAGTTTTTCGCTTATATCTCGAAGATTAGGCATTTTTCGAAGATGACCGTTCTATACAAAATTAAAGTAGACAAAATTTCCTACAAAATGTACTGGTCAACTTTGATTTTCTAACGAGAAGTATCGGCGCTAAAGCGCACTGAAAAACAGCGATTTTTTGGCCCTTCTGCGAAAACGTCAAAAATGCCCACTCCCACCCTTTACAACTCGAAAAATATACATGTTATCAACAAAAACCCTTATATCACGTGAAAGTACAAGAGACGTCTCTAACATTCAGTTTTCTCATAAGGTGGGAGGGAGCAAAGCGAAAATTACGAAAAATTCCTTCTGCGCTCTACAGCCAAAACGGTCCCTCCCACTCGTCTATCTCTCATCGGCGCTATACTTTCGATGTATTACGCTTAAAAGAGGTTGTTTTGAATGAATTGATGGCAAAGCATGTTTGATGAAAACATTACCAAATCATATTTACAACATATTAGGTACACGACACTGAATATAAAGCTGAATATGAGATCTGTATGTATTAAGTAGTTAATATTTTGTTCTTTTACTTTTTGGTAGAAGTTCATGATGAAACAAATAATTACTCTGCGAACTACCAATACCAATACCTATACCTATATTGGTAGTTCGCAGAGTAATTATTTGTTTCATACTGTATGTATTAATGTACATGTGTCACGGAATGAGGGAAAGTCGAACCCAGGATTGGGTCATCACTTCGAGTAGGTTCTCCATCTGGAAAAGAAAAAAGGCATTTAGTGTTAGAACATGGTTACAAGAACAGATAAGTTGTATAGTGAACTGTCGATGTATGAAGAAATACCTGATGTCATGTGCGCAGTTATTTTAGTCGTCCCCGTTTCGTTGTCGGTGGCCCAGGCAATGTTTTTTGGGCACTAGAAGGTCCAGGTGAAGGGTGTTGGGCAATGGAAGGTCCAGGCAGAGGGTCAGGGACTGTGGAAAGTTCAGGCTGAAGAGTGAGTTGTTGCTGTTCTTCAACTGAAAAAATTTTATTTGAATGGTTAATGATATTATAAAGAAAAATTTATAGTAAAGATGCATAATACTGCAAAATATTACATGAATGAATTCCTTCTGTCACCTCAGCTGCTTCAGACAGTCATTCTGCAAGGGTCTCGTCTAGGTCGTCTCCCTCTTCTGAATTTTACAGCATTATGCATCTTTACATTACATTACATTACATTACATTCTCGTTAGGTAAAGATTTAGAAATCAAGTTAGGGACTGCAGAAGTTATTTAGGAGCAGATACACAACGTGTCCAAGATAAGGAGGGCCAATATGGGGATATTGGAAATGACAAGAGATACGGATTTGGTTAAATGGGAAAAAAGTTGCGTAACTAAAGGATCAATAAAATGGCGTCTAGAAATCCTTGATATAATTTTCCGTTTTGATAATGGTCAAAAAGGGGTCGAAACGTAATTAAACCATAATGTGTGGTACATTGTTGAATACAGAATAAGAAGGGCTCATAAAATTTGACATCAGAAAATCAGGACCGTATTTAAAAAAATGAAGTTGATGATGGTTGCCCGAAGACGAAACGTAGAATAAAAAAATTGGCAATGAGATCTTTAATTTCATCAAAAGTTGCTACGAAGAAGTTTTGTCAGTTTCGCTCAAATTTTAATATTACAGTCAGAAAAAATAGTTAAAAATCCATAAATTCAGTTTTTTCAAAATAACTCAAAAACAGAAAATCTTATCAAGGATTTCTAGGCGCCATTTTGTTGGTCCTTTAATTACACAACTTTTTTCCCGTTTAACCAAATCCGCATCTCTTGTCATTTCCAATATCCCCATACTGGCCCTCCTTATCTTGGACACGTTGTATAGTGACCACAACATAGTCGTTATGAAGGCCAATCTTAAATTTAAGATTTTGAAAAAACGAAGCGGAAGAAGGTATCTTGACCGAGACAAAATAAAAGATGATGATACATGATACGCGCGATAAGTTCGAGAAAACGACAAACGAAGTACTAAGCCCTTTAGTACTTCGCCCTGCAGGTGAAAATATTCGTAGGGACATAGAGGCAGAATGGAATTGCATTAAAAATAGTTTAGATTCCGCTAGATATTTTGGGTCATAAACAGAATGAAAGTAAGAAACCCTGGATAACAAAACATATTGTGAGTCTAAAGCCCTGGTTTTTAAGACCCCGACGGAATCCGTCGACGCACTGCGGACTGCGCTGTTACAATTTTACTAAATTATATGTTTGTTGCTAAGTTACAAACATATAATTTAGTAAAATTGTGACAGCGCAGTGCGTCGACGGATTCCGTCGGGGTCTTAAAGTTTAGGGCGCAGTGCAGATGACGCTCTTTCAAAGTTAACGGTTAAATTAAAAGTTGTACTGATACATTTTCTGCGAACAGATTCTTATTTTACTGCATGGGGAATTCCAAAATAATACATTACAAGTCCCGAGTGGGTGTCAGAGAACCCCAAACTTATCTTAAGCGGGAGCGTCACGTGACATATTTTCTACCAACAGATTTTTCTTTTACTGAATCTTTGTATCATGAAGAATGCCAGACACATTAGATAGTCGCGAGTGGGTGTCAGACGATTCCAAACTTATCTGAAGAGCGCCATCTGCGGTGCGACTCAGATGCAATTTTCTTATATTATGCTTATATTCTTGTTCTTCGTGTTTGATACATTAAGATTAATAACGTCTGGCATGGTAGAAAATACAGCAAAAATTTATTCTTGCGGCTCGCTAACCACTACTTACTTGCATAATTTTGAGCAACTTTCTTGGAGCACTTTATCCACTCGCGTTTAAAATAAAACGGCTTTATTCATGATTACTTTGTTTTTGTTGTAGTAGTAAATTTGGGACAGAATCTTTTGCTGAATTATCATAGTAATACGTACATTTAAATCGGTCTAATAAATTCTGAATCTGTGACCATCTGTTAATTTTTATATCAAAGGCTAAGACCCATTTTAAATCCCTAAATGTATTTCACTGCCCTTTCCGAATATTGTTGGAAAAGTATTCTTGTTCAACCTCGAATTCAACCTCGCAGGAATCATTTCAAGTAGTGTTCCGTCTGGTAATAGGTGTTTATCAAATTTAATAATCACATTGGGATCAAAGTGTAACTCACATACCACAGTCTTGTCTAGTAGGTAATTGCTCTGAACCATTTGTGTCTTAATCCAACATCGTTAGGGAAACTGGAAGTAGTCTTTACACCCTCACTTTTCACCGAAGAATTATAGTTGGATTCATAAGCCCGGTACACAACAATGCCTCTGCATTTTTATTCATTTATTGTGCCGGCAAACTGACGGCCCACTATCACAAGAGGTAACACACATACAAAACGATTGTCACGCGCATATAATAATCACTATACACTCTACACTTAATCTACAACACAACTTTATAACGTTATACTTAATGCAATAAAAACTCCGACTTTTCATCATTTGAAGGCGAGTACACAGCACGCCTCTACGTCCGTCAGCGGCCATGTGCAAAATTTCCGGACTACATTCAACGTTGCGAGATTTCTTTGTTCGGGGCTTGTTCATTCGAGTCGGCTGTGGCCCAACACTGGGTACCAGTGGCGTACGTTCGAGTTCGGAAACTGTCAAAACACAACACTACAACCGACGCAACAATCGTTGCTTAGCAACCGCGGTACGGCGATCAAAACTTTCTGTTCTCACGTGGAACTACTAATATCTCCTATAATTTGTTTTATATGCTTCATTCAATTCTGTTCTGAATTTTTCTTGTGTTTCTAATCAGCATCTTCACTTTCTCCGTCTTATACTCTTCTTTGTGTGCACACATTTTTAAAATTCGAAATTTGAAACATTTTCAGATGGCTGATTTGACCAGTAATATCTTAGATCATCCATGCGATACTATAGATGACAAAATGGAAACCATTTATCAAACAGATTATATAAAAAGAGGTGCAAAATTAGTCTCTAAAAGAGTTAAGGGGGCTTGTGGACGTTTTCACCTGTCTCGCTTTTTCGCTCGGACTCGTTGATTGTCCCTGAGAACCAGGTGTTCGTTTTTCAAAGACTCCACAGCCAACTTTCAGAGTATCTACCTGAAAGCTTTAAGCTATAAACCTTTTTGTTGTGTAGAAATGCGCTATGATCTCAGTTTTCTTTGTAATTTTAGAAAAGATTGCCTTATTTCAAATAAAAAAATTGAAAAAATGCTAGATTTTAAGTAAACAAAAAGATCATTTTTTCTGAAATTACAAAACAACTGGGATCATAGCGCATTTATACCTAACAAAAAGAATAAGTACGCAAAATTTCAGGTAAATTCTCCTAAGGTTGGCTGTTTCATTCTTGAAAAACGAACGCCTAGTTCTCAGGGACAACCAATGCGTCCGAGCGAAACAGAAGAAAGTTCGACGAGCCCCCTTAAATGCAATATATTAATTTTCCTTGTAAATTTAGGTCTAAATTTAACGCAGTACATAAAACTGATGCCAGCCGTTGATTCTCCTGTTGGTGTTCCTGTAAGAAGTCAGTCGATAGGATTAGGGACTGGGTATAGAGACCCTACCATGTTCAGATATAGTTGTTTTGAAAGACCCAATATCGACCCTTGTCATCCTGTCTCTTTCGTGAAAAGTATGTATAAGAATCCCATGTTGGCGCGAATTTTAAATTTGGCAGTTTGTTTTTACATTTTTTTCTATTTGTAACTTATATTCTTAACAGCTCCAAGAGCAATAGATGAATGGTTTGCTCCAAGAACAGGCAAAAGTGAATATGAAGACACCATAAGTAGAATGGGTTTGAGTATCATAAAAAGCCGGCAGCAGTATGCCGAACCACTTCCATCCAGTAGAAGACGTGTTGGCGATCCCTGTTCTTGAGTCTTTGTAAATGTAATGTCCTGAAAATATATTTTTTGATTAAAATTTCGTTTAAATGCACGCCACTGGAATTTCTGATCAAATTGAGGACAAATACAATGTCCAAGTTCCAGATATTCTGCTTACTTAGTAAGTTGTCAGCATTTACATGTTGTACTCTATTATTTATTGCAATTTGTGTAGTGAATAATGTATTTGGGTCATTTTGTTCTATTTTTTGTCAATTACTGTGTTGTCCATTCATTATATGACAACGGTGAGTATGAAATTGATGGGAAATTAAATTAATTTTTTTCATAAATGGTGGTTTTTCAGAAACGAACTCCCTGTGTAAAGGCAAAGTTTTTAAAAACGTGTTATTGACCGCCTTTTATCCTGATTACGACAGTGAAGAACATGAAGACGGTATTTACGATATCAAGGGAAAGAAACTGCGTAATTTACAGGTTAGTTTGTTGCTAGTGCGCAGGCGCAATTATTAATTCATTTCTATGGTTTCTTAGGACTATCTAGACGACAGAACAGAATTTGTAACGCTTTCAATGGACGAAAAATTGGGAATTCCGTATGGAACAGGAGTTTGTATACCCGAACTTAATAGGCATTTCGGACACCATTTACGAATACAAGTTCGCGATTCTAGTAGCGATCTCTACGGTATGGGATATACAAGAGCAGACATTTGCGTCCGATCAGAAAGTGACAGTTACGACATGAACTTTAACAGAAGGGTTACTCTTGTTTTTGAAATAAATGAATGAAATAAATGAGTAAATGAATGAAAACAAATTTGGTTTTTCTATAATCGCGCAGAAAGTCATGCAAAAAAAAGAACCTATGCGTTTTCATCATAGTTTAATTCAAACTGACGAGGGAAGTGTTTCAGTTAGAAAAGTATTTATTGAGTTTATAACACTACCTATAATTATAATATAACTTAATACCTATACAGGGTATCCCACGACGACCTTACACGATCTGTATATAGAAAAGTATGTATAGTAGAATTACATAAATTTGCACAAATAGGTAATCGAGGATGCTCAATTCGACTAAAATATTTTTGACTTTCTATGACTTCCCGTTATACCGGAAATAAGCACCAACTTCCTTATTTTAAATGGAATGGCCACATTTTTATTACGGATTTAGATTTTTGGTCGAATTTTAAGGTCACCTTATGCAAAACATCATATGTGTAAAGTGCACCCTCTTCGAGATATTAGACGTTAAAAATCGTCATTTTTCAAATTTAATCAATTATAACTTGGAAACGGTACGAGATAAAGAAAAATGATTTACATGTCCCTATCCTAGTTTTTAATTCTCTATCTAATGGGTTTGGAAAATACTCCTTCCCGATTGGCAACTCACGAGCCGGAGCGTGGAAGTTAGAAGTTAGAAACAAGTAGGAAAAATAGAAAACTTGAAAATTGAAATTACCATTAGACGTGGTAGGTATTAGCATTGTTTAAAGATGTTATAGTTAGACAATGGCCATATGTCGCATTGGAAATACTGACAAGGAGGCAGAAAATTCTACTTTGTGAGGCAGGGGTCAGGTGGCGCTCTTTCAAAGAAACTCATGAACTATTTCTTGGATTCTTTGAACTATAAAGTCGGTAAGCGGTGGCTGAGCTTAAGTTACGCTATTACCCCCGTTTGAGGGCGCTCATGCGGCTTAGTATTTTAGGGGTTATAAAATGATATAAGGACTGTGGTAAAAACACAACAGAATCTGCAGGTGTTGTCGGTACCTTTTGTCGGCTTCGCAGGTGTTGCTCAAAGCCACAAAGGGATGTTTTTCCGCCGCAGTTGGCATGGAAATTTACGCACACTTCAGGAATAAATTATTTTCCTTATCAAAAAATGAAGGATAGGTACATTAAATAGGTACATAATTGTTTGATATTTAGGTAGTGCCTCCGTAACCGGCGCCGGCTACAGTTTTATAGGTGTATTGTTGCCGGAGCCGGTTTCCATAACTTCGGACAGCCGTGCCAGTTTACGAATTAATAATAGGGCAGTTTAAGTACCTTGTTAGTTGTAACGCATCCAGCAGCGACGGTAGGTAGGTAGGTATCGTATAGAACTGGTAGTTTGGTAATCTCGGACCGGGTGGGATCTCTCGCGTTTTTACATGATCTTTTTTGCAAAAAATGCGTGTGTCTGATGCGAGAGGGCAGTTAAGGGGTCTGTTTAAAATGCGTTGTATCAGTCTTTCTCGTTCCCAAATAGAAGCGCGCCGGAAACTATACGCAAGGCCGGCGCCAATTTTACAATTTTATTTAAAATTGTATAACTGCCATGGTCTTATATACCTATATTTGTTTTGTGAATAGGTATACAGGTTGTCCCAACAGTGCCGCGGCGGAGCTATGCGCCTTTATTATGCATTTTAGAGAGAAAAGTTATATGAGGGACTCGCCCTTATTTTTAGTTCTCCATACTTTAAAATTATTTCCATTTATACACTTTGTACCTACTGTTTCTTCTTTGCACCATCAAACTTTGGTTTTTTAATGGGACACTTGTATTTGATTGCATTTTTGGATTTCTTAATAATTGATCTATTGTGAGGTTGTAAGATATTTTTCCCCAATATGCGCACTTTTTACGTTACCGGCATATCTTTGAAGATTTTGTCAGATATACCTAGAGGGATTTTGAAAATTAAATATTTCCGGATTGAACAAGTTGGAGCAGCGATATCTTGGCGACAGAAAAATAATATCTATGATAAACTGATGCAGGATTAAAAAACGAAAATATTATACAGGTGTAATAGTATATTATGCACAACCGGGCGCAGGAGGCCACTATGCTTAAAGTGTCATTTTATTATTGACAGCTATATTGCCCGCCGGGCCGTAAAGTACTGATCTAGTTTTTACTCTATTTTGAAAAGATGACAAACTTTGTTTTAATTCTTAAATAATAGGGTGGCAGATAGCTCTAAGATATAAGAAAGTGTAAGACACTGAAAAGTCATTTATTGAGGAGCAATTACAAAAGTTATTTTGTATGTAACAGTACTTAGGTTAGCATATAATAGGTAAACGATTACATAAATTTAAAATATGGCTGTCGTTGTTTACGGCGTCTCTATGGTTATTTGAACGAATTCTTAAGTTGGGAATAAAGTCAAGTAGCTATCTGTCAGTGTGACTTTATTTTTATGCAACGCAAAAATTTATCAAAAATAATTATGTAGTATTTGGAAGAAGTAAGATGACCGGTTGTGCATAAAATTTTGTATGCACCTCGGGCACAACTAGCGTTTATGGTCAGACGCGTGTTAGAACCTTCGGCTACGCCTCAGGCTCTAACACGAGTCGGGCCATAAACCCCTGTTTGTGCCCTCGGTGCATAAATAACTATTATACTATTTATACACGAGTTTATAATGAACGCTATTGTTACTGAGGATGAAGTTTACAACACGAGCCAGTGAAACGAGCGAGTTTTGTAATTATCCGAGGTAATAATAGCATCATTATAACGAGTTGTATACTATACTTTGTCAACGACTATCAAAACAGATTCCGAAAAGGAATTTACCCTTTTTATTTCTCCAGTGTAAGAAAGATTCATACATATGCTGTCAGGTTTTATTTTCTTGATTTTTTGGGCAATGAATCTAATGAGGCAATTTCTGCAGCTTCTTTTATTACTGGTGGTGTTAACGAAATCTGTTTTCACTCTCACTACTCATTATATCTTCTTTTAAAATAAATAGACCTTTTAATTTCGTTTGATTTCGTTAGTGCGCATGTGCAGAAGTACACTGACAATCACCTGTTCTTAGTTTTTCCGACGAATGTCACTGTCAGTTTTTGAAATTCGTGTAGGATATTCGCAAGTAAATAGTAGAGTACCAAATAAGGAGGGTGTTTAAAAGACGGAAAATTACAAATGTTAGTTCCCAGTGACATCCCTCATAAAATTATGAGGTTGAATCCCGAAGGCGTGCCTGGCGTGTTTGAAATACGGGAATGTTAACCAACATAATTTCAATCACGCAGGATTTTAATACGTAGCGGTAAAAATCAATCAATTTTTTAAAAGAAAATTGAGAAAAAGGATCTAATAGACATGTGCGTATTTTTCTGCAATGTATGTATGTAACTACAAATAATTATTATTTTAAAGACCTAACAAATAATGACGTAAAACCTGGAGACATCCAACACACTTTTCCATTTCGAATCTTGCCTCTTACACATTTTCATTCACGCAACACAATTTACATAGGTGGAACAAGTCTTCACTTGGTCACAGACTCAGTTATTAACTTCGATTTAACCTTGTGTTAGGCAGGGTTTGAAACGGATAAAATCGTAATCCCAAGCGATAGCTTGGCCTACCCACTCTGCTAGCGCCGTTGCAGTCACCAAAAGCACAAAGTTTGGATGCTCCATACTAATTTTGCACGTTTGCAATAAAATTTTACTGCATAGATCAAAGAATTTAAAATAAACACTTTCAAACAATACAAGGCTTTGAAACCTGCCCGAAAATGTCATGGCGCGATCGCGCATGCGCCTCAGCATTTTTTGTAATGTAAAGCCCTATTCAAATTGAAAGCAAACAATGCTGATTTGACATTTCAATTTGAATTGACACATCGCGACCGCGGCCTACTAAATACATGTAAAGAAGGGTCAAAGCGAAGTTCTTATTGGTGTAGTGAATAATATACATTAATCACTGCAGTGATTAATGTATATAATTATGATTGAACAAACAGAAGTATAAAGAGTAAGTTATTATAAGATAGTCGTGGACAAAAGTATTTTAATTTTTATTTTAAAGGTGTGAGTTTGACGATAAGAAGTGTGTGTAAATTGATATGGCGTCACTCAGATGGCCGTAAAGTTCTAAGTGTGACAGGTTGAAGATAACAGGTACAGAGTGGATGAAAAAATTATGAGGCGATAAAGCTTGGGTATCAGATAACGGCATTGAGAGATGAGTAAGAGTGTTTGCAGATAAAAGAATGAATCTGGTTGGATAATTGGGTACTTGAATAAATTTAAACTGGCACTTTTTTTATCATATTTCGCAAATATGTGTTAAATTTATCGTGACCGTATAAAATGAGACTATTTTGTGTAGTAATAAGAATATAATTTCATTTTTAGTTTCAAATCGTGGAGCACGCGCTAGTCGGCCATTTGGCCTCGAGCAGTCGTATTGACGTCACATAATCTAGCTGTCGTCACAGCCTGACGTGCTACTTTTGCCTATTGCCAACATTTCTCGTCTGTTGTCCCTACTCGCCTAACTGTATCACTTATTATCAGCGCTTCAATTGGATGTTATTACTTTACTGAGCAGTATCAATATTTTATTAATGCACAGTTAAACACTGGAAATAAGTTAAGAAGAAGAATAATCTAATTATTAGTGTATTTCAGGATCATCAGTACATTTCAATTTTTCACCGTGGCTGCCCTGAGCTCTGTCATACAGTGACAGTTATAGGTTAGCCATGCACAGAATTTTCGTTCACTCATTTGTGTCCACGTTGTTGTTATTTCACAACTAGTACGAATATCACAAATCCATCTGTAAGAAGTTTCTTGCAAGCAGAATCCCATAATCAATCTTAAAATAGCCGCGTTCACGATAGGTAGTAGAGTTTAGAGGTTAGAAGTGGTTTTGTTGTACCTATTCACAGTTGGAAATTATAAAATATAATGGATTTTTAACAACAAATTGCTACTGAGCTCCACCATAGTTCCATTCTCCCAGCAAACACCATTAACGTACGCACCAAACAATTTCAAGACTTACGAGACAGCCGTCAACTAAACCGGAAGCGGCCATTTCGATTTAGGAATGCATAGGTGCGTCATACTGACGTCACCGTATAGTTTCAATAATTCACACATGGCGCCATAAGCATATTTGGCGGGAAATATTTTTGCCCTAATAATTTGAATTCTACCAAGCTCAGAGAAGAATTGCTTTGGGAATGTATTTCTGACCTCCTGAAGATTATAATTTCGCAAAATCCCAAATTCATGCAAGTACCCAATTGTGTATGTGTGATAATGGGATGTTTAAAGCTGATTGGTGTTTTTTTTGGAAAAGGGAGGATGCTTGGTAGTTTATAAGATAGTTTTAAGGTTGATGTAGATAATTTAGACAGAAGTAAAGATCGAACCAAAAGTTGAATTTTTTGCCGTAATTTTATACCATTTTTGGGGAATATTCCCTATTTTGCCACCGAAAACACAGAAAAATGCTAACACTTTGTTTTTACAGAAAATTTAGCGAACAAAGTTTACACCGGCATCCCATTGCAAGATTATACTTCTTGAAAGGATTGTTTTCTTCCATGGCACTCCTTGTTTCAAATTATACCTAGGTTTAATGAGTTATCACGCCTTTAAGAATATGACCGTGAAGAAGCAATGTTTTGTAATTTTTTGTCTCAATGGGAACTCGACTTCCAGAAACAAAATGGAAGCCGTATTTTGCGTTTTGGAGTCAGTGCATGGGTAGCTCTTCAAAGTTGGGTCCCACACTAGCATTAAAATGGTAATATCTTAAAAGTCCCTCACTCTCTAAACCCCATCGTGTAGTAGGTACATTATCATCATCATAAGGTTCTCAGTCCTTTCATCCTTTCCTATCCTGAGCTAACCTACGCATTTCCCTAAAAGTAGAACATCCTACGTCCCTAACTATTTGAGAGCAGTAGTCTAATCTACCTCTTTTTATTCCTATATCTGACTCTAGTATGTGACGAACTATTCCTTCGTGTCTTAGAAGGTGTCCTACCATCCTATCTCTCCTATTCTTTATTGTCTTCCATAAATTTCACTTTTCTCCAACTCTTTCTAATACCTCCTTATTGCTAACCTTATCTATCCACGGTATCTTCATCACGCGTCTGTAGCACCACATTTCAAACGCTTCTACTCTTTTTCGATCCGCTTTTCCTATTGCCCAAATCTCGCACCCGTATAATGCCGTACTCCATACATACGTCTTTAAGAGTCTCTCCGAGTTTCTACATTAACCGTTCCCGAACATAACAGTTGTTTCTTTTTGTTAAACGCATAGACTACGTTAAACGCAACTCGACCCTGTGCTATCCTTTGTGTTATGTCTTTAGTGCTTCTACCATCTCGAGTTATTTATATATTATCCTTGATTGAGAAGGACTACTCATTCAACGATATTATACAGGCACATACATGGAAGTATTTTGTACGTAGAATCAGAACTTGTCGGCATCGTAAAAGCGGCTTCCATTGAATCTTTATGCGCTCGCACCGCTCTTTTAAGGATGATTTTCACATGTAGGACTGTGCATCGACCGTGCACCTACCGTGCTGCGACCGTCGAGGGTCGAGTGCATTTTCACATGTGAGACCGGAATGTGATCATGTTGGGACCGTGTCGTTTATTCCATAAGACAAAAATAATTTCAGGAAAGCTTCAAAAGACATGTGAATAGTATTGATTTTTCCGATGAATGTTTAATAGTAATATAGCAACGGCGTTCAGATTTTGAAGAAAATGAGAGTAGTGAAAACTTCGAAACAAGATTGTCGCAATCCTTGAATGATATACTGTACAAGTACAAACATTCATTTATGTTTTTGAACCAATATAATATATTTTTTTCCTTAATATTTTCTGCAGTCTTCATATCGATGTATAGGTATATATGCATTGAGCATTGACCATAAAGTGACTCTAGGAACACAACCGATGCGCGGTCCTACACGTGATTTTCACATGGGAGACCTGCTGTGTTGGGATCGGCTTACGACCTCGTCGACCGTCGAAAATTGGTTTTGAAACGACTGTAACCCACAGCAGCACGACACGGTTGGTGCACAGTCCCTTATGTGTAAATTTAAAACTGCTCTTCAATGTATTTCATAAGGAGCGGTCATTTTTTCAATCGACAGCAAAATCACCCGGTATAGGCGCACAGTCGGTGCACGGTCCTATATGTGAAAATCAGCCTTTATAAGGCGGCGACAGACCGTCTGTAATGGACCGTCTGGAACGCTCCAAATCTCCAGGAAGCACAAAGCAGAAATTGATTGACCAGATTCCCAAAAAGATATGGGCCCAACCTAGAAATCTGCCATCTAATCTTCTTTGCAGCACGAGCAGTGAGTACCTGAGTACCTATCTTTCGTAAATGTTACTGCGTTCGACATAATGTTGAGGACAATAGTAGGTAAGGAAAAAATTCTAATAAGTAGGTAGGTAACCTACCTACTATGAACAAAGTATCAACTCCCATGGATTTTTGCAAAAGTAAATTGAAATGTTGCATTATGTAACTCAAACCAGGGCCTACCTCAAACCCAGCCACAAAAGCAAACTTGCAAAACACGGTACCTAGTGTTCTTTTTCATCCGTCGCCGAATTCATGCCAGATGAGTATTAGGGAACATTTTGCCCCCAGTTTTATTTTTGTAAAGTGCCTACGTCGCGTCGCCTAGTTATATTTATTATTTACTGCGATTTACTGCTTTACTGTGTATTTACATCATACGGAGTGAATAACTTCAAATGACGATACATACTTGCATTTAACTGATTTCATTGTATACATGTATTTAGGTTTGTGGAGGTGTCCAATTTAGGCCTGAAATAGTTAATTAATTTCAAAGGGAATACAAATAATAAGAACGTTACTGGCAGTCAGTTGTTATTTTATCTTGATATAAGAGTAGTTTCTCATCAAAAAATTCTTAGTCCGAAGATTGATTGGATGTATTTCCCCAAACGTAGAACATCCTGTACCCCAACTAATAGCGAACAGTAGTTTAATTCTCTAATCTGGGCCTTTGCCTATTTTTATTAACCCCCGACGCAAAAAGAGGGGTGTTATAAGTTTGACGTGTCTGGCTGTGTATCTGTGTGTCTGTCTATGGCATTGTAGCTACTAAACGAATGGACCGATTTTGATGCGGTTTTTTTTGTTTGAAAGCTGACGTGATCAAGATAGTTCTTAGCTATTTATGAAGATTTGTTCAGGCGTTGTGTCGGGGGTACTTAAAATTTTTAATTTTATTACTTGTCTCTATCTCTGCCACTAGGAGGTTGCGAACTAACGCATCGAGTCTCCCCTAATTATCGTCTTCCACAAATTTTTTTTTTTTCGAACTCTTTTTACTTTCTCCCCATTCGTACACACAGTAGATGGATCAAGAACTTTGACGTAAATTCACTATGAATTCTTAATAAGTTAACCCCACACGCCAAAAGACAGTGACACAGTAATTAAACTCGACACGTGTTTCGCTGACAACGTCAGCATCTTCAGGAGTAGAAGATTAATCTAACTCTAAACTTAAATTACATGGCTATAAATACGCAACTCTCACTCCTAAAGTGAAGAGAATCGATAAAACCTATAGGGTTTCTTCATCAACCCCTCCCACTCAAGAAACCAACTCCATCTCTCCCCCATGCTCAAAACAGTTCCATGAAATTCTAGGAACATTTCGAACACGATAGCAACAAAATTGGTCTCCCAAGCGAAAGGGATCGGCTTAGGTACCTTCTCCTGAAGATGCTGAAGTTAAAAACTCAAAACGTAGGTACCTACCTATTTCATAGATACCTACCTATTACATAATAACAAGCACAGAGAGTATAAAAAATTATGGCCCGGTTGTTCAAAAAAGTAACACAGACTTAAGTTTGACACCGAATTTCTTCCTATTCCCTGTTCATGATAAGAATGAGATGACGTTATAGTCAGTGATAGAATTCTGCCAAATCTTAAAAATCAATTGCCCTAGTCATTAATGAGCAATTTGCGTTAGCCGAAGTTTCATTGAAATTTTAATGTTGGTAGACAAATGCAAGGTTGTCAAGCTTCTCGATGTCGCCATTAAAAATGGCTAACTTTTATTTGTTTTGGTTTCCGTGAATTCCATGTTGAGAGCTGTTTGAGTTAATTTGGAGTAACTAATTTAATTCGAAATTCACCTCAAGATCAAACATATGTAAGTACGATTGTTACATTATTCCAAAACCCTTAAGAAATCAAATTCAGATCAATCAACCGCTGTGACCTTGAATTATTTCGAACTATATTTATTAAGTTTAATAGCTTACAATGTAACCAAAAATAAGCAGATGTTACTTTAAAATATCTTGAAATCCTCCTGGCGCATCCTTATTAAGCATTTAAAACTAAAATATGTGTGGCGCCATGGCATAAAGTAACAGCATGTCGTCATATCATAGTTACCGTAAACGTGGCTTACTTGAAGCTTTTACTGTATTGTATAGGAGTCAATAATTTAACATAACACCTCGTTTTCATCTATTTACAATAAAGTAAAGGTGACATTTTCAGAACAGCGCACGGTAATTTTTTTCCCGATCCGTTTCCGTGCACTAAATAACAATGGGGATTACGTTCAGAAATTAAGAAACGATTAATGTTTCTATGGAACGAGTTATTTATTACGCAGTAAAATCAGATACAAACATAAGTATCCGTCTAGTCGAGCAAATACATAGATATCTGACTAGACGGGTAAATTTGTATTTAACCGTCCAAAACTTGTGCAAAATTCGATTCGGCTCAATTGTAACCGTAGTCGGACAAATTCATAGATGTCTGCCTAGACCAGTAAATAAAATGTCGGGTGAATATATCGTTATATTCCTTTTTTTAGCTGTATGTTTTTAAAATAAGTTTATAAATGTTGTTGATTCCAGATTCTGAGTTGCCTTTTCCAGCTCCAATAATAATGGAAATTCATCCCCTAGTTTCATACTTGAAAGCACCTAAGGCAAATAATTGAAACTGTAAGTAGAGCTGTATATTGATGTGCATCAGAATATTAATTCTTCGCCTAAGGTACCTAAAGGACAAATTCATAGAAGACACCACTCACTTTATACCCACACCCATTTCCCATTCTTACCTGAAATTGTTGTGAGTGAAGGGTGTATAGTTTCTGTGAATTTGACTCGAAGTCTCACAGTTAGGAGCAATTTTTAGAGAAAAACATTAGAACTGAGGCAGGAGATATCATAATGGGAAGCGGGGAGAAGGCATATAGGTGGAAAGAATATTTGGGAAACTTTTGTGCGGGACAGGAAGTAGGAGATATATTAGAAAGTGAAAACAGTGTAGAGGGGGACGACGTAGGCTGTCCTATAATGAGAGAAGAGTTTGAGCTAGCACTAAAAAGTTTAAGAAATAATAAAGCACCAGGCAAAAATCTTACAGTGCGCAGGTCAAGAGGTAATAGATCGTTTATTTAAACTAGTTAGTCGCATATACCTGACAGGTGAGATTCCAGAAGATTACAAACGGAACATCATAGCAGCGTTGCCAAAAAGGAAAGGCGTGGATAGGTGTGTAAATTTTAGAACGATCAGTTTAACTTCCCACGCGTCAAAAACTTGAACAAGAATTGTGCAAAGAAGGATGGAGAAAAAGGCGGAAGAAATATATTAGATCAGTTCAGATTTAGACGAAATAGAGGAACGCGCGAGGCCATTCTAGCTTTACGAGTAATTATAGAAAAACAATAGAAAAGGGAAAGAGCTCCTATATAGGATTTGTAGATTAATTTGGAAAAAGCATTCGACAATGTGAAATGGAAAAAAATGTTCGAAGTGCTTAAAAATGTAGAGATGAAGTATAGGGATAGAAGAATAATTCATAATCTATACAAAGAGCAAACGGAAGTTATAGAACTTGAGCATGGACCTAGAGAAGTAGATATCCTAAGGGAAGTGAGGCAGGGATGTGCATTGTCGCCTCTAGTTTTCAACTTATATATCGAAGATGCGATTAATATTGTTACAGACAGAATAGCTGCTGGAATTGATATACAGGGCCAAACTATTAATATGCTCAGATTCGCGGATGATACAGCAGTATTAGCAGCCAACAAAGAAGAATTAGGAAGGGCTCTGAACGAAATGGAAGCGGTTTTGATGGAGGGCTATGGTATGAAGATCAATAAAAAGAAAACTAAAACTTTGGCGTGTAGGGGGCGTGAAAATAGGACTGAAACGAAAATACAAATTGGAAAGGAGAAGATAGAGGAAGTCTCAGATTTCTGCTATTTAGGAAGTCAAATAACTCGTGATGGTAGGAGCTCTAGAGATATAAAACAAAGAATAGCGCAAGGTCGAATTGCATTTAATAAAAAGAAACAACTATTAAGCTCGGAAATGATAAATGTAGAAACTCGGAAGAGGCTCTTAAAACGAATGTATGGAGTACGGCATTGTACGGATGCGAAACTTGGACGATAGGAGAAGCGGATAGGAAAAATTATAAGCATTGAAAATGTGGTGCTATAGACGCATGATGAAGATATGGTGGATAGATAACGTTAGCAACACAGAGGTATTAGAAAGAGTTGGAGAAAAGCGAAATTTATGGAAGACAGTAAAGAATAGGAGAGATAGGATGGTAGGACACCTTCTGAGGCAGGAAGGCTTAGGTCGCGACATACTAGAGTCAGAGATATGAATAAAAAGAGGTAGGGATAGGCCCAGATTAGACTACTGCTCTCAAATTCTTAGGGATGTAGGATGTTCAACTTTTATGGAAATGCGTAGGTTAGCTCAGGATAGGGGGGATAGGGGGATGGAGGTACGCCTCCAACCAGTTTCCGGGCTGAAAACTTTATGATGATGGTTTAAAAGGTTAAATTCTTAGGGTGCAAAGATGATTTTTCAACAAAATCTCACACCATGAGTCCATAGGCTCAATTTATTAATTTATTAATTGTATATAAGTGGATGATATAAATAATTAAATAAGTAGTAACTTCAATACTTCTGAATCTAGATGCACACTACGACACTACATACCACCACGTAACTATTAAATTCGTTACGGTTACACTTGAGTCGAATCGAATTTTGCACAAGTTTTGGACGGTTAAACACATATTTACCCGTCTAGTCAGATAACTAAGTATTTGCCCGACTAGACGGATACTTATGTTTGTATCTGACTAGACGGACAAATAGCCACTGCGTATTTATTATTGACATATTTTATTTTCTGCCAGTGAAATTTATGCCATTTTTAAAAATTGAACTGAAATTTGGAGGATAATCCCGATAATATATTAGAGCAAGCGGCAAAAGTGACCGCAGATTATTAGTTGTACTTTTTTACCGTTTTAAAAGTAAAAATAATAAAAATGTTAATTAATTAGTTAAGTAATTCTTTTTTTGTGATATTTTTGTTTATGTTCTTTTCAGGTATAAGTATTAATAAATGTAACATAAGCTAATCATGTTTAATACCTACTGTGTAAATTGTCTATGTTAGCTATGAACATGTTTTGAAAGTATGGACATAGGCAAAGCAGAATTCATGGTGTAGAAAGAATAATAAACATTTTTCAAAATTTTATTCGGGGATAGTTATACATCAAGGACATCTTAAAATAAAAAAAAATCGATAATAAAAACTATAACAAAAATTAAATTTTTAATGCGTGGCCAGCAATCGATTTACTAGCAAATCTTTTTGCATCCTTTTCGTTTTTCTTGTAATTAATTTTTAATCTGAATACTATGTACCTATTAATTATTTTAAGTCTTAAGTTATGACAATTAGGTAAATACGTACATTGTAGTTCATTCATTTTGTTCATAAAAAATTGTTCACAGTCTTAATATATTTTGAGAAGTTCTATGCGTAATAAATTTTCTAAAAATAGCTTCCATGTCTAAGAAGAAATAGAACGTTTCTTAGGTACAAAAGAAAAGGGTGTTTTCTTTAAATTTTCTGAGATTTGTCAATTTCGTGAAGGATTTATAAATTGGTTTTGTAGACCCTGCAGCATTCAAACATACTGGGCAGGTTTTAGAATGGTTTCTAATGCTATTTATAATGTAGCCACAAATATTATAAAGCGAATTTAATTCGTTATGATTTAAATGTAGTGATGGGTCTGGAATGCTGACAGGAAAATTTTAAAAACTTTGACGATTTCTCGTTACTTCTTCGTTTTAAAATTGTGACCTGATCCTCATTCAACAACTGTTTTAATAAAGTAGTCTGCCCTGTCTTCTCCTCCATTTCAGTTTTCTTTTTCAGCTTTGTTATTGTGTTTCTCAGTTGGCGCTTATATTTTGAAGTTTTAGCCTTCTGCTTAAAATGCATCCGCTCATACTTCAGCAATTTCTCGTTCAAAACAATATCATCACTAACTGAGGAGTCACTTTCTGTAAGGCTCGTATCATGTACTTCGATTCCTTCAAATTCCATGGGCTCATCTAGTAAAAAACAACAATTAAAAAAATGTATAGAATACAATGTGTGCATGGATTGTCTTCCAAAGAGGAAAAACATTTTCGATGTCCATTTTACTAAAAAATGCCGGTCTTTATAAAAATGCCAGCTTGTTCTAAAACTCTGAAATATGACGTTGTTTCAAATTTTTTCTACAGGGTGAGATAACCTTGTATAAATAATACAATCAGAGAATTTGCAACGCAGGGAGAAAGTAAGCCTAGTGTAGCGGCTTGATCGTTTTCAAGCTCGTAAAAGTAATTTTAAATATCTTTAATTAGACATTTTTTAAAACAAACTTTTATTTATTTATTCTCCTGATTTACGGCAACTACATTTTTATCTCACAAACACATAGCCTACCTAGAGCCACAACATGCCGGCCCCCTTAAAGTCCCGGAGGACTTTAATACTAATTTCAATATTCACAATTAAGAAGATAAATAATGGTAAGTACTTAAAGTGAATACAAAATTTGACACAAAAGAACAAAATGAATAGTGTAAGTTACAAGGTGAACTTAACCCGTCTGATGGGTATAATTCTTACAAAAATATAAATATTTGCTAAACCAAAGTGAAATAAGCATAATATTTAGGTAAGTTTACACCAAATTTCTGGAACATAATAACCTTTGTTTTTAAGTATCAACATTAAAAGAGTCGCCTGTGTGAACCTTTATTTACAGGCACGCACCAGCGCAGTGCAGTTAATTTCTCGCCGATGATAAAATGTGCAGGAGTAATAGGATTGGGATCATTTGGATCATTTGATAAAGGATATAAAGGACGGGAGTTGATGCAAGCTTCAACTTGAGTGAGTATAGTTACAAATTCCTCAAAAGTTAGAACCGCATTGCCGATTACACGCTTCAAATGAAATTTAACCCTTTTTACCCCAGCTTCCCATAAACCGCCGAAGTGGGCAGCCCTGGCTGGAATGAAGTGCCAACTCACACCCTCCTGAGCCAATTCACCCTTTACTGAGTCATGAGAAGACTCCAAAAATTCTTTAATGGCAGAATTCGCTCCTATGAAGTTGGAACCGTTATCAGAATATAAGTTAACGCATTTCCCGCGTCTAGACGCAAAGCGCCTTAGTGCAGCCAAAAAAGCGTACGTAGTTAAATCACTGACTAACTCTAGGTGTAACGCCTTTGTCACAAGACATATGAATAAACAAACATATGCTTTAGTAGTTTTGTAATTTCTAGTTTTCCTATGCGCGGCGTATAATTCTAACCTTGGAATGCTTATTCCCTTTAACGGTGCTACTCGGGACTTAGAGCACAATAATCGAACGGAAAAATTACCATGGACGTCAATACCCTTCAAGTAAATTACAGCCCCATAAGCCCGTTCAGAAGCATCTGCATAGCCGCGCAATTCAATTGTTACAGATTGCTTCAACAAAACATGCCGAGGTATTTTAATGTCATTTAAATAGATTAAATTATTTTTGAACTCTAACCATTGAGTTTGCAAATCTGCAGGAACTGATTCGTCCCATGACAGTTTCAATTGCCAAAGAGTTTGCATGATTATTTTAGCCGCAACGACTACAGGACTGACAAGTCCCAAAGGATCAAATAATTGAGTTGTCTCAGACAAAATTGTCCTTTTTGTTATCTTCTTTGTCACTGGAGCCTTGACGAAATAATGCAACACATCTGCAGATGCTTTCCAGCATAAACCTAAAGTTCGTGTTTCATTATTGTCACTAATATTCAAGATAGCATCATCTCTAGAAGATACAATATCTTCAAGAAAGTCTTCACTATTAGAGAGCCATTTATTCAGACAAAATCCGCCTCTCTGTAGAATATCTGAGATATCGCGTTGTAAAATTTTTGTTTCTTCTATGCTCGAACCACCTGTCAGCAAATCATCGACGTAAAAGTCATTTATTATGCATTCACTCGCCGAAGGGAACTCTTCAGAATGATCTTTGCCTAATTGATATAAGCATCTAATGGCGAGAAAGGCGGCAGAAGCCATTCCGTAGGTAACAGTGTTGAGTTCAAAACACTCAACTTCTTCGGATTTATTATTCCTCCAAAAAATACGTTGCAGACACCTTTGTTTCGGATGCAATTGAATCATACGATACATTTTGGTTACGTCTGCTGCAAGCACTACGTTGTGTTTACGAAATCTCAAAATTATCGAGAACAAATCTTGCTGAATCGTAGGGCCGACCAACTGGATGTCATTTAATGAAAGACCGCTGGTTGTCTTTGCAGATGCGTCAAAGACAACCCTTAACCTCGAAGTGAGACTAGAATTTTTGATCACACAGTGATGAGGTAAATAATACGACCCATTTGTTGTATTCTCATCAATCTTGCTCATGTGATTTAATTTAACATACTCGTCCATGAATTTTACATATTGAACCTTTAATTCGGGGTTACTATCTAGCTTACGCTCAATATTATAAAATCTTTTTAGTGCGCATTGTCGCGATTCGCCTAATTTGTCAGATGAGTATTTAAGCGGAATACTTACCACGAACCTACCATTTTGGTCGCGATATGTATTTTGAACAAAGTGTTCTTCAGCAGCCTTTTCTTCAGCTGAATATTTACTATCGACAGAAAAACTAATTTGTTCTATTTCCCAAAATTTTTCAATTGCATTATTTAAATCAACCGTAGACACATTGCACGAGAAAATATCACCGTGTCTTGGAATTTCCCCAGCTATCACCCAACCCAGCTTTGTTTTTTGAAGGAGCGGTAAGCTTTTTCCAAGTCTTATTTGACCCTGGCTAAGAAGAGACCAGAAAATGTCAGCTCCTAAAAGCATATCTATTTTGCCGGACACATTGAAAGTGGGATCAGCAAGCGACACGTTTGCAGGTAAATTTAGCAGGCTGGCATCAAAGCTGCATGAAGGTAAATCCTCAGTTATTTTGGGTAATATCAAACACGAAATTTTTGCAGTGAATGAATTAAGTCGTGATTGTATTTTGACATATGCATAATTGCGTATATTTGTAAGACACTGATTAATTCCAGTGACAGCAAAATCAATGTTAGATTTACGAAGCTTAAGTTTATTTGCAAGTTCTTCACTTATGAAATGAGATTGAGAACCGCTGTCCAATAATACGCGAATCTCATGAATGTTGTTTGAGGAATCAAACACTTGGATAACTGCCGTGGACAACAAAATCTGCGCTAATGCCCTATTAGATGTATGATTCACGCTCGTTTGATCAACTTCATCATTTTGAATTTTTTCAGTTACCCTTTGGTTAGTTTCATGTACCTCTCTATTAGTATTATCGGAAAAATGTAAGAGTACATTATGTTTCTTGTTGCATTTACTAAAACCTGCTCGTTTACAATGGAGGGGGGAATGTTTTGGTTTAAAGCAATTTACGCACAATTTTAAACCCTTAATATTTTCGTACCTTTCGTAAGGTTCTAGTTTTAGAAATTCAGAACAATTGTATATTAAATGTTTCGCGTTGCAAAACACACATTTTTCACCGCTCGTTGAAATATGAGCTTTTATTTTGAGTTTTGAGTAATAATTTTTATTACCATCATTGCTTAATTGCAAAGTTTCTAATAAACGACATTTTTCCTTCAGAAAATTTTTAAATTCATCAAGGGATGGCAATTCACCCTTTGTAATTCGTGACTCCCACTCCCGTCTGGTGAGGGGGTCCAATTTGACAGAAATAATGTGAATAACTAATGTATTCCACTTTTCGACCGGCTGTCCCAAAACCTCTAAAGCGCGCAAGTGCTTGGAAAAGCCGTCCAATAACTGACGCAATCCAACAGAGGATTCCTTAGTTACACCAGGTAAATTCAAAAATGCCTTTACATGATTCGTAATTAATAAATTTTTATTTTCGTAACGCTCTAAAATAAGCTCCCACGCAGTGTTATAATTTGCTGATGAAACTTCCAATGATTGAATGATTTCCGCAGCGCCGCCTTTTAAAGCAGAACGTAAGTAATGGAATTTCTGCACTGGTGACAGAATTTGGTTTTCATGAATGACCGACATAAACGTGTCTTTAAAATATAACCATTGGTCATACGACCCGTCATATGTCGGTAAACTTAAAGTAGGTAATTTAACATGGTTAAAAACATTTGGATTTGAATAATTCGCGCCAATTCGCGAATTAGCAGAATTTTCTGCGAACATTTCCGACATAGATTCGGGCAACACATGTTGAACCGAAGCCGTAACGAGGGCTTTAGCTTTTGAAACCGCCTCAAAGTATTTTTCTTCGAAATCGGCACGCTCTCTTTCATCAATATTTACGTTTTCCGCAGACTGCATTAAGTCGATCTTTAATTGGATGTCATTAAAATCATCCAACAATGATTCAATTTTTAGCATATGTGTTTCCACCCGAGCAATATCACATTCCTTATTGTCAAATTTTATTAGAATGCTCTGGAAACGTGTAAGCTGGCCCTTTATTGCTGCCCTTTTTATTATAAAGGCTTGCAATTCCGCCATTGTTTATTACTGTGCAATACAATTACAAACTTTAGGACACAAAAACATATAATTATTATATGCGAATAATCGGCATGCGTCTACCCAATTAATTCCACTTATCACCTTTATTACAGGTAATTATACAATATCAAACCCAATGAAGCATGCAGCAATTTGCAGGAAATATGGGATTAGGGAACTAACCTTGGAGGACAATGGACAATGTAATATGCACGATATTCTTCAAGTTTTGTTCAGCTCACGTATTCTTTGCGCTTACTTGCACAATAAACCATTGGACCATTTGTATCCGGACTCGAAGGACCATTTGTAGCGGCTTGATCGTTTTCAAGCTCGTAAAAGTAATTTTAAATATCTTTAATTAGACATTTTTTCAAAAAAACTTTTATTTATTTATTCTCCTGATTTACGGCAACTACATTTTTATCTCACAAACACATAGCCTACCTAGAGCCACAACACCTAGAATCGAGCAGCTGGCCTGTGTTTAACGAAGCCTATGCATATACATAATTCCGATGCTATACTTGGGCCGCCCAACAGACGGAGTGATCACCCGCAAGAACGTGCTCTAGCGGGGCCAATATTAATTTATGACGACCGAATTGGAGTGATGCGACTTCGTTGGGTCTAAAGAAAGCGCATCACTGCGGTTCTGTCGTCCTAAATTGATAGTGGTCCCGCCTAGAGCTCATGCTTGCAGGGTGATCACTCCGTCTGTTGGGCGGCCCAAGTATAGTCACTGTCACTACTATAAAAATATGAACACTAACCTCACACAAACAGGAATAATCTGTAGGGGTCCATTTATCCCTTTTCATTTTTATCGATCACTGTTTTATCACTATATTTATCCAAATTTGCGTAAGAAAAAGTCCAAAATTTGCGAAAAGTAATACGATTTTAAGCAAAATCAAACCAAACACCATATAAACAATCCGAAAAAAATCATATAAATGGCGGACGGAACCATGTGACTCTGGCAACCAATAGAAAATTAAGCATCACGTGTCGGCGCTGCCCTCAAATAAAGACACTGTAGGCCGCGATCGACTGTTGTGCCATCTACAAAGAATAGAAACAACTGGGACACCAAATATTTTTGTAGGAGGTGTGTATCCCTACTACTATGACTTGAAATAAATGGGAAATAGCGCTTCTAATGCCATCTAGCGAGTCCGCTAAATCGGTTTCATAAGAAGAGCATATCACTGATTAACTATAACATCTTTAGACAATAGTATTAGTGAAGGGCGATGGCCAGAAGCTGGAGACTTCTGGAGCGGAGATTTTAGAGTAATGCACACAGGATCTGTAGGAGGAAATTCGGGAGTAGGAATTGTTAAGTATGCGGAAAAAAGTAGGGCAGAGTGTAGAAAATTTCTTACAGCAAAGTGACATGGTAGTTATGGTTAGGTTAGATCCGAAACCTGTAAAACCAGTAATACTACAGGTAGGTATACAGTGTGTCCCAGGATTGATATTACAAAAGGTATGTCATCATCATAAGGTTCTCAGTCCGAAGACTGGTTGGACGCGTACCTCCATTCTTTTCTATCCTGAGCTAACCTACGCATTTCCCTAAAAGTAGAACATCCTACATCCCTAACTATTTGAGAGCAGTAGTCTAATCTAGGCCTACCCCTACCTCTTTTTATTCCTATCTCTGACTCTAGTATGTCACGAACTATTCCTTCGTGTCTTAGAAGGTGTCCTACCATCCTATCTCTCCTACTCTTTATTGTATTGTATGACTGACCGAAAATTTTGGAATTTCAATTTGGTATTTCAGAAGACCTAGGGAGATATCAAATAGATTGCAATCTCGTTAAACAAAGATTTAGAAATCAAGTTAGGGACCGTAGAAGTTATCCAGGAGCAGATATAGATAGTGATCACAACATAGTGGTTATGAAGACCAATCTTAAATTTAAAATTTTGAAAAAACCAAGCGGAAGAAGACCGGGAGGAACTAAAAGATAAGTTCGAGAAAAAGACAATCGAAGTACTAAAGGGCGCAGGCGAAAGCGAAAGAGCAATGGATCGACAATGAATGCAAGGAAATGAAAGATAAGTTCGAAGTAGAAATGACTGAATTTAAATTAGAATTAGAATTAGAATTTAAATTAGAACTAGTTAGTCGCACATACCTGATTCCAGAAGATTACAAACGGAACATCATAATAGCTTTGCCAAAAATGAAAGTTGCTGAGAGGTGTGAAAATGTTAGAATGATCAGTTTAACTTCCCACGCGTCAAAAATTTTAACTAGAATTGTGCAAAGAAGGATTGAGAAAAGGGCGGAAGAAATATTAGGAGAAGATCAGTTCGGATTCAGAAGAAATAGGGGAACGCGTGCGGTCATCCTAGTTTTACGAGTAATAATATAAAGAACAATAGGAGAAGGAAAGATCGACTATATAGGATTTGTAGAATTGGAAAAGGCCTTCGACAATGTAAAATGGAAGGAAATTTTCGAAGTGCTCAAAAATGTAGGGATGAAGTATAGGAAAAGAAGAATAATTCATAATCTATAAAAAGAACAAACGGCAGTTAGAATTTGAGCAGGAACTTAGAGAAGTAAATATCCGAAAGAGAGTGAGGCAGGGATGTGCGTTATCGCCTCTAGTTTCCAATTTATGTATCGAAGATGCGATTAATATTGTTAAAGACAGAATAGCTGCTGGAACTAATATACAGGACCAAACTATTAAAATATGTTCAGATTCGAGGATGATATAGCAGCATTAGCATCCAGCAAAGAGGAATTAGGAAGGGCTTTGAACGAAATGGAAGCGATTTTGACCGAGGGCTGTGGTATGAAGATCAATAAAAATAAAACTAAATTTTGGTGTGTAGGGAGCGTGAAAATAGGACTAAAATGAAAATACAAATTGGAAACGAGAAGATAGAGGAAGTCTCAGATTTCTGCTATTAGGAAGTCAAGTAACTCGTTGTGGTAGGAGCTCTAGAGATATAAGACAAAGAATATTGCAGGGCCGAATTGCATTTAATAAAAAGAAACAAATATTATGCTCGGGAATGATAAATGTAGAAACTCGGAGGAGACTCTTAAAAACGTATGTATGGAGTACGGTATTGTGCGGGTGCAAAACTTGGACGATAGGAGAAGAGGATAGGAAAAAATTAGAAGCATTTGAAATGTGGTGCTATAGACGCATGATGAAGATACGTGGATAGATAAGGTTAGCAACAGAGAGATATTAGAAAGAGTTGGAGAAAAGCGAAATTTATGGAAGTAAAGAATAGGAGATAGGATGGTAGGACACCTTCTGAGGCACGAAGGCTTAGTTCGCGACATACTAGAGTCAGAGATTCCCGTCGGAGATTAATAATGCTGGCTCTTGTTTCACTTTTACCAATGAAAACACTTACGGGCAAAAATTTAGAAACGGATGCATGTCAATAATTAATTATTTAGGTAATAGATAGTTTTATTCTGTGAAAATTTTTAACCTATACAATAATCCAATAGAATTTGTGTACCTACAGTCACGTGTTCAAAGACAGCCAATCAGGAGAACATTTAACTGAAAAGTGCTTATGGGCTATTTTCACTTATGCATGTCATCTGGATTACTGTAGCAACGGAAAAATGTTTATTTTGCACTGCTGTCGAATTTTTTGCACAAAATGTCATTTCCAAGATTGTTCTTTTCAATTTTAATTTCTTTTTAACAAATTGTTCTTTTTGGGCAAAAAATTTTCTTACCGAATAGCCCTCGAGTCTTGACAAATCCTCATAATTGATACATTTCCTCAAGCGGGTTTCTCTGTGGCAACATACCTCCGCCTTCGGCGTCGGGATGCTGCCCAGCAACCCGCTTTCGAAAATGTATCAAGTTATTTCGAATTATCAAGACCCTTGGGCTATTATAAGTAGTGAAAATAAATAATGAAGTTAGTGACATTTATGTCAAAAAGTTGAAACTTCAAGCTTTTATTCAGTAAAAATTCTTCATTACTAAATTTTCGTTAATTCTTTGACAAAATGCAAACTTACATCACTACATATCGTCAATCTTACAAAAAACCCAAAGAAATTGTGGTGCGACCGCTGTAAGTATTTCCTTCTTTCTTTCAAAATGAAATATCAGGTAACACTTTGATGTTTCCAGATGTATACCTGTAGACAAAATGGCAGAAAAATTACCAGAAGGGGATATGTGGATAATCCATAGAGGATTGAGGGATAGTACGGATGTAAGTTAAAAACACTCATTTACCAAATATTGAGAATTACAATAATTGTTTAAGAGAGCCGCTGATATTAAAGCAGCCACCGATAGGTTTCATAAAATGATCATAGACAACTATATTTCTACTTATTTTAGGGACTATTGCACTAAAGGTAAGATAAAAAATTTTGATCAGGAAGGAGGCTTAATCCGAATCTTTTAGTCGATCAAGCTGAAGCTGATAGCGAATTGGATGCTGAATATCCTAGTGCCCTTTTAGAATATGCTCGTATTATATACGGTCCAAAAACGAAGAAAATTCTTCCACCATTGCCTACCAGTAGAAGATGTAAGTATAAATTGGGGGACAAAAGATGTGATGCGTTAGAAAATAATGCTTAATTTATTTTCTCAAAAACGCTAGTCTGGCTTTGTTATTATTCTTTTCTTGTGGACATTGTTGTGGACTGAAGCCATGGCTTGAATAACATTGAAAATTATACGAAGCAATTCTTCTAGGGAATTGATAATTTTCGGGTATACAAGCGTTTGTACGTGTTACTAAAAATAGTAATCAAGTATACCTATATGCAATACAGTTACAGTTAAAATTATATCTTCACTTCTCTTTCTTTTCTTACCCTTTTCATTCCTCTCATACATTTCACCCCTCTTCCATCTTCGTGGAACAAGATCGCTTTTACTCATTTTTCTACCTTTGTGTAGATTCATTGTCTTTGTATGTGTTTGATGATTTCCTCTTTCTCTCCACATATTCTGTACTTTCTTTTTTCCTCCTTCATCCAATATCTTCTTGAATTTTCTCGCTTCCTCGCCTAAACCTTACTATCATCTTCTGTCTACCATTCTCTCCATCTTCCCTTGGGTAATTTGTCAACTTCTGTATTAGAATGTCGTTATATTCAGGGTTATATCTTGCACTTTCCAACTTTCCTCTCTGCTCCTGCAATTGAAAGTTCTTGTTCCTCCACACCATCTCCACTTTCATCTCCACTTAAACTTTGAAAATTCTTGTTTGATTTGTGCCAGTCCAAGTTTTAAATTTTTTTAAATTTTGTGAAACTTGTGGCATATATTTATTAATAAATAACTGTATAATTGTATAAAATTCGACGTTTCGGCCCTGCTTAGGGGCTTTGTCAAGAATAATTGATTAAAACGTGTAAAGATAATTATAAAGCTTCATTTGTATTCAATTTCACATCGGCTTAAATTTGTGATGGAAGTGAAGAAGCATTTACATTGCCAGTTTGTTATGTCAAATTTATAGGTTATGTTCGTATTTTTTACAAGATGTTCTATGGAAGATAATAATTTGTATTAACAAATAGAATTGAAATATATTGAAAGGAAACTTAAATGCACTCAAGTCTTGCATCAACTACCAAGAATTCAAGAAAATTTTGAAAACATTTTTTTTTTTGGATTGTGCGCATTGCGTGAAATATCAACTGCGCATGACAATTTCAGAACGAATTGGCGTATTTGCTTGCCTTTTCTAAGCAGGAGCTTTCGCTTGCACGACTTCAAGGTCAATTTGGGAAAATTTCAAGTTGAATTTTAAATGTAAATGGTAAGGTATAAAAGCATATGACAAGCAATGAAATTTCGAATTCAATTTCTGATGAAAGTCAATGATGTAAATGCTACTTAAAAATATTTGACAAATTTCTTGTCTTTAAATAATCAAAACGTATAAGGTAACTGTGATATAAGTATACAATTTTAGCACTTTTTATTTTGGTAAAAATCCGAATTTAAGAAAGAGAAAAAGGTAGTGTATTTAATTTAATAATAATATCTATTATAAGTAAGTAGCAGAGAGCATGATTTATTTTATTATGTTACGGTAAATTTGACTTAAATTTTGTATATCAATTCTATCATTAATAGAGTTTTGTTCTTGTTTAATGTAGATCATCTCCAAAAACAGCGGAGATTTCAAATTTTTTTCTTGTTCTAAAATTTTGGTATCATTAAATTCAAAAGTATGATTATTGTTTTTCATGTGTTTGCTTATTGCCGAATTACTGTTTTTGTATTTGTGTTGTTTAAGTCTGGTTTCCAAATGATTTTTAGATTGTCCAATATGTGCATGTTTTTTTACAGTCTTTACATTTAATTTTGTATACAGTATGTGTTTTCATTAGTTTAGGACCTGACCTGACCTTGACGACCTATCCATCTATCTTCGAATACTTGATTGAGCTCCTGGGTGACTTCATGGGAACTGTGAGCTGGGGCACCAACCATTTGATACCAAGAACTTAAAAATTGGTTTAGTGGCAGATTCTCCATGAAGTCAACAAGAACAGTTCTTAAAATTTCTAAGTATCGTGCAGAATTTAAGTTATCATTGTAAACGAAACAATAAAGCACCAGGTATAGATGGATTGCAGGCAGAAATCTTAAAGTGCGCAGGTCAAGAGGTAATAGATTGTTTATTTAAATTAGTTAGTCGCATATACCTGACAGGCGAGAATCCAGAAGATTACAAACGGAACATTATAGTAGCTTTGCCAAAAAGGAAAGGCGCGGATATACATAGGTGCGAAAATTTTAGAACTATCGTTTAACTTCCCACGGGCCAAAAATTTTAACTAGAATTGTGCAAAGAAGGATGGAGAAAAGGGCGGAAGAAATATTAGAAGATCAGTTCGGATTTAGACGAAATAGAGGAACGCGCCAGGCCATTTTACCTTTACGAGTAGTTATAGAAAAGGGAAAAAGCGTCTATATAGGATTTGTAGATTTAGAAAAAGCCTTCGACAACGTAAAATGGGGGAAGATGTTCGAAGTGCGCAGAAAGGTAGGGATGAAATATAGTGACAAAGAGCAAAAGGCAGTTATAGAATTTGAGTAGGAACGAAGGGAAGTAGATATCCGGAAAGGAGTGAGACAGGGATGTGCATTGTCACCTCTAGTTTTCAATTTATATATCGAAGATGCGATTAATATTGTTAAGGACAGAACAGCCTCAGGGATTAATGTACAGGGTCAAACTATTTACATGCTCAGATTTGCGGATGATATAGCAGTGTTGGCATCTAGCAAGGAAGAATTAGGAGCGGCTTTGAATGAAATGGAAGCAGTTTTGACACAGGGTTACGGCATGAAAATCAATAAAAAGAAAACTAAAATTTTGGTATGTAGAGGGAGCGAAAATAGAACTAAAATTGAAATACAAATAGGAAATGAGAAGATAGAGGAGGTCGCGGATTTCTGCTATTTAGGAAGTAAAATAACTTGAGATGGTAGAAGCACTAAAGATATAAAACAAAGAATGGCGCAGGGTCGAGTTGCGTTTAACAAAAAGAAACAACTGTTATGTTCGGGAACGGTTAAGATGGAAACTCGTAAAAGACTCTTAAAGCCGTATTATACGGGTGCAAAACTTGGACAATAGGAGAAGCGGATCGAAAAGAGTAGAAGCGTTTCATGGCTGAGTATAAATAATGGTTTGCTATTGCGCACATGTTGAGAACCGCTGGGAGCACCGTGTCACGTCATCGGGTGGAAAATGTGGCGCGGAATTTAAATCCTGGTTCAGTTGCTGCTTGATCTAGGCATAACATACCTAGTTCATTTATAGAAATGTAAAGACCCATGCATTTTTTCAATCTTAATACAGATATTCCTTATTTCAAAAAAATTATATGGTTTGTTCTTGTGATAATCGGCGCAACCTTTTACAAAACTTTTCATTGTGCAAATACCCTAATTATTTTCTGACGTTAGTTTTAAAATTTGGACAAATGTCAATATGACGTACGTTTGTATTCTAATAAACCAGCGGCACTAAAAATCCACCTGCGCAGTTCAGTATGCGTTTTAGTCTGTTTAAAGAGCAAACCATTATCTATACTCAACCATGGAAGCGTTTGAAATGTGGTGCTATAGACGCATGATGAAGATACCGTGGATAGATAAGGTTAGCAATAGGGAAGTATTAGAAAGAGTTGGAGAAAAGCGAAAGGTATGGAAGACAATAAAGAATAGGAGAGATAGGATGGTAGGATGGTAGGACACCTAAGACACGAAGGAATAGTTCGCGACATATTATAGAGTCAGAGATAGGAATAAAAAGAGGTGGGGGTAGGCCTAGATTAGACTACTGCTCTCAAATTGTTAGGGATGTAGGATGTTCTACTTTTAGGGAAATGCGTAGGTTAGCTCAGGATATAAAAGGATGGAGGTACGCGTCCAACCCAAAGACGTCTAGAATGGACCTAGCGTCCTTATGGAACAGCTGATTTTGTTTTGAAGCCTACATCTTCGTAGGCCAGCGGGTCGCGGGGGTCGTTGTTTGTTATTATATTCAAGCAACGGACCAAGCGAATGTTCCGCGATATTCTGTTTCCGCGCCGGCACCTGTTCACTACACAATTGGTCGGCTGTTTTGTTTTCCCTTTTCCACACACAAACGCTTAGACTGGAGTTCCTCAAGGTTCCCACTTGGGACCTTTACTTTTCTCTCTCTTTATTAACGATATTGGCACTTGTTTCCAAAATTTCCAATATTTACTGTACGCAGATGATTTAAAGGTTTATAAAAATATTTCCAACCTAACTGACTGCCTTCAACTGCAGATTGGTCTTAACAAGTTCTCTTCTTTTTGTGTTTTAAATCAAGTTTTCGTCAATGTCGGCAAGTGCGTTTAGATATCTTTTACCAGAAATAAATTTCCTATTCTAATAAACTATCAGTTAAATAATCAAAAACTTAAACGCGTTAGCCAGATGAAAGATTTGGGGGTTGCTTTGGACACCGGACTGATTTTCGAGTCGCACATTGAGAATATTGTGCACAAATCCTTGAGGACCCTTGGTTTCATTTTCAGGACTGCTTCTAACTTTACTAATCCTTCTTCACTAATGTTTTTATACAATTCTTTAGTTAGAAGCATTCTAGAATATGCTTTGGCGGACTTGCTCTTTTTGCACAGGATTGTGAATGGACCAGTTGACTCGGATCTTGTTTGCTGCTTACAGTTCTCTGTACCTCAGATATCCCTGCTTACTGTATTACCATTTAATATTCCAAGATGTAATACTACTGCGGCTATGAATGCACCTATGACTCGTATTTGCAATTATTTCAATAAAAATTTCTAACACCTCGATTTGCATCATTTGCCATTTAATATTTTTCGACGACAAGTAATATACCACATGTTGTCTCAGTCCCGGGAATGCGGTTTATAGTAAATATTTTGTTTTCTTATCACTTTTTTTCTGATCTTGTGTGTTACAATTTTCTGGCTTATTACTATATATGTATTTTCTTTTTTGGCAATGTGTCTTGTGGACCGCCTGTGTTTATTTACTGTATAATTTTTATTTTTATTTTTGCACTATTGCTGCTTTCAATTTATCTTTTGTTTTTGTCATTTTTTTGCAGCGTCATGTGGGGCGTCTGTGTTTATTTATTGTAACTTTTTAAATTTCTCGAGTTACCCTGTATTTGGATACAATTCAAAAGTATCTGTTGGGTAACCAAATAAAATAAATAAATAAATAAATAAATAAATAAATAAATAAATAAATACATAAATAAATATTCACCCTGCTTCAATCGAAAATGTAAATAGCTAAGTCCCCTCTATAAGTCTTTGGTCCAACCAGTCTTCGGACTGAGAACCTTATGGTGATGATGATGATGATTGTAAACAATGTAAACGAAGAAACGCACTTGATTGTCGGCGAATTCGTTGAAGCTGAATTTATGCTGGAAGCCCTTTTCTCTAATAAAGTGTGGATTTTCTTTGTTCCAAAAATGACAATTATGGCGGTTAAATATTCCTTCTTCTGAGAATTTAGACTCATCGGTGCAAATGATTTTTCTCAAAAAATTAGGATATTCTTGGACACGATTTAAAACATCCGTACAAAGTTAACTCTGTGTATAAAGTCCAGGCTGTGCAGCATGCACCTCAACGAATTTAAAGTCATGCATTTTGCGTGCCTTTAAAATTCTCTGAATAGATGTGTACGATTCTCCAAACTCACTCTGTGCATTACGAATTGAGGCATGAGGATGAGCGTGAAAATAAGCCAAAACATCAATTTCAACATTTTCTTCTTCGATTTCACGTCTACGAGTTGTATGCGGTGCTTTGACAAATACCATAAGCATAAGCCAAGAAATTTGACTCTAATCTTCTCAATTTCTTTTCGGGCATAGGTGGCAACTGAAGATTTCTTTCATTAAGAAGACGACAGGTTCTGCTAATAATTTTACCACAGTCACCATGGATATACAGTAAATTCAGAATATCTCTATTTGAATAATTATTATAATTCACCTTGTTGAACACCAACATATAAGAGTAACACCTGCAACTACACCAGTAACGGCTAATAATAATTATTGCTAATGTCACATCTTCAAATGTTATTCTCCAATGCCTACTTGTCACAACCGCAAGAAAATATTCTAAAGAAAAGTCGATAATTCATTAGGTACCCTTCAGAGATAGGTAGATATATAGGGATGTTATAAATGAAGAGATTTTAAATTTTGTAGCCTGCCCAATGGTGCCATAAAATATAGGGGGTTGTATTTAAGATAATTTGCTTTTAGATGTTTGAAGTTTTGCACAAATTAACAGTCAATATTGAACACATATAAAATTGTGTTGACTTGATTATGTCTTTCGAGAGAATGAGAACGTTGCTACCACCAGGGTAGATTATGTTTCGTTAATCTCCAGAAACTTCGGAGATACAAATTTTTAAATGTTACTTTAAAAATCACATTTTTTCAAAGATTTACATTTTTTTCAAAAAACGTAAGAGTTAGGTATAGGGATTTCTGATAAAACTTGTGATAAAATTGAGTGAAGATTCCAAAAATGCGAGGAAAATGTGGGTATTCTATTTAAAATAAGAAAGTTGCCTCCAACTTCCGGTATAATCGGAAGTGCAGTGCAGCTGAAAATATTTTTAGTGAAAATATCGTTATGAGGAACCTCTAGATGCAAATTTTCAGAATTCAAACACGATTAGTTTTCCATAGGTCACTGACTGGATAGAGTCTGTTCCTTATTTTCTCCCACACTGTACCCATTTTAATTTTAGTGTTTGGATATGCCAGACCTGGCAGGATGTATCTGGCGAATACGGATTATCAGTTAGACATTGCGAAGACTGGATATTTGATTCTTGAAGAGAACTTTAAGAGGACTCTTCCTATAAGGCAGAAACAAAAAATACTTTGCAAGGAGCTCGAGAAAACTTCATTTTAATTTAGAAACGCAAAAATAAAGAAGTTTGAATGTTGGGAAGTTTCTTTTTAGTGTGAACAACTCAGGCAAAAAGTGTTACACCGTTGTGTGGAAAGCTGCGGCGATTGAAACATTGAAAGCGCCACAAAGTAGGTATTTAACAACGTGCACGTTGCTAACTCTCAAAATAGTCCGCCGAATGCGCTTCTCTACCCAATAGTAGAAAGATATTACAAACGGCTTGCCTTGACAAAGTACGCGTACGATTTTCCGATATTTACAAAAGACAACGCTTCTCAATGAAGAAAACAAAAGGATATCACAATAGGGATAAATAATTTCGCGTTTCGTTTAAAAACCAGTTCGTTTGTTTCCCGCGGCGGAAATGTGAGGGTGATTTTTTTGTTAAAGTTCTGATGATCACATTTGCGAGTAATGTTGCAGTAACGGCAGTTTCCTTGCAACATTTTGCACTCATGGGCATCCACACCACGGCGAAATTTGTTGAGAAAACATACACGGTCGGTAAGTTTGGGATGGAGAGTATTTTTTGGTTGAATGTCCTCTTCCTTTGGTAGTGTCTACATTTGCGTTTCATGATTCGTCGGCTTGGTTGTAAAACTAACCCTGAAAACTTTTGACGTAACGGAGCCAAAATAAACTGACAAAATGCCGCAAGTTTTGTGATGAAACACGCGTGGTGACGGATTGTCAACGAGGCTAGTTTTGACAGAACTATAACCTTTTAAAATAGCGTTTCGGTTGGACTTGCACATTATGTTTTATAACACCAGGTAGAGTAGGAATATCTTGATTTATCAGCGTGAGGAAATGATGAGATTAGAGCACGTGGTGCAAATATCAAGAGAATCAAGTTAATCTCCGACTGCTTGCGAACATTAATCTAATATGTTACATACAGGGTGCCCCAACGGCCGATTATGGCTAAACCGTTCGGGCTATCAAAAAAACTCTCTTAACAAAGCTTTTAATTTCATTCCAACTAAAACCTAAAATTATTTTCAAGTGCACAGCTTGTCCATGCAAACATGGCAGGCTAATGTAATGTATTTGATGGACGTTTAGAATTCTGGGAATAATTATTGTGGATACATTTTTATAAGATCACCAGAGTTTTGAGATATTTAAGATTTTCTGAAAAATTTTGCGTGTGCAGGGTGAGCAAATAGTGTGTAGTCGGTCCATATCTCTGGTTCTATTCAAGATATCAACATGAAATTTTACGTGTTGGTAATAGGAACGACCGACAGGGGTGTTGGACTGATAAATTTATGCGATAAACATAACCTAACCGTCGTGAAGATGCCAGGAAACCTGGAGAGATATCAAATAGATTACATTCGTGTTAGGCAACGATTTAGAAATTAAGTTAAGGACTGCAGAAGCTATCCAGGAGCAGATGTAGATAGTGATAACAACATAGTGGTTATGAAAAAGGAACCTTGGCATCGAGAAACTAAAAGACTGTGATTCGCGCGATAAGTTAGAGAAAAAGACGAACGAAGTACTAAACGGCGTGGATGAAAATACTGCTATGGACGTGGAGACAGAATAGAATTGAATTAAAAATAGTTTAGATTCTGCAGCTAGAGATATTTTGGGTCACAAACAGATTAAAAGCAGAAAACCCTGGATAACAAAGGATATTGTGACTCTAATAGACGAGAGGTGAAAATATAAAAACGGGTTAGACGAAGGAGGGAACAAAGATATAAGGCGGTCAAGTGGGAAATTATTCGGAAATGTAGGAAAGCGAAAGAACAGTGAATTGATAATAAATGCAAAGAAGTCGAAGTAGGAAAACTGACGAAGGGTATAAAATAATTTATTATGTAGTTAATATTTTCTTTCCTCACCTCACTATTTGGTAGAAATCCATGATGAAATAGAAAATTACTTTGCGTACTACCAATATGTATAACAAATTATTTTGTCCACGACTATCTTATAATATACTCTTTATACTTGTGTTTCTTCAATCATAATTAGATACATTAATCACTGCAGTGAATAATGAATATTATTCACTACACCAATAGGAACATCGCTTTGACCCTTTTTTACATTTATTTAGTAGGCCGCGATCGCTATGTGTCAGTTCAAATTGAAACGTCAAATCAGCATGGTTTGCTTTTAATTTGAAATGCATATTCTAAAAAAGAAGATATACTGAGTAGTGAGAGTGAAAACGAGGTTTCTTTAATAGCACCAGCAATAAAAGAAGCTGCAGAACTTGCCTCATTAGATTCATTGCCCAAAAAACCAAGAAAATTATACCCGAGAGCATATGTATGAATCTTTCTTACACTGGAGAAGGGAAATGAAGGTAAATTCTTTCTGGGAATCTGTTTCGATAGTCGTGGACAAAGCATAGTATACAATTCGTTATAATGATGCTATTATTACCTCAGATGATTACAAAACTCGCTCGTTTCACTCGCTCGTGTTGTAAACTTCATCATCGGTAATAATAGTATTCATTATAAACTCGTGTATAATATACTATTATTGACCGGTTTCAAGATTACAACGATCTCATCATCAGAAATGTTTAAGTAAATTTGTTTACAATATACTTAAACATTTCTGATGATGAGATCGTTGTAATCTTGAAACCGGTAAATAAAATAATTTATTATACATATTGGTAGTACACAAAGTAATTTTCTATTTCATTAATTAGGAGAAACTTAAGAGAAATTGGGTCCAGCAGCAAGAACATTATAAACGAGACAGGAGACATCCTAATCGAAAGAGAGGAAAAGTCAGATAGGCGGAGAGAATATCTGGGAACCTTTGCCAGACAGGAACTAGTAGATATATTAGAAAAGGAAATCGGTGTAGAGGCGGTGTAGAGGCGTTGCCACCTTTAGATTTTTAACTTATTTATCGAATATGCCATTAATATACTTGGCCAAACTATTTACATGCTCAGATTCGCGGATGATATAGCAGTGTTAGCATCCAGCAAAGAAGAATTAGGAATGGCTCTGAATGAAATGGAAGCAGTTTTGATAGAGGGCTGCGGCATGAAAATTAATAAAAAGAAAACCAAAGTTTTGGTATACAGGAGGCGTGAAATAGGACTAAAACTAAAATTCAGCTAGGAAATTAGAAGATAGATCAAGTCGCGGATTTTTGCTATAAGTCAAATAACTTGCGATGTTATTATAGAGATATAAAACAAAAACACTCCCTATGTCATTTGCAGATTTGATAGACAGTTTATTATTAAGCTTTTGATTTATGTAGATATTGGCAGGTCTGCGGCTGATAATTTAGACAGAAAAAAAGATTGAATCTTAATCGAGATTTTTGTCGTAATTTTATACATTTTTTGGAAATTTCCCCTATTTTTCAACCCAAAACTCGGAAAAATGCGTACCTAGTAGTTAGAAAATGAGAGTACTGGATACGAACCCCTTCGGAGCATATAGCGCCATCGAGTTCTCGAGGTGCCATCGACTTCTTCGGCAAATGACCTTGAAAGACACCAGAGGTTGCTGAAGGAGTCGTTGAGGCATCCGAAGAAGTGTCTTCAGCAGCGGCATCTGCGGCAGCCTCTGGTGTCTTTCAAGGTCATTGCTGAAGAAGTGTGCATGTCTTCAGCAGCGTCTGGTCATTGCTGAAGAAGTGGTGTTCAGCAGCAGCAGCAGCAGCAGCCAGGCGCATGCGCCGGGGCTATTCCTCAGATCAGTCCATCGAGTTCTCCAGGGCGTGTCTGCAGCAGCCTCTGGTCAATGCTGAAGAAGTGGTCTTCAGCGGGCAGCCTCTGGTGTCTTGCCATTGCGCACCCAAGCCGCCATTTTGGCTGTGGGTCAGGCGCCTGCGCCGGGGCTGTCGCGTACAAAGCACGTGTTGCTCATTGTTGCGCAATGGAAGAATGTTCTGGAAATGCTGATGCAATAGTACACAGATGTTGCATTCTCTCGAACGTTTGCACTTGTTTATACTAAATAAATATTGATATTAAAGTTTGAGAAAGAAACATGCCCGAAGAGATGTTATAATTGTTTTTATTATGATTAAATATTAATATCTAGGAAAGTTCTGGAAACAAAAAACCTTTGAACTTGCCGACATAATGTTTGTTTTGGCTTGATTCCCACGGTCTGCATGCCAATAAGTACATGTGCACTTAATATGTTCAAACTCTACAAGGTGACCGAGATTATTATATACCCTGTTGTTTGCATTATTACAATAATATAAGAACATTTTCGAAGCTTACCGCCAGATAAATAAACAATGCTCAATTGATTGTTTTTTCTGATAACTTCTACATGTTATCAAAATTTAGCAAACTCGGCAAAAGCTGCGAAATAAATAGAACGAATCTAATCGCGAGCATTATTATTCAGTAGTTAGTTCAATTGTTCAGTTGATTTCCACGGAATAGGTGCGGTAAAAGTTAGTTTCCCAATATGGATGTGGTAATTAGCCAAGACGATGTTGGGGATATTTTATTGTACCATTTTATCCTGCAAAACTTGCCGGAAAATATAAAAGTAAGTCCATTTGCAGTAATCATTTCTTTTATTGTCCAAGCAGTATGTTAATAAATCTCATTCATAATAGAAGTCATTCATAATAATTTCATTATAAGTAATTAAAAGCATACATATTATCTAATTGTAAACTATTTTCTATATTTAGAACAGACCCAAAATGATAATGTGTGGAAATGTGCCACACATGGCGTCAACAACAACAGAAAATGTGTTATTTTCGGGCCTATTCATGGAGAAAGAAACAACGATAATTTTGTTGGAATCGTGCAGTGAACTTTCGGTCATTTGGATCAATATTGTAGATCGTAAGTAAAGCATTTAGATTTTTTTAATATTCAGTGATAGTAGTGTGAAATTGGGGATTTTTGATTCGCAATTTTAGTAGTGGAAAATTGGGATTTCTGATTCATAATTCTAGTGGTGGAAAATTAATTGTTTTTATAATGAATGAATGCATTTCTTTGTTTGTCCCTCCGTCCGTTTGTTTGTTTGTTTGTTTGTTTGTTTGTTTGTTTGTTTGTTTGTTTGTTTACTAGTATAATTTCTCATCTTTGTTTGTTTGTTTGTTTGTGTGTTTGTTTGTTTGTTTGTTTACTAGTATAATTTTTAACTATGATATTTTTCTCTTGTTGCAGCCAACGATGTATAAGCAGCGTCACGAGCTTGATTACACTGTTATATTATTTTAATGAATAAAATGTATTTTAATAGATCATATTATGAACACTATTTTATTATTTTAATTGACAAAATGTATTTTAATATAATAAATTATATTATATAATTTACCGTATTCCGTGGAAATCAACTGAACTAATGAATTGATTACTGAATAATACTCACCATTATGTTAGAATATTAATTTGTTGTGTGCTTTTTCCAATAAATGTATGCTAGAAGCGTGATTTTTTGACATTAACAATTAGTATGATGGACACCTCCCCTCCATGACATAAAAACAAAATTCTGGGAAGTCATGTTTACTTAAGTTCTGCCGAATTAAGCATAATGTTATCAGTTCGAATAATTAATGATTATCGAGCAAGATCAAAGACTTTCTCACCGATTTGTTCTGGAACATTCTATTAAACAGCGTTATAAAAATAAACTCATGAGTGTTTAAAGACCCTGTCAAAATAAACATGATTATCAATTCGAAAAATTTATGTTATTTGTTGATAAAGATCAAAGACTTCCTCACCGCTTTGGCACTAAATTAATTCGTAGAAGCCATAAAATTCAAGGTTTCTTCTGGAACTTTCGATTAACAAGGAGATAAGACGTGACACTTACATAAATTATTTGCACACGGCACTCAATTAATTCTTAGAAGCGATAAAATTCAAGGTTTCTTCTGGAACTTTCCAGATGAATAAGGAGATAAGACGTGACACATACATAAATTATTTGCACACGGCACTCAATTAATTCTTAGAAGCGATAAAATTCAAGGTTTCTTCTGGAACATTCGATTAACAAGGAGATAAGACGTGACACATACATAAATTATTTGCACGCGGCACTAAAGTAATTCTTAGAATTGATAACACTCAAGGATTCTTCTGGAATGTTCTGCGAAGATAAGAATCTGTATAAATAGAGCGAGATTGGGTGGCATCCGCCAGTTGTTTTATGACCGTTCTATAGTGATAAAGCAGTGTCGACATTACGTTTTGAGTTTCAACAAAGGACATAATATTTTGTGGTGCGAGTGATTAGGCAGTATTGACGATGGAATCGCAATCTGAAATACAGACACTATCATCAGATATGGTGAAAAAATTATTTGAAGTAAGTTTGTTTTCTTTGTTTCCACATATTCTTGCATGCACTAATTCGAATAATAATTGACAGGTATGTGCTAATAAAAGGAGTTTGTCTGTGGAACAAATTAATTGTTTTTCGAAGATATGTAAGCGCATGCTCAGGACCCACTACAAATATTTAAAAACTGGTGAAAAACTTACTCTCGGTCAGCGCAGACATTTAGAGTGCAACATATCAAATATTAAAGTGTGCTTAAATATAATACAAAACCAAAGGCACTTGGGTTCTGGAATTGCATCAAATTCAAATAAGAAGCGTTCTGATCGAATTATTTGGAGAGACATCGCTTCGGCTTTTACCAGTAGAATAAGGACCGGTTTAATAATCAATAAGCGTCATACTGATCCAGATGCGTTCATTGAAGATTGTTACCATCTCATTAAGACGCGACTAAAGAATATATTAAAGAGAGAGGCTGCAGCAAAGGTCAACTTTAGCCTTTGTTGTACATTTAAACTGTGTGGACAAGGAGAGACTGCGGCTGAAGAGTGCAAATATTTCAATTCCAGCAATACAATAGTTACCGTTTCGTCTTTCTCTGATTCGTCCGAGATAGCAAATTGGTATAAGGAAGTAACGGATAAACTTAAAACCAAGGTACGTAATCAACTTATAATCTTAAGAGACCATATAGTTATTGATGTGTAAACATCTTAGTTCTCGGTAGTAGAACATCCTACATCGCTAATTATTTGAAAACAGTAGTCTAATCTAGGCCCACACCTACGGAAAACTATGTGATGTGGGGTATCAAATTAAAGGACTCGACGAGGGGGATCGGAATATGGGGGTGGTTTGCTTTTAAGGCTTGACTACTATATAAAATGTTTCTTATTGTTTCATTATAAGCGTACATTTTCATGAAACCAGTGCGCGACCTCATCTTCACAATTCAAAACGATACGAGCTCACTTGTTTACAAATCAATTCTTGTGTGTGCCGTGTCACTAACATTTTTTTTGTTCATACTATTGCAGCTAGTGGAATTTTCTGCGAAAAACAGTGGCTGGTCCTTCACCCAAGTCATTTCGTTGGCCGTAAATATTAATAAATACAATCCACTGCGTGGTGGAACGTCCAGCTATTTACCACTGCCAGAAGTAATAGATGTACGGAAGGCTGTCATCAATGTATGTAATACAGATATGAGTTGTTTTTTCCACGCTGTAGTTTGTGCGATCTATCCCGCAAAGCAAAATGTTAGTCTCGTGTCAAGTTATCCAAAGTACACGGATGTTTTGGACACCACAGGTATTTCCATTCCGGTGAAATTGACAGACATTTCCAAGTTTGAAAGACAGAATAACATATCTATTAATGTGTTTGGATTAGACAATAAGTGTAACGTGATTGGTCCTTTGTATTATACTGAGGAGAAACGGGAAAGGCATGTGAATTTGTTATACATTACGAATGAGAATAATAGCATACGGCATTACGCGTGGATTAAAGATATGTCGCGTCTATGCTCACCTCAGTTTTCACGACACAACGGTCGGATTCACGTGTGCGATCGGTGTTTAGTCACCTTTTATTCCTTGGAAAAGTACGATAGGCATATACCAGATTGCTCGGCAAAAAAATGTCACGTCAAAATTACGCTACCAACGGAGGGGAATAATGACATTTTGCAATTTCAAAATTATTGGTTTAAAGAGCCGGTGCCATTCCTCATCGTCGGTGATTTTGAAGCATTCACCAGCCCAATTTCCGCATGTAAAAATGATCCCGGCATTTCGAGTACGCTTGCATATCAGAAACACGAGCCGTATAGCGTTGCCTTTTACCTGATTTGTAACTATGACGATAGCCTGTCAAGGTTTGAGATTTATCGCGGAAAAGATTGCGTCAGCTGGTTTGTTTCGAAACTTCGAGAAATAGCTGCGGTTATAGAGCCAATAGTGACCGGAGACGTGGGTATGGAACCATTGAATGACATCCAGCTGCATGAATTTCAAACGTGCAACATTTGCCATATGTGCGAGAAACCTTTTGGTTTACTGGAAGAGCGAGTGAAAGATCACGATCACATAACGGGGAAGTACCGGGGACCTGCGCATGCGCAATGCAATTTGCTATATCGAACTTGCAGATTTGTACCCGTATTATTTCACAATTTGAGCGGTTACGACGGATATTTAATCATAAAGGAGTTGGCCTACGACACGGAACCAATTGATCTACTGCCCATAACGATGGAAAATTACATCTCGTTTTCGAAAAAGATGGGCGGGGTTAAAATGCGCTTCCTAGACTCGTATCGTTTCATACCATCGTCCTTAGAGAAATTGGCGCAGAATTTGAATCCCAACGAGTACAACGTAACCAGAAGATACTTTTCCAATCCGGAAAATTTAGAGTTGATTTGTAGGAAGGGGGTGTTCCCATATGATTACGTGAACTCGTGGGAACGTCTGGAAGAAACCGAACTCCCACCGAAGAATGCTTTTTACAGTAAACTCAACGACAGCGACATTACGGAAGAGGACTATGCACATGCGCAGAAGGTTTGGCGGACATTTGGTTGTCAGACTCTAGCAGACTACTCCGACATCTACCTCAAACTGGACACATTAATTCTGACAGATGTAGTGAATAAATTTCGTTCCGTGTGTTTGGAAACGTATTCGTTGGATCCATTTCACTGTTTCACTTTAGCGGGATACACGTTTCAAGCAATGCTCAAGATGACAAAGGTCAAACTCGAACTGCTGACAGACGTGGAAATGATAAATTTTTTCGAACGTTCACTGAGAGGAGGAGTGGTTGTGGCAAACAAGAAATTTTCTAGAGCAAATAACAAATATATGAAAAATTTTGATCCGTCGAAACCGTCTAAATTTCTCTTCTACATAGATGCAAACAATCTGTACGGACACAGTTTGTCACAACCGCTGCCGTACGGAGGGTTTGCATGGTTGGAGGACAGTGAGATTGCCGTGATCGAGCAACAGCTATTGGAGAAAAAATACACCTTATTCGAAGGGGATCAAGAGTATGGGTATGCGCTAGAGGTGGATCTGGAGTATCCGGAAACAATACATGACCATCACGCGGACTTCCCCTTCTGCTCAGAACATCGCACATCAGACCTATCCAACCAATCGAAACTGATGCTAACCCTTCACGATAAATCTCGATACGTTATCCATTATAGAAATCTGCAGCAATGTTTAAATCACGGTTTACTGTTAAAAAAGGTCCACAGAGTTTTGCGATTTAAGCAGTCTAAATGGCTCAAACCGTACATAGATCTGAACACGAAATTACGAACAGAGTCCAAGGATGAATTTGAAAAGGATCAGTACAAATTCATGAATAATGCAGTGTATGGGAAAACAATTGAAAATATTAGGAAACGGCGCGACATCAAATTGGTGACGCGTTGGGATGGTAAATGTGGCGCGTCGTCTCTGATAGCAAAACCCAATTTTAAGAACTGCGTGATATTTTCGGAGAACTTGGTGGCCATTGAATTACAAAAGACAGAAATAGTTTTCAATAAGCCAATCTATGTGGGATTTTGCGTGTTGGAGTTGGCAAAAGAACTGATGTACAAATTTCACTACGACTATGTAAAAGAACACAAAAATTTAAATGCATCGCTTTGTTACACGGATACGGACAGTTTTATTTACGAGTGCTGCACTGACGACTTGTACGAAATAATTAGAGCCGATGCGAAGGATCATTTTGACACTTCCGGCTATCCCCCAGGGAATCCCTACAATATTCCGCCGGTAAACAAAAAAGTCATTGGCAAGTTCAAGCATGAATTGGATGGTAAAATTATTACAGAGTTGGTAGCACTAAAACCGAAAATGTACTCTATTCTGTGCGAGGACGACGCTATTGAAATTAAAAAATCAAAGGGAATCGGCCGTTCAGCTGTCAAGGAGTTGACGCATAACGACTATAAACGAGTATTATTTGGCAACTTGAAACTTCAGGCCACCTTTAATTCGATTCGATCGAAAAATCACGAGCTCTATTCGTACGAGATTAGCAAGAAAAGTTTGTGTGCCGAAGATGACAAACGCCACACGCTCGATGATGGTGTAAACACACTACCTCTCGGGCACTATAGTATTATGGACCAGAATGGTTTGTAAATAAACGCATGTATTTGATAAATTATCTATATTTTCAATAAAAATGTTCTATGTAAACAACTCCTGTTTTATTTATTACAAGTCACCCTTATCTATCCACGAATTGTGTGAGTCATCAAATCCGAGCCACTTCACAAACATGCGATCGCCCCTCCTTCGCAATACCTTCTCCACCAGGTATGTGTTGGGGTAATTGGTCTTCAGCAGCTCTTGTTCGTAGAAACATCCCCGAATCGGTTGCCCTTGGTAATCTTCAAGATGGTACGTGGTTGGGTTCGTATGCTTCACCTTGACGATGGTGAACACCTCGGTGGTGTAGTTTGGAGTGTACCCCTTGCTGAAGACGTGCTTATACTTTGAAATGCGCACCTTGTCCCACAGCTTAAACTTTGTCCGCACCCTGACCGCTGCCGCCGCTCCAAAATTGAGTTTCGTATCCTTTGTGACATCAGCGGGGCGCATTCCCGTCACAGAATGCACTGTTTTGTTGTACTCGCCGACCAGTTGAGGCAGAATGTGGAGCCATCTGTGGTTGCCCTGTAAACTGAACAGTCTCCACATCTTCTCCTTGATGGTTCTGTTCCAGCGTTCCACGCAACTCGCCTTCTTCTCCGTGAACGTGGAGTAATGATTGATGCCGTGCTCGGTCATCAGAGCCTTGAAGCGTGCGTTAAAGAACTCCTTGCCGTCGTCGGTCTGCAAATTCTTCGGTGATCGTTGTCGTTGCAGCAGAGGGGCGAACGCTTGCACCACATCCGATGCCGTCTTCGTCTTTAGGGGCACCGCCCACCCGTACTTGGAGTACGTGTCCAACACCATGAGAAGGTACTTGTAGTTGCGATTCACCTTCGCGTACGGGATCATCTCCACCAGATCCGCTTGCCAGAGGTCGTCGAAACCGCGGATTATCACCTTGCGCCTCGGGAAGTTTCGTCGTGCTGGTTTGTGTAACTCGTCAATCAGCCCCTTCTTCTCATTCATTCCCCCACCAAATATTTGTCGTTTTGCAATTGCGCCAAACCTAATTCTAGCGCGTGCAGTCTATCACTGTGTTCGCGAAACAGCAACGCTACACTATCTCTGACCTTTTCTAGGTCTTGCTCGACTATTTCTAGTTTCCGGCCGAGAGGGGCCACCGCTCCTGTACGCACCGCGTGATCAATTGACAGTCCCAGTGCTGCAAATAAACTGTCCACGTAAGCTTTATTGGCAGCGTCGGGGTCTTCGATTGCGTTAGCAACATTGGTCAGACGCTTGTTGTCTATGTTATAGTCCCCGGACTGGGTCAGCAGGAAACCAACTCCAGGCGGTCCGCGCAGAACAAACGCCTGCGAAGATGCTTTCTTGGATCGTCCAACCAGCTGTCGTCCGAACTTGTCCACGGACATGATTGAGGCTCGCGCTGCTGCTGCTGCTCCCCTTCTTATACTATAACCCCCTCCTCCATAAGCTCTTCCACAATAGACGCAATCTCGTTGTCGTGTGAGGTGTTGCCGGCCGCTCTGGAGGCATGCAGCAAGTACAAACGTTGAACCAGTTCATTTATGTCATACCAATACACGTACTCGCTGTTTTTATCGGTGACGCGCATCAACAGTCCACCACCACCACCCTCCTTTGTAAATCGTTTGATGATGCTCTTGTACTTGGTGCTGTTGGTGCCCCGAGTACGAGCTTGATCCCTGTATCCCACCTTGTGAGCATTCGTGGTCAGTATTATGTTCTTGTACGCGTTCAAATCACGCTTGGTGTAATTGTGCGGGTCTTTGTAGAAGAGCAGCTCGTAGAGACCGCTGGTGCCCGGATACCGTTTGTCCTGCACGTAGACATCGTCGTCGACAAACTGAATGGCTGAGTTTCCAATCATGAACGAGTCGTCGACATCGCCGGCTTGTCTTCTGACTCCGTACACGGTGTCCAAATCTCTGCGATTCTCATTGCGCAGCAGTCTCTCGATGTGTGAACTGACCTTGGGACCGGGCGTCGTAGGTGTAGGCGGCGGAGTTTTGTCATCGAAAGATGGCGCTGCTGCCGCTTCACCGTCCAGATCGATGAGGTCGTTGGCGAAACTAGGGGGATGCGTCAGGGCGGGCGCTAGCGTTGAGGGTTCCTTGAGAGAGTCCAGTTTGCGGGTCATTTCTTGCAGCGGTTCGGTGAGTGGTTGGAAGCGTCGTCTCAGGCGCTCCTCGGCACTCGTTTGGATCGACTTGAGCGAGCGGTACTTGCGTCGAATGGCGTCAGCTGATTTGATAATCTTTTTTCTCTTCCTATTCTTGCTTGTGTCAGCAGCCATGATGTTTGCGAATACAGCTGTCTGTGTCAACAGCTTCCCTTTTATATGATCAGGTACTGATCGAAGCCCCTCCTGTACCGCCCTTGATTCATATCGCTGTCCTTGTCTATCACCAGGAATCCGTACTTGGATGTCCAACATGCGGCGCAAGCTGAACGAAACACCGACCAGTCCATGTCGGTGTTCACGTGATCGTTGTACACGTGACGTAGGTTCAAGTCGTCCTGCTTGAAGAGAACAAGAAAGTTGACGTTGTCGCGTATCAGGTGTTTGGGGATGTGCGTGTACGTCTGACAGAGGTAGAAGCAGTCTGTGGACTTGTGTCTTCCCATGGCGAAATAGTCGCGCATAACGTTCTGCTTGTCGCAGGCCACGTCGTCAAAGATGAACACGGAATTGGGCAGGGCGTTCTCGGGTGGCACGATGTCCGCGCAATCTCCGTAGGCAAAGTAGCTGACACCCGGCACCGCCCGCAGTATCTCCCCCAGCAGTTGGTACTTTGGTTGGTACAGGGACTTGGAGTAGACGTAGACGTTCTCGAAACGCAACCCGTTCGGTGCGCACAGCAGCGACAAAATCAAATTCGTTTTGCCACAGTTCGAGGGACCGCAGATGATGGATCTCACGGTGTCGGGGAAGAGGAGTCCGTGTTTGAGTCTCTTGTTGGCGGGTGGCTCGAAGCCTGCGCCGCAAACATTCATGACCGGTAAACTCTCCGATTGTTTCACGAACTTCATCGTCGTCGAACTAGTATATATAGACGCGTCGAAACCTTTTATACTCCAGTCAGTATGTCTCCGACAGTCAAACCACTTCGACGACGACGACAACCACGCAAGGGGAAAGGACTCTTAAACGATTTGATTGGAAAACTGCCGGTGGAATTGCACCTGCCCGGTTACAACTTCTGTGGTCCAGGTACAAAACTTAAGGAGCGATTGGCAAGAGGTGATCGGGGCATAAATCCCACGGACGAAGCGTGCAGATCCCACGACATTGCCTACTCGCAATCGAAGGAGCTCGCGAAACGACACGAAGCTGACCGAAGACTGGCGGACAGTGCGTGGCACAGGGTTTTGGCAAAGGACGCATCTCTGGGTGAACGTGCAGCTGCTTGGGCCATAACTAACGCAATGAAAGCTAAAGTCAAGTTGGGTATGGGTGTCGGCACCAAGAAGAAGAAGAAGACGGTCAAAGATCGTATTTCGCTCGGCAGAGTGACGAGAGAGGCGCGAGCTGCAGTGAAGAACACCAAGGATACGGTTATGGCGGTGAACAGAGCCCTGGCAGCGGCTAAGCAAGTAATTCGACGCAAAGAGAGGAAGCCGTTGCCGCGCGTCATCCCGGTGCCGAAGACTGGCGGAATATTACCCCTGATACCAATTTTTGCGGGTCTGGTTATGGCGGTGAACAGAGCCCTGGCAGCGGCTAAGCAAGTAATTCGACGCAAAGAGAGGAAGCCGTTGCCGCGCGTCATCCCGGTGCCGAAGACTGGCGGAATATTACCCCTGATACCAATTTTTGCGGGTCTATCGGCTCTCGGTGCGCTAGCTGGAGGGGCGGCAGGTGTAGCTAAGGCAGTGAACGATGCTTCACAGGCCCGAAAAGAGCTAGGCGAACATCAACGCCACAATCAGACCATGGAGGCCATTGCTATGGGTAAACCGGGAAGCGGACTCTACCTGAAACCATACCGCAAAGGCTTGGGTCTGTACTTGGCGCCGGCAAAAAACCGCTACTGAGGCTACCGAGAAGACCACTCACCGACATCGATCTAAACAAGTACGCTTCAATCGATCTGAAAATTCCCCACTTCCGGGGAGTGTTCATGCGCAACGGCTTGCCCGCGGGGAAACCCAAACGCAACGAGTCAGCTATCGTCAATTTGGATGACGCAAGCGGTCCTGGCACCCACTGGGTAGCGTACATAAAGCGAGGGTCGCGCGTCCTCTACTTTGACAGTTTTGGCAACCTGCGACCGCCCGCAGAACTCGTTAAATACCTCGGTAGTCGCACCACCACCATACAGTACAATCACGACTGGGAGCAGAGCTTCAACTCACCCATCTGTGGACACCTGTGCTTAAAGTTTTTGTACAACAACGGCGGATCATGACCACCACCAAGTCTCTGACGGTGTCGTTGACGGGAAACAGTTCGGTCTTGAGCAGCAATTTTTTCCCACCTATCGAATTGGAGGACGGCAACTACGTGCTGGGGCTTGTACTGTTCCAAACCTTCAACTCGGTGCCGAACGTGGACGAATCAAACAATAAGTTCTATTATGGTAGCGGTGACGCGGAACTCGTCATACCCACTGGTTCATATGAGATCGAAGACCTGAACGAGTACCTGCGCAACAATTTACCCTCGGGTGATACCAGCTTTATTCTGCGCGCCAACAACAGCACCCTGAAGTGCGAAATTAAATTCGGGAAACAGATAAACTTTGACAGAGACAACTGTTTGGCTTCTCTGCTTGGATTCAATAGACGCATACTTGCACCGAATAGATGGCACGAGTCGGACTTGCCCGTCAGCATACTGAAAGTGGACGTGATACGCGTAGAGTGCAACATCACCACCGGATCGTACGTAAATGGTAACTTAGTCCACACCGTACACGAATTTTTCCCCCTCGTGCCGCCCGGTTACAAGATTGTTGAGGTGCCCAGCAACGTAATATACCTGCCCATCACTCTCAACAGTATAGACAACGTGACGGTGCGCATTGTCGATCAAAACGGCACACTGGTGAATTTTCGCGGTGAAGAGATAATTGTCCGGTTGCACATAAAGAGACTATAAATAGCGAGGGAGGACACTCGCGTGGGCGCATTAAAGCGAGCATTATGGGCATAGCCTTTCGAAACAGGTATATAAGCGGGTACGTTGTTGGAACGGGCATCACTTGTGATTCAGAGCAGCAGCAGCAGACAAGCAACAGTCCAGCTGTACACCACGCGAACAAAGCTCATCGACAAATCCGCCAGCTTAGCACTGATAGCAAAGCAATATTGACGTCCCTGGGATATCGACTGAAACAAAGGAGGAAGAGGACTTGAGTACCAAGAAGAGTTTGTTGTGGGCTTGGTTGAGGGGTATATTTACTTCTCACTGTCTTACGTCATCGGTCTGTCACGTGAACTTTATTGAAGATGACAAACATAAACGTGGATACTTTTCATGTTCTGGACGGTGCTGTTTTGGACGAGTCCGCACGGCGCGTAGAGGTGCACGTGCATCAACCGTACGTGTCGACGACATTCAACGCCAACGATGAAATACGCATACCAGTGCAGCAACAGGACGCATACATACTGCCGCACCTCAGTTGCATCTACATGGAAGGTAGATTCGTGGCGGGTGAGGGTGAGGGGGCCGCTGCCGCTCTCACAAACAACGCTTTCACTTTCCTGCTGGACGACGTCCGCTACGAAATCAACGGAGTGGAGGTGGATCGAACGAAGAACGTGGGCATCACGAGCACATTAAAGGGTATAGCTTCTCTGAATGAGGGTGAGGCGCGTGCGCTCTAGAATGCCGGCTGGACGACGACCGGTGATGCGCCGACCCATGTGCTTGACGCGAACGGGAACTTTAACGTGTGCAGCCCGGGAAGAATCCTACTCGGATTCCTAGAAGACTACCACAAGGTGCTGTTGAATGTGCGTCACGAGCTCATTCTGAATCGCTCGAAGAGCGATAGGAACGCCTTCGTGGGTAACGCAGCAAACACCAGGATAGAGTTGAGCAAGGTGCATTGGAGGGTACCGTATGTCTACCCCTCCGATCTGGAACGGCTAAATCTCCTCAAGATCGTCGAAGAGGAGAGAACGCTTCAACTGTGCTTTCGCAGCTGGGAACTTTACGAGTATCCGCTGTTGCCGCAAGCGACGAAACAGACGTGGGCAATCAAGACCGCAACGCACTTGGAGAAACCGCGCTACGTCATTGTGGCCTTTCAGACGAATCGCAAGGGCAATGCGATCACGGACTCGAGCCAGTTTGACCACTGCAATCTGACAAACATCAAACTACATCTGAACTCTGAGTCGTTCCCCTACGAGAATCTCAATTTGGATTTCGCCACCGGGAAATACGCCTTACTGTATGAGATGTACGAGAACTTTCAGTGCTCGTACTATGGAAAAGTTGGCGAGCCGCTATACGGCAGGGGACAGTTCAAGAATCGAGCCCCACTCGCAGTCATTGCCGCATCAAAACAGTCGGAAAGCATCAAGTCCGGTCCTGTGGACATTCGTCTGGAATTTGAGTCGAGCGAAAATTTCCCCGCCAACACAACCGCCTACTGTCTCATCCTACATGACCGCATCGTCGAGTATACCCCCTCCACCGGCTCTGTCAAACGCTTGGTATAAAAGTCGCACAAGCACACCGAGCGCTCCAGTCTCGCGTTGGGTTTGTTCGCATGTCAACCATGGAGTACGTCGCGGACGTTCAGGGTTTCATGACTGCAGTCGGTGAATTCATATTCAAAGAAGTTTCACTCATTGCGTTGAATCATCGAGGCGGCGGCGGCGGCAGCAACTACCACTGGGTATTCAAGCCACCATTCGACCTGAACCAGTTGAGGGAGTGTGACAGACGTCAAGCTCATTGGTTGACACGTTTCTACCACGGCTTGAGCTGGAATTGTGGCACGGAGAACTACGACGACATCCGATCGAAGTTAAAATCATCGGTGGCCGATTGTGATAGGATCTAGGTGAAGGGTAAAGATAAAGTGTCTTGGTTGAAAAACGTGCTTCCCGACAACGTCGAGTGTTTCGACTTGGATTCGCTCAACTGCTGCCCCTCGCTAAAGAAACTTCGAGAAGAAAATTACCGTGTTATCGAACCTTGCATTCAGCATTACGCAAACAGCAGCGCCATCTGTTCCGAAGTTAACGCTCAACTGCTGCGGAACTGGATCCTGAAATACCTGGAACCGCCAGAATTGCAAGAACATCAACCACAAGAGCAAACTTTAACACTGCGAAAACGTGTGGGGAAGGCCATTGGCAAGTTCTTTAACAATGGTGAGCATTTACTGCTAATGGATCCCACACACATAGCCGAACTGCCCAAGGAATTCCTAGAATATTACGTACATCCGTCAGACTTACGCAGATGTGTCGAACTGGGTATGTTAACCGAAGAGCAGAAGAAAAATATAAGTTCTCATGCATACACTTACTGCTACCATCACTGGGGATTCGAGTCAACAACATATGATTGCGACACTATTGATGGTCCTCCTCCACTACAGAAAGACTGCCAGTTTTGTAAAACAGGAAAAGATTAAACCTTTTAATATATTCACATTATTTGTTTATAGGTTAAATATGTTTAGCGTTATAGTAAATGCATGCTTACTATTTATGCAAATTGTAGTTATTGTTTTAATTATATTGGCGTAAAAATATAAATTCAACAGTTTTTTATTTTCCTTCAAAACTTAGAACGTATTCTGGTAAACACGTAGAAAGAGAAAAAACATTAATTCTGCAACATCTGTGTACTATTGCATCAGCATTTCCAGAACATTCTTCCATTGCGCAACAATGAGCAACACGTGCTTTGTACGCGACAGCCCCGGCGCAGGCGCCTGACCCACAGCCAAAATGGCGGCTTGGGTGCGCAATGGCAAGACACCAGAGGCTGCCCGCTGAAGACCACTTCTTCAGCATTGACCAGAGGCTGCTGCAGACACGCCCTGGAGAACTCGATGGACTGATCTGAGGAATAGCCCCGGCGCATGCGCCTGGCTGCTGCTGCTGCTGCTGCTGAACACCACTTCTTCAGCAATGACCTTGAAAGACGCTGCTGAAGACATGCACACTTCTTCAGCAATGACCATGAAAGACACCAGAGGCTGCCGCAGATGCCGCTGCTGAAGACACTTCTTCGGATGCCTCAACGACTCCTTCAGCAGCCTCTGGTCTCTTTCAAGGTCATTTGCCGAAGAAGTCGATGGCACCTCGAGAACTCGATGGCGCTATGTGCTCCGAAGGGGTTCGTATCCAGTACTCTCATTTTCTAACTACTGTACCTGCACTAGATTTTTGCAGAAAATTTAGCTGCCAGATTTTGCATTGGCACAAGAAATCCCATTCCAAGATTACTTCTTGAAATGACTGTTTTCTTCCATGGCACTAGTTGTTTCAAATTATACCTAGGTTTAATAATTATCACATACTTAAGAATATGACCATGAAGAAGCAATTTTTTGCTCAATGTGAACTCAACTTCCAGAAACAAAATGGAAACCATATTTTGTGTGCTAAAATATAGCAGAACTCTATAACTACCATTTTAATATTGAATTTTCAATTCTAATGAAAATGAAAGATGAAACCGTCAGTCGCAGACCTTTTACAATACTACTTCTAGATCAATAAAAAGCGTAGTAAACTCGCTATCAAATATGAAAGTAATATAGGAAGTGAGCGAATTTTCAGCCAGCGCCACCATTTAAAAGTTTTGGTGGTACTGGGCTGTCAGATTTGACATAATTTTTTGCAGTTTTAATTGTCAACAGTATCCATTGCTTAAATTTACGCGGGAATGTCAAACTGACAGAGGTGTCACCTGCTCTGTCAATTTGACACTTAGTTACTACCAAAAGTTTATAATTGCGCCGCTTTGGTGTCGCTGCTCAGCAATATTCGCTCACTTCCTATACCGGCTGCTCCATTTGAAATGTTTGAGAAAAATCCACATTGTGTAAGTTGTCTAACTTGTATGATATGAATTTATGTGACAAAAGTACTCATGGATTTTAAAAATTGCAGTCTGTAAACCTAGTCCAATAAAGAAATCTTAAATGGTTTTGACCAGCAGGCGTCAGTAGCTCCTCAAAGCTGAAAGCAGACTGGCACTGAAATGGTAATATCTTAAAACTGTAAACCCCGTCGTGTAGTATATCAACTTTCATAAAAATTTATTGGGAATCCAAATATGCAAACAAATGTGGGGCGTTCCATTTAAGTATAAGTTTGGTACTCAGAGTGTGAACACCTGTATACACCAAAATAATTTTACCAGATGCTTCGTGGGGTTCTCCACATACTTGTAAAATTTTGTTTTGATATATTGTATAGAACCAGAGATATAGACCTACGCATTATTGGCTCACACTGTATAGTTATGTCCAGTAGTTATGTTTTAGAGTACGTTTTAGGTACAAAGAATAGCTTTAACCCCAGGCTTTTTTTGGGTTTCTGCAAAGAACTGAACGTTTTACCAATAATTTTAAAAAAATTACTGTTATGATTTAAGTGCATACTCTAAGCATTAAAACGAATAAATTAAAGCGAAAAATTTTAATGACTCTCACGTGGACCATGTGCTAAGATGCCTTCTTGATAAATCATTGTAAGAAAGCCTTACGACCTGATCTGACCTCCACCTTACAGAAGTAAAAGTACCAAACTTTAATGCGGGAATATTAAATCTAATGCTCTTTCATTCTAAACAATGCGCATTTAAATTGTTTCAATTTTTGCTATGAATATCAACAAATTTATACTAAAGCGACTTCATTCCTCCGTTCCCATTTTCTTTCATTTTCATTTATTTGTTTTGTTGTGTTGTTTGTGCTTAGCGCAGTGTATATGATAGTAACCAAGCAAAAATCGTTCCGTTTTGCCCATGTCATAATTTGATGACCCAATATTCAAAAGAAATAATTGTCATCTTTAGTTAACTTAGTTTGATCTGAAGGGTTTTTAAGTTAAAATCGAAAAACCTCCTGTAGTCAATGAGGTTTTAAAGTGTGCAACGGGGGGCGAGGGCTCCGTATAGTAACTTCGGTGGTTTAGGAGGAATGGGTGGAAAAGAGAAAAAGTGTTAAAAATTGAACGATCAGCACGAAATTTGTGCCGGTCATCGGCCAATTCATCACGCGCTGATAGGGGCCTTTATGATTTTTCTACCTCAAATAAAACACCCAAACGTCAACCAATAACCAGCTCGGCGTTTATCCTACTAATTGCAAGCATCCGAGTAATGGATAGTGTCAAATACGCGTGAAGTTGTTTCCCCGCACGTTCTGTAGGTTTGGGTCATTTCAAGTACAGGATTATTAGGTAGATGAGATATGATACCCTTATTAAATTGGGAATATTTTATATACTGGCGGAACTGGCCACCAATGTCAAAAAATCGTTCCTCCGAGGCCACAGCTAGCTAAATATTTTTTCTACACATATACACATATATACTAGAGATGAAATACGTTTTTTTTTGTTCGTGAGATCGGGCAACTCGCTTCGCTCGTGGGCAAATTCTCATCTCACAGAAAAACAGTATTTTCATCTATTGTTGTAAAATATACCTATACCTACTATTTTTCCGAAACGTGACTTATTTATGGTTAAAACATTTAACTATAAAAAATTCGTACAACCGTAAAGTTGGCCGAATCCTAACATCTAACTCTCAAAATTTCATTGATATTGCAAATTTTAAATGTTCATGTCGGTTTTCATTTTTAGACACCGCGGGGACTAATTGATACTCGTCCGTCCCAAAATATATCTACTTACACAGGGAGTTTTAAACAATCTAAATTTTAGCAAAACTTTTCTCTTGATGTAGGTAGTTTAATTTTTTGAATTATCAATTTGAAACTTGGTTTGGTAATGAAAAAGGTATTCAAATAGCTACGCAAATTTTCGTATTTTATGTAAACTAAGACAATGATTGCAAGTCTAGAAAATTATTTGAATGTTTTTTTCTGAATCACTTGTGAAAAATTCGAACAGGAATTTACCGGAAACTCGTGGAATAATCCCCAAAAAATCCTCAGACAGTTGTAAAAGTGCCAAAGCAATTAAGAAATAGTAAACAAAACAAAATACCCGCAGCTTAATAGTATCTATTATTTCTAACAATAAAACTCTTTTAATTTCACTTTCCAGAATATTTTTAATTTTATGTGTCGCCCGAAATATCGTTTCATCGAGTAGTATAGAACAAAAAAAACTTCATATACTTTCCGAAACCTGAAAATAACGCTTCCAAGTGAAATCATTACGTATAAATTTGAAATGAAAATAAGCAAAGCCCTGTTTATTAATATCCGGACAGCTTCCTAAAAAATTTAGCCTAAATACTTTCTACACTTCTGAGATAAACCTTAAACATATGACGTTAAACATCTGCCATTTTAATTCTTTTGTTTCGCGGCGAGGAAAGTAGAACACGTGAAAAGTTACCCTCGTAATTTGAGTTTACGGGCGCGTATTAGTATACATAGGTCAATCCTAAAATTGTCTGTCTAGAATAGCGCAGGGCCGAGATGCGTTTAACAAAAAGGAACGACTGTTATGCTCGGGAACGGTTAATGTTGAAACTCGGAAGAGACTCTTAAAGACGTATGGAGTACAGCATTGTACGCCGGGTGCGAAATTTGGACAATAGGAGAAGTGGATCGAAAAAGAATAGAAGCGTTTGAAATGTGGTGCTACAACGCATGACGAAGACACCGTGGATAGGTAAGGTTAGCAACAGAGAGGTATTAGAAAGAGTTGGAGAAAAGAGAAAGGTATGGAAGACAATAAAGAATATGAGAGATAGGATGGTAGGACACATTCTGAGACACGAAAGAAAAGTTCACGACATACTAGGGTCGGAGATAAGAATAAAAAGAGGTAGGGGTAGATCAGAGTGCTGCTCTAAAATAGTTGTTATACTTTTAGGAAAATGCGTAGGTTAGCTCAGGAAAGGAAAGGACGAAGGCACGCGTTCAGCCAGTCTTCGGACTGAGAACTTTATGATGATGATCCAAAGACAAAATTCTTGTTTCAAAGTGATAGATATTAGACGCAGTAACAAGCTGGAATAAAGAATCTGTCCATATACGAGTACAACGTGTCCAAGATAAAGATGTCTATCATGGCGATTTCGGCAATGGTAATAGATTCAGATTTGATTAAATGGGGAAAAAGTTACGTAAGTAAAAGGACATTATTTTGCAAGCGAAGAAATTTAAATAATTTTTTTTTGATTTTCAAGGAAACAAAAAAACTGAATATTTCGGTTTTCCATATTGCATTTTTTCTGATGTTATTGTCATAGGTAGAACAAAAAGAGAGCACTTCCTCACAGCAACTTTTTACAGATTATCTCAAGGAAATATTAGTGTTGCCGCCCGACGTTTCGTCCCCAAAAAAACATCATCAACTTCATTTTTTTAAATACGACCGTGTTTTTCCGAATGCTTATTTTTAAAGTATTTTTAAATCTACGTACACTGATCCATCACTTGTGACAGTTTAATTCCGTTTTGGCAGTCTAAATTGTTTTGTGGAAATTTTAAATACGGCCCTGAATTTGAAAGAAGCCAAAGAAAACTCTTAATTATCTATAACAAGTGTTTATTCAAATATTGCATGTTTTGAATGTGTATGGAAAACCGTAGACCAACTGGTTTCGTCCTTCTGGGACTCATCAGTACGGTGCTTTCCCCTACACACTCAAACCCAATTTATCTTGCTATATATGCTGCCGCGCTCTGGACAGATATCAGCAAGTGACAACTACTTTGAGTAGTTATCTGGAAGTAATCAGTGGTACTGGATCGTTCGAACAACTACTCCTCGGCCAAATACTCCGCCAGGCATTGAATTAGGTATAGAACTAAATCCAGATTTTTTGTACTACGAGGCGTCACAGATTGCTACCCCACCTAAGGTGGCATTGAAACAGTCATAATGTGTCTCCATGTACGTACGTGCTTTTAAGCAGGTCTTTGTTCAAATATTGCATGTTTTGAATGTGTATGGAAAACCGCATTCCAGATAATTACTCAAAGTAGTTGTCACTTGCTGATATCTGTCCAGAGCGCGGCAGCATATATAGCAAGATAAATTGCATGGTTTGAGTGTGTAGGGGCAAGCACCGTACTGATGAATCCCAGAAGGACGAAACCAGTTGGTCTGCGGTTTTTCATACTCATTCAAAACATGCAATATTTGAACAAAGACCTGCTTAAAAGCACGTACGTATGTACATGGAGACAAATTATGACTGTTTCAATGCCACCTTAGGTGGGGTAGCAATCTGTGACGTCTCGTAGTACAAAAAAAAATGGATTTAGTTCTATAGTTCAATGCCTGGCGGAGTATTTGCCCGAGGAGTAGTTGTTCGAACGGTCGGCATTTTGCGTAGAACTTAAAACTGTTCATTATAACTGGAGTAATATTTTCTAAAACTTCAAGAACATAGTGATGTATCAGTGTACGTAGATTTAAAAATACTTAAGAAACAGGTATTCGGAAAAACCGGACCGTATTCAAAAAAATGAATTTTGAGAACGAAACGTCGGGCGGCAAATCTGAAATTTCCTTGAGATAGTCTGTATAAAGTTGCTGTGAGGGAGTGCTCTTTTTTTTGCTCCACATATGACAATAACAGCAGAAAAAAAATGCAATAGAAAATCGAAATATTCAGTGTTTTTGTCTCTTGCAAAATAATGTTCTTTTACTTACGCAACTTTTTCCCCATTTAACCAAATCTGTATCTATTACCATTGTCGAAATCGCTATGATAGACACCTTTATCTTGGACACGTTGTATATAAATGGAAGTGAAGTATATAATAAAATAGTTGGGGTTGTAGATGAAGCAGAAACGGAAATTTTGGTGACGAAAGTGGAGGTCGGAATGTTCCAAACTGGTGGAGGGCTGAGTTGACGGTCATCGTTGAAGAAAAAGGAAGAGCATCTGAAAGATGGTTGGCAAGTCGAGACAGTGGGAACAGAAAACTATATGCAAGGTTAAGAACGGACTTTAAAAATGCTATAGGTAGTTAAAGCGAAATATGAAACTAGGAAAAGGGAACCATGTAGGGTACTTAAGTTGATCATTTTTTTATCGATTAAATACATGTTTAATATTGTATGAAAGTTTTATTGTCATGGCAATCCCTTGATTCGAGATTTTTTGCCGAATGGCAATAAAATTTGAATACAATTTGAAATGTATTTATCTTATAAAAAATGATCTTGAATGTATTTTAGAGAGGTTAATACACAACTACATTATACGGACAATGTAATTGGAAATAGAAGATTTAATGAAACAATAAACATTTTAAATTAACAGAACATATTAAAATATATTGTGTAGCGTTTGACTGATCTTTAGTTACATACATATTTTGAACATTGAAAGTGCAATGGTTATATGTTATATTATGACCAGATTTTTTTTGCATATTATTATTATTAATGTTTTCAGTGGTAAAATTTTCTTGCCTTATGTTTATATCTCTTGCAGTTTCGATTCCAGAAGGTCCAGGTCTCAGGTTGTTTATTAAACTAGCATGATGTTCCTCGTCTAACTGTAAATAAGGGCCTAATGACTTAGCATTTGCATGTCCAGTGATTTTGTTGAGCTGATCTTCCGGGACACCTGATTTAGCAAGATTTGATACAGTACTTGATCGTTTTGAATGATTCGTGATTTTGTTTGTCGCAGAGTATCAAGCCCTATTCTCTCAGGAGATTGTTTGGTCCATTTTCCAATCTTATTTACTCCATAAGGCATATTTTTGTTTCATCCAGAATCGGTTTTATTCCAGTAAGGATTTACAGTCAGAAATAGACGAGCTGACGTAATTATATTAGTGCGTTTAGAAATAAGCTTTTTAAATAACCTTACCGGGCACATATCGAGATTATTGTAATTAGGCACTAACCACTTACTGCCTGATAATTTTTGAGCTCCACCCTGGCATGTTTCGGAAAAAATCGGGTTGCATTCAAATTTAATTCTTCCGGTTACGTTACCATTTGATTTCTTTTCCTCTTTAAAAAATACACTTTGCATCTTGCTGCCCCTCCCCCACTCCAGGCTAGTTCGTATGCTATTATATGATACAGTTTTTTTGAGGTCCTTCTGGACTATCATCGTTCCACAGATTCATTATTATATACATATATTTCTTTCTTACTCAGAGCAGTCGAACTTTGCTTCCTCTTTTCGGGAATAGATTGAAGATGCTTTCGTTTCGCATTGTTTGCATCCCTTGCTTATTTGAATTCAGTGTCTGCAAATGGATTAAATTTTCGGGTGTAGGTAGGTACTCTTTATAGTATTTTTATTGAAGGAGCTTTGCAGTAACATTCCACAATTCCACATGGTCTTTATAGCGCATTCTTTATAATCTTCACCATTAGCTCTCTTCATATTAAAAGCCTCTTCATATTAAACATTCATGAAAATGTTCTTCTGAATTTAACAATGTTCAAAAAAGCAGAAAAAATAACATATTTCCTGTAACAGTTGAATAAAAAATAATATATGTGCTGTCGGAGTTTGGAAATGAGAAGGGTTTTTTATAAAAAATAATTCTATTTTGTTCTCTTTGTAACCCAATTCGGGGACATACTGTATATTCAATTTTGATTAGTATTGTTTAGTGGACCGAAATGTGATCATCTGAAAACATGCGATAGAAATCCTGATTCCGTCAGAAACTTTTTTTATCCTGTTATCAACCTTCCTTGACTTTTAATAACGGGGTTGGTATAAATAAAGGACTTAAGGCAACCCCAGATGCAAAAATCCAAGGGATTTAATTCTGGAGACAGAGGGGGCCAAGCTTGAGGACCTCCTTGACCTATTCAACCTTCAAATGTTGAGGAACAGCTAGTCTGGAATGTGTGGATTATCGGCGACTCATAGACAATGGTTGTTTATAACTTGTAATGGATTGGAGCATTATGTTTATATGAAGAACCCCACGTTATTTCCTCAAAATTTTTCGACCTTAGAAAGAATTAGAGAAAAGAAAACACATGGAAAGCAAGAAAGAATGGAAGAGTTAGGATGGTAAGACACCTAATGAGACAAGGGGGATTAGTTTGCAACATAATAGGAGATACAAATAAAAAGACGTAAAGGTAGGCCCAAACTAGGTTACTGTTCCCAAACAGTTAGGGATATAGGATGTTCTACTTTTGGGGATAGGAGATGCGGGCCAAGAATTCTTCGAACTGAATATTTATGATTTCTGATGGCCATAGAAAAACTACATATCAGCATTTGTAGAAGTGAAAGCATAAATACACTATTTCATGAATGAACGAAATACTAATGTAAATCGCTCGAGATACTTTCCGTCAATTTTCTCGTCGATTCTGGTGAGAACCGAAATTAATTCATAAATTATCAAGGGGAATGAAAGTGAAGCGAAAAATATCGATGTGTATTTTCCACGTGCGCGAAAAGTTTAAAAAAAGTTCTGTCTGGCTTCATCGAAAGATGAAGGTCGTATTAATCATCGCCGTTGAAAATCTGTTTCTGTTTTATCGAGGAAATACAAAGTTAATTTAAGAAAATGTGCCTCGAACTCTGAGCTTCTCAGAATGAGATAGTTAACTTACCTAGGAGTATAATGCCGATCGCGAAAAGATGAATTATATAATTAACAAAAATCGAGTCAGAACAAACGTTACTTGCATGATTTTGTTATTAACAAACGACATTCTATAGAACGTCTTTGGTTATTAGAGATACAGGGGTGGTCCGATGAAAAATGACGTAGTAGGCGTTTATTATAACTACCAAATTGGATTATTACTACCAAGAAAAAATTTATGAGTGCAGTTATAGGAAATTTTTGCACGGGTAGGCCCCGTTAGAGGAAATTCAAAAAAAATATAAGACATAGACTGGCATTGTGTGATGGTCTGGTGAGAGGTTTTTTATTTTTTATTATTTTTTATTTTTATTTAATCTAAAAACCCTTGCACCGTTAGGAGTTGGGTGATAACAAATTACATGATACGTTTCATATTCATTCGGATATTTATCTTCCCTTTCCAAATCTTCTTGTCTTGGGCTGTTTGCCTAGCTTCGCTCCCCTCTTTTCTGCTGCGTGTTGCACTTCAGTCTTGGACGTCCTACTTTATTTTTTCCCTGCACTTCATACATTTGTTTTGCAACCCTGTCTTCACTCATTCTATGGAGTTGTCCCAGCCATCCCAGTTGTCTCTCCTCTATTGCTCTTGTAATTGGTATCATGCCCAGCCGGTCCATAACTATCGAGTTTCTTATTCTGTCTCTTGTAATTCCGTCTATTTTCCTTAGAAATCTTATTTCTGTAGCTGTAATTTTACTTTTATCTTTTTCTGAGACTGTTCAAGACTCGCAGCCATATGTGAGCGTGGGTCCTACTACTTTTCTATAAACCTGTGTCTTTAACGTTTTAGGAATCTCCTTTTTCCATAGAAATGTCGCTCGCAACATATTATAGATTCTTCCAGCCTTCCCTATTCTCTCGTTTATTTCTTTATCTACGAGTATTTTACCGTTGTTTTTGATAACTGTACCTAAATAATTATAACTTTTAACTTGTTCCAATGCTGTTTTTTCTAATCTTATATTCTTATTTTTCTCCTTGATTGCTAATATCATTGACTTTGTTTTATTAGTATTTATTTCCATGTTTCTTTTCCTCAGTTCCTTGTGGTAAATTTCTAATTTTTTTTGGAGTTCTTCTACTGAGCCTGCTATCAATATCATGTCATCAACGAACATTAATTCTTGTAGTGCTATTTTTTTCATCTTCCAGTTTCCTACTTTCATTATACTTCCTTTTGATTTACTTTTCTTTATGGCATCATCTATAATTATAGAGAACAATAGGGGGCTCAACACACAACCCTGTTTCAAACCTATCTTCGACTCAAATACATTGGATTCATTATTGTGGGATCTTAATACGTTCCAATTTTTTCTGTATAGTGCTTTGATCATTTATATCATACATTTTTCAATTCCCCTCCTTTGTAAGCTTTCCCAAAGGTCCTTTCTCACTACTCTGTCAAAAGCTTTTTTCAGGCCAATAAAACAGATAAGTATGCATTTCTTTTCCGTTTCTCAGCATCTTTTCTGCTAGTTGTCTTATTATAAATATCAAATCTTGGGTACTTCTGCCTTTTCTAAACCCATGCTGTGTTTCTTCTAGCGATGTTTTTAGGTCTTCTCTTAGTTTCTATTCTAATATTCTTATAAATACTTTCCCCGGTATACTTGTTAACGTAATCCCTCTATAATTGGTCCAATCCTTTACGTCTCCTTTCTTATACATTGGGAGTATTATTCCTGTATTCCAGTCATGAGGTATCTCTTTTTCCTTAAGAGGTTGTTCATTAAATTGCATAGCCTCTCCTTTCCTGTAGTTCCCATATATTTCTACATTTCCGCAGTGACCTCGCCTTTTCTGGCGCATTTGCCCAATTTTCATTTGTAATCTCTTCTATGGTTACTGGCTGTATGTCCCTTCTTTTTCTCCATGCGTTCCCATGTTGTTTTCAACTCCTTTATTATCAGTTCCTACTCTCCCATTTATATCTTCCATTATATAATATCTCTTAGAGTCAAGTTTTGCTTGTAATAATCCGAAAAATTCGTCCTTTTCTTCCAGCTTTGCATTATCATTTTCCACAAATTTCCTTCGTCCATTAATATAATATAATATAATATCTCTTAGAGTCAAGTTTTGCTTGTAATAATCCGAAAAATTCCTCCTTTTCTTCCAGCTTTGCATTATCATTTTCCACAAATTTCCTTCGTCCATCTTTACTTCCACTTCTAATAATCTTTCATTTATATATGTTTCTTTTGTTTGACATTTCCCGGTTTCACTATTAACCCAACTCCCCCATCTACTCTTGACCAGTGTAGCCAATATCCATCTTTTAGTTCCTCTATTCCTCTATTCCTCTACCTTTCTTTTTCTTTCGGTTATTCCTAGATGGTGAGAGGTATAGATGAAACTTTCAATCCATCACATGTATGGAGTTGAAGAAGAAAGTAAAGAAAGCAAAATCGAAGAAAGATATGAGAAGTATCTAAGATGGATACTTGTTGCATAGAAATACGCCTTGGTACATAGTATTAGAAGAGACGAAAAGAAATGAACAGAGAATATAATGTGGAAGGAGAGCGATAAAAACATTTAATTGTGAAAAAATTCAAAGGAAATGCTACTAGAGAAGATTAAATTGAGAGATGAGAGGGAAAAATATTTTGAAAGGAACGGTATAACAACGCAGGAAGTGGAGATATCATCATTAGAAATTGGTCCATCGATGCTTACGTGAATAGGGAGTTGCAGAAAAAGGAGCAGAAGAGTTGTTGGCTGACAAGTTACCGAAATATCTGGAAGAGGAACTCAAAGAATTCAAAAGAGTTGCATTATTTAGATGTGGAAACCAGTTTAGGGGAATTTTTCTGGTGGGACTCAGAAGAAAATAAATGCAGATTGTGTAAGAAAGAAGAAGAGACAGTGCAACACCTATTGGAAAGATATTCGGATGTGCAAATTGGAACGGAATTGGAAAAAATATTAAATTAATGCGGCGAGGGTGTACCCTGATTGCGGGCATTAGAAGAAAAGTGGTGGCAGATGACGTAGGAGAAATTTCAATTTTTTATTGCAAAATTTGTTGTAACACCACTATACCTTTTTAATGCCGAAAGGCAGGAAAATAAATTATACTACTTATTAGGAAGGGACGTAGAAACGCAGATATTTGGAAGCAAGTGAGACAGGGATGCTAGTTTTCAGTTTATATACGGGTATTCACATATTCTATCTCGGTATTAATAATTCTCTTAATATTGAAGAAATGGTTCAATAGGGAACATTGGGCAAACAGTATGAGTAATTTGACGATGATTTAAAATTTGAGCGAATACGATAACTTGTTAAGCGAAAGAACGTAAAATTGGCGAAATTTTTTATGTGAAATGCCTTGTACTTGGACGGTAAGAAAGAAATTAAAGAAACCTCTTGTATGACGATGCTCTTTCGGATCTTTATCTTCATCCTTATCTTATTGACTCCTAAGTGTCCCCCACTCACTCCATTGTGATCCTCTGCTGAGATCCCGAAATAATTTTCTTCGGTTTCTCCGTTGGTACTCCCCCACTTTCTATTCCTTAAATCATCTTTAATCACAAGAGAATAAATTGCGCCCAATACTGCTTCAGTGTCACATTCTTGTCGGACACTTCTACCCAATCTGGTTCATATAAACTATTTTTATATATTCGTCTTTCGTCCATTAGTCACAATGTCACTTTTTATCCAGGGGTTTCTACTTTCATTCTGTTTGTGACCCAATATATCTCTAGCTGTAGAACCTAAACCATTTTTAATGCAGTTTCATTCTGCCTTTACTATATCTTATACAATAATTATTATAATTATTGGTAGTGCGCATAGTAGTGTTATAAACTCAATATTTTTAGTGACTTAATGCACAACTAGTTATCGCACAACCCTCATAGTTCGCCGTTCACTTTTTATCGCTCATATTCTTCGATTATATATATAACTACTAGACTAACTCAGTTAGTATGTATTACCCCGCTAAACTTACAAGAGAATCTAGATGCTTCGATTGGATGATTAACATCTCGAACGTGCCAGATTATATATTATATTATATATTGGTTGAAAGAAATAATCGAAGAGAACTAAAGGATGTGAGAGTTAGAAGGGGACCTGAAATAGGCAGTGATCACTATATGTTGGTGGCTAAAATGCGAAAAGAAAATTACCAGATAATAGATGAAGGGCAACAGTGTAACAAAGTAGGGGACTATGAATCTATAAAAACGTATCGATTAAAGGACGAAGAAACAGCCAGACTATATGAAGAGGCGGTTAAAAGAAAAACTGAAGAGAAACAAGCAAAAACAGGGGCAAAGGACGTGGAACAATTGTGGCAAAACTATAAACAAATTATCATGGAAGCAGCTAAAGAAGTATGTGGGGTGATAAAAGTTAAAAATGGAAAGAAACTAACGGCATGGTGGAATGAAGATGTAAAACAACAGATCAAATTGAAAAAGGAGATGTGGAAGACGTATTTGCAGAATGAAACCGATAACAATTATATAGCATATAGAGAACAGAGAAAAAAGGTAAAAGTATTGGTAAGAAAGGAAAAGGAGAAATGCTGGAAGGAATTCGGTGAAAAAATGGAAGCCAATAAGAAAGAAAATCAAAAACTTTTCTATAAGACACTAAAGATCATTAGGAAGGGCAAGCATATACAGAACAAAACCATAAAAGATAAGAATAACGAAATAATCACGGAAGAAGAACAAGTAATGGAGAGATGGAGGGAATATTTTCAAGAACTTTTAAGTGAACCACAGTGCCAAATGGAAAAAGTAAGAGAAATGAATAAACCTACCCAGAAAGGCAGAGAATTAGAAGATAGTAAGGAAGGCGAAATCACGATGGAAGAAATAATGGAAGCAATAAAACTGGCCAAAAATGGAAAAGCACCAGGGCATGATAAGATTAGTACTGAAATGATTAAAAGAGCAGGGTTAGAAGGCACAGAGCTATTTTGGGAAATCTGTAATAGAGCATGGCGCGACGGAAAAGTTCCTGAAGATTGGCTCACAGGAATAATTGTACCAATACACAAAAAGGGAGATAAGAAAGATTGCAACAACTACAGAGGAATCACACTACTAAGTGCAGCTATCAAGATATATGAGAGAGTACTGGAGAAAAGGTTAAGAACAACTATAGAAACTACGCTGGAGGAAGCACAGAGTGGATTTAGAAAAGGAAGAAGTGTTCAGGACCATATTTTCACCATAAAACAAATAATAAGAAAAACACTCACGCGCATAAGGCATTCTTTGCATTCGTGGATATGGAAAAGGCATTTGACCGAGTTCAGAGACAAGAGATATGGAATATTTTAGAAAGTAGAGGAATAAACTGCAAACTTATACAAGCCATCAAGAGTCTCTATAGTGGAAATGTAGCATATGTAGTGTCTCAGAATATGAAATCCAAAACATTTAAAATAAGGGAAGGTTTAAGACAAGGCGGAGTCATGAGCCCGGTATTATTCACGATATTCCTCGACGAAATAATGAAAGAGTGTCGTCCAAGATTACAGAAATTAAATGTAGGGTATAGAAATTTAGAAAGGATAGATATTACAGAATGTGCTTTTGCAGATGATATAGTGATAATGGCCGGAAGTAACAAAAGCTTACAAAATAATGTAAATGTCTGGAATGAAATACTTGACAGACACGGTATGAAGATAAATAAAAAGAAAACAAAAGTGATGGTAGTAGCTAGGGAGCCAGAGACAGTGAACATCAGAATAGATGAAGAAAATATTGAGCAAGTAGCAGATTTTAAATACCTAGGAGTGCTAATTCAAAACAATGGAAAACAGAATGGTGACATAAATGAAAGAGTAGAAAAGACAGTTAAAGTATACCATGCAATGAATAAAAGTTTTATAAGGAAGAAGGAGATATCCAATGAGACGAAAATGGCAATTTTTAAGACTATCTACAGGCCAGTATTAACATTCGGGTGTGAGACATGGGTAATTGACAGAACAATGAAAAGTAAAGTACAGGCGACCGAAATGAAATTTTTGAGAGGAGTGAAAGGAATAACTAGAATTGATAGAGTAAGGAATGAAGAAGTAAGAGCGGATCTGGGAATAGAGTCTATATTGGAATACATAGAAAGGAAACAACTGGGATGGTGGGGGCATATGCAAAGAATGGTGGGCGAGAGAATAGTCAAAAGAATATGGGAAGCTAGGGTGCGAACAAGGAGAGGAAGAGGAAGACCACAAGAGGAATGGGATAATGTAGCAATAGCAACGATAAAGAAAAACAAAACACTACAAGAAGCGAAGCTTTTAGCACAAGACAGAAAGCAATGGAAGAAATTTGTAAATAGTGCTGGTGTGTAAAAGACAATAACCCCGACACTGAAAGGTACAAGGGGATAAAGACTATATACGTGCCAGATCGTTTCCACAGACATCTTGTCGTTGACTCACACTTTTTGATAATACAACATCTATCGCTATAATACGCATCAGTCATACATCTAGAAAAGGCTCACTTGACAATATACACACGACATGTTTTAGTTCAAAGCAAGAAACCTATAATGTGGAATATCAGAAATATTAGGGCTTTCTATGAAAAAATCCAATTATGGCTGTCGTGACGAACCTGAAGATTTTTTGAAGAAAAACGTTTTATGCAAAATTTGAATATTCCAACTTGCCGAGCATATTAAGTGCTCTAATAAAGCGCCTCTTTGTCGTCTTGGAAATTGAATAATAGTACATTATACACGAGTTTACAATAAATGCTATTTATAACGAGTTGTATACTATACTTTGTCCACGACTATCAAAACAAATTCCGAGGAGGAATTTACTTTCCTCACTGGTGATTAATCACTGCTAGCATATTATAAGATTGTCGTGGACAAAATAAATTATAATTCAAGTGATAAAAAGAAGAAAACTGTATTTTGAGAATCTAGGGGTCAGAAAAGTCTAATGTATAGATCGACCTAAAGAAATCTGTCTTAGTCGATCGCTGTAACGTTCGAACGCATCGAAAAAAGTAAAAATACCCGCGTGTTATAAAACATAACAGTAAGAAAATAATCAGCGAGGTTCGGTCTTGGCAATGATTATGCCGCGAAATATTCTCAAATGCAATATTTGTGGCGCCTCTCATTCCGTATCAAAATTGGAAACACGACGTCTAAATTTAAACACTTGGTTACCGATTGTACGGAAGAAACTTTATTAGTCAAACCAATATACACATTCCTCATTAAAGTATCAAATAAATTATGTCGGATCACAAGAGTTTAGTTTTAAAAACACATCGTTTGCGGTTTTGGAAAAATGCTCATAAATGACATTTATAGTTTTCGCTCTGTACTTTCCCGAGAAGAATTCACCTCGAAAAGTACTGAACCGATTTTTACGAATTAATCGGCAACATTAAGAGAACGTTTTAGCAAACATGTTATTCCTAAGCACTGGTAATTTTATTGTGAATATGGTTAACCCACATCAACGAATTCAGTTTGCGTTTCTTAACGAATCAGTTCCATTTTATTCCCGAATCGCAGGCAGTTTCACGAAAACCCCAATTAAATCTTTTCAATATTTTTGAAGAAGAAGCTCAAATAAATAGGCATCATCATCATAAAGTTTTCAGTCCGAAGACTGGTTGGACGCGTGCCTCCATCCTTTCCTATCCTGAGCTAACCTACGCATTTTCCCAAAAGTTGAACATCCTACATCCCTAACTATTTCAGAGCAGTAGTCTAATCTGTTGATACCCCTACCTCTTTCTATTCCCATCTCTGACTCTAGTATGTCGCAAACTAAGCCTTCGTGCCCTAGAAGGTGTCCTACCATCCTATCTCTCCTATTCCTTATTGTCTTCCATAAATTTCGCTTTTCTCCAACTCTTTCTAATACCTCTCTGTTGCTAACCTTATCTATCCACGGTGTCTTTATCATGCGTCTATAACACTACATTTCAAATTGTTTCTAATTTTTTCCTGTACGCTTCTCCTATCGTCCAAGTTTCGCACCCATATAATGCCGTATTTCATACATACCTTTTTAAAAGTCTTTCGAATTTCTACATTTTAATCTCGAACATAATATTTGTTTCTTTTTATTAAATGCAACTCAGTCCTGCGCTAGAGCTCCTATCATCGCGAGTTATTTCACTTCCTAAATAGCAGAAATCTGAGACTTCCTCTATCTTCTCGTTTCCAATTTGTGTTTTCGTTTTAGTCCTATTTTCACGCCCCCTACACACCAGAATTTTGGTTTTCTTTTATTGGTCTTCATACCATATAGCACTCCGTCAGAACCGCTTCCATTTCGTTCAGAGTCCTTACTAATTCTTCTTTGCTGGATGCACAATATTAATTGCCTCTTCGATATATAAATTGAAAACTAGGGGCGATAACGCACATCCCTGCCTCACTCCCTTTCGGATATATAATTCTCTATGTTCTTGCTCAAATTCTATAACTGCCGTTTGTTCTCTGTATAGATTATGAGTTATTCTTCTATCCCTATACTTCATTCCTAAATTTTTAAGCACTTCGAACATCTTCTTCCATTTTACATTGTCGAAGGCTATTTCCAAATCTACAAATCCTATGTATGCACTCTTCCCCTTCTGTTGGTTTTTATATTATTACTCGTAAAGCTAGAATGGCCGCGCGCGTTCCCCTATTTCTCCTATAAGGATCTTCTCCTAATATTTCTTCCGCCATTTTCTTCATCCTTCTTTGCACAATTCTAGTTAAAATTGTTGTAGCATGGGAAGTTAAACTGATCGTTCTAAAATTTCCACATCCATCCGCCCCTTTCCTTTTTGGCAAGGCTACTATGATGTTCCATTTGTAATCTTCTGGAATCTCGCCTGTCTGGTAAATGCAGCTAACTAGTTTAAATAAACGATCTATTACCTCTTGACCTGCACGCTTTAAGAGTTCTGCCTACAAGCCGTCTATACCTGGTGCATTATTGTTTCTTAAACTTTTTAGTGCTACCTCAAACTCTTCTCTGATTATAGGGCAGCCTACGTTGTCCCCCTCTACACTACTTTCACTTTCTAATATATCTCCTACTTCTTGTCTCCCGCATATAAGTTTCCCAAATATTCTTTACACCTATCTGCCTTCTCCTGCCTCGTTTCTAATGTTTTTGCTACTTGATCCAATTTCTCTGAAATTTCTCCTAATTATTTTACATGCTTCATCAGTCTTTGCATTTAATATCGATCCATTGCGCTTTCGCTTTCCTACATTTCCGAATAATTTCCTACTTGATCGCCTTATATCTTTGTTTCCCTCTTTCATCTAACATATTTTTATAATTTCGCCTTTCCTCTATTACACTCACCATATGTTTTGCTATCCAGGGTTTTCTATTTTCATTCTGTTTATGACTCAAAATATCTCTAGCTGCGGAATCTAAACTACTTTTAATGCAATTCCATTCTGCCTCTATGTCCCTAACCATATTTTCACCCGCGCCCTTTAGTTCTTCCTTTGTCTTTTTCTTGAACTTACCGCGCGTATCATCATCTTTTAGTTTCTCTAGGTGAAGATACCTTCTTCCCCTTCGTTTTTTGAAACTCTTAAATTTAAGATTGGCCTTCATAATCACTATGATGTGACCACTATCTCTATCTGCTCCTGGATAACTTCTACAGTCCCTAACTTGATTTCTAAATCTTTGCCTAACGAGAATGTAATCTATTTGAAATTTCCCTAGGTCTCCTGGCATCTCCACGTATAGCGTCTCCTATCGTGATGGTGAAATAGTGTTCGCGACCGTTAGGTTATGTTTATCACAGAACTCTATCAGTCTAACTCCCCTATCCTTCCTGTTGCCTAATCCAAAGGGGCCAACTATTCTGCCTTCCCTCCCTGTGCCTACGACTGCATTGAAATCTCCCACAATTATTAAATTTTCGTGCCCTCTCGCAAAATTTAGCACATATTCAATATCACTATAAACTGCCTCTACGGCCTCATCACTATAGTTAGAAGTGAGCATATATGTATACCTGTATTATTACTGTTTTTACAGTTTTCGAATCTAACCTAATCATAACTACCCTGTCACTTTGCTGTAAGAAATTTTCTACACTCTGCCCTACTATCTTCCGCATAACAATTCCTACTCCCGAATTTCCTCCTACCGATCCTGTGTGTATTACTCTAAAATCTCCGCTCCAGAAGTCTCCAGCTTCCGTCCATCGCACTTCACTAATACTTACCTACAACGTAATGCTAACCTATCCATCTCAATTTTCAAATTATTCATTGAGAATTATTTAGGATGGTTTTGTAGGAATCTGAAGAAAAATGTTGAGATGTAATATGGTTAGAATTAAAAATAATAAGAGCTCAATATTTCTCTACGAGAGGTCGCTGGCATTCGAGAATTTCACGTCTTCGAATTTAAAACGTAATGATGATAATGTATTAATTATTATTTATTACTGACTTGTGCAGACACATTCTTAAATAACATATGAAAATAGCGTGTATTCTGTCTTATTTGTGTTGGGTAACTCAAGTATAGTAATTGGGGTGCGAATAGACGATAAAGTACGATCTCGATTTCTGAACGCATTGTTATTGTTCCTCGTGACTCACTTTTCCTTGGCTTGTTGGTAAAGTGCTTCCGTCCTTCTCCTTCGTTTGTACGAAGAGGATGTTTTTGTACGTGATAGGGGCGTGCGAGATTGTATTGTTTAGTTAAAAATGTCCTACTATAGCTAAGGTCATACTTCGTAACGACTTTATATGTTTCTTGGTATTGCTGCTATGATTGTTTATGTCGTAGGCACAAGGTGTAATCGGGCAGTTCATAAAACTTTGAAAATTCGGCAAAAGAAATTTATTTACCTATGAGAAATTATGTCGCTTTGCTGGATATCACCTGGTCTGACCTGACCTGAACCAGACCTGATCAACAAAGCCTCCAAAATATAGTCAAAACAGAATTGTTTCGCTAAAATGTTGCCATAACGGTCCAGACTGTCCGATTACACCCGTGGATGCGACTTATATACAGGGTGTTCAAAAAGTATGATGCCAACACTTACTGGTATGTACAACTTAAAATTTTTTTTTGGCAAATTTGGCATGGACTTTCCAAAAATATGTCCATATGTTTCGATCCAATAAATTACACGATAACATGTAGAGGGCGCTAGTAACATACTTGGTGTGTCAGTTTTTACGCGCTTATGTTTCTTTTGCACTGATGTAAATGATAATCTGGTACAATATTTTAATGTACAATTTTGTTCCACATAAAAAAGTCTACTTTTGTAGCATGTGTAAAATTGCTCGTTTTCGAGATAAATGCAAAAAACTTAAAAGTTACATAGCCAATTTTGCGCTAAAATACGAAACCGACATTTGCTAGGGTAGATTGAAAAACAAACGAGGGCAATAATTTTGCATTATTAATGCTCTTGTCTGTTTTTCGGACTACTTTTAATTTTTGTAAATTTTATGCACAAAATAGACCGTGTATCTGTAAGTTTTTCTCATTTACCTCGAAAGAGACAATTTTACACATGTTACAAAGGTAGACCTTTTTTATGTAGAATGAAATTGTAAATTGAAATTAATATTGTATCAGATTAGCATTTACGAATAATTTAATTAGGAAAAATAGGGGTATAGTTTTTAAAAAGGACATTTTAGGACATACAAAACCGCAAGGACATTTTGTTGGGAAAAAGGACTGTCGTTTTCAAAAAAGACACAGGTGGCAACCCTACTTTAAGCGTATGCTCGAATATTTATAAACTTAGCTTGTTTTCTCTTACTACTAATGCGTTTAATTATATCCCAACTAGGTTTTGTCAATGCGTGCTATTATTCCCTTGTTTTCATTAGTAATAGCGGATTTTCTTTAAAGAAATACCTTTCGTGACGGGACACCAGACACAACACATGGAATGCAAAATTCTGTAAATTACAACAAACTTTAGAAGAAAAAAAAAGGAAAAGGATCAGCTTGGATTCGAACAAAAACTCCCGCGCGTTTCGCTACTGAGCCAAGCTCGTCGCTCATTTAGCATGAAGTTTAGCAGTCTATTAAAGTGCCTGAAAGTGGAAATGGCTTACTTGGCAAAACCTAGTTGGGATATAAATAAACGCACTTCGAATATCTATGAGGTCAAGGCCAAATGTATTTTGATAAGTGCCAGTCGTTAGCGTTTATGATAATACTCTCTTCGAAGAAAGCGCAAGTTTGTTATTGCGCAAGCGCTTTTAGAGGGTCGCGCTGCTATGAATTAAACCAACCTAACTCCCCAACGGAATTTTATGAATGTACTTTATTTTAATATTGGAAAGTTAGCAACCCTATTGATCAGCAATACCTAAAGCAAGCCATACACGATCAATATACAGGTGGGGCAGCTCGCTGTATTTGGTGGATGGTGGCTCAGGTATTAGAGATGGAGGAAAGTGTTTTAGAAAAAAGTTGTTCCCTGTTAAGTGGTCTATCAGGTAAAAATATTTTTGAGTATACAGGGAGCCCAGACACAACCAAACTTTCTTATTTCAAATGAAACATCCTTATATTATCGAATTCTAGAATACCTTGTCGTATTTAAGTGCCACTTTGTTAGCCTTACAGTTGGTCTAACTCCCACCGTTTCGGCGTTATTTCACGTTAAAAATCGCAATTTTTCAATTTCTATAAATTATAACTTAACAACGGTAATAGATTTTAAAAAATGAATTGTGTGTTCCTATCGTAGTTTTTAATTTTCTAGCTAAAGGGGAAAGAAAATACTGCTTCGGAATTGGTCAAAAAATGACCAAAAAATTACCAATCGGGAAGCATAAGTATTTTCCAGCCCAGTTAGACATAGAATTAAAAACTAGGGACGTGTAAGCCATTTTTTAATATCTCGTACAGTTTTCAAGTTATATGCAATTTATAAAATTTGAAAAATGACGATATATAACGTCAAATAAATCCGAAATTATGGGAGTTATATCCAATGTGTGGTTAACAAGGTGTCCTTTAAATTCAACAAGAAATTCAAAAATGTAATCAGATGTAGGGTGTGTGACGTAACCGATGACGCAATGTCACAAAAGAGGATCCGGCCGCGACTATGCTCAAGCCGAAGACGGTAGTGGACAAAAAAAACTGTAAAAGGGCCCCAAGGAGTTGTAGGCTGATCCTCCAATGAAAATGCAAACACAGCGGCTACAGCTCCTAAAAACCGCTGGTACAAAACAGGGTAAACAAAAAAAACAAATAAAACAAATTGTCAAACAGTAATGCCAGCATATAATATTGAAAAAAAAATATGAATGTAATGAAAATACAATAGGTATATAAAAAAACAGTGGTAAATCAAATCAACTATCAAACAGATTGAATGAATAACAACAAAATTACCGGAAATTTAGGCACCCGGTACTAGCGTTGCGCCAAAAAAAAGAAAACCAAAATAGGCGCAGATGACGCGGTAAATACAATACACGTTAGGAGCTCCGTACGCGCAGCGCACCGACGGGTCAATCGCACGCACTTTACCTACAAACGCAATTAGAAGCAAACGACAGTATCGACTGTTGCTAAATCCTGTTACAAAAAAAATATATGTATAAGTCTACTATAATGTCAAAATTGAATAACGGCAAAAAAATAAGCAAAATGAAACCAGTTGACAAAAAAAAGCAAAACTATTAGGTACTGGCAAAATGATAACTATAAGTGAAAATTTCAAACAAAACTACTGGAATTATAATTATGACAAAATTACAAATTAAATTTAATGATGCATGTGACAAAGTTATGTCAAAAAAAACAAACAGGTGACCACAACAAGCCGTGGCCAGGCATCTACATTAAAACCAACCGAATGGACTGGCGACGTTCAAACACGAAAAATACGATTACAAGGTGGCTACAAAAAGCTGTGCCAGGCGCTACACAAAAACCAGCCGTTGGACGCGATGTTCCAGACAGACAGGCGACTCAATAATCAAAATGATAATTATTTCTGACCTTACAGACGATTCAGAGAGCTGCAGGTCAGCTACTAGGTAATAAAAATCTCAGCACCAGGTGGTCGGCGTTTCGTATAACTTAATGAGGCGGAAGTGCACCAAAAGCTCCAATTTGCACCCCAAAAAAAACCCTAAAATGTCGTAAGGGCAAATTAGAAAAGAAAACATAAAAAGGAAAAGAAGAAACAAGGATGATTAAAGATTTAAATAAACGGAAGAAATGGCTTACCACGTGTGGGTCTTTTTTTCCAACTAATCCAACTGTCTGCGTGAATAAAAATCCTAAAAGGAAGAGGCGACGATTTCTATACAACAAACGCAACTAAATCAACGCCAAAAGGTGGTGATTCGAGAAAATCCCAAAAATCTTGGCCAGCAAAAATTATCCAATTTTACACTTAACTCTCGAAATCACCAACCACTCACGTTTAGAACAGCATGAAAAGTGAAAAATGCCGAAGCTAATCGGAATTTTGAAAAAAACGATAGAAGTGTAGACCCGTTGAATAAATTTCCAAAAACATCAGAGGCGTCACCGAGAGTGGAGAAGTTAATTAAAGAAAAGAAGGCTTAAAAAGACGTTCCGACGCAAAAGAAAGGAAGTTAAAGATAAGGAGAAACCTCAGCAGAATTTACGAGAAGGGAGAACAGAGAATAGAAGACATAAAGAGTAAAAAGGTGTGCCATGGGGGAAAAATCGGGAGCACGCCACTGAACTACGAATTAAATGCGAGCAACAGAGCTATACTTGGGCCGCCGAACAGACGGAGTGATCAGCCTGCAAGAACGTGTTCTAGCGGGGCCAATAGTGATTTATGACGACCGAATTGGAGTGATGAGACTTCGTTGGGTCTAAAGAAAGCGCATCACTGCCGTTCGGTTGTCCTAAATTGATAGTGGCCCGCCTAGAGCACGTTCTTGCAGGGTGATCACTCCGTCTGTTGGGCGGCCCAAGTATAACGCCATTCCGAGATGACATTACAGAACGTACATAACCTAGCAAAACGCGCTCGCGCTGACAAGTGTAAACAGGAATACCAAACAGAATTAAAAGTGAAATCCATCGAAGTTCGGGAAGAACCCGAACAAAAAGAGGAACAGAACAAACTACAAAATGGTACAGGGAAACGCGACAATCCATTGGAGCCATCCTATATCCGGAAGAAAGGTTAGAAAATCGAAAACAGCCACAACAAAAATCCAAATGGTAAGTTCGATAGAACTAGCAAAGCAGCACATTATCTAAAGTCCAAACACTCACTTCCAGAACAAAAGATATCTCAAGAGGTCACTGAAACAAAGCTGAACCAAGGAATTCTAAACAATCGCAGAAATTAAATAGATAACAGAAAACCACAATCATACAAATGCAAAGAATGGAAATTATTATACAGGGAGTTTACTAGGTCTAAGTACATTGAGCGAAAATGACTGTAATTTAGTATTTATTGATAAATGTAGGTAGATAATCGCCAATGAGTTTTCATAACGTAACAGGTGTTCAATTTCAAAATGCAAAGTTGGGTGCCGTGCAGAAGAAATGGAACGGCCTGAATAATTGAAAATAATTTTATAAAAGAGATAATCAAAAATGGGTGTGGGTCTCTTCTATAATATTTTTCTCTAAAATATACAATAAAGGTGGTATAGAAGAATTCCGCTTAGATGTCTCACTCTGTATATTGTCAATATAAACGATGTCAATATGTAATTTTAATAACCAAACCTTCCAAAACAGCGCTTTTCATATACAGTGAAGTTTGGAATAAATTCTTGTAGATGAGCTTTTTGCGATTCCAGAAATGTAGGATACTTTACATTTGTTTTCCAAAAGAACTTTAAAAAAGTAATAAATACTTAATGATGAAAATTCTGTGGTTACACGAAAAATGCTGCTACATTTGAAAATAAAAATTTGAAATAAAAAATGTACGAAAAAATGTCAACAAAAATGAAGTAAATATTAAAAACCTAACTCAAATTGTTATTTTTAAGGTAGCAGCATTTTTCGTGTACACACAGAATCTTCATCATTAAATATTTATTAATTTTTTTAAACGTTTATTTGCAAAATTAATGTAAAATATGTTATATTTCCACAATCAGAAAAAGCTGGTCTATATACAAGATTCTACAGAGAAAATTATATTGTTGCTATTTGAAAAAATCATCGATGACGTCATACCCGGAAATTGAATAGTGCCATCTGCGTAATTTACACATAAACATATGCCCAAGAAAAAAATAAAATCGCCGTGTCCGAGGATATTGCTCAACAATGCGCACATTTAAAAATATCGAATTTATTCCAGACTTTTCGACCTCACCGTATGTATAAAAATCAAGGAACCTAAAATGAGATGACATATTGGCAACATGTGTACTGACAGCGAATATTGATCGTGTATGGGTACTTTAATGGACGTTTCAGCCAATTTTCAGATTTACAATATTTTTTGGATTTTGATGAAACTTCACCAAAAATGCTCGGTTAGCAAATTTTCTTCAACTCAAGGATGCAAGCATATAGTTCATTAATCTATCTACCCCTGAAAAGGAAACGCTAGTTACCTTAAGGTACACTTTGTTGTTTCTGCAGACCACTATAATATGGATAAATTATGAAAATGATCTGGGTTATGGCTATGTAATAGCAATGAATAACAACAGATAGCAAGAAAAGCGTGAATGCACCCAAGAAGGAAAAAGGAAGAGCCAGGAATAGTGTATGAGCTAAAGAAATTTGATGTCTATGTTGAACGCTTTCTTTAACAACTTGTTGCTTGTGTACCTTGTCCCAAAATTATAAATAACTCGTGTAGTAAAATGACCAGGTATAAATGTACCAAAATGCATCGAAGTGACGTCATGGTGTACATAAAAATCTCTTAAAACCCCCCTCTTTTTCAATAGCCACTCCTTGATGTCAGTGCCGAGCCGTCTGTTAAAATTTCTGGCAAATATAACGCTGAAGTTAAATATAACTCAACAGAAAATGTGTATAACAACTTGCTAACGTAGTACCTTGCACAGGACTGGACACACAATTTTTTGCACTCAGCAAATGAATTTACAATTGATATTAATAAATTTGACTTGTCAGTTGCTTAATTGTGTTACTGCAAGTTTTGACGTATTTTATGTTCGTTAAAATTATCTTGCAATGAGAAAATGCCAGAGTGTACTTTCTGAGTGCCTTCTCAATTGAAATAGTGTCATTCGTGGTACTCTTTTGCAAATTTTTAACCTTCAGTTCGAAAATGCAGAACACTTTGTCAAGACAAAAGCAGCAGTTAGTTCAGAATTCTGGTTTTTGGTACGTGGCAGGTATTTTGCAGCATCCAATGACTTACCTTTTGTTTTTAAAAACTCTTCCCCAAGTTGCTACCCAAGTTTGCTTTGGTTTTCCTGTGCCTCTTTTGCTCTTTTTCTCTAGGACTTAGCTCACTGTATTTGCTTTAGTGATCTCAGCAATAGTACGTAACTTAAAATTGTAAATTTACAATATAAACAGTACCCAATTCGTTAAAAATTGTCAGGGGCAGTAGATTGCAAATTACCTTTGACCCAAAAAATATTCTAAGCCCGTTCCTGTAGTTTCGCTGCATAAATTATTGCCAATGATGTCACAGTTATTTTCAGCACTCCGATTGTGCTGCCGGAGGAGACGCCTGAAAACTTCGACAGACGCCTGTAAAAATTATATTACCGTCGACAAGTGAAGTTTCATAACCTGCAGATGGCGCTCGAACTATGTAGGTACGAAATTAAATTTTAAAACTTGGCTTACGATTTAATTTTAGTTGCATACGTTCGATCTCGAGTTGGGAGTAGTAATTTCAAAGTTTACTAAAGCATATGCAAAGCCGAGGCTTGGAAATTAAGAGAGTATATGATCAGAAACTTTGATGATGTGAAAATGCTTTAATAAATTCTCTTGATAAATCCAGTGGCGGGGTACAGAAATTTTGGTGTTTCATTTGTCTGTGCATAAAACTTCGGCTATGCCCTGAGCATATCACGAACTTTAATATTGATTCCTCTCATATTTAAATTAGATGCTGTAAGTACGAGTACCGGAAACTTTACGTTGCGTAATGGAATATGCAAAGGGAAGTCAAACTTTATAATTTCCACAATAATTCCTCTCATCTGATTATGCAAAATTAATTTGCTTTCGTTTTTTAAAGGAAATATTGCTAATATCTTTTTTAAACATTAAAAGCGTCGAAAATATCGCTGTGAATAATCAAGAGTAAGCATTATCCAATATCAATGATTTGGATCAAAGCAGTTTCACAGCTATAACCTCTACGAAATTTAAACTGATAATAAGGGGTAATCTCAAATTTATTCAAATTAATGCAAAATTAACTAAAGCGGCCCCTTCACGTGCATACATTTGGACGAACTTGGGTTGTGCAACCCTCAAAACGCACCAAGAATGCACGTGAACAGGGTTGCCAGATTGTATCTTACCGAAACCGCCGGCAGAGTGCGCCGAACCCGCCCAAACCCGCCCAATATAATCTTCCCATATGTATAGATGAGGATTATTAAGTGACACTAGCGTCTGCGGACAGGGATGGAGTAACCAAGATGTTTGGATTTTGGTACCCACAAAAAATATTTATACAGGGTGTTCATGGAATCATTCTACAATGGCTAACTTTTTTATTTGAAATCAGATGAGTTTCGTTAAATGGACAAAGTTTAATATTTTCTCGAGAAGAATTTGATGGTGGTGCCAGAAAAACATTCGAGCATCGCATCTTTGAGATATCGCTATCAACTTCCTTAACGTAAATCGCATCTTTGAGATATCGCTATCCACTTCCTTAACTTAAATGGAACGACCAACTTTCAATTACACCATCGCATTTAAAATCAAAAAATACGCAAAAAATTATAAGGTGACCCACCACCTACAGTCAACTGTTTTGGAGTTGCCGATAACTGTTCACGGAATCGTTCTACAATGGCTAACTTTTTTATTTTAAATTGGAGAAAGTTCGTTAAATGGACAAAGTTTAATAACTTTTGAGAAGAATTTGATGGTGGTGGCAGAAAAACAATCGAGCATTGCATCTTTGAGATATCGCTATCAACTTCCTGAACTTAAATGGAACGATCAACTTTCAATTACACCATCGCATTTAAAATCAGAAAATACGCAAGAAATTATAAGGTGACCCACCAGCTACAGTCAACTGTTTTGGAGTTGCCGACAACTGTTCACGGAATCGTTCTACAATGGCTAACTTTTTTATTTCAAATCGGAGAAAGTTCGTTAAATTGACAAAGTTTAATAATTTCTCGAGAAGAATTTGATGGTAGTGGCTGAAAAACAATCGAGCATCGCATCTTTGAGATATCGCTATCCACTTCCTTAACTTAAATGGAACGACCAACTTTCAATTACACCATCGCATTTAAAATCAAAAAATACGCAAAAAATTATAAGGTGACCCACCACCTACAGTCAACTGTTTTGGAGTTGCCGATAACTGTTCACGGAATCGTTCTACAATGGCTAACTTTTTTATTTTAAATTGGAGAAAGTTCGTTAAATGGACAAAGTTTAATAACTTTTGAGAAGAATTTGATGGTGGTGGCAGAAAAACAATCGAGCATTGCATCTTTGAGATATCGCTATCAACTTCCTGAACTTAAATGGAACGACCAACTTTCAATTACACCATCGCATCGCATTTAAAATCAAAAAAGACGCAAGAAATTATAAGGTGACCCCACCATCTACAGTTAAATGTTTTGGAGTTGTTGATAAGTGTTCACGGAATCGTTCTACAATGGCTAACTTTTTTATTTGAAATCGAAGAAAGTTCATTAAATGGACTGTAGGTGGCGGGTCACCTCATAATTTTTTGGCGTATTTTTTGATTTTAAATGCGGTGGTGTAATTGAAAGTTGGTCGTTCCATTTAAGTTAAGGAAGTTGATAGCGATATCTCAAAGATGCGATGCTCGATTGTTTTTCTGCCAACACCATCAAATTCCTCTCGAAAAGTTATTAAACTTTGTCCATTTAACGAACTTCAGATTCCAAATAAAAAAGTTAGCCAATGTAGAACGATTTCGTGAACAGTTGTCGGCAACTCCAAAACAGTTGACTGTAGGTGGTGGGTCACCTTATACTTTCTTGCGTATTTTTTGATTTTAAATGCGATGGTGTAATTGAAAGTTGGTCGTTCCATTTAAGTTAAGGAAGTTGATAGCAATATCTCAAAGATGCAATGCTCGATTGTTTTTCTGCCACCACCATCAAAGTCTTCTCGAAAAGTTATTAAACTTTGTCCTTTTAACAAACTTTCTCAGATTTCTAATAAGAAAGTTAGTCATTGTAGAACGATTCCGTGAACAGTTGTTGGCAACTCCAAAACAGTTGAATGTAGGTTGTGGGTCACCTTATAATTTTTTGCGTATTTTTTGATTTTAAATGCGATGGTGCAATTGAAAGTTGGTCGTTCCATTTAAGTTAAGGAAGTTGATAGAGATATCTCAAAGACGCGATGCTCGATTGTTTTTCTGCTAGCACCATCAAATTCTTCTCGAAAAGTTATTAAACTTTGTCCATTTAACGAACTTTCTCAGATTCCAAATAAAAATGTTAGTCATTGAACGATTCCGTGAATAGTTGTCGGCAACTCCAAAACAGCTGACAGTAGGTGGTGGGCCACCTTATAATTTTTTGCGAATTTTTTGATTTTAAATGCGATGATGTAATTGAAAGTTGGTCGTTCCATTTAAGTTAAGGAAGTTGACAACGATATCTCAAAGATGCGATGCTCGATTGTTTTTCTGCCACCACCATCAAATTCTTCTAGAGAAATTATTAAACTTTGCCCATTTAACGAACCTTCTCCGATTTCAAATAAAAAAGTTAGCCATTGTAGAACGATTCCGTGAACAGTTATCGGCAACTCCAAAACAGTTGACTGTAGGTGGTGGGTCACCTTATAATTTTTTGAGTATTTTTTGATTTTAAATGCGATGGTTAATTGAAAGTTGGTCGTTCCATTTAAGCTAAGGAAGTTGATAGCGATATCTCAAAGATGCGATGCTCGATTGTTTTTCTGCCAGCACCATCAAATTCTTCTCGAAAAGTTATTAAACTTTGTCCATTTAACGAACTTTCTCAGATTCCAAATAAAAATGTTAGCCATTGTAGAACGATTCTGTGAATAGTTGTTGGCAACTCCAAAACAGTTGACTGTAGGTGGTGGGTCACCTTATAATTGTTTGCGATTTTTTTGATTTTAAATGCGATGGTGTAATTGAAAGTTGGTCGTTCCATTTAAGTTAAGGAAGTTGATAGCGATATCTCAAAGGTGCGATGCTCGATTGTTTTTCTGCCACCACCATCAAATTCTTATCGAGAAATTATTAAACTTTGCCCATTTAACGAACCTTCTCCGATTTCAAATAAAAAAGTTAGCCATTGTAGAATGATTCCATGAACACCCTGTATATCAAATGGCTCGGCCTCACGTCGGCCTGACGGCCTCCGCTCTAATGTAAGCAAACCTGACGGATATCTCTTTTTAAAAAGAAAATGGGAAACAAAATAAAAAGCAACGCAGCAGCAGCATATACCATATGCCCCCCTACACCCTCTTGTATACTTCAATAAATCTGTCTTTTTGCACCGGATAGGTAGTAAGAATTTGATCCTGGCGTCATGTTTGAAAAATACCTAGCGTAATAAATTTTATCCCGCTGGAGAGAAATGATGGTATATTCTTGCATCTCACTTCTACATAATATGAAACTCCAATATCTGTCGCCACTTGTCCATTTCGAACATGGCGTCATTCTATTTCACGCTTTGTGTGTTTCCGTGCTTCGTAATTGTAATAGTTTGTATGTCCCTAGTCCCTACATGTCCCTACTCCGACCCTACTCATTACTTTCCTTCCCTACTACCCCTTAAGTATTTCTCCCAACTTAACTTCGAAAAGGCATCAAAACGATCAACTAATAAAGTTTCCTACTTTATTACAGACATTTATTCATTTAACATCATGTCATTCACAGACAGAGGGTGCTGCCAGTCTCTGTTAATATGAGTATTACACACTATGTGTAGAATTTGCTACTAGACCTAATTTCTTAAACCAGCCCAAGCTGGCGGGTTCCTGCCAAACGATTTTTTGACCCGCCAGCATCGGTCCAGAAACCGCCCAATTGGCGTGAACCCGCCCAATCTGGCAACCCTGCACGTGAAGGGATCAAAAATACCAAGTTTTTCTCGCACCCGGTGTGGTGCGTGGTGTTTCGTCGGCGCTAAATTCTTTGTGCGGTGCGTGGTGCGGAGTGTACGTGAAGTTTGCACGCGCACTTGACTTCGCACTTCGACAAAGATAGAGAGATACAAATCACAACGAGTGAGAAGCATCAGACGAATTCATCACACACATTTTAATAAAAATTTAGTTATTTACTCCTTCTGGCGCTTTGAAATTGACTTATCTTCTAATCACGTTACAAGAGAGATTCTTTTTAAGTACTTATGATGGTGCAAAGAAAACGGTGATCGAATAAAATTATAAATTGTTTATTTTTTTGAGCATTAATTTATAATTATACCGTTCGTACTTCTACAGGATGTTCATGTAACAATCGATAAATCTTTCAACATAATTTTTGACGAAGTTTATAGAAAAATATAGGAATTTCCCTTGTCTATGGAAAGTAAAAAGTCCAGAGTATTCCAATAAATACATGAGAAACGAGGCTTACGCGCACCTTGCAGCATTTTGCAAGTCGGTTCTCTCTTTCGTTGTGACACCATGTTAATTTGCGAACTTTTTACTTTATGCCGTGAGAAGTACACAAATCAAGCCGTAGTGCGTGCAGCTTGGTATGTGCGTTAAGGAGGTAAAAGAGCTCGATACCGAGTGTGTCACACTTTGTGCGCCGCACCAAGTTCGTCCAAATGTACGTACGTAAAGGGGCCGCTTTGCTCAAAAATTCTAGGGGACACTGATCGACCTGTCTTTAAACTCTTGGGAATTACGTACCTACCTTAGAAATAGGAGAGGATACATTTTGAGCAACTAAAGAATATGTAGTTTATATTATCTTCTGTTACTATTTGGTAGCAATTCATGTTGAATTAATAAAAAATACTTTGCATACCACCAGTAGAAAAGGTTTATTATAATATTGACCGGTTTCAAGATTTAAAAAATCTCATCATCAGAATATGTTTACATGAAGTAAAATTGTAAATAAATTAATATGACACTAAGGGAACAGTTGACAAGGAAACTAAAATTGACAAAGCAATACAAATAATTAATATAATGATATCTATGAAATAAGCTAACTGAATTTCAGTATTTACATACGAGGCATTAGAAAAATACAAAGGAAATTCGAATACCTCGTAGCTTGAAGTGAAAAACAATGAATTTAAAGAAACCCATTTGGGAAAAACAATAAATTCAATTGAAAAAACCTTCAAGTGAAATATCAGAACAGAAAAACTAAATAAACAATATATCCATGGAATCTTGACAACTGCTAACTGCTTGTAATAAACTAAAAAAAGTAAATAAGTCAATAAATGTCATAATGGCAATAAGAGAGGTTAGAACTGCTCAAGAAAGTATACAGGGGTTCATGAATGAAGTTGCATAAATTTTACCAGTGAATCTAGAGGTCAAAATAGGCCAATTGAACCAAACATACCTTCACCCAAATTACACCTGTGCGTAGTTACAGCCTCTTTAAAGTTACGGAAAAGGTGACATTTTTATTTATAAACCCAAAATTCTTTAACACACATCAGTGTTCATACTTGGTACAGACACAGACACTTGTGTCTTGTGTATTGATGCGAAGCCGAACGATAATACAAGCCAGAATGTAGCGCGTGGAGCACTGCTGTGACGTCACAGCCGTGGACGGATCACTTAGTCGGGGAGCAAAGTGCTCTAATTCGACAACCTCTTACAACTCGAACACGCACAAAAAAAATGAAGCTGATTCTTATGTAAAATTACCTGCCGGATTCGAATTTTGAGGTCGCGAAAATATCGGAAATTGCGAAAATGCCGAAAAATCGAATTTTCCTAAACTTACCTAAATCAATTTTCGACCATTTTTAATACTTTTTTTTTGTTGTATTTCAGCAACGAAAAGAGTAAGAGATCTGTTTTTTTCATGGAATATACTTTGAAGTGTGCTGATCATCACAGTGTACTCACGTTGTCTCTAAAACTTTCCAATGTTATGAGAAAAAATGTTTTCTTGCTAGACCACAAATTTGTGTAATGTATTTTTCACGTACTGGATAAGTAATCTTATTTTTCCGAATTAGCATATGCATATGCGAGACCAAATACGAACAAAGGCTCTAAATTATTTTTGGTGAAAAAAACGAAACATTAATGTTGTTACTGAAAAAAGTTACAGCGGGTTAATAAACACATATAAATTGTGCGCGCTAGCCGCACTGAGCCGTGTAGGCGTACAAACAAATTGCATTTCCCCTCACATAACCATATAACCATTATACATTGCACATTAGATTTCATGCAATACTTTATTAAATAATTATTCATATGTTACCTACCTCCAATGAAATGTTAGTTAATGAAGCAAAAGAAAAGAAAATTAAAAAATTGCGTGGAAGTAGTTCTCCCATTTATCTTCTTCCATCAGTAAACATTTTGTTAGCGGGTGTATTTTATTTTGTTGGGACTTGTTTCCGATAATGTTTTTTTACTATATTTTTTGGTTTTATTCTTCATGCCGAATGCGGCTCATTTAATATTATTAAATACATATTGAGTTTAAGTTCTGTAGGTTTTTAATGTTAAACGTTTGTTCAAAATAGGAAAATATGGTATTATACCGTTCAGGTATATTTAATTAGATATTCTCTTAATAAAAATTTCAAAAGTCCAGTTGTTGTTATTGGATATTTTGGTAAACTAGCATTATTTCCACGCCACGAACACCGACCGTCCGTACCGAGTGGGCTACGATTAATACGTCACGGCCGCTACATTCCGCCTTGATTTATGGTTCGACTTCGATTGATGGCACATATTATGTATTAATATTGTTTAAACTTGTTCATAGGGGGCGCAGCAATCGATAATGACCACCACGTTTTCTCTGTAATTTTTCTTGTCATATTCGGTATGTGTATTAATTTGTCATATACATCGGTTAAAATTACTTACATATTTTTTGTAACTTGATTTTTTTTTGATTTAGGCATTTTTGTGAAAAACGAATAAATATTTACGCAGTGATTTAAATGTTGTGCGGTTAAGCAAGCCGTTTTACCAAAATCGTACATTACTTTGGCAAAAAAGTAATCTAGTTAAGTAAACAAGTCAAATGCCACAACTTACATGCGTTAAACTGGTTATAAAGTTATAACTAGTTACTACAATATTATTTATTACCTGTTGCCAAAGCAACCTATGATTTTTGCAACATGGCTTGCTTCGACATACAATATTTAAATCATTGCTTAAATATTTATGCTTTTCTCAGAAAATTTATTGCTCAAATCAAAAAAAAATAAAGTTACAAAAAATATGCAAGATAAAAAATGAGGAGAAAATACGTTGGACATTGTCGATTGCTGCGCCACCTATGGACAAGTTTAGATAATATTGATACAAAATATGTGTCATCAATACACAAGTGTCTATACCAAGTATGAACATTCTGGGTAAAGAAATTTTGGATTTATAAATAAAACTATTATCTTCTCCGCAACATTTACAGAGGATGTAATTCCGCAAAGGTGCAACTTTAGATGTTAGGTAAGTTTGCTTCAATCGACCTATTTTTACCTCTAGATTCACTGGTAGCATTTATGCTACTTCATTCATGAACAGCCTGTACAAGAGAACCTGTTATACCGACACCTGAGAATTATCTTGGTCAAAAGATCTTTACAAAAGTTTATAAACGAGAATGTATTAAATCAACTTGGTTCTAATTTTTATAATTTTTATGTTTATACATTTCTATAGACTCCAATTTATCTACTTGATAATGAGGAAACTGATGATTGTTATCAAAGAAATGATTAGCAAAACTTGAACGATATTTGAAGGTTTAAATGAGACTTTTATATTGTTTTTCTTAAAATACTGGCAATCTTTTCAGAAATATTTCCAAAATAAGTAATTTTGCAAAATTTGGTAACTTTTATTAGATAATTTAGGATATAATTATGCTCTTATGAGCAATTTTAAATTTTTTATTGTAAGTAGAAATTTTTTGACAAAAGGGATGAAATAAATTGGATGAAAGAGTAATATCTGCATATATTTAAGTACAGAAATATCGAGAACTTTTGCAGATACCCTGCACCATGTCGACTTCATTGGTGATTAAAGCACGGTGCGGTTGGGCGTTATCATCTACAAAAATGAAATCAGCACATATGAATGGCGCAAACGGGATCACATGATCTTCCAGAATTCCAATAAATTATATAATTCAGGAAGTTATCATGGGTGCATGGATGCCAAAGATGAAACAAAATATCTGATTAGCCTCCAAGAAATTGATTTGATTAGCGATGTCCGACACGTTCCCTGCCATAGCCGAATCACCGATACAGTCAAGGCCACTAGAACAAGGAATCTGACGCATTGTCGTCAACAGGAGATATCCATCGTTGGTCGTATGAAAATAAGATTGAAATTTTGCAGAGTCAAACTAAATATCTTCTCCTAAATAACACTTTGCACAGAAATCACGTTGTGGTTATTCACAATGACGATAAGCTCAGTTTTGTGGTCCATAATGATCATTCACCCTTTAAATCCATACGGATTTTTCATCCAAGTAGTCGCATACAGAACGTGGGTGCTCCGAGGTCGATTTTCCTTCTGGCCATCGTGTCATATGTAGGCTCTGCTATCGAGGTATGACACCATTGTCTGTTCCACCCACATGTCTGCAGGAAGTTGTCTAAAGTTTCTGCAGTCTATCTTTGGAACCTATTCTAAAAGCTTAGGGATCGAACCCGGTCGACACTCTCTGGGTTTTAGAGGGCGGTTCAAGTGGGTCGCCTCTGGACCCTTAAGGGAATAATGTCCGGATAAACATTTATAGCTCCAAAAAGTATTAAAAACTTCTGAACGGGATGGTACTTTATTGTTTACATATGTTACGCGAGCAAAAATAAGTATGACGTGTAACTCGTAAAATCTTTAGTGAGATAGTTACTGTCATCCGACGAGATTGGAAATTAAAATTATTGCCTGTCGACTCCCATTGATATCCAGAAATACAAGAAAAGGTCCTAAAGCGGGGTATACGACGGCGTTAAAGGGCCACAAAAGAAGAAAACATGAATTTCTACTTTGGGACTAGAAATTTCCACTTTGAAACTAGAAAAATCTAGTTTTAAACAAGAGATTTCTACTTTTGAACTAGAAATTTCTACTTTTTAAACTGTAAATTTCTACTTTGAAACTAGAAATTTCTACTTTTCGAACTGTAAATTTCTGCTTTTAAACTAATTATTTCTACTTTTAAACTGGAAATGTCTACTTTTTAAACTATAAATTTCTACTTTTAAACTAGAAATTTCTACTTTTAAACTGTAAATTTCTACTTTTTAAACTAGATATTTCTACTTTTAAACTAAAAATTTCTTCTTTTAAACTAGAAATTTCTGTTTTTAAACTAGAAATTTCTAGTAATCAGTGGTACTGGACCGTTCGAACAACTACTCCTAGGACAAATACACCGCCAGGCATTGAATTATAAAACTAAATCCAAATTTTTTGAACTACGAGACTTCACAGAATGGTGTGTGTAGGGGAAAGCACCGTACTGACGAGTCCCAGAAGGACGAAACCAGTTGGTCTGCGATTTTCCATACACATTCAAAATATGCAGTACTTAAAAAAAGACCTGCTTAAAAGCACGTATGTACGTACATGGAGACACATTATGATTGCTACAAAGCCACCTTAGGTGTGGTAGCATTCTGTGACGTCTCGTAGTACAACAAATCAATTCAATGCCTGGCGGGAAAATTGCCCGAGGAGTAGTTGTTCGAACGGTCCAGTACCACTGATTACTAGAAATTCCTATTTTAAAAGCAGAAATTTCTAGTTTAAAAAGTAGAAATTTCCAGTGTAAAAGTAGAAATATCTTGTTTAAAAAGTGGAAATTTCCAGTTTAAAAATAGAATTCCAGTTTAAAAGTAGAAATATCTTGTTTAAAAAGTAGAAATTTCCAGTTTAGAAATATAAATTTCTAGTTTAAAAGTAGAAATTTCCAGTTTAAAAAGTAGAAATTTCCAGTTTAAAAGTATAAATATCTAGTTTAAAAGTAGAAATTTGTAGTTCGAAAAGTAGAAATTTCTAGTTTGAAAGTAGAAATTTCCCGTTTAAAAAGTAGAAATTTCTAGTTTAAAAGTAGATTTTTCTAGTTTCAAAGTAGAAATTTCTAGTCCCAAAGTAGAAATTCATAGTTTATATTTTTTCTTTTGTGGCTCTTTAACGCCGTCGTAAAAAATAACAATTTGAAACTCAGATTATTTTATTATTATAAATAGTCCTAGCGGTTAACGACAATTTTGGCCGAAACCCTGCAAATTGTGTTAAAAGCATGAAACTTGGTCGGCAGCTTAAACAGGTCAAATAAAGAGATTTTGCACGCAGTACCCAAAAAAATACCCCGTAGGAGCAGCTCAGGGGCGGAACATATTCCAAGGGGTTTGAATTTCAAAAATAATTAAATAATAACCAATGTGGGCAAGTAATATGTCATTTTATATTGATTTGATATCGCTGAAGTCAATTCAAACCATATTTTATTTATAACTATAAAATTTTCAAAATGGCGGCCAAATTTCCAATTTTAATTCAAAATTTTGTTAAATTCGCTAATATTAAAAAAAATTTAAAATGTATAACATTTTTATTTAAATTGCAGGCTCTTAACCTGTTCTAATGATATTTTTTGGTATCCCCAAAAATTTCAAAATGGTTGCCATTTTTGAAAGTAAAATTTATTTGCAGTACCTATACCCTGTTGGATATGGATGGACGAACTGAGGGCATTATAGAAATTTAATTTTTTGTTTCTCTTTTTATTTAACATGTCGACAATTTGTTTTTGAAGATAACTATAGAACTATACCTACATACAGGGTGTGTCACGACGAGTTCCTATTAGACGTTTGTGGAGAAGCGCATAATTCGGATAATAATATATTAGCTCTTTTGCTAATACTTGCACCAAGCGTGTAAGTATACAGCAAGCAGTATTGCATGGTTCGAGTGTGTAGGGCAAGGCACCGTACTGATGAGCCTCGAAATGACGAAACCAGTGGTCTACGGTTTTCCATGCACATTCGAAACATGCAATATTGACAAACTTCTGACATACATAAGACTACTGCTGGTAAAGCAGGAAAGTACCTACGTAAAGATCTAAGCATGTTTCAAGCCCGTATAAGATCTCGTAGTACCCAAAATCTGGATTTACTTCTATAATTCAAAGCCTGGCGGGGTACTTGCCCGAGGAGTAGTTGTCCGAACGGTCCAGTACCACACAGAATTCTGAAAATTTGTAATATTACGTTTTCAAATATTCTCTATTTAATGAAAATAATGGCAACTTAATCCAACTTCCGCTTATACCGGAAGTGGCACTTAACTTCCTTATTTTAAATAGAGCTAATACCTATTTTTTTACACTTTCCGGTTCTCCATAAAATTTTAGATGGACTTTATGTAACATAAATAACCTCTAAATGTCAAAATTTCCAAGATATACGCGAGTTTTCAAATTTTTTTACAGTTGCAGGGTACTCTTTGGCGTCTGCGGCGAAAGAAACAAACTGAAATCGAAACAATTGCGGGCGGTAGAATTAATGACAAAGGTCTAAATTAAAGTTCAGTGTACTCAAGTTTGAAAATACTGCGAACAGTGATTAGGATGCGACATTAAACTGAGAAATCAAAATATTGCCAGAACTCAACAAAATTAAATGGAACGCCCCCTTTTTATGCACTTTTTGGATTTATATCGACTCCAACTAAAATTTTCCGTAGAATCCAAAAAGTGCATAAAAAAGGGAACGTTCCATTTAATTTTGTTGAGTTCTGGCAATATTTTGATTTCTCAGTTTAATGTCGCATCCTAATCACTGTGCGTAGTATTTTCAAACTTTGAGTTCACTGAACTTTAATACAGACCTTTGTCATTAATGCTACCGCCGGCAATTGTTTCGATTTGAATTTGTTTCTTTTGCCGCAGACGCCAAAGAGTACCCTGCAACTGTAAAAGAATTTGAAAACTCGCGTATATCTTGAAAATTTTGACATTTAGAGGTTATTTATGTTACATATTCCCTCTAAAATTTTATGGAGAACCGGAAAGTGTAAAAAAATTAGGTATTAGTTCTATTTAAAATAAGGAAGTTAAGTGCCACTTCCGGTATAAGCGGAAGGTGGATTAAGTTGCCATTATTTTCATTAAATAGAGGATATTTGAAAACGTGATATTACAAATTTTCAGAATTCTATCGTGAGCGCTTCTCTACAAACGTCTAATAGGAACTTGTCGTGACACACCCTGTATGTAGGTATAGTTATCTTCAAAAACAAATTGTCGACATGTTAAATAAAAAGAGAAACAAAAAATTAAATTTCTATAATGCCCTCAGTTCGTCCATATCGACATCCAACAGGGTATAGGTACTGCAAATCAATTTTACTTTCAAAAATGGAAACCATTTTGAAATTTTTGGGGATATCAAAAAATATCATTAGAACAGGTTAAGAGCCTGCAATTTAAATAAAAATGTTATATATTTTACAATTTCTTTAATATTAGCGAATTTAACAAAATTTTGAATTAAAATTGGAAATTTGGCCGTCATTTTGAAAATTTTATAGTTATAAATAAAATATGGTTTAAATTGACTTCAGCGATATCAAATCAACATAAAATGACATATTACTTGCCCACAATGGTTATTATTTAATTATTTTTTAAATTCAAGCCCCTTGGAATATGTTCCGCCCCTGAGCTGCTCCTACGGGGTATTTTTTTGGGTTCTGCGGGCAAAATCTCTTAATTTGACCTGTTTAAGCTGCCGACCAAGTTTCATGCTTTTAACACAATTTGCAGGGTTTTTTTGTCAACCGCTAGGACTATTAAGCATTTTTTCTTCTTGATGATGTAATCAACGCATTAAACCTTTTACAAAAAATGTTTCTGTTCTACACGGTTTATATGTACAGGCATAGGTACGTTAGCAGAAAACTTAAATTCTCTTTCATTTGAGAGAAGAGACAAGGGTCGGAGGGAAAGGAAACTTCACCAACCTGTGGCTTTGCTAACTGGTACTTTTGGGCACTTGGGCAAATCTGGGGTATTAAGAGGGGAGTATTACATAAAATAACGAAAATTGCTTCCGATTATATTCAAAAAATATAGCACCCACAATTCAATAATGGACGACAATGCAAATTATAAGGAAAAGTTCAGAGCATTTTGCATTAAAAGCATACCTACCTGGTTCTCCAAATGCAATTAAAAGTACCCCTTCTTTAGGACTACATCACGAAAAGTTGTCAAAGCTTATTTATTAAAATCTGATATCTCGTTTACAAGCAGAAGCGAAAACTTCAATCCTCTACTGTTAGACACGTACATTGCCTCCTTAACAGGAATTTTCATACATCCACGGCTTCTATGTCTTTTGCCAATATTGCAATATGTGCACGTATTAGGACGAGATATAACGCTCTACGAGATCCCAAATCGTCTAACAATTTACACTTGTGTAACTCTCCTTTCAACGCTCATCATTTCATCATGAGTCAAATATAACGCTACAGAAACGAAGAATAAAAATAAAAGAGGAAATGAGACTTTCGCTGCACCAATTAAAAGAGTTTATGAAATATCGTTCTGGATTTTTTCTCTGGTTCAGAGACATCAATTCTTGCATTCGTTTTTTAGGAAAAGATTGTTTATGTCGATTAAAAATAGAACACTTATTTATTTGCACCTATTTTTAAAACTCGCACTAAAATCCGTTCTATACGGTGACGTCTAGAAAAAGTGTGCCATTATTTTCGTTTGCTGCTGAGTGGAAAATCCTTTTTGCAGTTCTACGTCGCGGCTCTACATCAAAAGGAATTGCACTATTTATCCTGCAATGAAAGGAAGCGACATCATAATCTAAAAATTCGTCTGAAGCCACCGTACTTTCTAAAAGGTATACAGGGTGTACTTGTTCTAAATACGGTTAATACTTGCAGCTATACAGCAAGTTGACCACTCCTTTATTGAAATGATGAGCTGGCGAGAGTTCAGTACCTAAAACTCGCAGTAACTTATATTTGACAGTTTTGCCGTCTCTGGATTTACTCAGCTCTAGGAAATCAGCACATGGCGTATAATAAAGGGCAGTTTGAGGTTTAGTGCTTGCTACATAGCTGCAAGCTAAATTATGCACCACTAACATGCTTACCCGTACACTGCCATGGGACTAGGTATAGTCACGCCGGATTTAGAAATCTAAAGACGAGCCAAAAATGTCTCGTTTCTCTAGCGTCAACAGCAACCTATACATAAACATCTATCCTAAAGTTAGGAAAAATAATTTTGTTTGGATTTTTATATTTGTATGTTTCCGTTTCGGGGCGGAACTAATGACGTAGGCTGCTTGCTCGCTCAAAACTATCAAAATTTCGTTGAAATTCGCTGGTTACCTTCAGAGACCGCCTGAACGTTCTTCCTTTCTTACTAAAGTTCTTTCGAGATTATGTTTAGATATAGATCATCTCCACCACAGAGAAGAAAAACAACAGATACAATAAGCGTATGGCAATAGGCCAGGAGGGTTGACTGTATCATAACATTTGGCGGGGAAGAGAGGGGATGTATACAAACAACTTTCCTTGATAACACAGCTGCGTTCTCTTTATGGCATTGACGTGCGCGCATGCGGTATCGCTGGTGCACCATAATTGGGTTATTGTTTAAATTTTACGTAAAATAGGAAGCCTTTCTATTATACATAATAAAGTAATAAATAAAATGCTATTCATTATAATAATTTATTGGCATAAATATTGTCATAATTTTCGATACTTCCACATGCAGAACCCACAACGATACCGTATGCTAATGACACACGGATGAAATAAAACTTAAACTCAGTTTAACTTACTCGTGGAACGACAAATTCCGGAATTGTTATCTAATCCTGTTTTTTACATCATCGCACTGTCGATCCATCGCACTTACTCTTTTAGAATCTTTCTAGAAAATTAGAATTGGTTAAGGAATTATAAATCAAGTTGTCGCACAGCAACGCATTAAAAAACAGTGATGAGTATATACAGGGTGTTTCAGGAGGAATGGTACATACTTCGGTATGTTATGGTATCGCTCATTTTAAACAAAAAAGTTCATATGAACTCGTGTCCAATTCTCAATGGTTCTCAATGATTCGAAACAAAGATATTGAATTGTTAATCAATCGAAAATACTGTTGTTTCCTATCTGAAATTACAATTTAAATAGAAAATAATAATAAGAAAAATAGGCGATGGAAAAGCGACAGTGGATGACAGAGGAGTCACTGATGCCGACGGCATACAAGATACATGCATCTGTACTATCAAACAAATTGAAAGAAGGGACAGATGAGAAGAAGATAATCCTAGAAAGACAAACGGGATTCAGAAAAGGAAGAGGTACGTTGGAAAATATGTACACAATTAATCATGTAATCGAAAGTAAAAAAAATAGAAGCATGCTTCGTAGATCTGACCGCAGCTTCGACACCGTAAACAGAAAGAAATTTTTTGTGATGTCGGATAGACATAAAATAAACAAGAAATTAAGGGAGAGAATACAAGAGATCTATAAGGAAACAAGAAACAGAGTAAGGGTTGGAGGAGAAGTGGGCGAGGTATTCTGAACCGAGAAGGAAGTCAGACAAAGATGCCCTCTAAGTCAATACATGTTCAATATTTTTCTGTCAGACTTGGAGGAGGTCATGAGAAAGGGACACGCGGGACTAGTGACAGGTAAAAGAAGTATTGGATGTTGGCATATACGGATGATGTCGTCCTGTTGGTGAGGGAAGAAAAAGAATTAAAGGGGATGCTGAGAAGAATTGAAAGATACTTGGTCAAGAAGTAGTTAGTGTTAAATATAAAGAAAGCAAAAATAATGACATGTCAAGAGAAAGGTGACAATAGTGATGAAACAGATATGGGAAAAGGAATTTTGTAGGGGAGGGCTAGAAAAGGAGAAAAAAGAGCTGAGCAGCGTAGCGTTGTATGGAGCCGAGATTTGGGGGTGGGAGTAGAGAGAGAATGTAGATGAATTCCACGAAAGATACATAAGGTGGGCAATGGGTCCTGGGGTACGTGGTGAGAAATGAAACAAAGAGATAAACTGAGAACCAGGACAGGGAAAGAGCAATGACGTATGAGGAAAACCTAAGAGGTGGAGGTGGTAACTAACTAGAAAGGCAGTATTAGGAACAAATAAAAGGTGGAGGAAGCGAGAATTGAAGTGAGAAGAAAGCCGGGAAGAATTTATACCAGGAGAGAGGATATGCGGCGGCAGAAGTGGAACATAGAAAACTGATAGGTTAGAACATACAGGGGAAATACAGGAAGGAGATAGGCAGATACAGGACCAAAGTAAAGAGTAAGAAATAGGATAGTCCAGGTACAACCATAAATATAAAGAGATGACAACAACGGGGTTACTCAGATACTTACAGAAGAGGGGAAAAGAGGAGAAGATAATAAGGATGACATCTCAAAATAACTGAAAAATCTCTGAGTTTAGGAGTCTGGTGATCTTATAAAATGTGCCCAGAATTATCCACAGACTTCGAAATTTACATAAGGGAAAACATCACTTTGGCCCGCCAGCCTTGCATGGAACAAACTGTATACTTGAAAATATTTTTAGGTTGCAGCTCGGATGAAAAACCAAAAGTTTTGTTAGAATTTTTTTTTATAGAACGAACTTAGGATTTCTCTCCCAACGTGCCTAGAAATTTGTCTCACCACCTGTAGTTACGCGTACCAATAAGTGTTTTTTCTGTCAATAAGTTCTCATAAACTTTTACGAATTTTACGAACATTCTTAATTTCAGTTAGTAGAATTTTAATAGTTTAGATTATTGCGATAGAAGTGAGTCAGAAGCACAATCTCTACACTTTATTTTCGCACTGTTACTGTATATTCAATATTTATCTTAATTTTGCTTACTCTGTCTAGCCTGTTACATGTTCCTTGCCAAATAGGATATTTTTGTCTACCCGAATAACTGCTTGCCTAGTGTGTCGCCCAGAGTTCTGAGTGGCCAGTGAAGTGGACTCAAGTGACCGCGCCGGTTTCCAAAAAACTGCGTGAAACTCTATCCGACCCCAGCAAAATAACGTACAACCCCCTGAACCGCAACGCGACGTTTTAATCTAAGCAAAAAGTGAATTTAAATAATTCTGTGGAATATGTCGCACAAACGTGCTTTAATATTTCTGTGTTTTGAAGTGCACTATTTTTAAGTCTTTAGGGTGTTTTTCTTTAAAAGCAGTTGCTTCAAGTGTCCCCAATAATATTTGTAGAGCATTTCGAGCCGTTAAAACTCGTAAATTTCGACGGATAATTCTCACCTATTTAATATACCATTATGATTTTTGCATTTGTATCGCCTACGCGGAAATCTTTCAGCCCTCTGCCAAGAAAATACGCCGGGCATTTCCAAATTTAGATCGGAATCCAAATCACAGTAATTGTTTAACATTGCCCTTATTAAATAAAATAACACCAGCGAAACTCGTTCTTGTCAAGATGCCAAAAAAATTGAAACCGATTTTATTATTTTCGCACAAAATATGTAATGCGTAAACAAGTTACTGAGCAAAATGGCGGAGAGAAAGCGGGGTGGGTTACCCAGAAGTGCCTCATGCGAATCAGCGGATTTACCTTCGGATAAAATGGGGAAGCCGAGAGAGAGGAAACTAAAGAAGCCCAAGGAACGATGGTTGCTCACGAGGAAGACCTGGAGGTACATGGCGGATGCTGGGAAAAAACTCATACCAGAAGGTGTCCACAACCGACCGGAAGATATACCAAAAATAGAAGCGTACTTCCAAGAACTGTGCAAGAAAGAAACTAAATTTCTTTTGTGGCGCAAGAACTCCTATCCAGGAGCGGTGAACTTCAGAAAGAAAAGAAAGGATTGGAGGAAAGGAGGAAGTTGTCGTAAGGCCAGTTCAGCTGACGAATTTGAAATTTTCAAACCAGATCGTCCATCTCATCTACCAATAGGACCTTCCACGAGTCGATTTGACATCCGTAAGATGAAGGAAGATTTCATGAACAAACCTTACTCACCTCCAGATACAGAAAGTACAGTATCTTCCTATGAATCACCAGAAGAAAAACAACTAATATCTATGTTAGAAAACTATCTTAAAATAACAGACAAAGAACGACCATCATCTTCAAATTCAGACCTCAACTATCAAGAACTGGTGGACAAACTACAGCGACACTTAACTCAAATGACTAGAACTTTACCAAATTACAGTACTCCTCCTCAAGGAAGAACATACCATATGGTTCATTTTGAAGGAGATCACGTCCAGAAATCACTTTCAGAAACTTTGAGTAGGTACTTCAGTGCGTACCCAAACAGAGACAAAGTCATATCAGATCTATTAACCGACAGAAGAGCTTTAGAAAAACTATATTTCGACCTGAGAAAAGCCAAAGGTTTTAGGGGAAGACCTAGAGGAAATACGCAAAGCTGGAGAGTAGGTTTTAGTGAAAGCCAACGAAATTCACCAAATTTCGAGAGAAGATTTGGTTCTCCTTTGCCTGTAATAGAAATTGAGGATAACATAAAAAATTTTGGAACACAAACTTTACCAATTCCAGAAACTGTATTACTTAAAGTAGAAGAAGAATATAAAAAAGCGATTAGTGAGAAAGAAGAAGAAGAGCGGGAAAACAAACCTTCTTATAGGAGAAAAAGCAGCGTAGACCATGACGATGTTTCCCAATCGGTTAGTGATACCATTAAAAGGTATTTAAGGATGGCAAGGAAGAAGAGTGTTGATACAGATAAGGCTGATAGGTTTAAAAGAGTAAATTACGATAGAAACTTAAGAAATATTAAAGCTAAAGGTGAAATAACTAAACCAGGTGACGACGATGGCTTAAACAAAGGTTGTCAAACCAACGACGACTGGATCCTAACTTACCGTGACTTAAAATTCAACGAAATCTCCGATACTAACAATCATGTAGACGCAAGTGTAGACGATTTCAACAAATCATCTCCTAGCTCCCCTCCCAGCATCCTGTCTAGTAGTCAATCGTTTCTGTCACATTTAATACATGGTGGTAAACACGGCCATGACAAAACTGACAAGAATTCTTCAGCTATAGCGACAGGAGCGATGCAGAAATCCAAGTCCTCGTCCAGTGTGATGCACCATGGTAGTCGGTTGGTGGCGAAGAAAATCTTTAGATCTAGGTCTAAAAGTCAAGTCCGGTCGAATGCACCTTCCAGTTGGACACCCCAAGTAAGTATTAATTTTGTTTGTGTGTGTGGGTGTTTTCTGTACGCCACTGAGGTAATCAAAATTCATTGCTTAGTACTGTGAGGTAACGCAGAAATAGTTTTGTTAATGTGATTGTGTATACAATGCAGTTGCATAAAATCATTAATTTCTAAGGCTGAGAGAGTAATTCAATTTCAGTTTGTTAATTGTAAGAAGTTTGCTGCATTAATTCTGTGTTTGTTGATCGTAGTTTAATTCAGTAAATTTCAAACTATACAGGTGGCACAGTAGTTATATACACCCCCCTCAGAAACCTTATTTTTTGTGCCAGTCGAATAGAGAGTAACATTCTCTACCTACCATGTTTTAAAATAGATAATTTTTAGACAATTTAATTTTCTCCAAAATGAAACCGCGATTGCTACGTATGTGGGCAACAACATCTCTTTCAGTTTATGTCTGATATTATGTGATATTGATGATAATAATATTTTCTCGTCTAAAAGACGTCCGATAACAATTCGTATATCGTCAAATGCAGTTTAGTGAGGCGGATCTGAATAAATGAATCAAATCAACTTATCCAGAGTTCACAAAAATGTTACGGACGTGAAAATGGCAATGTCAAGCAATAACCGACAACGTGGTAGTCCATACTTTTTGATTTTGACGAAAAATTTAAACCAGCAACAGGTACAAATCCGGAACTGGATCCTGCGTGCAAAATTATAAAACGTGTTAGAAGTTTTTTCAATATTGCATGTTTCGAATGTGCATGGAAAACCGTAGACCACTGGTTTCGTCCTGGCGGGGTATTTGCCCGAGGAGTAGTTGTTCGAACGGTCCAGTACCATTGATTACCGCCGCATAATTCGGCTAATAATTAACTCTTTCTAATACTTGCACCAAGCGTGTAAGTATACAGGGTGGGCCAATAGTGCGCAGTCGGCCCATATCTCTGGTTCTATTCAAGGTAGCAAAATAAAACTTTACATGTATTTTGAGAACCCAACGAAGCATCCGATAAAATTATTTTGGTGTATACAGGGTGTTCATACTCTGAGCACCAAACCAAAGTTATGTTTTTTTAAATGGAACGCCCCACATTTGTTTACATATTTGATTCCCAATAAAATTTTATGAAAAATGATGTACTACACGATGGGGTTCAGAGTGAGTGATTTTAAGATATTACCGTTTTAGTGCCAGTGTGAACCCAACTTTGAGGAACTGCTGACATCTACTGGTCGAAGCTATTTAAGATTTCTTTATTGGACTAGGTTCATCACAGATTGCTCTATTTGTAAAATGGCGGAAATTTCCCAAAAATGGTACAAAATTAAGCCAAAAATCTCAATTCTTAAGGTTCAATCTTTATTTCTGTCTAAATTATCAGTCGTAGACCTGCCAATATCTACATCAGTGAAAAGCTTAATAAACTGGCTATTAAACCTGCAAATAATATAGGGGGTGTTCCATTTAACATTTTTGGGAAAAGCTCCATTTTGCGCAAGTTGGCCACTCTGTACAATATGAACTATTTTGAAAAAAGTGAAAATTAATTTTACAAATAGTGTCCTCTGACCCTAGTCCAATAAATAAATCAGAGTTATCTTTGACCAGCAGACGTCAGTAACACCACAAATTTGGATTCACACTGGTACTAAAATAGCCATATCTTAACAACCCTTACTCTAAACCCCACCGTGTAGCATATCAACTTTCATGAAATTTTATGGGGAATTCAAATATGCAAACAAATGTGGGGCATTCCATTTGAAAAAACATAACTTTGGTTTGGTACGTAGCACGTGAACATCCTGTATACATCAAAATAATTTTAACAGAAGCTTCGTGGGGTTCTCCACACACGCGTAAAATTTCATGTTGATATCTTGAATAGAATCAGATATATGTACCGACTACGCACTATTGGCCCACCCTGTATATACAGCAAGCAATATTGCATAGTTCGAGTGTGTAGGGCAAAGCACCGTACTGATGAGTCCCAAAAAGGACGAAACCAGTGGTCTGCGGTTTTCCATGCACAATTGCAATATTGAAAAAACTTCTAACATTCATAACCTACTGCTGGTAGAGCAGGAAAGTACGTAGAGATTAAAGGATGTTCCAAGCCCAACGATATGGTTGGGGTAGCATCCCGTATAAGATCTCGAAGTACACAAAATCTGTATTTAGTTCTATAATTCAATGCCTGGCGGGGTATTTGCCCGATGAGTAGTTGTTCGAACGGTCCAGTACCACTAATTATAAAACGTTTTCCCGATCCACATCCTTTCTTTCTCTTTACTGACTTCATCGAATCATCTTGCCAACACACTGACCCACTGCCGCTCGAAAATATCCGTGTCTCGTCCAAAAACATCGCTTTTCTAAATTTTGAATTAATATTTTCGGCATATTTCTTTGGTGAACTATATACGGCTGTTCTCAGAGGAATCTCCTATTGTAATCTTTTTTATATCGAAAACCCAGTATATCCATTAATTTTGACAAGGAACGTAATTCAATTTCCAAAACACCATTTTCTCTTAAGGTTTTTTGTAAACTTACTAGAGTAACATTCACTTTTGCTTCATATAAATTATAAATAACTTTTCTTACTTCCATCTTTTCGGTATCACTTAAATCTTTAGTTTTCATGTATTTCCTTCTTCGTTTTTCTTTCCTTTTTTCTGGCTCTTTCATCCTCTTACCATGTGAAATCCTTTCTACTGTTCTTAAACCAACTCCTAGAGCTTCAGAAACTCTTTCATGTATATTTTTTGCGTTGCTGTCTGCTTCTTTTTCTTCATTTTTAAAATATTCCACAAGGTTTAGTACCATTTTTTAGCTTGGGGACGCAAAAAACTTGAAAGGCTTCTTTTTATCTTTTCCATCTGACTGAATTAACTTTTTATCATTCTCGACATAATGTCAAATAGCAGGTATAGTTTGTATAATGGATCTTTGCGTATGTATAAAATTAGGTAAGACGAATGTCATTTGGTTGTAAGACATACGTCTCATAATACAATACTGTACGGAACACAAATGCGACTATGTAGTGATACACACAGCAGATGGATCAAGAACTTTGACGTAAATTCACTATAAATTCTTAATAAGTTAACCCCACACCCCACACAGTAATTAAACTCGACACGTGTTTCGCTGACAACGTCAGCTTCTTCAGGAATTGAAGATTAATCTGATTAATCAGACAGTTTTGGATTTATCAGACAGTTTTGGGGGCGTCATATCTCACCTATCCCTCAACAGGCAGCGATGAAACTTGACACAGGCCCGTATGACGGGCGGGTGAATAACTTCGGGCGTATTTGACGACATCCGTGCGTGGGATACTTGAAATTGGTGGAATACATAAATATGTATTCCAGCCAAACAGCTTCTCGGGGTTCGCCGAGCTGCATATTGCTTGGTGTTTTATTTGTTTTATTTTTGTTCTATTTGAGGTAGAAAAATCGACTCGTAAAACTGTTAGAATTTCGTGTAAGTATTGTTCAATTTTTCGCTTCAGGAAACTTTTTGTGCTTTTTTCTTTCTAACTGCTGAAGTGGCAACGCGAGGTCTTCAGCGATCTACCTACGCTTACCTTATAACCTTAAACATGGAGATGCTGTAAGTTTTCCAACCATATGGGCAGGTGTTGTAGAGATTTAATGCCTACTGTCCGGTAGTTTCGAGTGGCATTTTAAGAGCATGGATGAGGTGAGCCTGCCTTATTGTAAAATCATAACTGAAATAAGGATAGTTCCGACACTGGCGCACGGCTACTTTGATATTTGAACACCGGTTTGCTTACATGATTTTGGGGGGACCATCCGTTACCACCGAGAACAAGGCCTGAGCGCTCCCGCGTGACGTCAGCATAAGTAGGTCGACAGCTCTGCTGACTGCATACGCGCCGTACACATTATAATATGCTAACATTTTGGTGGTTTTACAAGATTTTAGGTGTAAAGAGGGTGCCAAACGTCGATAGATTCCTTCATCGCACTCCGTTCGAGTTTTTAACAATAGGAAAAACGAAATTTTATGGAAAACAAACCTACGTGAATAAAGTAAAAGTAATTTACCTACGTCCGTCAGTTAAGAACTTCTCAACGCACTCATTTTGGGTGCGTTAAGGAGTTTATTACCGCAATCGTTTTTCTTATCGCACTGCTTTTCAACCAATCAAATTAAGTCAATGACAGTAGGATTAAATATATTAATATGTCAATTTTTACAACCGTCATCTCGATGTGTCGCCAGTTTCAATGTTCTGATTTTCTCTATAAGTCATGACAAATGTCAAATTATAATTACAGTTTATTTTCACTTTTTAGGGGCGTAGATAAAAATTTGTACGATATACGTGTGATAACGCTTTATGAACGTACTTATGCGATTACAAACTTCGCATGCGTACGTTAATAATGCTCATATCCCACTTATATCGTAAATAACTATTACGGTAACTGGTTAATATTATTATAACAGTCTTTATTAATGATAAAATAAACGAATTGTCTGTTTTGCATGTTGGACTTATACGTACAACCTCTATCAATACTCAATCTTACACTAAAGAGGGTGCCATACGCCAATAGATTCCTTCATTGCACTCCGTTAGAGTTTTTAACAATGGGAAAAACGAAATTTTATAGAAAACAAACCAACGTGAATGAAGTTAAAGTAATTTACATTAGCTGGGTTAATTTCATTATGTCAGTCATTATTAATGAAAAAATAAACTGATTGTCTATTTTGCATGTTGGACTTATATGTACAACCTCTATTAAACTCAATCTTACACTAGATATTATATCAAGAATACAAAAGCAGAATTTGTCAAAGAACTGCTATTGCGAGCATAACCAACAATATTCCCTCCTTTGTAATCTAAATATGGCTTTATATGAGTTTCATCAAGAATATTGATCTAGGTATATGCAATTCTCTGTTAACTGATCCTAGATTTAATTGTGTTCGGATGAGAACGGATAAATATTTTAAAACCAGTAGAAATTATTAATGAGATAAATTTGGCTTTTATCATTAGTGGGAAATGTAATTTAAACAATAGGCTCTGCAGGAAGAATAAATTTATCGAAATTAAGTTAATACCTGAATTAAAATTAAATAAGAAAATACAGAAAATGCAGAAAATCCATTAAGCCAGCAGATGCTCAGAATGTCTTCTATGTTGTTCAATACATTTTCGAGCTCTAGTTGCTACCGACTCTTTAATATTTTCCAGCATTTGCGGCGTGATTGTTGCAAATGCGTGCTTTATCCGTTCTTGCGCATTTTCACGGGTTGTTGGTGATTCAACGTGTACTTTGTCTTCCACATAACCCAACATAAAAAAGTCGAGTGGGGTAAAGTCAGGGGATTGTGCAGGCCAGGGTACTGCGGAACCACGACCAATCCATTTATTAGAAAAAGCTCATTCAACTATTGCCGAAGTCTAATTTGAAAATGGGCTGGAGCGCCGACCAGTTGAATCCAAATATCATTTTGCACATTTTCGGGCTCATTATTAAAAAGATTGGATAGATTGTTTTGCACGAAATTTAGAAAAACAAGCACTGTTATAGTTTATTTTAATAATACGCAACAAAATTACCTAACTTAATCGATTTAAAACTGGAAACCTAAGTTAAATTTGGAAATCTGAATAAAATAATTGGAAAAAAATAACAGTGAAATTGGTAATTTTTGTTTCAATCTTAGTTTCCGTAGAAACTGTCAGTCGCAGATCTAGCAATGCCGTCATAAATTAAAAGTTTAGTAAACTGGGTATTAAATGTGCAATTAATATACAGGGTGTTCCATTTGAAATTCTTGAGAAAAATTCAATTATGCGTATGTTTACCACCCATGTATAATACAAAGTACTGTGGCAAAGGTATTAACAGAATTTGCGAATAGAATAGTCTGTGAATCTAGTTCGATAAAGAAATCTTAGGAAGCTTCGTCAGTAGTGCCACAAATATGCGGGTCCACATTGACATGCACTAAAATGGCAATATGTATATTAAAATTTCCTGCTGGAAACCCCGTAATGTGATATATCGCCTTCCATGAAATTTTGTGAGGAACGTGAATATGTAAAAAATGGGGTTTCCATTTAAAAAAATATGACTGGTTTGTTATGCAAAATGTGAAGACTCTGTATACCCAAAATAATTTTACAAGATGCGGCATGCCCTTTTTTATGTCCATTCATTTTGCTGGTGATGCCATTGAATCTGACTTGCTAATTTATTTTTGCGAGGAGGGATGTTATTAATTTTATTGGATTTCTTGTTAAAAAATTTCTATTGTATCATAAAATAAGTTGTGATTAATCACCTTTTTTCACCTCCTCTTTTGTCAACCCGCAAGGAAATTTTTATGTCGATTGTTGAAATTTAAACTCCATAAAGCAGAAGTAGAACTTTTACTGTGATTACTTAGTGAAAAAAATGTGTCTCAAATTTTAAAGATATCGTAAATTTTTTAAATTTATAATCCAGACTAAATAACAATAAAATGAATTCGCTGAAAGTATTAAAAGTATCAAAAATAATTCTGTATTTTTCTGTAATAATATTTACTTCAAAAGTCATAATCTTCTTTACAAATTTCCATACGGCCGTCAGTGGCGTCCGAAATGAAAGCTGCATTTTCTCACCCATAACATGTTTACAACGTAACATCCCGATGTGGTCTCGTCTACGCTTAGAAACAAGCATCCGTTTTAGGTCAAGTGAAATTTAGAGCCCTATTGCTCAAAAAAAATGAACTTGTGCCACTTGCTGAATGAAGCTGCGATGTTCTACACGAACAGCTGTTACATGAATTTTTGGCGCCTCCGTAGCAGGGTTCTAAATGTTTTGAAGGGCATATTCCAGTTTTCTCCAAATTTAAATACAACGTGTCCAAGATAAGGAGGGCCAGTATGGGGATATTGGAAATGACAAGAGATACGGGTTTGGTTAAATGGGAAAAAAGTTGTGTAATTAAAGGACCAACAAAATGGCGCCTAGAAATCCTTGATATAATTTTCTGTTTTTGAGTTATTTTGAAAAAACTGAATTTATGGATTTTTAACTATATTTTTTTCTGGCTTTAATATTAAAGTTAGAGCAACTCTGACGAAACTTCTTCGTAGCAACTTTTGATGAAATTAAATATTTCATTGCCAATTTTTTTATTCTACGTTTCGTCTTCGAGCAACCATCATCAACTTAATTTTTTTAAATACGGTCCTGATTTTCTGATGTCAAATTTTATTAGCCCTTTTTATTCTGAATTCAACAATGTACCACACATTATGGTTTAATTACGTTTCGACCCTTTTTTGGCCATCATCAAAGAATTTTTAAGATACGGACCTGTATGTCTCATAGTTTTGTAAAAAATATGTACATACAGTATAAGTTTGGCAATTTTTAAGTGCACCACAAGAGTTTTACGAATCTGTTAGATGATACTAGCGATAAGCACCTACCCTACTCTAAGCATAGCGCATCTTGCAGTTTTGGAAAATCTTGTTCGTTTCTGATATCAGAAGAAACCCCAACTAACTGTATTTCTCATAATTTTTAGAAAATTAAGAGAAATACAGGTCCGTATCCTAAAAATTTCTTGGTGATGGTCAAAAACGGGTCGAAACGTAATTAAATCATAACTTGTGGTACATTGTTGAATTCAGAATAAGAAGGACTCATAAAATTTGGCATCGGAAAATTAGGACCCTTATTTAAAAAAATGAAGTTGATGATGGTTGCCCGAAGACGAAACGTAGAATAAAAGAATTGGCAATGAAATCTTTAATTTCATCAAAAGTTGCTACGAAGAAGTTTTGTCAGTTTCGCTCTAATTTTAATTTTAAAGTCAGAAAAAAATATAGTTAAAAATCCATAAATTCAGTTTTTTCAAAATAACTCAAAAACGGAAAATTATATCAAGGATTTCTGGGCGCCATTTTATTGATCCTTTAGTTACGCAACTTTTATCCCATTTAACCAAATCCGTATCTCTTGTCATTTCCAATATCCCCATACTGGCCCTCCTTATCTTGGACACGTTGTATATGTAAATTGAAGGACGACGAAAAATCTAGCGTCAACTGAAAAAATATTAATGCGCGCACCTGCCCATAATAGCAATCCGAAACGGTCGAGAAAACTTCTGCACTTGAGTATACAATTTGGCTCATTGAAAAAACACCCCCTTTCGTGGTTGTCAGGTTCTTGCAGTTTTAGAGATACCGATTGGAAATTTTCGATTATTTATGCCTCGATTATTAGTCACAAGATCGACGAGTGACATCACTTCCCTATTATCACCTACTTGCCACCCCAAATATTTTTTTCAAATATGTGCCCTTTCTTGCAGTAAAACCTTTCCTGCGAGTGACCCAGTAACCATTTTTAAAAATGCAATCATTTCCTGGAAGCCTGATCATTCTTGTATATTGTGTTAAAATTTAAACCCTCTATGCGAGGGGCGAGACCCTTAAAATAATGAATTTACAATTGCGTTACAACAGAAAACCTTAACATAAATAATTCTTTAAAACCGGTCGCCGGCATTTTAAACACAGAGATTTAACTAGGAGACCTTCCTCAAAGCATCATGACCCCCTTAAAGCGCGTGCGCAATAATAAACATGTGTTTTTCAAGAGAATAATCTTCGAAGAGAACATTATCATTATAAATGCCAACGACACAACGACTGACAAAACGCTCAGCTTGGCCTTTGGTACCTACAAGGGATTGAATAGAAAAAAAGCTCGGGCGCCAAAGGAAAGGTTCGATAGCCAGGCCAACGCACTAACCATACGGCTGCGCAAGTTACAGACCAGTTGCCTTGTAACTACGGTATAAGTAATAAGAGAAAACAAGAAGTTATGTTTATAAATATTCGGGCATTCCCTGAAAGAAGATCGCGTTGTTATGAGGAGAGTCTCCTGATTTAACAGTCTGATACAATACAGGTGTCCCACAATTATACCGACAAACTTGGAGGGATTGTAAAGGACACCAAAACAATCAATTTTGGTCAATGAACCCATGGTCTGAAATGTGCCGTTCTGGCACTAGGATAAAAAAGGAAATTTAAGGTAAACATTATGTATTATAAACTCTTAAAGCAAATGCGCAAAATGGGCCCAAGTTTGTGTATTACACAGGTTTGTACGTTGGTTAAGAGAGGTACGCACAATATGGAATATTCAGGGAGTTTCTTGCACATGTGCGTAAGCAACCATTACTCTTTCAAGTAGTTCCTCTTGCGTCTGAACAGGCGTCTCGCAAACCAAACTTTTGACGTGGCCCCAGAGGAAAAACTCTATGGGGGTTAGATCGGGGGACCTTTCAGACCACGGAACAGGACCCCCTCGTCCAATCCAACGGTTCGGAAAAAAGTTATTTAAGTACTCGCGCACTCCCAGAGAAATGTGGGCAGGAGCTCCGTTGTGCTGCAACCACATAACTTGTCTTGTTTACATTGGGACGTCTTCCAACAGCCCCGGCGAAACAGTTTCTAAAAACTCACGGTAAATACGACCATTCAAACTTGGCGGAAGTAAATAAGGACCAATTAGATTTTAGCCCACAATGCCGGCCCAAACATTTATTGCGAATTTGTTTTGATCCTTTCGAAGAGTGATAGCATGGGGATTTTTGGCCTCCCAAATATGACTGTTGCGGCTGTTAAAAGGTGGTATGATGAGGATGGTGTCGTTGCGGAAATCTCTCTGCATACAACCCTGCAGCTCTTCGTCCGCTACAGCCAGCTTCTCCATTTCGAAAAACGTATATCGTGACATGAGTTAACACAATGCCCAATTAAACACGGTCTGCATATAACAATTTAGGGGGCAAATTCAAATTTAATGCGCACTTAACTGTCATAAAATTATACGTCAACGTCGTCGACAAAAACAAATACAATGGGGTCATTACATAATTTTTAAAAATAATATTTTCCAGAAGATTCTCGTAAAATATTTGACCCGTATTTTTTTATTTTTCTCACAGCGAACGTTTTAGGCATCTAAACCAGCATCAAAGTCAAGACGCTGGCCCTTTAAGCCTTTTAAATGATGACGTATTCAGGGCAATGCCGAGAATTGTCGATATTAGCCGGAAAGTACAACCGTTGTTTGTCAAATGCGTCAAACGTAAACTGAATGAATAAACAATCATGGCAGTCTAGTCGTTTGACAGTGCCCAGTGTTGTTTTTCAGTTTGTCTAGTTCCCAAATGACTGAAACACTCACCGTTTCGTTTTAATATTTTTCATTTCAACACTGTCCAAATGGAATAAATAATAACTGTTAATCATTTCACTACTAACTACCGCTCTACCGGTAAATTATCTGAATCGACTTTAACGGAAACCGTGCTCTATTTTCCGTACACGAATATACTAATTGACACAATAAATAGGAATAAAAACACATAAATAAACTATTTATACACTCAATACAAATAAAAATAATAGGTAAATTTCCAAATGTCAAATTCTGATTATTCTGGACATTATTGCTCCCTACTTTACCGACTCAAACTCCATGTAACGTTAAGCTTTCTGGGTATCAAAACATCAATTCAGATGACCAATCACAAGCGCTTCTAAATTAATGACGTAACCGGGGTAGTACGTGTTTCTGTTTAATTCTTCGACGGCGCGCTTCGTGCTAAAATCGCCATTGTTTAAATTTTGGGCTATTGGTGAGTAAATAAATGTAACCCAGAGGGCCAATAAACACCTAGTTACTTATTTCTATCAAAATTATACCGATTTTCTATTTAGTGTAACGACCCCATTGTTTTGTTTCCATTAAGATCTAGTTTTCCCGGGATATTCCATAGGGTGCGTACCTACCTCTCTTAACCAACGCACAAACTTGTGCAATGAATAAAATGAGGCCTATTTTGAGCATTTGCTTTACATTTTTATAATAAATAAGGCTTGCTTTAAATTTCTTTTATTTTATCCTAGTGCCAAAACGGCACATTTCCGACCATGGGTTTATTGATCAAAGTCGATTGTTTTTGTGTCGTTTACAAGCCCTGTTTTTATTGTCAAAACAACTTGACTTGACCACACGTGACCACATACAAATAAAGGTACAGAAAAAATTGAAATTTCTCAATAAAATCATGCAAAAATCCTGGGGCCTGGAATAAATCAGTTTTTTTTAAATTTAAAATAATTCAAATAGCTTTATTTTCTTATCTTTCGAGATCTTGAATAGAAAATTCTGCGATACCACCAATATTCCTGTGATTTCAGACTTACCGACAGCTATAATGTTAGAAATTATAAAATATAAAAAATATTAGTTTAAATTATTGATGGATTCAACCGTTACTTGTTGGAAATTCATTCAAATATTAATATTATCGCGTATTTGTGTAATTTGCACTAATTTATTAACAAAGTTAACAATTATTTCGCAACACTGTAGCAAAGATCATTAATGATCTTTAATGATCTTTGACTGTAGAACTTGACAACAAACTAAATCTAGAGGGTGAGATATTCTGTTTAAATATTACGCTGCTGCCTATTATAAAATGTTAAAGTGGTTTAGCCTAGTTGGTTACAGAATAAATTTAACAGAGGAGAATTGCTTACATCGATTTGATCACTTAATAAATCACTTTTATTTTTGAGTTTTTTAATTTTTCAATTTTCTAACAAAGTTAATTTTGAACTTTTTTGTTCGATATGTAAGATAGTAAAATTGTTATTAAATACGTAACCATTGTTTAGTAAATGATTTGCATAGGTTGAATTTGATTTATTAATAAAGGCTTGATTATGTCCTTGGATTCTTTTCTTGAATGTTGGACCTGCCTGTCCAACATCCGAATATACACCAGGGCAACTTCCACATTTCAAATTATAGACTCCGAATTGATTATATCTTTCCCCTGATTTGTTTGTTGTTTTTTAGTAGACGGCCTATTTAGTTATTTGTTTTGAACGCAATATTACTTAATGTTATTTTTATTTAATAATTTTGAGATTCTGGTTGAGCTAGACCGCGGTCCATTGGCCCATATGTTAACGTTTTAAAATTTTGGTTTTCAATTGTTGTTGGGGTAAACTAATTTGATCGCTTGTTTATATAATTTTTTATTCAAAATTTGATCTATGAGAGTAGGATCAACTCCATTTTTTGCAGCGATTTGTTTTATTATCTTGAGTTCTTTATCAAAATTGTCTTTTGTCATGGGTATCGTAATTAATCGATGAATCATTATGAGGCGCCGTTTGTGCCATAAGTATTTGTAGTAAAATAATTAAAAAGATGACAAAGAAAGAAGAAAAATGTACATGAAAGAAAATAAAATGTGTATTAAGGATGAACTAAACTGAATACACTATAACTATTAAACAAATCCAACGTAGACGTTGGTATTTCTGTCATACCTAGTTAATGCGATGTACGTGAATTATATAGTACCACCTAGATTATTTACAACACAGTAAAAAATTTGAATTTTACAGATTACAGTCCCACCCAAATAATGGCAACATTGCTGTATGGCGATCCCTGAGTCACGTTAGCGCCATCATACGTAGGTAAACGAAAGCTGAAAAAAATATTTCACCAGCCCATGAAATCTACACAGCCCTGGAAATATTTTTTTCTTGAGCGCAAGAATCTTTCCTTAAGAAAAAATTATTTCCAGCTACAAAAATTTTTCCAGAGAAAAAAATTTATTTCCGCGAAATCTTTTTTTTGTCCGAGGGTGAAAAAAATATTTCCGCGCGATTTTTTTTTTATTCCTGAAAAATATTTCCTTAATACACATTTTCTTTTTTCATGTACATTTTTATTTTTTCTTTGTCGTCCTTTTAGTTATTTTACTACAAATACTTATGGCACAAACGGCGCCTCATAAATCATACTGTTGTAGGCTGCAAATTTGTGAGACAATGGATGGTTGGAGGAGTTGTGTATAGTGGTATCTGTATGGGTAGGTTTGTAGTAAATAGAGAAATCATGATCTATTGTCTAAAAAATTTTTGTTTTGATTTTTTTCCTCTTCTAGTGTGAATATCATGTTTTGGTAGATGTTATAAATTTCATGTAGAAAAATTTTTAATTGTCTGTTGGTGCCAGTGCAGCAAGCTAATATGTCATCAATGTACAGGTATACACAGGCTGTCCGAAATTCGGTGTGCAACAAGGGGATCTCTGTTATCTTAACAGCTAGACCCTATGTTCAGCAAAGTTGTCAAATATTATGCTGACTAATGACCTCAAGAGAAAATCGAGATATTCTGAATCGTTTTCCTGAAAACTGAAAAAAATTGAAAAATTGCGTTTTCGTTTTTTGGCTGTTACTTTTTTGTTTGACCTTGTATCTTCATTCTGTAAAAACTTTTACATTGCAACTTTTTATTCTCTATTTGATGGCATTATCAACCATTGGCTATGCCGATTCGTTTTTGATTTTTAAAGGCCAACTTCATTTTTTCTTATAGGCGCCATATCTGAGTGACAGGTGAGCTAATCCGTGTTTTTTTCCTGAAGGCAACCATCTTCCTCGCATTGCCCTTTTAACTGTTTCTACCCGAGTTTTTTTTTATTTTATCAAATTTTGTATCTGCTTTCTAATTGTCCATAATTTAATGGGAATAATATAATAGTTACCATGGAAACAAAGTAATATAATAGGAATGATCGTTGTAAAGCTATTTGCTTATTCTGTTTCAAGCAATAATCAATTTAATCATATCTTGTTTTTCTTCGTCAGATAATATTTTCAAAATTAATTACAAATATGTAATACAAATTCAAAAACACAAAAGAAGAAACAATAACAGTACGAATTCAAGAACACAAACGAAAATGAACAAAACAAAAACAAATTCAAAGCGAGGAAAATGGAAACAAATGCGGCCCAAATGCCCAAATCGAAAAAAGTTGTAAGCGAAAATTATCAACTTGACGATAGGTGACTTTGTTTCCATGGTAACTTATATTATTTCTGATTTTGTCATGGAAAATAAATTAGAACGCAGGAATAAAAACCGCCAACAATTTATAAAAACTGTAAAAATATGAAAAAAGGCAAAGTGAAGCACATGATCGTATTCGGAAAAATAACGCGGATTAGCTCACCTGTCAATCAGATATGGTGCATATAAGAAAAAGTGAAATTGGTCCTTAAAAAACAAAAGCCAATCGACGTAGCAAAATGGTAATGATGCTATCAAATAGAGAATAAAAAGTGGCAATGAAAAAGTTTTCACAGAGTGAAAATACAAGGTCAAACAAAAAAGTTACAGCCAAAAAACGAAAATGCAATTTTTCAGTTTTTTTCAGTTTTCAGGAAAACGATTCAGAATATCTCGATTTTCTTTTGACGATATTAGTCAGCATAATATTTGGCAACTTTGCCGAATTTAAACATAGGGTCTAGCTGTTAAGATAACAGAGATCCCCATGTTGCACACCGAATTTCAGACAGCCTGTATATGTTGAACTGGAAGTAGTTTTGTTGTAAACATAGTTGTAAGATTCGGATTTAATTACAGGGTTGGTGTTATTTTTAATAAATAAATTGTCGACTGATATTAAAATATCTTTAGGTGGGATGCTTGAGAATAGATTCTGGACATCAAAGGAAACAATAGAGTTTGTGGGTAAATGTATATTTTTGATATTTTCTATTAATTATTCAACCACAGTCTCTAACATCTTAATCCTTGACTTATTTATTTTTTGCCATTATGCCATTTATTGACTTATTTCTCCCCACTTTTTAGTTTATTCAGTTTGCAGTTGTCAATACAGAACACATAGACTTAACCACACAATTTATTACAAGATTAGCAGTTGGTAGTTGTCAAGATTCCATGGTTATTTTGTTTATTTTGTTTTTTCTGTTCTGATGTTTCATTTGAAGGTTTTTTCAATTGAATTTATTGTTTTTTCCAATATGGTTTTCTTTAAATTCATTGTTTTTCCCTTCAAGCTACGATGTATTCGATTTTCCTTTGTGTTTTTGTTATTCCCCGTAGGTAAATACTGAAATTCAGTTATCTAGTTATCTTATTTCATGGATATCATTATTATTTGTATTTTTATTTTCCTTGTCAACTGTCATAATAATTTGTTTACAATTTTACATACATTTCTGATGGGATCGTTGTAAATCCTGAAACCGGTTAATATATTATAAATAATAGTAAATAATAATAATAATAATAAATCGTTATATTGGTAATACGCGAAGTAATTTTTTAATTCATATTTTCCATTAAGTTAATGGTATTTTTGACAGAATATTTTAGTTTATAATTACAATGTCTTGATGGTAAAGGTACGAGTTGTTTAGATAATTTAGCAGACGGTGAACTGAAAAGGAGATTATGGGTCTGATAGGGTGATTAGATTTGTGTAGTTTGATTATTGAGGATAATTTTGGAGCTTGGGGACCTACACACCAACAGACAATTAAACAATTTTCTACATGAAATTAATAACATCCACCAAAACATAGAATTCGCACTATACTTGGGCCGCCAACAGACAGAGTGATCACCCTGCAAGCATGAGCTCTAGGCGGGACCACTACCAATTTAGGACGACCGAACCGCAGTGACGCGCTTTCTTTGGACCAAAAAAAGTCGCATCACTCCAATTCCGTCGTCATAAATTAATATTGGCCCCGCTAGAGCACGTTCTTGCAGGGTGATCACTCCGTCTGTTTGGCGGCCCAAGTATAGAATAGGAAAAAAACAAAAAAATAAATTTTTAGACATAACCATCACTAGATTAAACAATACGCATGATTTCTCTATTTACCACAAACCTACCCATACAGATACCACTATACATAACTCCTCTAACCATCCATTGTCTCACAAATTTGCAACCTACAACAGTATGATTCATCGATTAATTACGATACCCAAGACAAACGACAATTTTGATAAAGAACTCACGATAATAAAACAAATCGCTGCAAAAAAATGGATTTGGTCCAACTCGTAGATCAAATTTTGAATAAAAAACTACATAAAAAAGCGATCAATTTAGTTTACCCCACCCCAACAACAATTGAAAACCAAACTTTAAAACGTTAACATACTCAGGGTCTAGCTCAACCAGAATCTCAAAGTTATTAAACAAAAATAACATTAATATTGCGTTCAAAACAAATAACTCAATATGCCGTCTACTAAAAAACAACAAACAAATCACGGGAAAAGATAATCAATCCGGAGTCTATAAGTATAAGTTGAAATGTGGAAGTTGTCCTGGTGTAATACTTGTATGTTGGACAGACAGGTCGAACATTCAAAAAAAGAATCCAGGAACATAATCAAGCCTTTATTAATAAAAAATCAAATTCAACCAATGCAAATCATTTACGTATTTAACAACGATTTTACTATCTTACACATCGAACAAAAAAGTTCAAAATTAACCTTGTTAGAATGTTTAGAAACTAACAATCTCGAAAGTACAAGTAATTTATTAAATGATCAAACCGATGTAAACAATTCTCCTCTGTTAAATTTATTCTGTAACCAACCAGGCTAAACCACTTTAACATTTTATAATATTCAGGTAGGTAATATTAATTTAAACAGAATATCTCACCTCTAGATTTAGTTTGTTGTCAAGTTCCGACGAAACTACAGTGTAGCGAAACAATTGTTTACTGTGTTAATAAATCAGTGGAAAGTACACAAATTAAGTGTTATTATTATTATTAGTTTAATAAAATTGGGCTGGAATAATCCAGTGGATGGTTGAATGGATAAATAGGAATATATTGGTTGCAGAATTTACCTCCCTTAAAATATGCAACCCAATTTCTTATAATCGCAGGGGTATGGAGATCTTTGAGTGTATTGAACTATTTTCCTAGATTTGCTTGCCTTGTTGCCTTCCAATTTCATTGCTTACCTACTTGATGATTATTCGATATTTCGCAGTTAATCGAATTTCTCATTGTTAGAACATTCAATTTCATTTGGTCAAAACCTTAGTGAAATCTCAAATTAATATAATATTGGCCATATATTTCCACGACCGTTACAGTAATCAATCACTTTGATTTATCTGCAGCTGTTGCAGAAACAATAACGCAAAACGATAACTCAATACCTAATCGTAGTTAATATTTTCTGTCTTGACTATTTGGTAGAAATCCATGATGAAATAGAAAATTACTATGCGTACTACCAATAAGTATAAAAATTATTTTATTGACCGGTTTCAAGATTCACAAACGATCTCATCATCAGAAATGGTAAATTAAATTGTAAACAAATTATTATGACAGTTGACAAGGAAACTAAAATTGATAAAACAATACAAAAAATAATGATATCCATGAAACATGTTAACTAGATAACTGAATTTCAGTATTTACCTACGGGGCATAAGAAAACGCAAAGGAAATTCGAATACCTCGTACCTTGAAGGGAAAAAACAATGAATTTAAAGAAAACCAATTCGGGAAAAAACAATAAATTCAATTGAAAAAACCTTCAAGTGAAATATCAGAACAGAAAAAATAAATCAATCAATATCCAAGAAATCTTGACAACTGCCAACTGCTAAACTTGAAAAAACTGCGAGGTCAAGTCTATGTCGTTCTGTCTTGACAACAGCCAACTGTTAATCTTGTAATAAACTAAAAAAAGAGAAATAAGCCAATGAACATTTAAGGTCATTTCGTTTAAAAAATGATCGTTCAAGTTTTGCTAATCATTTCTTCGATAACAATCATCAATTCCCTCCTCCAGAAAATACTAAATTATTGTTTAATTTTGTAAAGAGTTATCAATTAGATATATTAGAGTCTATAGAAATTTATAAACATAAAAATGATACAAATTATAACTTACTTAATGACCAGGTCGATTTAATACAATCTAGTTTATTTAAACTTTTGTAATTATCTTTTGATCAAAATTATAATTCTCAGGTGTCGGTATTACAGTTTCTCTCATTATGACATTTATTGGCTTATTTCTCTTTTTTTAGTTTATTACAAGATTAACAGTTGGCTGTTGTCAAGACAGAACGACATAGACTTGACCTCGCAGTTTTTTCAAGTTTAGCAGTTGGCAGTTGTCAAGATTTCTTGGATATTGATTGATTTATTTTTTCTGTTCTGATATTTCACTTGAAGGTTTTTTCAATTGAATTTATTGTTTTTTCCCGAATTGGTTTTCTTTAAATTCATTGTTTTTTCCCTTCAAGGTACGAGGTATTCGAATTTCCTTTGCGTTTTCTTATGCCCCGTAGGTAAATACTGAAATTCAGTTATCTAGTTAACATGTTTCATGGATATCATTATTTTTTGTATTGTTTTATCAATTTTAGTTTCCTTGTCAACTGTCATAATAATTTGTTTACAATTTAATTTACCATTTCTGATGATGAGATCGTTTGTGAATCTTGAAACCGGTCAATAAAATAATTTTTATACTTATTGGTAGTACGCATAGTAATTTTCTATTTCATCAATACCTAATCTAACATCTAAACAGATACATATCGTGTTTGAAAAACAGATACATATCGTGTTTGAAATGAGAAAATGTTTTCTTGAAGAACAAGCTGATTAGTTAATCATCCCCATTTAAAATGTACAAAATCGAAATTAGTTCTCCGAATACTACAATAAATTTATTTTAAATCTAAAAACTTATGTTTGCAGAGTTGCACGTTATTATCTTTGGAAACATTTTGTGTTTGTGAAATAAACCCAACCATTATATTGTGGACTTATGAATGTTTATATAGTTATTTACGGTTGGCCACAATTATTTTTGTTTTGGCGATGTTACGATGCGGTTTCTTTAATTGATAATCATAATTGCAATTTCGCAGGCTAATACGTTAGCAAGCAATTCATTAAATAGCAAACTTCACTGACAATGACCTGTCATTATTTGGAGGTTATGTTTTCGTACGGTGTTCCGGCTCAGTATTTTGATTTTATCCGTGACGAATGTACATTCTGTTTTCCGAAATTACGACATTAAAGACGGATATAATAACAATCCTCACTTATGCTTTTAAAATGTCTGATGTTATGGCCAACAAAAACAATTTATTCCGCACAATTACTCTATTGTAATGTATAAATAAATGCCAACGTAAAATTCGAATAGATCATTAAATAATATTTATAACTGAACCATGTCGGCAGATCAGACTCAGTTTTTATACGTGATACACGCTTTTCTGAAAACTACAATGACTGTATATTATTCATAGGGTTTATAGAGTTTACATTGTCACTAATATTATAGTGTTTGTTAACTGAACTGGGCCACTGTCGACGAGAGATCCCAGAATTAGATGATTTTTGTTACATTGATACCTACTTCGCTGCTATTTGTGTTCGTTCATAAACTTTCAGATACCAATGAGTCGTATTATTTCATGCTTATGAATTCCAATTTTGACCAGTCTTTTATCATTATTCTTGTCCAACAAGTCCGATACACAAACATAAACAAAGCATAACAAGACATCACCAGAAGACATATTTATACAATACTCGGTTCTAGTACGATCCTATCACTTTTGTGTATGTACTGATCGTTTCCAGAGTGGTGTGGGGGAATTCGACAGTCGGAGAAACCCAGGTTAAACGCATTGGTACTTGGAGTGTTTGGATTTACTACACATTTACTGAACGGTAGCTTCTTTGCCGTAAGTTTGATAATAGTTTGGCCGTTCTAAGCGATCCACAGTTCCCTATTTGCAACCTTCTTCCTTTCTCTGAAGATGGAACAACATTGTCTTTGTTTTAAAGACATAGATTATTAAGGCTATTCGCTAAGGTACCTGCTACCTAAACTCGTTGCTTTGTGTGGCAAACGTTAAGACATATTCATAGACATGGCTCACGTGATAGCAAGTAATTCGTTACTCTTCAAACTTTACTGGCATTGACCTGTCACTACTTGAGGTTATGAACTATTTAGAATAGCTTGCCGTGAGGGAGCAATCAATGCATCTGAATAAATTGCTTCCCATCTTCAAAAAGATTTGTTTTTAATCTTGAAAAATATAAATATACAATTTCAAGAAAGGCACACTTGTAATCCAAATAGACAGCAACATGGAAATTATTCTTGAAAATAAGACCAAAGCAAAAAGAGAAACAAGCCAGAACATAAATATGGTTCAATCAACAATTTACTCGGGACGAAGTTTATTCCCAAAGTACTTTCAGGTTAAGACGAGAAGCAAGACAATTGCGCCAAGAAAAGCAGCTCAAACCATGTGGCATTAAGAGGAATGCAGAACCTTTTTTAAAAATATATCTTAAAAATTATCTTAAGGTTCTACATTCTAAACTTTCATATAAGCTTATTACCAATATCCGGTTTCGTAAGGTACCTGATAATCGATTTAACGAGTCTAGTGGACTCTCTGACCTCGGCTAAGGCAGCAGTCGAAGAAGGGGGTGGGTCGTCGTACTACGAGATCTTAAGATTCTACCTATGACGAGAGTCAAATGGGAAAATAAAATGGACACCGAAGACAGTTCAAATGATCACTTACCTACGAAGGCTACTAATGTGGGTATCAAGTGGTGAACCAATCAAATTAATATAATAAAACAAGCAAATAGCTTTATTTAATAAAAACAGTTTCGTCAAGTTCCAATCAAGTACTCAAGTACTCAAATATTGCACAATATGAAATACAAGCCTCAATAAATAAACCCAATAGGAACTATTAAAGTAAAATTATAAAACAAAGAACTTCACAAAAATTTAAAAAAGCAGAGTATCTGAAATAATTTTGAAACGCAGTGTAGATCTACGTTTAGCTTCACAGGAATCATAACAAGGTAAAATGGTCAAACAATTTAGGAATTTAGGTACTCTTAGAACTATGAAAATTCATAATAATACTTTTAATGAAACGAACTACCCAACTACCGACGGCGTCGAAACGTAAAAGCCAAAACTACTCACTAATGTAGTCACTACTCAGTAGTCTTCTTCAATTCTTACGTCTGTGGAAAGTCCTAGGAGTGTCGTATCAGTAGTTGTACAGCCAAGAAACTTCTTTTCGAAATTCTATGGGCCGGGTAAAATTCGGGGTCTGTTCTAGAAGCGACTAAATAAAGAATAAAAGTACTTTAAATTATTGGAGGTTTAAACAACTATTACGCAATCTACGCCAACTGAGGCATGAACTCTTTTCTAAGGTACCGAAGAACTACCATGAACTACCATGAACTACCATTAACTACAATGAACTACCATGAAGATTTTCGATAATATCTTACCTTTTGGCAAAATCCAGTCGAAATCCGGGGACGTGGGACTAGTCCAAACCAAAGAGAGTTAGGTAATCATCAGCAGTGCGCATTTGTGCACTATAAAAATGGTACAAACTGGTCGAGTCTTGTCGACGATGGAAACATCTAGAAAAAATAAACAGCGTAATTTCCAAGAATGTAATACCGGGGAGCGAGTAAAAGGCGATCGATAATTTTAGCGAAGGGATCTATAATATTCTAGGCCTTTATAGACAACTACAGTAAGATAATCCTAAGGAGCGGGCTATTTCAAGTAATAAACTCTAAGACAAATTCTGCCCATAGCAAGCTACATCCCTTGGAATTTGACAATTTAGATGACATCTTTAGAGGCCATGTTAGTGAAATCATACATAAAAAATACTTTAACCGTTGTAAGAAATTAGAGAATTTGAATAATATTCAACAATAATTTGACAAATACTTTTTATTTTGCCGGATAAATTTCTGTTTTGAACAAAATGGTGTTACCAGGCAATTTGATGAATTGCTGTCTGGCAACAGAATTGAGTTTGCAAAACAGGAATTTACCCAGGCAAAATAAAATGTTCAAGTCAAATTCGGCTAGATAATTTAATGAATATGAGAATACGCATATGGCAGACTCGATTTTTAAACATTTTACAATCAAAAATATGAAATTTGGAACGTCAACATGGTAGCAAAAGGCAAATAAAGAACTGGGTGCGTGGTCGCCACACGCGATAGAAGTGAAACTTCAACTTTATTAGAGGAATGAAATATTTGTATTGTAAACAGATGAGTGGGGCGGCGTCACGAAAAATGAAACGCTGTGGTCTCGCTTTACTGACGCTGGCCTGAGAGAAAGAGCACGAGGCATGAGAGAGAGAGCGTGGCTAAAGAGTGGGGCGTTCGATATTCAATTTCTCCTCTGGCCGTCTTCTGAGATTGCTCCCCTCCATTCGTTATTCGTTTCACTTTTCGTGACGCTCGCATTTGCACAACCCAAGAACTCTACCGAGACAAAAGAAGTTTCATTTCAAAAATTATCGCTGTAATAGTTAGGGCTAACTTTTCTCGCTGTTATTCTGACAAAAACATCACGTCCCACATGAATTAAATTATCGGGGGTAGCATCATAAGTGCATCAAAAATTACCGATAATTCTGCATGAAAGCTTGTTGCTTAGAAACTGCACGATTTCATTTTGATGTGAGTTTTAATGAACGAATGTAGTTTATATAAAGCAACAAGCTTGAATGCAGAATTATCTGTTATTTTTGATGCACGAATGGTGAACAATTTCTTGAAAATAGGCACCCTTATTTCTAAATATATATAATCTGAACAGTTGACGTTTCCAGAGGTGAATTATCCTTGTAATTTTTGACACTTGCGCGGGTAAATTTTCGCTATAATTCTGCTGTGAACTGTGATTGGCTCCAATCAGTAAAATTCTGTGTTTTTATTGGTCTCTATATTTTGAGGGAAATTGTCGCTGTAGGTAGGCTAACTTTTCTCTCTGTCATTCTGACAAACACTTCGCGGCTTAAGAGATTTTATACATAGAATTAAATTATAAAAATTATTATAATCAGAATTGCAGTTAAAATTCCGCCAAAACAACGTTCAGTTCATAATCTGTAAATTTAGTACAATAACATGATATTTAACAAAAATGAAGTAGAATTACTTTCAAATTGAATTAGCTTTAAAAAGCGAAACAGATTATGAACATATCGGCGACAAAATTAATAAAAATGTATTTTATGTATAATATACATAAAATTGTTGTTCAATTTGGGCCGAAACGTCGATTGTCTTATACAGGGCGTCCAGTTAAGAATGGTCCATACTTCAAATCTAGCTTCCTTGGGTCAAAAGAAACCGATCTGAACCAATTTATCTTAGTACCGGGTGTCCAAATAAGAAAGGATGCCGGCCATATCTAAGGAACCGTTCATGGTACAGCTATGGGAAAGAAAAAATAATAATAAAAGTGGCCAAGAGAAATCACTGGAAATTATTTTACGAATATGGCAATCTTGAGTATGTTTTGTATAATTTTGGTTTACCACTTCTTGCTCTAGCTCATCAAATAGCAGCGGAGGGAGAAGGGGGACGCTTTATTTGTGAAGACTGAAGATGCTTGTAACTTCGGTTTGGTTCAACATAATTTGGAAAACTTGGTCTCGTTGAAAAGAGCTCTCTTCGGTTAATTTTATGCTTTTATGAGATAGGTTCTTTTAGTTCTATAGTGATCGCTAGGGGGCGCTGCTTGAAAGGCCAGCAAACTTTTCAAATTTTCTTGAAAATTTTAAATGGAATGATATAATAATTATAACCTAGTTAAGAAGAGGACAGAATGATGAAAGGAATAGTGAAATCCGCGCATTGATATCTTTTTTCTAACCGGAGATATAAACAAATTAGTGTTAGGATTGGGAGGATGGGGGCAAAAATTGTTGGCAACACCCGGTCCAACATTTGCAATTATTGTGTAGTAGTGATAAACTTGTGTATGCTTTGATGCCAATATAACAATTATACAAATATGATAAAATAGCTTTTACTATAGTTTGGAGAAAGTGCCCCATCTTCAGAAAATTTAAGATATTTGTAGATATCAAACACTTGACATTGTGCTGAATCTTTTTGTTTCAACGCCAACTTGTTTTATAAATATATTGCGCACCCAGTGGTTGGATCAGTTACTTTGGCGTAAATTCACTATGAATTTTTAATATAAGTTAACCTCACACGCCAAAAGACAGTTACACAGCACACCCCTGAGGACGCTGACTTTGACAGCGAAATATGTGTAAAGTTTAATGACTGTGTCACTGTCTATTGGCGTATGGGGTTAACTCCTTAAGAATTCATAATAAATATTGCAATTTACAAGAGTATATTTTAATACCTAAAACATAGGTATTGTAAGTTTTTGCTTTAAGAAATGGTCATTTCCACATTTAAAACGGCCACGAAGAAGCAACATATAATTTTAATGATTATGATATTTTCAAAATGTCTTTTATATTCGGTGGCACGTTTAAAGGTTTGTAATTAACCCGACCTCCCGGCCCCAAAACTCTTTTGTCCATATCTCTGGTTAGAAAAAAGATATCAATGTGCGGCTTTCACTGTTTCTCTCGTTCTTTTGTCCTCTTTTAATTAATTTATAATTATTGTACTGTTCCATTTAAAATTTTCAAGAAAATCTGAAAAGTTTGTTGATATTTCCAACAACGCCCTCTAGCGATTACTACAGAACAAAAATGTCTTAAATTATAAAAGTATCTGATTAAAGGAAGATAGCTCTTTTCAACGAGACTAAATTTGCTACATTCGGTTAAATCAAACCGAAGTTACAAGCATCTCCACGACCAGATATGTTCCCCTTCCCCCTCCGCTGCTATTTGATAAGTTAGAGCAAGAAGTAGTAAACCAAAATTATACAAAATATATTCAAGATTGTTATATTCGTATTTTTGATCTACTTTATCTGGGTATATTTTAGAGAAAACCATGTTTTTTGTCGACTATGACTATTACGCCCTCTAGCAGCAAACTTAGAAACTTGAAAATAATTTCCAGGGATTTTTCTTGGCCACTTTTATTATTATTATTTATTTCCTATAGCTGTACCATGAACGATTCCTTAGATATGGCCGGCACCTTTTCTTATTTGGACACCCGGTACATTTCTGCTTCCTTAGAAAGTTATGAGCCTTCCAAGAACAATTTTTAATTTAAAATTTTCATTATTTCTCGTGCACTTTTGAAGCTATTTCAGTGAAACTGAGAATATGCAAGTTTTTAGGTAGCTAAATAATATATACTTACTTTTGAGTAAAACGTAGCGGGCGCCAACTTCACCTCACGCCTTCTTTTGTTTTTGTCGAGGGGTTTACCACTAGGAAAAAATCTGTCCCAAGTATTTCCTATTTCCAAATATGACCTTACTATTTCTTACTATTTCCTTGCAATTTCTTACTATTTCCTACTATTTCCTCACTATTTCTTAGTATTTCTTAACTATTCCTTAGTATTTCCTCACCATTTCTTAGTATTTCTTCACCATTTCTTACTACTTCTAAGTATTTCCAGAGTATTTCCTAGTATTTCTTTACCATTTCCTAGTATTTCTTTACCATTTCCGAGTATTTCTTCACCATTTCCAAGTATTTCCAGTGTTCCCGAGTATTTTTTACAGTTTCATTCAATTCGTACCTTTTACCTCGCCTTTTACTATTACAAAAATAGCATACATTATCTATTTTCTTCTTATGAAATAATTTACTGCACATTTAATTTTTGTGTTGTAAAATAAATATGTCACGGCCGTGCGCCGTGGGATCTTGCTGGCATGCGCGAGTGAGTAGTCGTTAATGCTCAGCAACAGTGCCCGCGGTTTGGCTATGGATGGGTGACTCATTTCTGCGCTGTGGCTAGGACGCGCCTTGGATCGCCTATCCAGCTTTACCTAATGAGGTTTTCCAGGTTTTCCTCATTCTCGCACTAAATGGTGGGTAGAGTACTAACAACTGTAGGTCGTTCCTGTGACACACCTGCGGCCAATAGTAATATGCCGCCTCCTCCGCGTTGCACAAGCTATATAGGTAGCTTCTGGGGCTAACCTTAGGGTTAGTAGGAGTGAGTAGAGATATTATTATTATAAACGATTATAAACGCCACTTGAAAAACAACCCCTATACAATTTATTAAATTTTGAAGTATATCTAACGCCCATTTTCTTTAAGAATTGTCAGGGTGTCCAAAATTAAGTGCGTACCATTGTTAACTTTGTTATTATTGGACCTACGAGGTTGGTTAAATGGGCAAAGAATTAGTCGAGGAATTAGTATTTCTTATCATGAACAATATGGTGAACATCGCATTTTCGCGATATTCACACAAACAACAATGTTTTAAATGGAACGCACTATACAGGGTGATTCAGAACGGGCGTGCCAAATTAAAATGGGTGCTAGAGGAACTCCAAATAAGACGAAAAGTTTATATGAACATATGTTCTAAAGTGACTACTAACAAAGATACACAGGGTGTAAAAGTTTTAATATTTTTTTAATATCGTAATGTAATAATTGATGTGTTTTCTCGTTCTTCTTGTTAGTTTTGTTAGTGTTATTCTTAAGAAACTATTTTTTTCAATTTTCGCTTTCTTTGCATATCGGTGAAGCCATTATTGCATTATGGAAAATTTCAGTGCATGTGCACGATTTCACAAAAAGCTATTTCATTCAAAAACTAAGCATTTTACGAAAAATTTTGAAGATACCAATTTCTTCCCAAATTGAACGTAGATTTCAAATACATTAAAATCACCTGCAGTCGCCAGTGGCGTAACATTGGATTGGGGAAATAAATAAACGGCCTACCCCGTAGCAACGCTACTGATGGGGCTAGCAGAGCAATTATTTTTGTAAAATTAGAACTTGGCAAATGAAAACGACTCCTTAAATTTCAACTCAATAACTTTCCTAGTTACTAAGATAATAAAAAAATATTTAAAAAATATTAAAACTTTTACACCCTGTATCTTTGTTAGTAGTCACTTTAGAACATATGTTCATATAAACTTTTCGTCTTATTTGGAGTTCCTCTAGCACCCATTTTAATTTGGCATATTTCTGTAAGTGTTGAAAGAGAATAAAAGTCTGAATAAAAAAGTCTTATGGAACAACTATCCCAAAATTAAAAATTACATGGCTTTTGAAGCTCGTTTTGAAGGATCAAAACAGCCCGCTGACGCTGGTATCACGTTAGGTCTCACGTTAGGTAGTCCATAAAACAAATTTGGTTGGCTCCCATGTTTAAAATTCGCAAATAAGTAGTAAAATAACAATCAAATATGTACTGTTAACACCCGCCGACAATAATTATGATGCAAAATTAGTTTCATGGCCTACCTGATGTGATATACTGGGCTCGATACTGGGGCATTTTTTATGCTCCAAAAGTTATTTTTAATTTTCAAATAGATGTTCATGTACACAATTGTATACTCTGTTTAAATATGCAAAAATATACATGTTGTCCCATTTAAAAAATTATCGTTTATTCTATGTGAATATCTCGAAAATGCGATGTTCGATTGTTTTTTTTTGTTTTCACCATCTTATTCTTCACGAAAAACACTAATTCTTTGCCCATTTAAACGACCTTGAACGTCCAATAATAACGAAGTTAGCAATTGTGGACACTTAATTTTGGATACCCCGTATATGTATGCATGATGCGTTAGGAACTCTTCCCTAGTTTGGATGTGTGTTTCATAACCTCTCTAATTAATATTTAAGTATTGCTTACTAATTATGTTACTCAATTGATAAAACTTAATTTCCCTTCCTTGCATAATTGACTGAAATTTTAGACCCCACGGTCGTGGTTTTCATAAAAATGCGAAAACAATAAACATAATAACAATGCTATTGTATGTCACCTCTCGCGCCGCCGCCGTGTCTAAATCGAGACCTACACATAACATGATTACCGATATTTACAATAACTAAAATGACATGTGTTCGAGTATGTATTCAAAAAATGCTAGATATTCTTGCAATTCGCGAATGGTCACCACAGTTAAATACCGACAATTCTAGATGACCAAAGTAGATACTGAAAAGTCGGCAAATCGGGGCAAAGTCCCGAGATATTACATAACTTTAATCAATTAAAACCGAATTTATCAATTTAACATTATTCGTTTATATCGAGGTTCATATTTGCTCCCAAGAGTTCCAACATTTGAAAGATTCCAAACATAATTATGTGACAAGGTCTTGGACACAGTAGTTAATATTATCTTCTATATTACCCCTCAATTTCGGGCTCAGTTTAATTCACCCCGCATCAATCTTGTCCAATGCTATTTCTTAAATTATAGGTCCACAAATTGCATAAAAAGCGAGTAAAAATGACAGTATACCTCGCGGTATACCTAAAATTTTATTTTGTTGAACAGTGTATTCCTACGAGTACCTAACTAAAATAATATAAAAGTCTATCGTTAAAACCTCCACTTAAAAAGCTCTTCACTTCCAAAAATTGTTATCCGTTTTTATATGAATTTTGATACCGATCATGCTATTTGGGGGGATATTTACAAATATTTTTCAGAGTTTAAAATAGGATGGCAACTATCAATTTACATTAAATAATAAATCCAGGAATACTTGTAGGTATAAAGTTCATACCATTTTTTACTCGATTTTTTATTTGCTTTGAATGCTCACCATGACCCTACCACTCACTGTTGCTACAGAAGAAACTCATTACATATTGTTCACGTGCCAACAATTGAGTCAAGTCGAAGTCACGCTATTGGCCGCCTACTGTGGCCTCATATTTGCTTCTGCGCCGCGGAGAACGTCACCGGCCTACCGGCCAATGTTTGGCGCGAAGAGGGAGTAGAAAATTTTATAAATATCGGTCGACTATTTCCAGTACTTCCTAGGTATTTCCCTTACTATTTCCAGTATTTCCCTGAGTATTTCCAGTATTTCTCAGACTATTTCCAGTATTTCTTTGAATATTTCCACCATTTCTTTACCATTTCCTGGGTATTTCTTACTATTTCTGAGTAAGAAATACTATTTCTGGACTATTTCGTAGTATTTCTGCACCATTTCCACCATTTCTCACCATTTCGGAAATACTATTTCTTGACCCTGTCCCAACCATTTCCTTAGTGGTAAACCCCTCGGTTTTTGTCGTATTTTTGTCGTATTTTAAAACAATTACTAGTTTTATGGAAAGAGCGCTCGATTAACTGTAAAAAATGTATACTTGTTGCGCGTTCCTAAATCGTATCGCTTTAGAGAAAAATGCATTTAAAGTTAATGCTAATTAGGTATGCCAATGATGCTGATCAGAATCCGGCCTCCGTTTTAAGCACATTAAACATGGTAGACGTCAAATATACAGAAACATGGGACAGCCAACAATTTTATTCATTTGTAAAACTAGAAATAAAAAATTCTTCGGAAACCCATAAGGAAGCCGGGCGCCCGTCTTTCTGGCTGAAGAGCGATGGGGCGCTCGAGCCAGCCCGCCGAGGCGGTTGACCGCCTCGGCGGGAGGAAGCCGGGCGCCCGTCTTTCTGGCCGAGGCGATGGGGCGCTCGAGGCCAGCCCGCCGAGGCGATCAATCGCTTCGGCGGGTGGAAGCCGGGGGGCATATTCATAACTCACGTATCGTATCGCAATCCGAAGTAACATATCCAATGCGCGAGAGGTATGTCAAACGAGCGGATGTCTGTCTCGCGTGATGGCGATCCCCTAGCTGTCCTTTTGGACCAGAAACGATTTTGTGGTCAAAAGAAAAAAGTGAAATCATCAAAACAAAAAAGAACTACGGCGAGGTGCGAACCCTCAAAGTTGCGGCTTGGTAGGCTGACACATCGGCCACTGCGCCACAAAGGTTTGCTGGCAAGATCGCTTACAAAAATAGTATATAAGCAGAAAATACGCCCGTTGCTGTAAGTCGACAGTTGGGAATGCAATACGCTACGTTCGATATGAATATGCAGCCGGGGGCCCCCGGCTTCTCCAGGTGCCATCCACTTCTTGAAGGAAGCCGGGCCGCATATTCATATCCAACGTATCGTATCGAAGCTCGGATTTACCCGAGACGCTGTTCATAAAACACGAGAGTGACCGCAAGTCGCTCTGCGATATCGCACGTGGGATATGTCAGGAGATACAAGCAGAATTTACTATAAATTTTGTTTCTGTTATAATTGAGCAATGTATTCTTGTATACATACACAATACAAAATAATAAAATACTAAGAAATCGTTAATTAGGTACGTGTTATCAGAAAATATTATGTATGTTATGTATGTATAAAATATTCTTTGCAAATTTGAATAGGGCTTTAGATTTAAGGTAGGCAAATCAAATGCGAATTTTCTGCATTTTAAAAATTTTAGTTAAATATCTAGGTACATAAAATAAAGAAGATACAAATTTTTGTTTTAAAATGTGCATGGTTCTTTTTATTATTTTACAAAAAAAAATAAATATGTGTAAAAGCAAGACAACAAATACAATATACGAGTATTATTTAACAAATTTGTTATCTCCCAAACTGATGTTTTTTTCTACACATGCTGATAGTGAATGTTGAGCTTTTCGTTTTTTCATTGTCAAGATTGCTGATGCATGTCTACCTGCTTGCAGTTTTCTCCGACCAGTTGCAAGAGCTTTTCGTCTTGCAATCGACGTTGGTTGAACTCCTATCTTCTTGCCCTTCCTTGTGGTGTTCGTGAAAGTTCGTTTATGAATGTAACGTTGATCGCTTGGCTTAAATAAGGTGAAGAGGTTACTAATTAAACTGGAGCTGGAATTTATATTTTTCTGGAAAGATGTTACGCACGACCGAACGGCTGGTGTAAACCCAAGTGGATCATCTTTAAGTCCTGTCTTAACTTGATCGCTAAAGTTTGTAATAAACTCTGACCACATGGTTTCTATGGTTGCGATATTAGAAATATCATTTTCTTCATCGATACTGGCTCTATCCACCAATAATTCATTACTTTCAACTTCTTGCGAAATGGCCGATTGAGAATCATATAAATTATTAGAGAGAAATATTTCTGTAACCTCATCCTGACTACCCTGTCCTGATATTTTAGGAACTACTGGTTTCTTTAATGGCATCAAAAGATCTTTTGGCGGTTCTGATCCCGTGGCAATTTTAAAGAACAATATTTTATTTTTGTCCGTTAAGGTATTGAATACATTATCTACATTCATATTTAAAATAATACTTGCTTGATGTTTACAAACTTTTCCAGTAAATCCTACAGGGCAACTGCATACTCCAATGCTTAAATCAACAAAGTACTTTTCTTCATTTTCATTACCGATGACACAAAATTCCATATCTGTAACATGTTTAATTTGGCTAAAAGATACATCTTTTGCGTTCGGGCAGAGCCTGTTAATAGTGCTTTTGGTAACTTTGTTAAAACATAAGTCCAATAATCTCTGTTTGTAATAGCTTTCAAAGTCTGATGTAATAAAATCAGTTAACTGTGCCAGGTTGTATGCCTTTGTCCTTTCCAATGGAATGTCCTTAAACAATCTAAACATCACCTCCACAATGTTGTTCGTATCAGAACCTCGGGTTAAAAAGTTTTTTCTATGATATAAAGACCAGGCACTTATGTCTTTTTCAATTTTATGGTTGATATAGTTCTTAAAATTTTCGAATTTGCAATTGGACTGAAATGTTTTAATGTTCATATCAAGCTCTTCTTCGCTTGGGGCGCGCAGTATATTTTTAAACAATTTATAGTGATACTGCCTATCATCCTTCGGGATATTATTACGAGTTATATTAAGCCACTTCCAAATGGCCTTTAAGACGTGAAAAGTGCAGAGAAGCATTTTGGATTCAGGCCAGTGCTTTTGGAGAACTTTTCTTTCAGTCATATCATCGTCCGTAAGAATAATTTTGGGTGAAATATTGTGCAAGTGAACATCTAACAAATTCTTAAGTGCAAGATCAAATAGTTCTTCTTTCTGGCTTGTAGAAATAATGCAGCCTAATGGAATGCCACCGGCTGCTGACTGTGTTGCAAAAAAATATAGTTTATGATTCTGTACATCACAGTTACTTGTAGCATCTACGAATAGAATTTCTGAAGACTGAATTAATAACGTTGATGCCCGCTTCATCATGGGAGTGCATAGAGATATAGCATAGTGGTCGTCAATGTGGCTTATTTTAAACGACACTCCTTCATTGTTTATTAGATTTTCTTCTAACTTATTGAACATATCTGAACCAGTTCTTGCCCCGTAATTTCCTTTAAAATGTTTTGCCCATAAATTCTGAAAATCTGTTTTATTTGGAAAGTAATGACGATCGGCCGATAAAGTATTGTATTCATCTCCATATTCCTCCATCTTCTTAAAACAAAAACTATGGTATGCCGAAGCCACCGAGTGTCCCCTTTCAAAATATTGTAATATTTCTTTTTTAGTACTTTCGCTTATAGGGCGTTGTGTTAGTGCAGCAGCGCTAAATACAGTGTGATTATGTTCCCCTGAAAACTGTATTATACAAGGCCAGTCTTTGGCCAGACCATCTGGAGATTTAGCCCTTGATTTATTTTGTGGTATATAAGCCAATGTAATTGTTAATATGGCAGGGCAGGATGTATTTCTTGTAGCATGATTTCTTTTTCGATGACCAGGCAAAGAACGATGGCCGGTGTTAAAATGACAGTGATACAGTCGTTTGAAAATATGTTTTCTAGCTTCGCAAGGCGGTGTTCTTATGGTTCTGGTTATTGACCATGTTACTTTTGATAAATTCATAAGTTCAGTAACCCAATTCTGAAATAAATTAAAGCTAAGTTACCACCACCACCATTCATTGTTCATTGTTCTGACCCTAAAAACCGCCAAACCATATAAGTCTACAGGAAAGTTCCGAAAATGGTCGACTGTAAATATTTTCCACAGTAATGTAGTTACAATCCTGAGAATATAATTCATAAGTCACTTGACGCGATTTGCACCAATAGAAATTAAAAATTTGCTTGGTTACATAGCTATCACAGCGATGGTAAAAAACAAAAAATCTATCACCTTATTTTGGTCCGTTGTTAGGAATAGGATATTCAGACCATCAGAAAGTATTAAATAAATTTTATTTGTCAAATCTGACAGTTGATATGTCATATTCCAAATGTAAATTAAGTTTCATTCTTTAAATGTTTCTTATTCATTATATTCTCTCGCCAAATATAACTCGTGCTATGATTAATTATCGAGGATATCACTCGTGAAACCGAAACAGGACATTCAACTTGTCCTTCGGACTCGTTGAATCTCCAGTTCGGTTTCAGCTCGTAGATATCATCGATGATAATCAAAGCACTTGTTATATTACATACGAAAATTTGGTTACTGACACAAATGCTTACGACCTTTTCAATGGAAATATTTTCAAAGTTGTTGCACTTCCGGTTATAACGAAAATGGTTACTAACTTCCTTTTTTAGATAGAATGCCGTATTTTTGAAAGTGAATTTCGAGTTTGCTTAAAATATATACAAGGTGTTCATGATTTGATATCGATTCGGACAAATTTCGTTCATAATGAAAAATCAGTAACAGCTGGACATAGGAAATAATTATACTTCTTCACGTAGAGTGCAATTCTGCACCAGATGGTGAAATAAGATACATGGTGTTCTATTTAAAAACATTGATTTCTCACCGATTTAAAATTTCCCGGAATTGATATCAAATTATGAATACCCTGTATGTACTTTAAATAAATTTTACGCATCGTGGGAAAGTTACAGGTGTCGACTTGCGATATCCTGGATATCGGTCCTTCAGTTCAAAGCAGATTTTTTTTAAAGTATGATGCTATCGGAAAAGAATTCAAAAAATAATAAATATTTCGAAATGGGTTAACTTTTCGGACATGATGTTATTATTAAACTCCCCTTAAAAAGACAAGCAAAATGAACATTTTCTTACAAAAATATGTGGCATTCTATTCAAGAAACGTAAGTGAGTATCGATTTTCGGTATAACTGGAAGTGCTTAAATTATTTTCAAATTATTTTCATTGAAAGGATCATGAGCATTTAGGTATGTCCGCAAGCAAATTTCCAGGATTGTAATTACATTGCTTCAGAAAATATTTATAGTCAACGGTTTCCGTGAATCATTTTACACCACCCCTTAAGCCCTACCAACCCCTGCCCCAACTCTATGCCACATAGGAAAAACTCAAATTCAGCATTGAAATCAAATTCCTTGACCCAATAACCCCTATGAATTAACACCTTCCCCTGGAGCGACATCACTCAAAAACAATCCGAATCTCTCTCCCCAAACAAACAGCCAAACCATCACACGCAGTATATCAGATAGAATTATAACCTAAAAGCGCTATCTGATATTATTATTATGAACAAATTAAAAACTTACTTCAATTTCACTTTCTGTTGCAAATTTCGTTCTGACTATGGCATCACTAATTTTCAAATAATTTTTGTCAATTTCGTTGATAACATTCATGGTATTAGTAATCTAATCTGTTAACTGCCAGCAAACAAACTAGTTCTACTTGTCGATTTATGAATTATAAACCACGTACCATATCGCAAATTCGAGAGCGATCTCGCGCGTTGGATATGAGCCTACTTCGTGTTACTTCGAATTGCAATACGATACGTTGGATATGAATATGCAGCCGGGCCCCTCGGCTTCTCCAGGTGCCATCCATTTCTTCAGCAACGACTTCTGCGGCAGCCTCTCTCAGAAGAAGCGAGTGTCATTGCCGAAGAGTGCACCCCCCAAGCCGCCATTTTGGGCCCCCTTGGTTGTGGCTCAGGCGCCTGCGCCGGCGCTCTGAAAGTACACGTGTTGCTCATTGTTCAGGCCAGTCCATCCAGGTGCCATCAATTACCAGAGGCTGCTGAAGGAGTCCTCGAGTAATGTCTTCAGCAACGGTGTCTTTGGGGCCTTTGGTTGTGGCTCAGGCGCCTGCGCCGGGGCTCAAAAAGTGCGCGTGTTGCTCATTGTTGCGCAATGGAAGAATGTTCTGGAAATGCTGATGCAATAGTATGCAGATGTTGCAGAATTAATGTTTTTTCCTCTTCTACGCTGAAGGAGTCCTCGAGTAATGTCTTCAGCAACGACTTCTGCCTCTGGTGTCTTTGGGGCCTTTGGTTGTAGCTCAGGCGCCTGCGCCGGGGCTCTATGAGAGTGGGCGGGGCAACAGCCAATGATAGAGGCTGTGGGCGGCATCCAATGGGTGTGGTTGTGGGTGGTAAGGTTCAACTACTGCTAGATGCCTTTGGATGTGGCCCAGGCGCCTGCGCCGGGGTTTTCGCAAACGTTCTGGAAATGACGCCGACCGGGATTCGAACCCGGGTCCCCGCGCACCGGAGCCCTCGCTAAAACCCACTGAGCTAATCGGGCTGCCTACATGCCCGTCTTTTAAATCATCCATATATACTTAAGATTGTAAACAGAAGTTTCTCGGAAATTCCAATGGTTGCAATTGTTTATACTAAATAAATATTGATATCAAAGTTTAAGAAAAAAGCACGTTCGCCGCCGATAAGAGATGTTATAATTGTTTTTATTATGGGTAAAAAACCTTTCAACTCGCCGACAGGATTATGTTTGTTTAGGTTTGCTCCCACGTTCTGTATATGCACATACTACGTTGTAGACACTACAAGGTGACCCGTTTATTTGTTTCTATTATTACAATAAAATAACATTCTAGAACATTCGTCAGTTTGTTTATTTTGATACGTACTCATCATAAGGTTCTCAGTCCGAAGACTGGTTGGACGCGTACCTCCATTCTTTTCTATCCTGAGCTAACCTACGCATTTCCCTAAAAGTAGAACATCCTACATCCCTAACTATTTGAGAGCAGTAGTCTAATCTAGGCCTACCCCTACCTCTTTTTATTCCTATCTCTGACTCTAGTATGTCACGAACTATTCCTTCGTGTCTTAGAAGGTGTCCTACCATCCTATCTCTCCTACTCTTTATTGTTTTCCATACCTTTCGCTTTTCCCCAACTCTTTCTAATACTTCCCTATTGCTAACCTTATCTATCCACGGTATCTTCATCATGCGTCTGTAGCACCACATTTCAAACGCTTCTACTCTTTTTCTATCCGCTTCTCCTATTGTCCAAGTTTCGCACCCGTATAATGCCGTACTCCATACATACGACGTTAAGAGTCTCTTCCTAGTCTCTATATTAACCGTTCTCGAGCATAACAGTTGTTTCTTTTTGTTAAACGCAACTCGGCCCTGCGCCATTCTTTGTTTTATATCTTTAGTGCTCCTACCGTCTTGAGTTATTTTACTTCCTAAGTAGCAGAAATCCGCGACCTCCTCTATCTTCTCATTTCCAATTTGTATTTCCATTTTAGTTCTATTTTCACATCCCCTACATACCAAAATTTTAGTTTTCTTCTTATTGATTTTCATGCCGAAGCCCTGTGTCAAAACTGCTTCCACTTCATTCAAAGCCGCTCCTAATTCTTCTTTGCTAGATGCTAACACTGCTATATCATCCGCAAATCTGAGCATGTTAATAGTTTGGCCCTGTACATTGATCCCTGAGGCTGTTCTTTCCTTAACAATATTAATCGCATCTTCGATATATAAGTTGAAAACTAGAGGTGACAATGCACATCCCTGTCTCACTCCCTTCCGGATATCTACTTCCCTTTGTTCCTGCTCACATTCTATAACTGCCTTTTGCTCTTTGTAGAGATTATGTATTATTCTTCTGTCCCTGTATTTCATCCCTACCTTTCTCAGCACTTCGAACATCTTCCCCCATTTTACGTTGTCGAAGGCTTTTTCTAAATCTACAAATCCTATATAGACGCTCTTTCTCTTTTCTATCGTTTTTTCTATAATTACTCGTAAAGCTAGAATGGCCTCGCGCGTTCCTCTATTTCGTCTAAATCCGAACTGATCTTCTCCTAATATTTCTTCCGCCTTTTTCTCCATCCTTCTTTGCACAATTCTAGTTAAAATTTTTGACGCATGGGAAGTTAAACTGATAGTTCTAAAATTTTCGCATCTATCCGCGCCTTTTCTTTTTGGCAAAGCTACTATGATGTTCCGTTTGTAATCTTCTGGAATCTCGCCTGTCAGGTATATGCGACTAACTAGTTTAAATAAACGATCTATTACCTCTTGACCTGCGCACTTTAAGATTTCTGCCTGCAAGCCATCTATACCTGGTGCTTTATTATTCCTTAAACTTTTTAGTGCTATCTCAAACTCTTCTCTCATTATAGGACTCCCTAGGTTATCCCCCTCTACACTGCTTTCGCTTTCTAATATATCTTGCACTTCCTGTCCCGCATATAAGTTTCCTAAATATTCTTTCCACCTATCTGCCTTCTCCCCACTTCCGATTAGGATATCTCCTGCCTCATTTCTAATGTTTTTGGTACTAGATACAATTTCTCTAAAATTTCTCCTAATTATTTTATATGCTTCATCAGTCTTTCCTACTTCGAATTTATCTTCCACTTCTTTGCATTTATTATCGATCCATTGCTCTTTCGCTTTCCTACATTCCCGAATAATTTCCCACTTGATCGCCTTATATCTTTGTTTCCCTGTTTCATCTAACCTATTTTTATATTTTCGCCTTTCCTCTATTAGACTCACAATATGTTTTGTTATCCAGGGTTTCCTACTTTCATTCTGTTTATGACCCAAAATATCCCTAGCTGAGGAAACTAAACTATTTTTAATGCAATTCCATTCTGCCTCTATGTCCCTAACAATATTTCCCCCCGTGCCCTTTAGTGCTTCGTTTGTCTTTTTCTCGAACTTATTGCGCATATCATCATCTTTTAGTTTCTCTGGGTCAAGATACCTTCTTCCGCTTCTTTTTTTCAAAATCTTAAATTTAAGATTGGATTTCATAACGACTATGTTGTGATCACTATCTATATCTGCTCCTGGATAACTTCTACAATCCCTAACTTGATTTCTAAATCTTTGCCTAACGAGAATGTAATCTATTTGATATCTCCCTAAGTCTCCTGGCATCTTCCACGTATAGCATCTCCTAACATGATGGTGAAATAGAGTGTTCGCGACCGTTAAGTTATGTTTATCGCAGAACTCTATCAGTCTAACTCCCCTATCGTTCCTATTGCCTAATCCAAAGGGGCCAACTATTCCGCCCTCTTGCCCTGTGCCTACGACTGCATTGAAATCCCCTGTAATTATTAAATTTTCGTGCCCTCTCACAAAATCTAGCACATATTCAATATCACTATAAACTGCCTCTACGGCCTCATCCCTGTAGTTAGAAGTGGGCATATATACCTGTATTATTACTGTTTTTACAGGTTTCGAATCTAACCTAACCATAACTACCCTGTCACTTTGCTGTAAGAAATTTTCTACACTCTGTCCTACTTTTTTCCGCATAACAATTCCTACTCCCGAATTTCCTCCTACAGATCCTGTGTGTATTACTCTAAAATCTCCGCTCCAGAAGTCTCCAGCTTCTGGCCATCGCACTTCACTGATACCTACTACGTCTAATGCTAACCTATCCATCTCAATTTTCAAATTCTCTAACTTCCCTACTTGTTTCATGCTTCTAACATTCCACGCTCCGACTCGTGAGATGTTACACTTATCATTTCTGATGACTCCCCCCGAAGCAGTCCCCGCCCGGAGATCCGAATGTGGGACTATTTTACCTCCGGAATATTTTACTCCAGAAGGTGCCATCATCATAAATTAAAGTACGCTGTACTAGGGATAAAATAATGTGGTGGTTTCCCGTTGCCTTCCACATCGCAGTAGTGTGTATCACAGTGCCATACCAACCCTTACGATCTCTGCCACTATGATTACTGAAAGAGCTGCTGCCCCCTTCCAGGGACTTGATTTAGTCTGGCTTCTCAAATAAAAACCCCCCCAATATGGTTAAACCTATGATTCGGCTCTTTATATCATTGAAGCGCGCAAGCCATCCCACCCGTCCCAGTATTACTACAACTGCGTCAAGGTACAAGTCCTTTGATACGTACTATGTTTTGAAATTACTTGTTATCTTAATGCGTTTCGGGCACGTGTGGGAACCATCTGGTGAGTGCTGGAAGTACTAATTGAGTGTCGGTAATATAGAACACATGTAGATTTCTGTTACACTTACTGGAAAGTGCAAATTGAATGTCGGTAATATAGAACGCATGTAGATTAGGGCCCACTGCACACGCCCCCTTGCCCCGCCCACTTAGGTCATGGAGGGTATCAAATTAACCAGCTCGATGAGACAAATAGGAATCTATAGTTATTCTCCTACTTCAGAATTCTCATCAGATGTCTGTCTGTCTGTCTGTCTGTCTGTCTGTCTGTCTATCTGTCTGTCTGTCTGTCTGTCTGTCTGTCTGTGTCTGTCTGTCTGTCTGCCTGTCTGTCTGCCTGCCTGCCTGTCTGTCTATCTGTCTGTCTGTTACATCAGCCGTTCGTGTCAACAACAACATTCAATGCCAATGACGAAATTCGCATACCAATCCACCAACAAGACGTTTACGTACTGCCGCATCTAAGCTGCATCTACATAGAGGGGTTTTTCCTCTTTCTATTCTTGCTTGTGTCATCAGCCATGGTGTTTGCGAATAGAGCTGTCTGTGTCAACAGACAGCTGTGTCAACAGCTGTCTGGGTCAACAGCTGTCTGGTGTCAACAGACAGCTTGTCAAAAAAAATCACGCTTCTAGCATACATTTATTGGAAAGCACACAACAAATATTTCTAACATAATGGGGAGTATTATTCAGTAATCAATTCATTAGTTTAGTTAGTTCCCATGGAATACGGTAAATTATATAATATAATTTATTATATTAAAATACATTTTGTCAATTAAAATAATATAATACTGTTCATAATATGATATTATTATATTAAAATACATTTTATTCATTAAAATAATATAACAGTGTAATCAAACTCATGACGCTGCTTATACATCGTTGACTGCAACAAGAGAAAAATACCATAATTAAGAAATTATACTAGTAAACAAACAAACAAACAAACAAAACAAACAAACAAACAAACAAAACGTACAGACAAACTGACAGACAAACAAAGATAAGAAATTGTACTAGTAAACAAACAAACAAACAAACAAACGGGCGGACAAACAAAGAAATAACTTCATTCATTATAAAAACAATTAATTTTCCACTACTAAAATTGTGAATCCAAAACTGGCACTTTTTATCTACTACCACTGCATATTAAAAAATCTAAATACTTTACTTACGATTTACAATATTGACCCAAATGACCACAAGTTCACTGCACGATTCCAACAAAATTATCTTGGTTTCTTTCTCCATGAATAGTCCAGAAAATAAAACATTTTCGGTTTCCGTTGCCATGTGCGATACATTTCCGCACATAATCATTTTGGGTTGGTTCTAAAGATAGAAAATAGTTTACAATTATGGAACAGATACGTGAGCTTTTTAACTACATATAATGAAATTATTATGAATGAGTTTTATTATGAATGAGTTTTATTAACAGAATGCTTGAACAATAAAAGAAATGATTACTGCAAATGGACTTACTTTTAAATTTTCCGGTAAATTTTGGTGGATAAAATGGTACAATAAAATATCTCCAACATCATCTTGGCCAATTACAACATCCATATTTTATTTATACCGCACCTATTCCGTGGGAACCAACTAAACTATTGAAGTGATTACTGAATAATGCGTCTCGCAATTATATTCGTTCTAACTAACTTTTACCGCACCTATTCCGTGGGAACCAACTAAACTATTGAAGTGATTACTGAATAATGCGTCTCGCAATTATATTCGTTGTATTTATCTCGCAGCTTTTGCCGAGCTTGCAAAATTTTGGTAGCATGCAGAAGTTATCAAAAACAACAATCAATCGAGTGTTTATGTTTCTGGCGGTGGCCTTCAAACTTTTTATGTTCTAGAATGATTTTATTATAATAATACAAACAACAGGGTATAAAATAATCTCGATCATCTTGTCTCAAACTTTGATAACAATAGTTATTTAGTGTAAACAATTGCAAACGTTGGAATTTCCGAGAAAAAACATTAATTCTGCAACATCTGCATACTATTGCATCAGCATTTCCAGATCATTCTTCCATTGCGCAACAATGAGCAACACGCGCACTTTTTGAGCCCCGGCGCAGGCGCCTGAGCCACAACCAAAGGCCCCAAAGACACCAGAGGCAGAAGTCGTTGCTGAAGACATTACTCGAGGACTCCTTCAGCGTAGAAGGGGAAAAAACATTAATTCTGCAACATCTGCATACTATTGCATCAGCATTTCCAGAACATTCTTCCATTGCGCAACAATGAGCAACACGCGCACTTTTTGAGCCCCGGCGCAGGCGCCTGAGCCACAACCAAAGGCCCCAAAGACACCGTTGCTGAAGACATTACTCGAGGACTCCTTCAGCAGCCTCTGGTCATTGATGGCACCTGGATGGACTGGCCTGAACAATGAGCAACACGTGTACTTTCAGAGCCCCGGCGCAGGCGCCTGAGCCACAACCAAGGGGGCCCAAAATGGCGGCTTGGGGGGTGCACTCTTCGGCAATGACACTCGCTTCTTTTGAGAGAGGCTGCCGCAGAAGTCGTTGCTGAAGAAGTGGATGGCACCTGGAGAAGCCGAGGGGTCCGGCTTCCTTCAAGAAGTGGATGGCACCTGGAGAAGCCGGGGGCCCCCGGCTTCCACCCGCCGAAGCGATCGATCGCCTCGGCGGGCTGGCTCGAGCGCCCCATCGCCTCGGCCAGAAAGACGGGCGCCCGGCTTCCTCCCGCCGAGGCGGTCAACCGCCTCGGCGGGCTGGCTCGGGCGCCCCATCGCTCTTCAGCCAGAAAGACGGGCGCCCGGCTTCCTCCCGCCGAGGCGGTCAACCGCCTCGGCCAGGGATGTGGCCCAGTATTGTCATTTTCTAACTACTGAAGCACTAAGATGGGTTTTCGAAAACATTTTTATTTCATTTTTTTCAAATTAAAATTGTTGACTGTCCCATGTTTCGGTATATTTGGCGCCTACCATGATTAATGTGCTTAAAACGGAGACCGGATTCTGATCAGCGTCATTGGTATACCAAAGTAGGTAGCATTAACTTTAATTGCATTTTTCTCTAAAACGGTACGTTTTAGCGATTCGCAACAAGTATAACTATAACAGTTAATCTAGTGCTCTTTCCATAAAACTAGTCATTGTTTGTTTGCCAGCTAGCAAAATACGACAAAAGCAAAAGAAGGCGTGGGGTGAAAGTTGGCGCCCTCTATGTTTTACTCAAAAGTAATTGCATATTATTGTTTAGCTACCCAAAAAACCTCCCTATACCAAATTTCACTGACATAACTTTAAAAGTGCACGAGAAATAATGAAACAATTAAATACAAAATAGTTTTTCGAAGGCCCATAACTTTTTAAAGAAGCAGAATTCTACGAAGGTAAATTGGTTCAGATCGATTTCTCTTGAACGAGGAAGCTAGATTTGAAGTATGGCTCATTCTTTACTTTACACTCTGTATCGTGATTTTATTAATGCCAGAATTTCAGCCAATTCAAAATAATACAGGGTGTATCAGGAGGAATGGTACATACTTCAGTATGTTATAGTAACGTTCATTTTGAACAAAAAAGCTCATATGAACAGGTGTCCAATTCCCAATGACTACTGAGATACAGCAATTTTAATGTAGAGTGCATTACAGAGCAATTATCCAGTACGCTGCTGTAAAACAATTATCATTTGACATTTAGCACTATTTCGGCCATGGTGGCCCCATCAATTGACCAGCTAGGTCCCCTGACTTAACTCTATTGGATTATGGGTTATGGGGAGGGATGAAAAATGATGTTTATAGAGAAAACTTGTGTGTGTCAGCTCCGACGCACGACTGGAGTTTACTCCTTACGAACGATTATTTTAACTTCAATCACTTGATAAATAATTTTCTAGTAAGTCCATTTCCAGTTTAATTAAAAATTATAAAACGTTTAATTATGCATCTTTGCTGATAGAAATCAATCGCCGTTTATTCAAAATAACGATAAAAGCAAAAAAAGAAAACTAACCACCATTGGATTTGAACCTCCGTATGCCGGATTCAATATCGGCGGCGTGCGATTGAACTCACTAATCCATGGCGACATGGCTGTTGTCTTCTTTACACTTGTATTTAAACAAGGTTGATTCCCACGCGATATATTTTTGGAAATATTTTTGTTGTTTTTTGTTAAACTTTGAAAAATATTGCACAAAAACGTTCTCTGGTGCACATTGTATGTGTCCTGATACTCGGAATATCCTTAAAACACTTTGGGGCCATAGAAATCGCAATTTTCAAATTTCCCATGTTAAACATCAGGATGCTTCAGGATTCCCGGGAAACACGGTAAACAATATTAATCAAACATACATACACTAAATAAAAGACATAGCTGTTCGTATGTATAATTTATATCATTATGCGCTTACCAATTAACCGCATCCACGTGTTTTTCGGATTCTTCTTCATTATCACTGGAATAGGTTTTTGGAGTTTACTCCTTACGAATCGATTTTCAGTTATAGCCCGCGGTACGGAAATTTTATGAGTAGTAAAATCAAGCGTTACATTTCGCGTTAACTAAAAGTAACGGGTTACGTACATTGAAATTATGTACCTATGTATCTATGGATACGGCTCTTTATGTCTGACTGCATAGAGCATGGGCATAGTAAAAATAGAGTGGCATAGAGTAGATATGACAGTTAGCGTTGTAAAGTCAGCATTTGCATTTGTTGAATCTTTTGATTTAATATGGGAAAATCTAATATTAAATACTCCAAATTTTGCTTAGTGCCGAAATGTGAATCAAGGCCTATTCGATCACCAGGAAAAGTATTTATTTCATTGAGTGGTACTGGACCGTTCGAACAACTACTCCTCGGGAAAATACCCCGCCAGGCATTGAATTATAGAACTAAATCCAGATTTTATGTACTACGAGATCCATACTGAATGCTACCCCAAACATATCGTTGGGCTTGGAACATCCTTAGATCTCTACGTACTTTCCTGCTCAACTAGCAGTTAGTAAGTATGTAAGAAGTTTTTCTATATTGCGTGTAAGTATATATAAAGCAAGCAATATTGCATAGTTCGAGTGTGTAGGGCAAAGCACCGTACTGATGAGTCCCAAAAGGACGAAACCAGTGGTCTACGGTTTTCCATGCACATTCGAAACATGCAATATAGAAAAACTTCTTACATATTTATTTCATTGCCAGTGGGATCGACGTTTAGCAGATTGTCACTTAATAAACAATTTATATTTTGATGTAGTTGGACATTTTCTAACATAAACCATCAGATAAATACACATTTGGGTATAAAACTGACATTCGCGTGTACCCTATTATCAAGTGATTGAAGTTAAAATAATCGTTCGTAAGGAGTAAACTCCAGTCATGCGTCGGAGTTGACACACAAGTTTTTTCCATATCTTTCAGTATTTTTTTAACTTCAATCACTTGATAATTTTGTTTATTGTACAGAAATATACGTATCCATAGATACATACATAATTTCAATGTGAAAGGTACCACACCTCTCGTATTTTGCCTTGCGCAGAGAAACGTAACGCCTTACTTTTAGTTGACGCGAAACGTAGTGCTTGATTTTACTACTCATAAAATTTCAGTACCGCGGGCTATAACTAGGGTTGCCAACTTTAATTATCTTGATTTCAGGAAGTGAGAGATTAACATTCAGGACAATTCAGGACAAACCTAAGTTTCTGAACCATTTTAAATAATAAAAAAGCATAACATAAAATAACTAAACTCTTCTATGTAATTTCTACGTAAAAGTAGAAAAACATAAAATCCTTACTGGATCTGAAACAAAAACTTTAATTTAAAAAAATGTACCAAATACTCTACTAAAGTTAAAAGTAAATGATAAATAATTACGTACAAAGTACAATAGTTATTTACGTAACCAGTTATGAAAAGACTAATTTTATTTGACGAATATAATATTTGCCAAAACGAGCGAACGAAGTGAGCGAGTTTTGCAAATTATATGAGTCAAATAAGATTAGCCTTTTCATAACGTGTTAAGTACAAAATTTTATCTAACCCCGCTTTAAAATAAAAAATAATTGTGCTACTCCAAATAATGCAACATCCCTTGTAGCCGTACAAATAAATTCAACTTCATCGCTTTACCTTGGCGTTGGTATGGATACTATAAATAACTATTGTCAGTGATGAGTTTTTTTAGTGCAAATTACGCCAAAAATGGATGATTCTGAGGTAGATATGCCTTCTGATATAGAAGAATCAGCGAATTTGGCAATAGATTCAATAATACCCTGTAAATCAAGAAGTAGGTATGAAGATACATATAAGAAATTTGAAAACTGGTGGCAAGAAAAAGGAGTAAAAAATGTTTGTGAAAAGGTTCTGTTAGCGTACTTCGAAACAATGAAGAACTATAAATCATCTACAGTATGGAGTATGTATTCAATGTTAAAGGCAGAATTAAATGTCAAAAGAAGCATTAACATCCAAAAGTATACTACATTAGTAGCATTTTTGAAGCGCAGATCTGCGGGTTATCACGCTAAAAAATCTATGATTTTTACAAGAGAAAACTTTGAAACTTTCATTAGAGAGGCTGATGACAGGAAGTTTTTATTCGCAAAGGTATAATTTACTGTCATTGTATTTGAAACATTTCCGTTTCTAATTTATTGATTATTCTAGGTGGCAATGATTGTTGGAGTAGCCGGTGCTTGTAGAAAAGCGGAACTGACTGAGATGCGTATCAGAGATGTTGTAAATGAGGGAAATTTTTTTAAAATTACTATTCCAAACACAAAAACACATGTGATACGGGAGTTTGTGGTCACAAATAGCAACATTCCTGGATATAAAGACAATTTGGTTGATATTATTCGAAAATACGTCAACCTGCGACCACAAATTACAAGGCATGATCGTTTTTTTGTTAAATATAGTAATAGCAAGTGTGGAGTGCAGCCTGTAGGTATCAATACATTTGGATCCTTACCAAAATTAATCGCCCAACATCTTGGTTTACCAAATCCTGCCGGTTATACTGGACATTGTTTCCGGCGGTCATCTGCATCTTTGCTCGCAGATTCAGGAGCTGACATTTTAAAGATTAAGCAGCATGGGGGCTGGAAATCGAGTACTGTGGCAGAAAGCTACATCGAAAATTCTTTGGCCAACAAAAAAAGAACTGCAAATAACATACTAGGAGAACATTCCGAGGGAACTGCTTCAATCCAATTAAATCTATCGGGCTCAGAATACCAGGAGCAGGTTGCTATTTCGGAGAAAGAAATGAATATACCGTCAGGTTCAGGACTTAGGTTTAGTAACTGTGTTTGTAGTAATTTTGTTATTAATGTACATACAAACCAACCACAACTGTAACCGTAAAAATTCGGAATTGCATGTTTAAAATTAATTTTCGTTTCTTGCTATTACACGCATTTAATTATACGTTATAAATTCTTATTTTTGTTTTTGCTTTTAAATATTCAGTTACGTAAAAGTTCATTACATAACTAGTTATGTAATGAAAGTTCATTACATAACTAGTTACGTAATGAACTGATAGTTATGAAAAATATGACGTTTCGTAATGTCAAAAATGCATTTAAAATGTGACATTTCATAGCGGGGTTAGATAAATAAACAAATACGAATCTGTGACTTTGCGTTTGCACCCTTGCACTTGTGGATTTGCACACCACCGCATAACGTGCAGTCTTAGTAGGTATTTGGCGCAGAATGTGCGGCTACGAAACGTGCGGGTGCGGAGTCTGCGACGACTCTGAAAGATTCAGTAATAATAGGTAGTCATCTGATAAGTGATTTCTGTAGACTTTCAGAATACCGCATACCTTACCGCGTTGCCAAGATGAATATTAAACTAAACTAAACTAACTTAAACTATTGCGGCGCTATTTGACCTCTACATCTCGATTTGATTCTCTTGGTTTCTAAATTGATGCATGCACCCCATACGAATTGATTACTATAAGTATTTTATTATGGAAAACAAATGAAACCCGAATCCTACACTTTCCTCCCGACTGCGCCAGTGATATTTTTCCTCATGTGAACTGATCACGAAATGTGGTGTAAGATTATATAAATCGCGCTAGTCTCAAGGAGCGCATGAGAGTAAATTAAAGTTATGAAATGGGAAAAGTTGTCGAGCGGCAACTAGAGAACAGGGGTGAACTGCAAAATCGAGAAGTCAATACGCGTGATTAGGAACGCGAGAGCTTCCGAGGGAAATGGAAAATCGAGTGGGCAAGAGCGATGGCACATTAACAAAAAATCGTGTTGAATTTCGATTGTTACCTTACAGGAGAAATCCATTTAAATTTAATTTTCAGAACTTATTCAAACGAACAAAAACAAATTTTTATTTCTAGAGTGATTGGATTTGGTAGACAGTGGCGTAACCGAATTTATTTAGTTTCTATCACGATATTAAAGAAAGGCAATAGGGCATGGTCGATGTTGCCTATACCTTGCACTTTTATGTTGGGTAAAGCTACTGTAAGTCGTTATCCAGTAGATCTGGGGTAAGCCGTCTTTGATAATGCAAGACGTGGTTTTGATTGGAAACTTTATTTCCCTCGCCATAATTTCCTGTTTGTAAATTCTTTCCGCTACGCTAATACACACTACAGCACTAATATATCTGTCAAAATCTTTAAAAACTACTGGTTACTAAAAAGAATTGAAATTTCGACATAATTTATTGTAGAATCTAAGAATGAACTCAATACAAGTTGGTTTACACCTTCTGAATATTAAAATAAGGTATTGTAAATGGAACAGACCGTAAAAGTCAGAATAATTTTATGTCACAGCCCATTAAGAATAAGCTTATTCAAAAAGGGTTTCGGTACAAAGTCTCATACTCATAAAGATAATATGAGAAACAAAACCTCTATACTATTTTTACTATTTGTTCGGAGTGTAGCTCTTAGTCCTGAAACTCAAGCCCCCATACGTATTTATCTCGTCAGTTCTGTCTCATCAAAGAATTTGAGGACAAGGCTTATGACATGGAATTTCTTGTCAATAACAAAACGTTTATTTATTACAAATGAGTAACTATAATCATGGGCCCTGGAGAATGTACTAATTTAAAGAGCGTTACTTTTTCTTTACCTATAACTTTATACCCATTTGTGGGTAAATGAAATGAATTCAAAGCGGCAAAGAAAATTTCAAACGTAGCATATGTTGTAGACCTTTGATATGCTTCAAATTCCACTTTACTCTGTTCTATGGCACGGCGGTAACGGAATGCCTCAGTCCAGGTGCTGCCACCCAGTAAATTGTATGTTTTTCTTTCTAGGTCCTTTATCACCCCTTTTACTCTATGATATGCCAAACGGCACTTTCAGCAGGACTTCTTCGCTAAGAGATCCGCTTTTTCGTCCCCTTCAATTCCTTGATGAACTTTCACCCCTCCTAGCATATTACGTATTGCCAGTTTAGCCAGCAAGTCCACATAGCTTTTAACCGTTCTAGATTATATCTTTAAAACTTCAAGAGCTTTCATTGCTGTCAGTGACAACCTATATTCTCCTATTTTGACCACCTAATCAACTCCTGCACACATACGGAAAGTGCCGTAATTTCTGTCCGGAGTACGGTGGCAAGGCTTTTCAGATATATGCTAATTTCGTTCCTTGAGCCTTTGCCAGAAATGCCCAATGATTTCATACTGTTCTTTCGCCATCTATCCGTTGTACTCCACTCCTTATATCGGCTTGTGAATGTTTATGATTGAGGCGGTTCTATCCAAATGCAAGTTAAGCACGCGCAGTTTTTGTCTATTTGTTGAAATATTTTGGTATGGTATTCCGCTCTTGCAAGAGTTCAAGCGTAACCAACTCCAACTCCAGCACGATTGGAGCGATGTTTGCATCGCTGCTGTGATCCCTATGCATGCAACTCTGCAGTTTTACTAGCTTGATTAAAAATTCCCCTTTTCTGGCTTTATGTCACCATATGAGGGTTAGCCGTTAGTCCTTGTCCTACTGTGAACTACATACCTTTCTACTATTTCCAGGGCTCGTTGCATGAGGTTTGAAATCACCCCTCCGACTTTCCAAATGATTAGAATAGTTATGTCTTCCGTAAATACCTGCGCGTGTGTTCCTTTCCGTTCTAGATCCCAGAGGAAACCGTCCACCACCAGGTTCCACAGGAAAGGCGATAAAACCTCACCCTAGGCCCTAGGGGCACCCCCTCTAGTCACATTGCCCAGTGAGCCAGTAATTACCCTGCCTCTTATCGTAGAGACAATCCACTCTGCAATAGACCAATCGACTCCACGACTTTCAACAGCTCTCTTAATGGAGTTCAAAGAGGTATTGTCAAATGTGTCCTCTATAACAGTTGATCAGGACCTCCTCGATCAAGCCAGTAAGCTCTTGGAGGTTCAATTTACAGGATTTACCCGCTTGGTAAGACATACTGGTGTCGATGTAGAGGTGCCACTCCCCAAACTTCGTTCCTTACATGCTTACCCACAAATCTATTTTCAGAAATCTCAAAACACCCGCTTTAAACATAAATTTTTCCTGTTTAATAAAATCGTCTCCATCAAAAAGTAATTTTCTAGACCATAAAATAAGCAGTTTTCTAGGATTCAGAAGTTTTGTTCTTATTCGTTCTGTAGCTACTTGTGCACATGGGTACACAAGCTTGCGCCATATTTAACTATACTTAGAAAAACACCCCTAAATAACCGAAATATTTGCGGGATATGGTACGAATTATTCTATCCCTCTTTTGTGCGGGGGTTACAGACTTTACCTCAGCAGAGTACAACAGCATCACCTTGTTATCTTTCATGTATCGCGGTTTTTACCAACTCGTGTGTTAATGTCATTTATCTTTACAGGGTGGCTGTATTTGGACGGACGTTACTGGCCGTCAAGTGGTACTAGGGGACACAAATTTACTGCATTTGACGGAGATAGAAAGACAAGTGATACAAAAAGTCGCTCTCGCGAAACTTCAAGCCCTGAATCTCGGCGTTTCCGTCAAAATTCCCACAGGCAAGTATCCTCGACTAATTTTACGCAAAAGGCAATTTCAAGGAGTCTCTGGTTTCATTTCTATTGATAACTAAGTGAACGACAGGGGAATAAAGACGTTGATGAACTGTTTCATTATACATATACGATAGTCGGTATAGATACCATAGAGACATTTTGTACAGCACAGAAAGAGATCAAAGAAGTTGATTTGGTGTCTTCGAAAATAGTTTTAAAAGTTATTACAAAATGTTTTACACAAAAGTTGTTTGGATTCAAGTTCTGCAATGTGCAAAATTATTTCCAAATCAACAGGGTGCGTACTTTCGCGTGTCTTCTTAAACGACACAGTATTTTTGAATACATTTTGATTTCTAAATGAAATTTTGCCATAATTTTATGGTAGGCGTCGTACTTATCCCAAATATTGGTGGTTTTAAAGAAATTTCGGTTTTTATGGAAGATATTGATAACAGAGAATCTTTAAAATGAAGTATATTAGCAAATTAGGGCACGAAATTTTTACTTACATCATATTTCAAATTGAAAAAGGCAATATCCAAAAAGCTGCAAAGTTCTAAATAGAATGTGGCAGATTCAGAATGACGTAATCTATCAAAATCTACACAGAAAGATGGAATGTGTTGTTTGAAGAAATATCAATGAATTAACTTTAAAAAATGCAACAGGAAACAAGAAGGTGACGTGATCAAACATCATCCACTTTCATTTTACATTTCAAATTTCAGAAGTAGGAAAGACTGATGAAGCATGTAAAATAATTTAGGAGAAATTTCAGAGAAATTGGACCTAGTAGCAAAAACATTAGAAACGAGGTAGGAGACATCCTAATCGGAAGCGGGGAGAGTTTAAGCTAGCACTAAAAAGTTTAAGAAACAAAAAAGAACCAGGTATTATAGATGGCTCGCAGGCAGAAATCTTAAAGTTCGTAGGTCAAGAGGTAATAGACCGTTTATTTAAACTAGTTAGCTGCATATACCAGACAGGCGAGATTCCAGAAGATTACAAACGGAACATCATAGCAGCTTTGCCAAAAGGGGAAGGCGCGGATAGGAGTGAAAATTTTAGAACGATCAGTTTAACTTCCCACGCGCTAAAAATTCTAACGAGAATTGTGGAAAGAAGGATGGAGAAAAGAGTGGGAGAAGTATTAGGAGAAGATCAGTTCGGATTTAGGCGAAATAGAGGAACACGCGAGGCCATTCTAGCTTTACGAGTAATAATAGGAAAAACAATAGAAAAGGGAAAGAGCGCCTATATAGGATTTGTAGATTTGGAAAAAGCCTTCGACAATGTAAAATGGAAGATGTTCGAAGTGCTCAGAATTGTAGGGATGAAGTATAGGGATAGAATAATAATTTATAATCTATACAAAGAGCAAACGGCAGTTATAGAATTTGAGCAGGAACATTATAGAGAAGTAGATATCCGAAAGCGAGTGAGGGAGGCGTGCGTTGTCGCTTCTAGTTTTCAACTTGTATGTTGAAGATGCGATTAATATTGTTAAATACAGAATAGCTGCTGGAATTAATATACAGGGCCAAACTATTAATATGCTCAAATTCGCGGATGATATAGCAGTATTAGCATTTAGCACCCAGCAAAGAAGAATTAGGAAGGGCTCTGAACGAAATGGAAGCGGTTTTGACGGAGGACTATGGTATGAAGATTAATAAAAAGAAAACCAAAATTTTGGTATGTATAGGGCGTGAAAATAGGACTAAAACTAAAATACAAATTGGAAACGAGAAGATAGAGGAAGTCTCAGATTTCTGCTATTTAGGAAGTCAACGCAGAGCAAGGCAGAGTTGCATTTAATAAAATTAACAAAATAATAATGATCGGGAATGATAAATGTAGAAACTCGGAAGAGGCTCTTAAAAACGTACGGCATTGTACAGGTTCGAAATTTGGGCGATAGAAGCGGACAGGAAAAAATTGGTGTTACAGACGCATGATGAAAATGTGAATAGATAAGGTTAGCAACAGAGAGGTATTAGAAAGATTTGGAGAAAAGCGAAATTTATGGAAGACAGTAAAGAATAGGAGAGATAGAATGGTAGGACACCTTCTGAGGCACGAAGGCTCAGTTCGCGACATACTAGAGTCAGAGATAGGAATAAAAGAGATAAGGGTAGGCCCAGATTAGACTACAGCTCTCAAGTAGTTAGGGATGTAGGATGTTCCACTTTTAGGGAAATGCGTAGGCTAGCTCAGGATAGGAAAGGATGAAAACTTTATGAAAACTTTATGATGATGTATGACATGAAAATAACGTTTTCATTACTTTTTAAAAAGGCCCATTTTGGTATCAGAAAGACGGTTCGCCCTTCTTTATTTTCCATTTTTCTTTCATGAAATCACGTGGTAAAAAGTCTACAAGGATAACTCCCTCGGCATCCCAGAAAACTGTGACCATAATCTTTCCCGCAAATGCTGTTAGACTACAAGGGGTTGGTGAACCTCCATTCTATGCTTTGCCGGTTCGACTCAGCATCGTAGTGGTGAACCCAAGCTTCATCCACAGTAACGGATCTTGCCAGGAAGTTTTCAGAATCTCTGTTTATGATGGGCAAGTTCGTTTCTGAAGTGACCTATTGAGTGCGCTGGCGTCAACATTTTCGGTGTCCATCGCGCAGTCACTTTTGGTTTCAACGCTGCATAGTGAAGAGCCGCATGTCTGAGTTATGAGTTTCACAGTGATGCATTCATCTTGCCGGACCGTGTCATGGACCAAATCAATGTTTCCTTCGGAATTCCGAAAACTGTTATTTATAACAGTTTTCGGACGTCCAGCACCTCTCTCGCTCTCTCTGCCAAGTTTAACATCCCCGGTCCAATTCTGCACCACCTGGTATGAAGGTGCAAATTCACCCAGTAGATACTTGTATCATAACCATATGAATTTCTTGCTGTGATAAACCATTCTTCCAGAGATTTTTGATAACCATTCTGTTCGTAAATTAGTCTTTTTCGCAATAATGGGCAGTGCATGCACCTTGTAACAATCGGCTCTCTAACTTAATAACATATACCAACTTATGTGACTTATCACAAATAATTGGCAATTAGTGGCAAGTATTTAAATCAACGCCTTCGGTGTCAGGGCCTATAATACTCTTATTTGAATTTCCCACATACATCCAAAAATGTACTATAAGCTCTAATTAAATAAAAGAAACTCGTCCAGAAAATTTCTGGAATTCTTAAAATAGAACTGATATTTCTTGATCTGGAGTTCAACAAACATGCCCCTAAATTATATTCGGCTCCCGGAAGGGACTCTTGGACAAGGGTGAAGTCAAAAATATTGTTTTCGTAGGATGTAGTCTTGGTATTGGTATTGGATTTTTGTCCATAAGTATTGTCTTGGAATCGTCTTGAAATTGGAGACGAGACTAAAATAATACCAAGCTAGTCTCGATATTGTGGCAGCTCTATTTTGGAGATATTCAAATTTTATTGACCTTTGTTCTGTAAAATGTTTGTTGAATTTTATTGCATCTCACTAGAATGATTTGCTATTTTCGGGGTGCACAGTTATGATAGTTCCGTACTGGACAAAAGACGTACCGTTGTTACCAAGTATTGGTCAGCAGCGCGTGTAGCCGTGTGGCTACACACTTTTTTACACAAAAATCCATCGTGTTAAAACCAAGCGAAGCGAGCGGAGTGTTATAAGTGTCAGTCGTTAGCGTTTATAATATTATTTCCTTCAAGGATTATTCGCTCGAAAAACAGTGCAACGACCTGACACACCCCTCCCACGGTGCTCTCGATGCGGTCTTTCCGGCTTCCCATCAAAAAATTGGTTTTTAAAGAAAATATGCGGTAATATGGGTTTGTTGCAGTTATTAATGAAATTTATACAAGCTACAATATGTATACCAAGTGTTTATTAGCTCGGATATCTAAGGAACGTTAAAATATTTTGTAAAAGGCGAAATTTCTCTAAAACTATTACATATGATTTCGGACTATGTTTACTATAAAGTTACTGTAAAGTTTCACGCATAATTCAAAAATGTGTCCAAAAATACTAAGTTTCATTAAAAAACACACACAAAGTTTCACCATGTAGACTTGAAAATAATAAAACATTTTGTAATAAAGGGCGGAACGTTGAATAACACTGTATTTTGAACTCTGCCGTGGCTATCCGTTACCACCGAGAACAAGGCCTCAGCGCTCCCACGTGACATCAGCATAAGTAGGTTGACCGCTGTGCTGGCTGCAAACGCGGCGTACACATTAGACATTATAATATGCTAACATATTGGTGGTATTACAAAATTTTAGGTGTAAAGAGGGTGCTATACGCCAATAGATTCCTTCATCGCACTCCGTTCGAGTTTTTAGCAATGGAAAAAACGAAATTTTATAGAAAACAAACCAAAGTGAATGAAGTTAAAGTAATTTACATTAACTGGGTAATTTTATTATGACAGTCTTTATTAATGAAAAAATAAACTGATTGTCTGTTTTGCATGTCGGACTTATATGTACAACCTCGATCAAATTCAATCTTACACTACATATATCATGAATACAAAAGCAGAATTTGTCAAGAACTGCTATTGCGGGCATAACCAACAATATCCCCTCCTTTGTAATCTAAATGGCTTTATATGAATTTCATCAATTAACAAGGTAACGTGTTTATAATTGCCATCTAATAATTTTAATAAATGTTTTCATAGGTTAGAGAAATTCGTTTTTCTTCGAACGTCTTTTGAGTACCGGAATCTTTTTTTAGCAGACGATTGCAGTTTTAATTGCTGACTTACAAAATTTAAAGCATATTCATTTTCCTCTGATTTTATCACAATTAGAGCTGAAACATGACGCAAAAGAGTATTTCTGCTCTCATGGGTAAATTTAGTACATTTGTCAGTTTCAGATAATAAAATTGTGGTTTCATTAGTAGGTAGGTATTAGTCGATGTAAATAGAATAGGTATTGATGTTGTCGAATGAAACGGAATTTCTTGCCGGTAACAAAACGTTTGTACTTGTAATGAAGAATTTATTACAAATGAGTAACTAATCATAGGCCCTGGAGAATATACTAATTTAAAGAACGTTACTTTTTCTTCACCTATAACTTTATACCAATTTGTGGATAAATGAAATGAATTCAAAACGGCAAAAAAAATTCAAACGTAGCATAGTTGTAGACCTTTGATATGCTTCAAATTCCGCTTTACTCTGTTCTATGGCACACGCAAAATTGTTCTGCTCAACTTTTTCCAATTTTTCCTCCCTACTTGAACGACAGTGAATATTTGTGGACAAATTACGCGGATAATAATAATTAGGAAACACACTAGGTACAGCTCCCGGTTTAAGCTTTGGAAATTTCAAGCTACTGTAACCGTCTCCCAAGCCACTTGTTACGCAGGTCATCGTCCGCAGGGAAATCAGAAACATTAACATTTGAGTAGATTTTTTAATTACCTCGACACCCCAGAACACAACACATAAAAGACATTTTGTCACTATCACTTTCACAGCACAATGTGTAAATAATCAGGTGTAAATGCACTTGAATACAACCACCAAATATGCGAGTATCATGCAACTGTAACTCCTAACGGCAGGCTGAAGCGTCTCTAACCAGGGCTTGTCGAACTACTTATGCTGTCGTCACATACTGATTTTGTCAGAGCGCTCAGGCCTTCTTCTCGGTGGTACGGGGCCATCGTCAGATCGGGCCGGAGTCTATCGCTCGCGCCGTGCGGTGACGTCATGAAAGGAGTAGATTCCCGCCAGAATGAATGTATGCCGATACGCTGCGTATGTCGTCTGTCTCGCGTTCACTCTGCAGCCAGGGCGTTTCTCTGCTGCAGGATGCAATCACTTTTAAAGTGTTAATGATTTTGGCATCAGTTTAGTGTGTTCATCAGAAAACAATTCAGTACCTAAGGAAATAATTTACTTTTATAGGCAGATCACACAATGCAACTTCCTAGATACTTGTGAGTTGTGACGACTGTGGCTTATCTAATTTTAAGGTGGTTGGAATTTGTTTGTGTTATTTTTCTAATATTTTGTTAAACAATTACACAAAAGTTGTAAATAATACATTGATGATACATCATAACATGAATAAAAAGAAGAAAGTTGCTAAGTAAACATCGCGTTATACTTGGGTCGCGGAACATTCGGAGTGATCACCCTGCAAGAACGTGCTCTAGCGGGGCCAATAGTAATTTATGACGACCGAATTGGAGTGATGCGACTTCGTTGGGTCTAAAGAACGCGCATCACTGCGGTTCGGTTGTCCTAAATTGATAGTGGTCCCGCGTAGAGCACGTTCTTGCAGGGTGATCACTCCGTCTGTTCGGCGGCCCAAGTATAGATATGTTATCGCATCGTTTTGTTAATATGTTTGACTGTTACCGAGACTGTTACTGGTCATATCTACTCACTTACCCATCTAATTTTATTCAATTTCTTACTAATATTTGTCTAACAGGATCGCAAAAATCAATTGAAAATCTGAAAACGAAGAAATGAGCGGCATTTGAATTTAATGTTCGGTTTACTTTTTAAAATTTTCTGCGGTTGCGATTGAAATAACGCCATGATTTTAAGGTCACGAACAAAATTAGAGTTTTCTACTTAACACGCTGTTTGAATCACAAGAATTGGTTAAGTATTACCAAAGTTTCAGTTTTTTAAATCTAGCGATGTCGCCCGACGTGACCGTGCTAGGTTATTGCATCTCTGTCTTTCACGTACGGCTCCGCATGTAGCATCTAGCTCTCATTCTTCGATTGCAATGCACGCTGCATAAGTTTACCACTCCATTGGCCGCCATTAAAAGTGAAGACTCCGGCCCGTACTGACGATGGCCCCGGGTGGTAACGGGCTATCACTATCAAATAGCGGTGGCTACGACTCTGTCTAGTTTAGCGACACAGTGCTTTATGCTAGAGTCATCTACTGCTCAACCACAAGTTTTCACGTCTATTCCCATGTTCCGCATATTAATTTTCTTCTGTTTTTGCTTTTACAATATCTTCCACTTCTTTTATTTGTTGTTATTTATGAATTTCCTTAGGTTTTCTTCCTTGCCTAGTTCTTGTATATTTCCTCTACCATGTTTCATCCATTGGACTTCCATTCCCTGCTTAGGTCTTCTCGTAACCTCTCTCCCGATAGAATTTCCCCGACTCTTTTCCCACATACCTACGTTTTTCTCGTTCCTCTTAGCTATCTCTTACTAAAACTTTCTTGCCAACTCACTATCACCCTTACCTAGTATCTTTTCCTCACACTTCATCGCCCTTTTCCCTGCTGTAGTTCTCAGTTTAGCTCTTTCATTTCTTCTCTAAACACATACTTCGAAGTTATTCGATGTATACCTAGCGCCAACCTTATTTTTCTTTTTCTTTAAATGCTCTACTCTTTCCATATCTCTCACTCTCTTGATATTAGAAAGGGGGAAGAACATCAATTTCGATAAACATATAAACAAAGATGCGGTAAAAGCGATAACAGCTGAAAGATTAAGAAAGGCATAAAAATCAGATAAAAGGAAGTGATAAGTGAAGGAAAAAAAGGAAGAATAGGAAGAACTACAAGAATTATATAATCTGAAATATGCGATAAAATTGTTGAATAACAAACGTTTCTTAAACCTAAACAGCAAATGTCACTAAAATGTGTTTACCGAATCTTTTAGTTCTGTATTCGCACATAATATTGACTGCTGGTACCTAATACTTCAAATGGAATTTCTCGGTCTGGTTAAACGTAAAATTTCATTCCTTTCACTTTTCTTTAAGCAGATGAAGTATCGATCTTGTCCTAACATAACATTTTCTTTTCGCTCCAATTTTCAAGTGTAATAAAGGATTAGGAGGGCGAAAGAAAACTTCCTTAATCAAATTGGTGGCAGCCCCCACATAAGAGAGATTGAATTATTCTCTTGCTCGACAAAGTATCCTTGTGGAAGCTTTTATTTTGCATACGAGGTCATGCGAGAAAGTAATACTTATTAATTAATTTTCAAGAAAGTCCTTTAAAGTTTATATGTAAGTATATGTTGCCAACGCGTTACAAGTTTGGCAATCTGTTGAGTGCAACAGAAGCATTTAACTTCTGCCTTCCTAGCACCATAATTCTTAGAACTGATGCTTTTCATACTGGTAATGTAATCTGTGATCATAGCCTTGTACTGCAATGCTGTCTGTGGAACTGGAGAGTTGGTTGCCTCTTATTTTCAGGGTCATAATGGTGCATCTACATCTCTGTTGTGTTCTGTAAACTTGTCAGGTGCCCATTTCGAACAAAGCTCCCGATATCAGTGTATACAAAATCTTCTGGAATTGTTTTCTAAAAATTCGAACGTTTAAACTTACAGCGCGGGCATTTTCAATTTTTTTTACCAAATTGTTCAATCATATCTTCTGGTTTCTATTCTTGGACCACCAAAACTTTGTATGTCCCGTAATTTGAGCCCTCAGTCTTACCATGAGCAGCCCAAAGTCGAATGGACTGATATCAGAATAGTTCATGCCATACACGCTTAGATTAAACTTTTGCACATTTCGGTAGGATCATATTTTCTGCTGAGCTGGCAATGAACTAACATGTCCAGGATCAGAGCGCTTATTTATACCAGGAGAATACTCAGTCATTCGCAAATTTTTTGGTTGATTGACGATTTTGCCTAATTTTTACTTAATCTCACAATCATAGCCAAGACTATACGAATAACGAGTGCAATGCCACAGCCGACTCGAATGTACAAGCCACGAAGTACGAACTGGCAACACTGCAATTCAGCAAACAAGTGGTCATACCGCGAGAACCGAACAGACCAGCGCGCCCATAGCAGACTGCTGAGGGCTCGCATTTTACTCGCATTTTACAGCTAATTTTGAAAACTTTCGGAGGATAAATATTATTAAATTATCTTGATGAATTGAAAAATTACTACGCGTACTACCAATATAACGATTTATTATTATAAATTGACCGGTTTCAGAATTCACGATTCCATCAGAAATGTATAAATAAAATTATTGTAATTTTTCAATTCACCATGAATTTCTACCAAATAGTAAAGTCAGAAAATATTAACTACATATTAAATTATCTGTTTCGACAATAATTAAATATGCATTGCCGTATTTTATATAAGCTAATGAACAGCAATATTTTAAATCAGTCTAATAAATTCTGAATCTGTGACCATCTGTTAATTTTCATATCAAAAGCTAAGACCCATTTTAAATCGTTAAAATGCATTTCATTGCCCTTTGCGAATATATTTATTGTTAAGTCATTATTAATTAATATTTGGTTCTCAACTGTAATTGTGGAGAATTTGAAAATTGAGATGGATAGGTTAGCATTAGACGTAGTAGGTATCAGTGAAGTGCGATGGCCAGAAGCTGGAGACTTCTGGAGCGGAGATTTTAGAGTAATACACACAGGATCTGTAGGAGGAAATTCGGGAGTAGGAATTGTTATGCGGAAAAAAGTAGGACAGAGTGTAGAAAATTTCTTACAGCAAAGTGACAGGGTAGTTATGGTTAGGTTAGATTCGAAACCTGTAAAAACAGTAATAATACAGGTATATATGCCCACTTCTAACTACAGTGATGAGGCCGTAGAGGCAGTTTATAGTGATATTGAATATGTGCTAGATTTTGTGAGAGGGCACGAAAATTTAATAATTATAGGAGATTTCAATGCAGTCGTAGGCACAGGGCGAGAGGGCGGAATAGTTGGCCCCTTTGGATTAGGCAATAGGAACGATAGGGGAGTTAGACTGATAGAGTTCTGCGATAAACATAACTTAACGGTCGCGAACACTCTATTTCACCATCATGTTAGGAGATGCTATACGTGGAAGATGCCAGGAGACTTAGGGAGATATCAAATAGATTACATTCTCGTTAGGCAAAGATTTAGAAATCAAGTTAGGGATTGTAGAAGTTATCCAGGAGCAGATATAGATAGTGATCACAACATAGTCGTTATGAAAGCCAATCTTAAATTTAAGATTTTGAAAAAAAGAAGCGGAAGAAGGTATCTTGACCCAGAGAAACTAAAAGATGATGATATGCGCAATAAGTTCGAGAAAAAGACAAACGAAGCACTAAAGGGCACGGGTGGAAATATTGTTAGGGACATAGAGGCAGAATGGAATTGCATTAAAAATAGTTTAGTTTCCTCAGCTAGGGATATTTTGGGTCATAAACAGAATGAAAGTAGGAAACCCTGGATAACAAAACATATTGTGAGTCTAATAGAGGAAAGGCGAAAATATAAAAATAGGTTAGATGAAACAGGGAAACAAAGATATAAGGCGATCACGTGGGAAATTATTCGGGAATGTAGGAAAGCGAAAGAGCAATGGATCGATAATAAATGCAAAGAAGTGGAAGATAAATTCGAAGTAGGAAAGACTGATGAAGCATATAAAATAATTAGGAGAAATTTTAGAGAAATTGGATCTAGTACCAAAAACATTAGAAATGAGGCAGGAGATATCCTAATCGGAAGTGGGGAGAAGGCAGATAGGTGGAAAGAATATTTAGGAAACTTATATGCGGGACAGGAAGTGCAAGATATATTAGAAAGCGAAAGCAGTGTAGAGGGGAATAACCTAGGGAGTCCTATAATGAGAGAAGAGTTTGAGATAGCACTAAAAAGTTTAAGGAATAATAAAGCACCAGGTATAGATGGCTTGCAGGCAGAAATCTTAAAGTGCGCAGGTCAAGAGGTAATAGATCGTTTATTTAAACTAGTTAGTCACATATACCTGACAGGCGAGATTCCAGAAGATTACAAACGGAACATCATAGTAGCTTTGCCAAAAAGAAAAGGCGCGGATAGATGCGAAAATTTTAGAACTATCAGTTTAACTTCCCATGCGTCAAAAATTTTAACTAGAATTGTGCAAAGAAGGATGGAGAAAAAGGCGGAAGAAATATTAGGAGAAGATCAGTTCGGATTTAGACGAAATAGAGGAACGCGCGAGGCCATTCTAGCTTTACGAGTAATTATAGAAAAAACGATAGAAAAGAGAAAGAGCGTCTATATAGGATTTGTAGATTTAGAAAAAGCCTTCGACAACGTAAAATGGGGGAAGATGTTCGAAGTGCTGAGAAAGGTAGGGATGAAATACAGGGACAGAAGAATAATACATAATCTCTACAAAGAGCAAAAGGCAGTTATAGAATGTGAGCAGGAACAAAGGGAAGTAGATATCCGGAAGGGAGTGAGACAGGGATGTGCATTGTCACCTCTAGTTTTCAACTTATATATCGAAGATGCGATTAATATTGTTAAGGAAAGAACAGCCTCAGGGATCAATGTACAGGGAGTAGTTAGAAAATGACAGCCTCAGATACGAACCCCTTCGGAGCACATAGCGCCATCGAGTTCTCGAGGTGCCATCGACTTCTTCGGCAGTGACCTTGAAAGAGACCAGAGGCTGCTGAAGGAGTCGTTGAGTCATCCGAAGAAGTGTCTTCAGCAGCGGCATCTGCAGCAGCCTCTGGTGTCTTTCAAGGTCATTTCTGAAGAAGTGTGCATGTCTTCAGCAGCGTCTGGTCATTGCTGAAGAAGTGGTGTTCAGCAGCGTCCAGGCGCATGCGCCGGGGCTATTCCTCAGATCAGTCCATCGAGTTCTCCATCCACTTCAAGTGGGCGTGTCTGCAGCAGCCTCTGGTCATTGCTGAAGAAGAGCCTCTGGTGTCTTCCAAGCCGCCATTTTGGCTGTGGGTCAGGCGCCTGCGCCGGGGCTGTCGCGTACAAAGCGCGTGTTGTTCAGGCCAGTCCATCCTGGCCCCATCCACTTCTTCGGCAATGACCAGAGGCTGCTGAAGGAGTCATGTCTTCAGCAACGGTGTCTTTGGGGCCTTTGGCCGTGGCTCAGGCGCATGCGCCGGGGTTTTCGCAAACGTTCTGGAAATGACGCCGACCGGGATTCGAACCCGGGTCCCCACGCTCCGGAGCCCTCGCTCCAACCAACTGAGCTAATCGGCGGCCCACAAGCCCGTCTTTCAAATCATCCGTATATACTTATGATTGTAAACAGAAGTTACAGAATTAATATTTATTTTCTCGGAAATTTACAATTGTTTATACTAAATAAATATTGATATTAAAGTTTAAGAAAAAAGCACGTTCGCCGCCGATAAGAGATGTTATAATTGTTTTTATTATGGGAAATAACCTTTCATCTTGCCGATAGGATATGTTTGTTTAGGTTTGATCCCACGCTCTGCATGTGCATTTAATACGTTGTAGACACTACAAGGTGACCCGTTTGTTTGTTTGTATTATTACAATAAAATAACATTCTAGAATATTCTTCTGATTGTTTATTTGAAATTACTTGTTATCTTAATGCGTTTCGGACACGTGTGGGAAAAAAACATTCTAGAACATTCTCCAGTTTGTTTATTTGAAATTACTTGTTATCTTAATGCGTTTCGGACACGTGTGGGAACCATCTGATTGATATATGCAAACATCTTAGTTCTCGGTAGTAGAACATTCTACATCGCTAATTATTTGAGAACAGTAGTCTAAATTTAGGCTAACCCCTACGTAAAAACTATGTCATGTGGGGTGTCAAATTAAAGGACTCGACTAGAGGTATCGGAATATTGGGGTGGATTTTAGGGGTGGTTTTTGGGGGTGGTTTTTGGGGGTGGTTTTTAGGGGTGATTTTTAGGGGGTGGTTTTAGGGGTGGTTTTAGGGGTAGTTTTTAGGGGTGGTTTTTAGGGGACGTTCTTGGGGTGGTTTTGGAGGGTGATTTTTGGGGGTGGTTTTTAGGGGTGATTTTTAGGGGGTGGTTTTAGGGGTGGTTTTAGGGGTAGTTTTTAGGGGTGGTTTTTAGGGGCGGTTCTTGGGGTGGTTTTGGAGGGTGATTTTTGGGGGTGGATTTTAGGGGTGGTTTTTAGGGGTGGCCACTCACTGACCGCGCCCCCGTCCACGCTCCTTGCCCCGCCCACCTAGATCATGTAGGGTATCAAATTAATCAGCTCGATGAGACAAAAAGGAATCTATAGTTATTCTCCTACTTCCGAATTCTTATCAGTAGTTGTCTGTCTGTATGTCTGTCGGTCCGTCTGTCTGTCTGTCTGTCTGTCTGTCTGTCTCTCTGTCTGTCTGTCTGTCTGTTTGCGAATACAGCTGTCTGTTGACACAGACAGCTGTATTCGCAAACACCATGGCTGATGACACGCTGTTGACACAGGCAGCTGTAGTCGCAAACACCATGGCTGATGACACGAGCAAGAATAAGACTGCGCATGCGCACGGTTGTATGGAGAGTATTTAAGCAAGAAAATTAACGGTGCTCTCAGTTAGTACTTGTGCTTCAACAAGGGAACCGCATTTGAATAATGACACACATAAACGTAGACACGTTTCGTGTTCTGGACGGTGCTGTTTTGGATGAGTCAGCACGCCGTGTCGAGGTGCACGTACATCAGCCGTTCGTGACAACAACAACATTCAACGCCAATGACGAAATTCGCATACCAATCCACCAACAAGACGTTTACGTACTGCCGCATCTAAGCAGCATCTACATAGAGGGCAGGTTCATCAAGGGTGCAGGAGGCGGAAATGCGGCTTTAACAAATAACGCCCTCAGTTTCCTCTTTGACGACGTCCGCTATGAAATAAACGGGGTGGAGGTGGATCGAACAAAAAACGTGGGCATCACGAGCACACTGAAGGGTGTAGTTTCTCTGAATAAGGGTGAAGTAGGTGCCCTGGAGAATGCCGGCTGGACGAATACGGGAGACTCACCGAGCCACCTTATCGACGCGAACGGGAACTTTAACGTGTGCATCCCGGGAAGAATCCTGCTGGGATTCTTGGAAGATTACCCCAAAATTCTGTTAAATGTGTGTCACGAGCTCATTTTGACTCGATCGAAAAACGATAGGAACGCTTTCGAAGGTAACGAGGACACCAGAATTGAGTTGAGCAAGGTTCATTGGAGGGTGCCGTACGTCTATCCATCGGATGCTGAATACCTAAAACCTCTCAATATTGTCGAGGAAGAGAGAACGTTGCAGATATGTTTTCGCAGCTGGGAGCTGTACGAGTATCCGGTGTTGCCGCAAGCTACGAAACAAACGTGGGCCGTCAAGACTGCAACACGGTTGGAGAAACCCCGCTACGTTATTGTCGCCTTCCAGACGAATCGCAAAGCGAATTTGGACACGGATTCAAGCAAATTTGACCACTGCAATCTGACAAACGTCAAACTGTACCTGAATTCTGAGTGCTTCCCCTACGAGAATTTAAACTTGGATTTCTCCACGGGGAAATACGCCCTGCTATACGAAATGTACCAGAACTTCCAGAGTTCATACTATGGAAAAGTTGGCGAGCCGTTATACGGCAAGGAACAGTTCAAGGATCTAGCGCCCATCGTGGTGATTGACGCATCAAAGCAGTCGGAAAGCATCAAGCCTGGACCCATAGATATGCGTCTAGAATTTGAGTCGAGCGAGAATTTTCCGCCCAACACAACCGCATACTGTCTCATCCTGCATGACCGCATCGTTGAGTATACACCGGGTAATGAATCGGTCAGAAGACTGGTATGAGAAGCTGCAGGGCTTCGATTTGCCCAGAAAATACACGCATGCCTACTCTGTATACAGATTATAGTTTTAATTATATTGATGTAAAAATATATTCAACGTTTTTATTTTTGCGAAAACCCCGGCGCAGGCGCCTGGGCCACATCCAAAGGCCCAACAGCACCTAACAACAATTCTGATTGGATGCTGCCCACAACCACTCTCATTGGCTGTTGCCCCGCCCACTCTCATAGCCAGAGCCCGGCGCATGCGCCTGAGCCACGGCCAAAGGCCCCAAAGACACCGTTGCTGAAGACATGACTCCTTCAGCAGCCTCTGGTCATTGCCGAAGAAGTGGATGGGGCCAGGATGGACTGGCCTGAACAACACGCGCTTTGTACGCGACAGCCCCGGCGCAGGCGCCTGACCCACAGCCAAAATGGCGGCTTGGAAGACACCAGAGGCTCTTCTTCAGCAATGACCAGAGGCTGCTGCAGACACGCCCACTTGAAGTGGATGGAGAACTCGATGGACTGATCTGAGGAATAGCCCCGGCGCATGCGCCTGGACGCTGCTGAACACCACTTCTTCAGCAATGACCAGACGCTGCTGAAGACATGCACACTTCTTCAGAAATGACCTTGAAAGACACCAGAGGCTGCTGCAGATGCCGCTGCTGAAGACACTTCTTCGGATGACTCAACGACTCCTTCAGCAGCCTCTGGTCTCTTTCAAGGTCACTGCCGAAGAAGTCGATGGCACCTCGAGAACTCGATGGCGCTATGTGCTCCGAAGGGGTTCGTATCTGAGGCTGTCATTTTCTAACTACTACAGGGCCAAACTATTAACATGCTCAGATTTGCGGATGATATAGCAGTGTTAGCATCTAGCAAAGAAGAATTAGGAGCGGCTCTGAATGAAATGGAAGCAGTTTTGACACAGGGCTTCGGCATGAAAATCAATAAAAAGAAAACTAAAATTTTGGTATGTAGGGGATGTGAAAATAGAACTAAAATGGAAATACAAATTGGAAATGAGAAGATAGAGGAGGTCGCGGATTTCTGCTACTTAGGAAGTAAAATAACTCAAGATGGTAGGAGCACTAAAGATATAAAACAAAGAATGGCGCAGGGCCGAGTTGCGTTTAACAAAAAGAAACAACTGTTATGCTCGAGAACGGTTAATATAGAGACTAGGAAGAGACTCTTAACGTCGTATGTATGGAGTACGGCATTATACGGGTGCGAAACTTGGACAATAGGAGAAGCGGATAGGAAAAGGGTAGAAGCGTTTGAAATGTGGTGCTACAGACGCTTGATGAAGATACCGTGGATAGATAAGGTTAGCAATAGGGAAGTATTAGAAAGAGTTGGGGAAAAGCGAAAGGTATGGAAAACAATAAAGAGTAGGAGAGATAGGATGGTAGGACACCTTCTAAGACACGAAGGAATAGTTCGTGACATACTAGAGTCAGAGATAGGAATAAAAAGAGGTAGGGGTAGGCCTAGATTAGACTACTGCTCTCAAATAGTTAGGGATGTAGGATGTTCTACTTTTAGGGAAATGCGTAGATTAGCTCAGGATAGAAAAGAATGGAGGTACGCGTCCAACCAGTCTTCGGACTGAGAACCTTATGATGATGATGAACTGTAATTGTATCAGCATCAGGATTTAATGTGTAAAAGATAACTTTAGGTATTAATATTTTTATATTCCAGTTATCAGAAATATTCAATTTTTCCGAAAAACCGTTGACAAAACCTTCAAAACTTTCAATAATATCTGCTTTTTCAAAGTTTTGTATTGAGATTTCTTCCTCACGAATTTGATTTTGCCGCCTAGATTCAGGATCTTTACGAACGACACACTTTTTTGTGGAAAAGTGCTTCGACAAATTTGGAAAAATGGTTGGAAAAGTATTCTCATATAACTTAGGTTTGCAAGGAATCATGTCAAGTGTTCCGTCTGGTAATAGGTGTTTTTCAAATTTAATAATCGCATTGGGATCAAAGTATAACTCACATACTACAGAATGTTTTGATGGTGACCAGTCTTGTCTAGGAATTGCTTTGAGCCATTTTTGTTTTAATCCAACATCCTTAGGGAAACTAAAAGTAGACTTCACACCCTCGCTTTTTATCGAAGAATCATAGTTTGTTTTGCACCCCGGTACACAACAACGTCTCGGCATATTTATTGTACCAGAAAACTGGCGTCATTTCTCACTTCCCACTATTACAAGAGATAAAACACATACAAAACGATTGTCACGCACATAAAATGATCACTACATAATCTACACTTAATGTACTTTGGACAACACAACTTTTTAACGTTATAATACATTAAAAACTCCGACTTTTAATCATTTTAAGGCAGGTATACATAGCGAAGTACATGTCTGTCAACGGCCATGTGCAAAATTTCCCGGACTGCAGCAACGTTGCCAGATTTCTTACTTCGCGGCTTGTTCATTCGAGTCGGTTGTGGCAATGCACACCTTCTGTATTCGGGACATAAGTGCCTCCGTCATACGTTAGATTTTCATTCCAAACAAAACAAAAGCACGTGCCATTTGACGTATATCGATATTATTTAGAACGTCTTAAACTAGTTTTTGCAATATAATTCTAGACGTTTTGCAGGGAAAACAGTTTATTTTCAATTTGTGTGTTGGGCTTACGCGTAAAAACTTGAAAACAACTATATGTAATTATAATTATATTTCAGAGGTTAGGTTAAAACGTCAGAAAGCACGTGGCTTTGTTTTGTTTGGAATGAAAATCTGACGTTTGTGACGCGCCACTTATCTCCCGAATTCAGGTGTATGGAACCTTTAGGCGACGACTGAAAGTGAGGAGTGGCGATGATCTTGATATTATATTTACAATGTGGAAGTGTTGGTGTCGCCGAAATTGGGTCTCTGTCGAGAGTTCGGTTCGTTTAATGTCTAACTTTGTAATTGTTATTGGCCAAAGTGTATGTGGTATGTTGGAGCTCATATGAGGAGACTTCGAAAATATGATAACCGCACGATGTTGGCTGACATTTCTTGAGAGGAATGATGAGATAGGGCATTGTGGTACTGAATGTTCCTATAGATCGAATGATCGAGATCTCCATCAAGATGTCCATTAAGGAAAACATTTAAGAAGGGCAACTTTCGATGACCATTGAAATGTCCTAGAAATTGATCTAAGGTGGCACGACCATGTGATCAAATTAAAAAAGTGTCGCCGATACTTGGATTTAAGACTGTAAATTCAAAAAACCTTCTCTTCGAAAGATTCCATGAATATGTTAGCAACCATAGGAGACAAGGAAGTACCCATGATGGTAATTGAGACTTGTTCGTAGAACTATCCACGAAATAGGAAAGTGGGGCATAATGCTAATTTTAATTTTAATTTCTTCAGTAAATTTTAGTTTTGGATGGATATTATTCAAAAAAATTAGAAAGTTATCTAACTGTTGTTGGCAGTGCGTCGTCTGCCTTTGCTTCAGTACGCACACCTTGTTTAATAAAACACCTTCGATAGACTTGAACCGTAACCAAAACAAACTTTATTACATACACTTCATGACAATAAATACAAGTATTTAACGAAATACAATGGACAAGACCGACAGACAATACTTTTACTTCTTGTTACTTAACAGCCATTCTTGTTGCGCAATGCCACCGGCGCGGCAGTCTTTCCGCGCTCACCCTAGACACAAAATGCATAGATTTCAGCGGGCCAACCTTAGATTGAATACAAGACCAAACATACCGCCGGCCTTGAAAGAACATGGACTTTCAAAATACACTTGATTTTGCTTAACAAACGTAAGACATATTGTAAATACATAAAGAGAAAATACATAATTTGAACATATTTCGTAAACAAGCATACATGAAATAAAAAATGCATATTATAAACATTGAACAAACAGCAAATTACAACATAAAGAAAAATACCGTATAGAGCGCACTGCGCACTACACTAATACATTGCTTCGTCAATTTCACTCTGGTTTGGAAACAAACAGACCTTTGTAATTGCACGTTTCACAATTCCCTTAGAAGTTTGAACACTGACCACCCGGATGAGCTCGTCCTTTCCCGGATGAACCTCCAAAATTCTGCCCAAGGGCCAGCGCAAAGGAGGGGTATTTTCTTCCTTTAGCAGAACCAACGAACCTACCAAGTCCGGTAAGTTATTTTGAAATTTCCATTTGAAGCGCTGCTGAAGATTGTGAAGATATTCAGCGCTCCATCTTCCCCAAAGGTGATGAAACATTTTCTGAACATGTTTAAAACGAGCATTGTGATTGACGGTAGCAGATTGCAAATCAACCTCCGGAACTGCGGTAAGAGCTTGCCCAATGATGAAATGCCCCGGAATTATGGCTTGCAGGTCATTTGGATCTTGGGATAATGGGATGATAGGTCGCGAATTAAGTGCAGCTTCCACCCGCGTTAGCAGAGTGTAAAATTCTTCGAACGTTAAATGGATATTTGTTAGGACTCTTTTTAAATGATTTTTGACCGACTTTACCGAAGATTCCCACAGTCCTCCGAAGTGAGGAGACCGCGGTGGGATCAAATGCCACTGAATACGTGAATCCAATAGATAATTTTGGAATTCATTTGTCCGAGCAAGTCGTTGAATTGTTGAAATTAAGTCATTTTTGGCCCCGACAAAATTAGTGGCGTTATCAGAATATAAATCAGTAGGCAACCCACGTCTGGACACAAATCTTTTCAAAGCTGCTAAAAAGCACTCGGTGGTTAGTTCTGTAACGAGTTCAATATGCGTGGCCTTGGTTGCCAAGCACACGAATATGCAAATGTATCCCTTGATTATCTTACGATTTTTAGTTTTCCCATCTTTTAGCTCAAAAGGACCAGCGTAGTCAAGACCACACATTGAAAATATTCGAGAAGGGGATACTCGAGGAGCTGGCAGCTGCCCCATTTTTTGACAAAGATTTGGTGGCTTGGCCTTGAAGCAAGGAACGCATTTTCTTATTACAGCTTTGACCGCGCAGCGGCCATTTAGTGGCCAATAATTTTGCCTTATGAAGGAGAGAGTACCTTGTGTACCTGCATGAAGGCCACGAATATGTTCATACCGTATGATCAACCTAGTGTAGGGATGATAACTTGGCAACACTGCAGGATGTTTACTATCATATGCTAGAGAGGAATGCTTTAACCTGCCTCCAACACGAATGATCCCATTTTGGTCAATAAATGGGCTAAGAGTACTCAATTTACTAGATGGTTTTACGTTTTTGTTTGATTTTAGTTCATTTAGTTCAGACTGAAAGGATTGATGTTGGACTAATTTAGTAAGAATTTTTGCACTGTTGGCGATCTCGGATTTGGATATATTCCCTATTCGGACGGGTCCAAAGGATATTTTAGAACGCACCTTTAAATTATTTATAAATCGCAAACAATACGCAGTTACCTTTTGCAACTCAGAAAGTGTGGAAAAGCGCTCAAAAATGCTAAATGGCGTGACCGCGATTGCAGAGATTATTTGACATTTCTCGTCTGGCAAGTTCGCCTTACAGTTTGAATAATTTGAAATATGGTTGATGGAAGTTGTTAACTCTGAGTGTTTAACAAGATAAGATGGTCCGTGCCACCATAGATTTAATTCCAGCAACTTAGCTGGACTACTTCCCCTAGATACAATATCGGCTGGGTTCTCTGAGGAAGGTACGTAATACCAATTATTGCGATTAGTTAATTGAAGGATTTCAGATGTGCGATTTGCCACGAAAGTTTTTAACGTGTTAGGTTCACGAGATAACCATGCCAGAACTATAGTGGAGTCAGTATAATAGTATATATCGTCGATTTGCAAATTCAGAGATTTTACGCATTTATTTAGAAGACGGGCTAACAATAGCGCACCGCATAGTTCCAGCCTCGGAAGCGAAGTGGTTTTTAAAGGGGCGACTCTCGATTTCCCGCAAAGCAAATTACTAAACTTGTTGTTGTCTTCATCAGTTGATACAACATATATGCAGGCACCATAGGCTTTCTCGGATGCGTCCGAGAACCCGTGCAATTGAATTGTAATGGGCCTTTTAACAAGAACGTGACGAGGAATTGTTATCGAACTGATGTTAGACAATTGTTCATATAGTTGCAACCATTGGCAATGAAGATCAACTGGGATTGATTCGTCCCATCCTACCTGAAGTTGCCACAGGGATTGCATAATTAATTTTGACCGAACCGTGATGGGCGAGAGTAAACCTAATGGATCGAACTGCCTCGATATGTAAGATAAAATGTTTCGTTTAGTTACTTTATTGTTATCCACGGAATAGGCAACCGAATTATAAACGAAACTGTCCGAATTCGGCAGCCAGGATATGCCTAGGGTTTTTGTATTATCTCCATCTGTTATTATGTAACTCGTGCATTGCGAATCAATTTGCAAATGAGAAAGAACTTCGGGATCATTTGACTGAAGTTTTCTGAGTTCGAAGCCATAATTATTTAAGATTTTAATTAAGTTATTTCGGATTGTGATTAGTTCGTATGAAGACGTACCTCCGGTAAGTAGGTCGTCTACATAAAAATCATTTGCGATAATATGACTTTCAACCGGAAACTGATTTTTGATTTCAATTGATATTTGCTTTAAACATCTTGTGGCAAGATACGAAGCTGATGAGGTACCATAGGTTACAGTGTTTAGTTGATAATGTACGAGTTCATCAGATACCGACTGTCGCCAAACAATGCGCTGGAGATCTCGTTGCTCTGGATCGATAAGTATTTGGCGATACATTTTGGTTAAATCACCTATTAGCACGTAATTGTGTTTCCTGAACCGTAGTATTATTGAAAATAAGTCATCTTGAACAACCGGCCCAACTTTCAAAACTTCGTTGACGGAAATTCCGGTGGACGACTTGGCGGAGCCATCAAATACAACTCGAAGGCGCGTGGTGATACTGTCTGATCGCTCCACACCATGGTGAGGCAAATAAAATGTAGGTACCGTTAATGACGTTTGATTAGGACTAATGCGCGTCATATGTCCTAATTTTTCATATTCGGACATGAACTGGCGATAACTATCATAGAGTTTTGGATTTTTTAGAAGCCTACGTTCCATTCCGTGAAATCGCATTATCGCATTATTTGAGGACTCACCTAACTTTATGTAATCACTTTTTAAAGGCAATTTAACTACGAATCTGCCTGTTGCATCTCTGCGCACGTCATTTTTAAATTGTTCCTCGCATTCATTTTCTGGGGGAGAATAATTATTTTGATTGATAGAAGCCGAAGTATCTTCTACTATCCAAAATTTTTCAATTTGGTCGCTTAAATTGGAGGTAGCTAACAAACAAGCACTGGTTGCAGGATTACACGCAGAAGTTACGTTACCAGACACTATCCAGCCCAATTTTGTCTTGTGAAGGATGGGCATGTTACGACCTAACTTGACCTGCCCTACACAAAGTAATTCGTAAAAGATTCCTGCGCCCAGAAGCATGTCAATATCCAAACATTTATTAAAATTTGGGTCTGCCAATTTGACAGATGTGGGAATTTTAAGTTCACTTAAGTCAATTGACAGATGAGGAGTGGGATCGGTAATTCTCCCAATAACAAAAAATGGTAACTTAACACTAAAATTGTTGTGCATTGAATTTATTTGGATATCTACTTGTTTATTTATGCTTGTAGAAACTTGATTTATGCCTACAACTGGAAAATTAACATTTCTTGTGAGAAGCCCGAGACGCTGGCGCAATTTTTCAGTAATGAAATTTATTTGGGACCCGCTGTCCAATAGTACGCGACATGTAACAGCGTGCTTATTGCAATCAAATACCGTGAGGAGCGCTGTTGAAAGTAAAACGTATGGGTTATTAGTAATTTCCTGCATGCATTTTGCAGAGATTGAAAAATTGTGAGAAACTTGACCAGTGGCATCATCATTATTATTTTGTGTAGTTTCTTGAGAACAAGCGCCACGCTGATTATTGGATTCCCTCACATTCTCATCACAAGAAACTTTAGCTTGAGAATCATCGTTGACCTTAAAACTATTTGCATTGCTTTGATTGTTAAGCCCGTGCAACAACGAGTTATGTCTGCGTTTACAAAATTTACACCCAGTTGATCTGCAATACATCACCTTATGCCCCGTGCGCAAGCAATTTGTGCACATATTTAATCTTTTTAGTTCGTTATAGCGTTCATTTAACGATAAAGTTCTGAATTTGTCGCACTGATATATGGAATGGGATTTTTGACATATCTGGCACAATGGTGTAATTTCAGCGACATGCAATGACCTAGCTTCATTTGGTCGTCTTACAGGCGTGCTGGAAGATTTTATGTCTAAAGTCTCCATCAATACGCACCGTTCATTTAAGAATTTAACGAGGTCTTCAATTTTCATATTACCTTTATTTTTTATATAATTTTCCCATTCTCTTCGCGAGTTTAGGTCAAGCTTTGAAACAAGAATGTACAACAATAATGTATTCCAACCCTCCACGTTTTCACCTAAATTTTCTAGAGAACGGTAATGTTTTAGAAAACTATCGAGAAAATTACGCATTAAAACATGCGAATCTTTAGTTATGCTAGCTAATTCCATGATCCCTTTGATATAGGAATTTGTAATAGCTTTTTTATTTTGGTATCTATCACTTAAGAGTTGCCAAACCACCGTATAATTTGAATCTGTTATGTTAAGTGAGGTAATGACTTTAGACGCTTCCCCCTTAGACACCAAGTAATAAAATTTTTGAGTGTTGGATAAATCAGGATTATCATGAATTAGAGACCTGAATGTATCAGAAAACTGGGGCCATTCGCCATAGCCACCATGAAATTCCAGTAACTTCACGTCAGGCAATTTAACATTTAATTTTGGTACCGCGGACGCATGCGCAGCTGTGTGTTGCGACATTTGATGTGATTGCTGACTCGAAGACACGCTAGCCGCGTCAGCTTGGTATTTCGATATCATACTTTTCGCCTTAGAAATTGAGCTAAAATATTTGTCTTCGAATTCATCGCGATATTTATTTTCAGCTTCCTCGTCTAGCGTGCCATCTGCTTCTTGAATCACGGACTCAAGATCGTCTTGAACTTTATTATAATCAGTTAAAATATCGTGGATGGCATCCAGACGTGTTTGCAGTAAAGTGACACCTTCAGCGTCATTTATTTTACAGGTACTTAGAAACGTGCAAAAACGTGTCAATCGGGCTTTAATTCGACTCCTCTGATTTATCAATAATCTTATTTCTTGCTCATATATCAAAATGAAATTTTGCACGAATGTGGGGAACCACATGGAGCATTTCCCACAATTATTTAGGTATATACAGGATGTTCACATTCTAAGTACCAGACCAAAGTTATATTTCTTTAAATGGAAACCCTACATATCCTTGCATAATATGGATTCCCCATAAAATTCCATGAAAATTGATATACTACATGATGTGGTTTTGACTAAGGAATTTTGAGATATTGACATTTTTGTGCCATTATGGACCCAAATTTATGACGCTACTGACGCATACTAACCAAAGCCACCTAAAATTTCTTTATTGAAATAGGTTCACACACTGCTGTATTTTTGAAATCTACAAATAATTTTATCATAATGCTTTAGATAATATAGGGTGGTTAAGTTATGCGAAACAGAATTTTTCTCAAAAATTTCAAATGGAACACCATGTATATTATTTGTACAATTGATGGTCATTTTACTAAGCTTTTTATTGATGTGGATATTGTCAAGTCTACCAATAAAAGTTTCCACAGAATGTACAATTGATTTATAAAAATGTAGTTTCCTTAGTATTTTACATTATTTTTGACGATCTTCCCTATTTTGTCACCCAAAACTCCCAAAAAGGTCTGCATTTTGTTTCTATAAAATATTTAGCAAATGAAGTGTACATTAACACAAGAAATTCCTTTGCAAGATTATTTCTTAAAGATAATATTTTCTTCCATGGCACTCCTTGTTTGAACATTATACACAACTTTAAAAAGACATTATACATTTAAGAATATAACCATCAAGAAACAATTTTACAATAAGATTTATTGTCTTTATATTGATACCAATTTGCAAATACAAAATATAAACATTATTGTGAGTTTTGAGCAACAGAATAGGGGGAATTCGCCAAAAATTGTATAAACTAATAATGAAATTCAAAAATTTTGATGTTCAATCGTAATATCTGCCGAAACTATTAGTAGTAGACCTGGCAATATCTACATCAATTAAAAGCTTAGTCAACTGACTGTCAGTTGTGCAAATAATATACATGGTATTCTATTTGAAATTTTTGAGAAAAATTCGCTTTTGCATAACTTAACCACCTTGTATAATCCTGAATATTATGGTGAAAGTATTTATAGATTTCACAAATACAGCAGTGTGTAAACCCCTTTCAATGAAAAATAATTAGGTGGCTTTGGTCAGTAGACATCAGTAGCGTCATAAATTTGGGACCATAATGACACAAAAATGTCAATATCTTAACAGTCCTTACTCAAAACCACATCATGTAGTATATCAATTTTCATGAAATTTTATGGGGAATCGAAATCACGCAAATACTTGTGGGGTTTCCATTTAAAGAAATAGAACTTTGGTCTGGTACTCAGAATGTGAACATCCTGTATATACATAAATAATATTACGAAATGCTCCATGTCGTTCCCCACATACGTGTAAAATTTCATTTTGATATCTTAAGCAGTACCAGAGATATGAACCGATTACACACTAAATCCCCACCCGGTATAAATTATTATAAAAAAAGCGTAAAACATACAAAATTGTATAGAAAATACTAATCTCCGCATGAACAGAAGTGGAAAACAGAAAAATAATGTGTACAAATATAATATTACTGAAGTCTTTCAAACCTAAACTTTCACATTGAAACTAATTTTTCCCAATAACAGTAAATATGAAAATGATCCCCGAAACTGGCAAGTATGATACAAAGGGAGGGTGGCGTAGTCTCTAATCCTAACATTCACAACATGATCTTCTCTACCAAATCTAAATTTATGCAACAAATACGCAGGTTCCCGGCTTTTGAAAACCTTCAGAATAATATTCGTGTAATGAAACAATCTGCCACTGCGGGCATCAAGCCAACCTAGTGCCCTGAGATGTTCGCTTGTGTGCTGTCGTCTTCTCAGGCCCCAAACGAACCGAACGCACGCATTCTGAATTCTTTGCAAACGCATTCTATTATAATTTGTGAGACATTGCCCAAATACCGTATCACAAAAATTCATATGTGACAACACCAGTGCCTCACTTAAAATAATTTTTGACTTTATATTTAACAGTATATCGATTGATGTCTAGTAATCTTAAATTGGAGAATGATTTTTTTATAATATTATTTACATGAACATCAAAACGTAAGTTAGAATCAATGTAAAGTCCCAGATTCCTGACTACATTTGATTGGGTTAAAGTTTCACCGGATAATTGGATTTCAAGTTGAGATATACATTTATCCCGAGTTACCTTCCTACCGAATAACATTACCTTCGACTTAGAGGGATTTAATGACAAACAGTATTTATTTTATAATTCATATAAGGATTTTAGGTCGGCATTAATAAATAAATTAGATTCGTTCATTTGATGTTCATTGCAGGAAAAATAAAGTTGAGTGTCATCTGCGTAGAAGTGACTATTGCAATATTTGAGTGAATTTTTAAAAGTTGACGTGTAAATGGAAAAAAGTAGAGGGCCCAATATTGAACCTTGTGGAACGCCGCTAACGCAAGTAATACATGAAGAGAATCGATTTTGATACCTTACTATTTGTTCCCTTTCACACAAAAAGCTGCCCATAAAACCAACCGCAACATCGTCAAAACCAATATTATGTAAAGTTGCTAACATAAATTGATGATTTATTCTATCAAACGCTTTCGAATAATCTAGCAACACAAGGGTAGTTGCCAAGTTACTGTCAGAAGCCTTCAGAATATCATCAACAACTATAGTCAACAATGCTGTTGCACAACCATAATTCAATCGAAAACCAGATTGATTGGCAGGAATAATTGAGTTAATTTCTAGATGCAGCTTAATTTGCTTGTATATAACTTTCTCAAATATTTTGTATAATGAAGGTAACACACTTATAGGTCGAAGATCTTCAAAACTGTTTGGATTTTTAACTTTTGGTAGAGGAGTTATGTAGGCAGTCTTCCACTGTTGAGGAAATATATGCGTCTCGATAGAAAAATTAATTAAATGCACCAGATATTTAAAAATGAATGGGCAACATAACAGCAGCATTCTTGTGCTTATCCCGTCAGAGTCGCACGAACATCCTCCTCACCAACCAACTGAAAACTGAATTTGTTCATATTAGGCCTCACATTATTTCTTAAATGATTTAGTACTTGCATGTCGCCATCCCCTGTAACTTGAGTAGAATTTACGAAAAAATTATTTAAGGCATTTAAATCAACTATAAGTGGTCTGAAAGTTGCACAGTTTTAGTTTTCTTTGAATATACGTTCAAGTTGTGCAATTCATTGTAGAGAGTTTTTGTAGACTTGTCTCTATTTAAAAAGGAAATTAATATATGCCTCGATATAAGCTTTCTTTTCGTGTTTTATTGCATTATTAGTCAGATTGCGTAGTTGTTTGTAATAAGAATAATGAATATCGCGTTTTCTTCGTTTAAATTTAACCAAAGCCTTGCCCGTAATTCCATCATTAATTTTAAATTATCAGTAAGCCACGGACTGTGGTGTTTTTTCTTAGTTATGAATGTAATTAAAGGTGCATGTTTATCAAATAACTGAAGTAACAAGAAATTAAAAATATCAAGTTTTAAATTAATATCATTCACGTAAAGCAATTCAGAAAAAGGTAGATCATATAAATCCTCGATGAACTGGGATTGATTGATATTCTTAAAATTTCTTGTAGTAACAAATGTATCACCATCTGCAGAAGAGTCATACGTGAAAGTTATTACAACTACACTATGATCTGATGTGATATTAGTGTTCTGCAAGATCTCGCAACTATGAACATTTTCTGGGTTGCGACATAAAAACAGATCTAGTAAGGAGGAAGACGTCCGCGTAACTCTAGATGTCAAAGTCACTATACTTGGGCCGCCGAACAGACGGAGTGATCACCCTGCAAGAACGTGCTCTAGGAGGGACCACTATCAATTTAGGACAACCGAACCGCAGTGATGCGCTTTCTTTAGACCCAACGAAATCGCATCGCTCCAATTCGGTCGTCATAAATTAATATTGGCCCCGCTAGAGCACTTTCTTGCAGGGTGATCACTCCGTCTGTTCGGCGGCCCAAGTATAATATTTATTTTTTGCAGTCTTTCTGGATTGCATGAGTGCCTTGGTTTGTTTTTTGAAATTTTTAAAGTTGTCTGGGTTCTACTGGAATTAAGTTATTATTTTCAATAATTATAACATTCTTTGACGATGGAAATTTTTGAGAATGCATTTATAAAGTGACTATATGTTATATAATAATTATTGGTAGAGCGTATAGTAGTGTTATAAACTCAATATGTACATAAACTATCAAAGAGTAATCAGTGATTGTGCTAACAACTTAGAAAAATATACTTGAACTTGATATGCAGCGTTTCCACATTATATCGTGAATCGCTTAGCTGGTGGGATGTTTAGTGACCATTTAGTGCTCTTTAGTGCCAAATTATAAACGCCAACATTCTTACCGGAAGAAATATATAATCGTTTGAAATTTGTGAGCTAACTTTATGGTTGACGACGAACTACTTCTTGCACTAATAGTGGCGCTTGGCGAAATTTCCAGTTTGGGTTAGTGTTATTTTTATATTTACTCCCAAACACCTACACAAAACACCTTTTGTTCACATGCAACAAGTAGTAAGTAGGGCTAGCGTGTTGGTACTTGGCAACCCTTGAAACGAGTCTATTGGTCGCCATATTTTGCAAATAAAGAGCACTAAATGAATAATAAACATTCCACCAGGCACAATTTTTAGTGCCAAATGCGATGCGGTTAGAGCTCTTCAAACTTTGGAATTAAAGAGCACTGAATGATCATTAACCAGTCCCCAGGCGTCATTTCTGGTGTCGAAAGTAGTTAGAAGAACGTGAAGTTTGTCACACATTTCTGACCTTCATACCTTGTCACTTAAAGAGACACAGATGAGCACATCATGCATGCGCCATATTTAGTGCCGAAAGTCGGGTGCCAACTTTCAAAATAGTGATCTTTTTAACAAATTATCAATTTTGCTGGTATTTATTTTTTACCAGAGTTTCGTAATAGGTATATGCATTTCAGAGTGTAAAGGTAATTTTAATTCAAGATGAAACTGGCTGTGGTGATTGCATGTAACTTACTTTGATTTGTTCTTTGAAGTTCCCACTCTCTATTGTTATATGGGTTCATAAAAAAATAACACATAAACAAGTGAAAACAATCAAGTAGTTGGCTACACTGCTTGCAGTTCTCTGGAAACATAAAACAACTCAAACTGTCGAGGTATTATGATTTGAAGCAGGAAATGTGCATTTTCTAGCGAACGCAATAAAAAAAGCTATTCTTGAAACACACTAACTTTATTTTGAAACCGTATATATTTTGATTGAGTAGTTCCTTTGTCTACCAACATAATATTTGCTTTAGTTAGGTAAGGTCAGCGTGATTGTGAATAAGTTTTGTTAATTACAGATTCTGTTGGAGCCACAACTAGTAAGCCGAAGCGTAGGCCCTATCTTTTGAAAAGGAAGGCTCTCACCACTAGCATATTCGATACGAGCAGGAAGGATAGTGAAAAAGGTAAGTTGGGATGGATTAATTGAAATTTGTGTATGTTTCGAAACTTATTACTCTAGATTTAAAGTAGACTCAATTTTGTGCAAGAAAGACGCGAATTTAGATATAGAGCAGGAAATTGAATATCGAGTAAATTTGTTTTAAAGTTATCTCGGTATGATACCCAGCATGCTGCTACTAAAACCTCCTCCTCGATCACTGGATTTAGCAGTGAGATATCCATTAAATTCATATTCCGTTAAGGCTATCGGAACGCTTGGAATATTTGAGGTATGTAACGTTCCCGGTGCCAATAGATTATTCCAACATGGTTTAAGATATTCCCGTGATTATTTTTTTCTTGTTTCAATTAAATATAGATCTAGGACTGTTCGCTAATAATTTTCATTAAAAACCAGAAATTCAACTTTAAAATCTACTTCACCATTTATGAAAATCGGACATATTGTAGCTAGAATATTTATCACATTTTTCGTTTTTTTTAGAAATTATAATTGTAGAGTCATAGATTAGACTTTTCATTTTGACGGTATCAAAAAAAATATAATAAATTTTTGATAATAATGAAGTAAACAATTGGCTCCTGCACCTCTGCATTCGCAATTTTCAAGGACCTAGAGGTGGCGGTGTCTAGCGGCGATATGTTTAAACTTCCCAGATTCAAGAAACAGGCGTGGCTAGTTTTTGTATGTATTCAGGTATTATTCTTGGGGCCTATTTTTCGTATCGACGACCTTCCAAAGTAATTTCCGATTCTTCCTAAAATTTATTATTGTTACACATATGAGTTGAATATGCAGGTGCACACTGCACAGGTATCCCATTTATCAGAAAAAGCGATTCATCTGTATTGTGTAATTTAGAGAAAAATGCCAAATAGATACTCTCTTTGTTCTTAAATTTCCATAATTCAAATTACTTTACTTATACAACATGGCGTCTCGTTTCTTCTATACTGCAGATGCTAATCTACACAACTTAGATTTCTTAAATAGAACTTCTGTAATATCATCTCACTTTTTATTTCCCTGTTCGATTTTACTATATGATTGTGTTAGAGTTGTATTCTTATTGTGAAACTGGGCATCTGTTCATCATTCTCAAAATGTCATTTTTGAACCATCCCTACGTGTGACAAAAATTTTAAAAGAAAACTGAAACACAAAAATATGGGGTTTAGTTTAGAAGCAACTTACTTCGTATGCATACTTAGTAAAATCGATAGAAGAATTAAAAAACGCAATATCTATAGAGTATCCCATTTAAATAATTCACCGAGTATCAACTCCCTTTGTACATAAAGTGTTCCGTACTGGCTAGCAAAGTTTCTGAAGCACTTATATCAGAAACCGCATCCTGAACCGATTTTGATGAAATTTATTTATTGCATAATTAGTTGCAATCGTGAAGACTACGTAAGTACCAAAATTCACGATTATACTTTAAATAGTTCCCAATTGCGACAGGAGGACACAATTGACGCTCCCCGCATGTGGTCGTACGGAACTGTAAAAAGATAAATAAAAAAAAATGTTTCACATGCTCTAGTGTTGCAAACAAAAAATATATTTCGACCCCTTTTCGATGTTTCGATGTATGAAAACCGCCCTAAATATGTGCCCCCACAAACCATTTAGATTTGTCCGAGTTTGGGCCATTACATATGCGTCAATTTTATTGTTGTATAGCACTTTTAGTTCAGGAAAAAGAACACTGTGAGAGACAAACAGACATACAGACTGAGAGACAGGCGGACGAACAGACAGAATGGTAAAACAAAGAGGGGTCTCTCATATAACTTCGCATAAATGGATAAATGGATCAACCTGTATAACAGATTCCCGAGGAGTGAATCACTGGTGGATTTCTTGTACACTGCCTTTGGATTTCCGTCGCCAACCGGAGATTTCCATTGCATTAATACAGCATGTTATTGGCCAAATGAGAACACATAACACATCCTATGAGCACCGGATTGGACTAATTTCGTATAAAACGTTTTTAGACAAATAATATACGTCAACTTCCAACTACGTCTTCCGTTATTTCTGTTCTCTGCGTCATATCAGGTAAAATCGGTCACGGAATTACGATGGACAAGAAATTAGCGGGGAAAGGGAAAGTTTAAAATTTGTGTTGTCACAGAAGGATTGGAATTTTAACATTTAATGAACTGATTATTAAGAGTGGCGTGTACCGTGGATTTTCTGTTGCAGTCAGATGCACACTCAACATGACAAAAATTTTTTACCGTTTAGGAATTTGGAACACAAGGTTCACGGAAGTCTATTCCAAATGTTAGAACGTTATGGAAAAAAATCAGTTACAATACGTAAAGCGCTAAAAGAGGCTTTACTGAGCGTCTCTGACTGCGGCAGATGATGACGGTACGCATCTTAACATTCCTTACAGACCTACAGCACAAAAGCATATATCAAGAAAGCAAGTGCTTAAATAAGATTTAGTTAAGGGCACTTGGTAACATGTTCGTGGCTCAGTGGGAGATTAGTCCACAACGAAGGTGCGAGTCTGGGGGTTCGCGTGTTGCTGCGGTGGGTTTGTTTTGTTCTAGTGATTCAGCTTTTTTCTTATGAACAAAAAATCGATCTCAGGTCCAAAAGGTCATAAAGGTCATCTCCATCAACGCCTGGGCATTTTCACTTTTACTGTTGATATATAAGTCCCAGTTTTGTTTCCCCGCCTATAATTTGGTTCAACGTTCCTTGTTTTCTATCAGGTACTCGTCGGAATATAAATACTATACTATGATATTCAATAAACCCCGAGTTTCGTCTGTGGCTTCGGTGTTGTGTTTGTTCTAGCAAAAAGTGAATGGAAAGCTCCGAGTCCTACTCTGTACGCTGCGAAATGCTCCCCCTAATCTAGCGCGCCCAGCAATTTTTGCATTCAGTGTTCGCCTACTATGTACTTTTGGAATGCTACGTCCCTTCAGATACCCCCCCCCCCCCCGCAGTAACTGTTCGTCGGCGTTCCGACAGCCTTAAGCGGCCCATACACACTGAAACATGCAACGGCGCATGCAGCGACTCATGCGATTCGGGACTCAAGTTGCAGTGTGTGTGTGTGTGTGTAAGTCTCAAAAGATTTGCATCAGTTGCAGCTTGCGCCGACGCGGCATCGAGAGTCCCGTCTCGGATGGTGAGCCAAGATGCCGAATCAGCCGCAAAGACGCAGGTTTCTGCGTTTGTGGATTTGAGTCGCTGCGAATCGCTGCCCGTACACGTGAAATACTGCAGAAATATTTAGTACTAAAAAGAAACGTGCTGTTTTCTGTGCAATCGTTGTGATGCAGATAATGACAAAAAATGGTCAGACGAAGCAAAGCTCTAAATGGATAAAAAGCTATTTGCTTAAGAAAATGCAACTGAGTCATATTCCTCTATTAAAGAAGTTTAGAGAAATGATCTTAATGAACAATTATTGTTTGAGAATGGACATTAACACGCACGACCTTATATTAAATTTAGTAAGAAGCGCTGTTCCAAAACAAGATACAATAGTTAGAGAAAGCAATTAATCTGTCACATTTTCAAATGTTATTCATCAATGCCTACTTGTTGGGAGACCGCAAGAAAATATTCTAAAGAAAAGTCGATAATTCATTAGCCTTCAGAGATAGGTATAGGGATGTTATACAAGAGATTGGGAATTTTGTAGCCTGCTCAGTGGTGCCATAAAATACAGGGTATTGTATTTAAAATAATTGGCTTTTAGATGTTTGAAGTTTTGCACAAATTGACATTCAATGTTGAACACTCTGTATAAAATTGTGTTGACTTGATTGTCTTTCGAGAGAATGAGGATGTTGGTACCACTATAGGGTAGATATGTTTTCTTAATCTCCAGAAACTTCGGATATACAAATTTTTAATTGTTACTCTAAAAATCACATTTTTTCAACAATTTCATTTTTAAAAAAAAACGTAAGAGTAAGGTATATAGGGATTCTGATAAAACTTGTATTAAAATTGAGTAAATATTCCAAAAATACGAGAAAAATGTGGGTATTCTATTTAAAATAAGAAAGTTGATTCCAACTACCGGTATAACCGGAAGTGCAGTGCAGCTGAAAATATTTTTAGTAAAAAGATCGTTATGAGGAACCTCTAGATGCAAATTTTCAGAATTCAAACACGATTAGTTTGATTCGAAGATACTCTATGTTGGCGCACGCGGTCTCTGCTGAAGTGTGGGTTTTCCTTAATTTAATTTTCATTTTGTAGTTAATTATCAGATTTGTCTGTTTGATTACAGTCTAAGCTAACAGTCAATTTCTTTGCTTTTACTGCAATTTCGATTGTTATTTTTGGCCGGCTTTTCAATTAGATGGGTATTATTTTAATTTTCACGAAACAATTTTCAGCCTGCACTTAAATTTGAAGTGATAATATATTTGAGACTCCGTGTTTATATAAGATAAATCGTAAACTCCTTAGTATATTCAATCTCTGTAAAATATTATTTATTTATTTTACAAGAAACTGAAAATATTTATTCGGCACGGACCACCTGAAGTGCTGAAAATTAAACATGGTTATTCGATGCCTCCGCACCATAAATGAAAATGTGTAACACTTAGAACCGCATTTCATTCGGTTCAGAGAAAATCGCATTCAGTATAAACTTTTAAACAACTCAAACGATCTCTCTTGACAAGTGGTTATTAGATCCCGTCTCCTGACAGCTTTAAGTCGTATGTTCCAGCTAGGCTTAGCATTTTCAAATTACACTTCATTTTTGGCCATATTCCACTAGATTATGAACTATTACCTTGTGTCGTGCAGTACATGGGAGACTAATACACGCCAATATGAGGTTGGCACAGGGAAAGTCAGTGTCTAGTTTAGAACTGTGCATATACATATAATTATTGCCACCGGGGTTATTTTTACAAGATTATTTACAATATGTAACAGTCAAGATTCCTATGAGGAGTATGCAAAAGTGCATTATGAATATGATGAAATGAGTTGCAATTTAATAATGTCAATCTCGGTTTTGTTCATCACAGGAAAAGGTAGGTCGTCTTGATATACAGGCTGGCCACCATAGGAGCCCCTGGCAAGCATTGAAAATGTCTTCATTGCGATACCAAACGGTCCGGGAAGTGAACTTGTCGGCTGCTTCTTGTGGTAATGACTTGACGTAATGGTGTTGGGGTATTGGCTGCAAGGACCGTAAATGAGCTGGGGTCAATGGGGCTTAGCGTGTACGCTGGCTTCAGACGTTTAATGAAAGCTGTAGCATCTTGGCTGCGGATAGTGATGGTGTTGATGAAAACGTTCTATCATCCCGTTAGCTTGAGGGTGATATGATGTCGTTCGGAGGTGAAACATCCCCGTCAAATAAATCAAGGGCTTGAACAGGGTGGATTCGAACTGTCAGCCTTGGTCCGTAGTGATGCGGAGAGGTTTATCGAAGCGGGTTATCCATCCTTCGTAAAACATGCTTGCGATTGTCTCATCATCATAAAGTTTTCAGTCCGAAGATTGGTCCGGCGCGTATCTCCATCCTTTCCTATCCTGACATAACCTACGCATTTGCCCAAAAGTCGAACATCCTACATCCCTAACTATTTGAGGGCAGTAGTCTAATCTGGGCCTACCCCTACCTCTTTTTATTCCTAAATCTGACTCTAGTATGTCGCGAACTAAGCCTTCGTGCCTCAGAAGGTGTCCTACCATCCTATCTTTCCTATTTCTTACTGTCTTCCATAAATTTCGCTTTCTTCAAACTCTTTCTAATACCGCTCTGTTGCTAACCTTATCTATCCACGGTATCTTCATCATGCGTCCGTAGCACCACATTTCAAATGCTTCTAATTTTTTCCTATCCACTTCTATCGTCCAAATTTCGCACCCGTACAATCCCGTACATACGTTTTAAGAGCCTCTTCCGAGTTTCTACATTTATCATTCCCGAGCATAAATAGTTGTTTCTTTTTATTAAATGGAATTCGGATCTGCGCCATTCTTTGTTTTATATCTCTAGAGCTCCTTTATCGCGAGTTATTTGACTTCCTAAATAGCAGAAATCTGAGACTTCCCCTATCTTCTCGTTTCCAATTTGTATTTTCGTTTTAGTCCTATTTTCACGCCCTCTACACACCAAAATTTTGGTTTTCTTTTTATTGATCTTCATACCATAGTTCTCCGTCAAAACCGCTTCTACATTTCGTTCAGAGCCCTTCCTAATTCGTCTTTGCACTTCACCTTAATACTGCTATATCATCCGCGAATCTGAGTATATTAATAATTTGGGGCTGTGTATTAATTCCAGCAGCTATTCTGTCTTTAACAATATTAATCGCATCTTCGATATATACAGGGCGGGGTAAACTCCTGGGGAAGGACGATAGAGGCCATACGGTTATAGTTAGAAAGAAAAACTAATAACAAACTCTATCTCGTTTCAAAAATTCTATTCCATAAAAATATTTTCAATTATACCAGGTGCGTCCAAATAGTTGGAATTAAGTACAGCTTTGTTATTTCTTATGGAATGTGTATAATTTTATATTTTTTCCGGCTTCAAAATGATAATTTAATGTTACTTTAATAACATGATTATATGTCTATTGTTAATGGTTATTGAGAAATAAATTTTTTCCCGAAAATTTTGACAGATAAATAGTACATTTCAAAAATTTATATCTCGAAATTGGTAGAAGTTAAGAGGATGAAATTGGTATTAGTATTGGTAAATATCATGTAGTTTTTGACAGATTTGTTGAATATTATTTATACTATACAGGGTGTTTGCAAAAAAAATGTTTTCTGAATCTGTCGAAAAAACATCAAAAAGTCGAATTTTTCAAATGGAATTGTATATTTTTTCTTGCACTATCTGAAAGAGCTCAAAATTTTGAATGAAAATGGCCAAATAAACTAATGTTACATAATGAAGTTTTTTAGCAAAATCCTGTTTTCTTCAATTTTATCAATTCAAGAATCAATTGTACCCCTAACCACATAAATTTTGAAATACTATATACGCACTTCGGCAGCTAAGCTGCCATCTTCAGTAGCAGGGAAAAACCTATAGTAATAAAAATTGCAATAACAACATTAATGCCCAAAAAAAAACAATTATATATATGACAATAATAATAACAACAATAATGATGATGTGAAACGATGATAGTGACAATAACAATAATATAGGTCAGGTATTTTCTGCTCACCTGACCTATATTATTGTTATTGTCACTATCATTGTTTCACATCATCATTATTGTTGTTATTATTATTGTCATATACATAATTTTTTTTTTTGCATTAATGTTGTTATTGCTATTTTTATTACTATAGGTTTTTCCCTGCTACTGAAGATGGCAGCTTAGCTGCCGAAATGCGTATATAGTATTTCAAAATTTATGTAGTTAGGGGTACAATTGATTCTTGAATCAATAATAATAACAACAATAATGATGATGTGAAACAATGATAGTGACAATAACAATAATATAGGTCAGGTATTTTCTGCTCACCTGACCTATATTATTGTTATTGTCACTATCATTGTTTCACATCATCATTATTGTTGTTATTATTATTGTCATATATATATATATATATTTTTTTTGCATTAATGTTGTTATTGCTATTTTTATTACTATAGGTTTTTCCCTGCTACTGAAGATGGCAGCTTAGCTGCCGAAATGCGTATATAGTATTTCAAAATTTATGTGGTTAGGGGTACAATTGATTCTTGAATTGATTATTTAACCACAGTCTCTTACATCTTAATCCTTTCAATTTTATGTAAAAATGAGGGATCGTGAAAATATCATTAGCCTTGAACGATTATTGCTTGTCAATCTGAAAATGGGTTTATTGTTATAATCTTGTTCTGTAGTGAATTCATTGTCATTATTATTGATGTTGCAAGTAATTGTTTTTGTTGTTCCCGTTTGTTGTTTTCATTTCTGTTTTTGTGTTTAATCGCCGATTTTATTTTTTTTAAATGAATTTCCAACAAGAACTTGTTGATATGCTGTCCGTATTTATTGAATGCAACAGAAATTCTCTTCTGGCTTCTCGAGTATATGGGCAAAGATACAAACAGCGTAGTCATCCACGCGTGGAAGCTTTCCAGAGATTTGAGAGATTGGTGGATAGATTTGAAAGAACTGGTTTTGTTCTCTACGAAAAACGTAATGAAATAACCAAATCCGTATTAACCGATGTGACAAAGGAAAATGTATTGCTGGCAATAGCTGAAACTCCGCAGACAAGTGACAGAAGAATTGAAACAGAATTGAATATTTCCAGGAGAAGCATACATAGAGTTTTAAAAGAAAACCGTTACCATGATTATAAACCCCGAACATGCCACTTTTTAAATGAAAAAGATCATGTCAACAGAACCTTATTTTGTGATTGGGCTCAGGGGAAACTGACAGAAAATGAAGACTTTTCCAAAAATATTTTGTTCACAGACGAATCAACATTTCAAAATTTAAATAAAGTTAATAGAAGGAATGTCCACTGTTACGCACAAGAAAACCCACATTTTCTACAAGCCTTTGATAGACAACATCAGTGGTCAGTGAATGTTTGGGGAGGAATAATTGGAAGAAATGTAATTGGGCCACATTTTTTTGAAGGAAGATTAAATGCAAATGTTTACCACAATTTTTTGCAAAATACCTAACTTACCTGTAGGTACTTATTGATGACGCCAATGAAGAAGTTAATATTGAAAATATGTGATTTCAGCATGATGGAGCTCCAGCCTACAGCGCGATTAGTTCAAAATTTTTTGAATGAAAATTTTGGAGAACAGTGAATAGGGATTGGGAGTCAAAAACCGTGGCCTGCAAGGAGTCCTGATTTAAATAAATTAGACTTTTTCTTTTGGGGTTACGTGAAAGACATTGTGTTTAGTATTCCTCCTACCACACCAGAAGACATGCGCCTATACGAATTCAAAATGCATTCTCGGCTATTACTTCCGAAGTTTTGGATAACGTGGATTCGTGGATAGATCCTTTCATAAAAGAATTGCTCTTTGTTCCAATGAAAATGGCCAGATCATTGAGCATTTGTTGTAATCTGCTCATTATTTACAGATTAATTATTTTGATTTGTAACAAAGTTTAATAAAAATTCAACCTGCATAATATTTGCTTTTATTTTTAGTTTTCTTAAAAAAATATTTTTTTATTTATTAAAGAAATTTATTAGAGGTACAACAAAATAAAAAAATAAAATTAGTAATAATGATAATCCAAAGGTAGCCATAAATCTAATATTGTTGTGATTTTTAATATGAAAAAAGTAATGAAACTCTCTTCATTTATGTAACTTTAGTATTTTGTTAACCGTTCTCATGAAGATGAATTATTTTCATAAGCCTTTTACAGGGTGCAAGAGAATGTAACAATGAATTTAAATTGATGACAAAACTGAAACGAAAACAATAATCGGGAACAACCCAAATGAAAAAATAACACCAATAACAATACATTGATAGCAATGACATTAAATTCTTAGCAAAATTATAACAATAACCCATTTTCAGATTGACAAGCAATAATCGTCCAAGGCTAATGATATTTTCACGTTCCCTCATTTTTACATAAAATTGAAGAAAACAGGATTTTGCTAAAAAACTTCATTATGTAACATTAGTTTATTATTGGCCATTTTCATTCAAAATTTTGAGCTCTTTCAGATAGTGCAAGAAAAAATATAACATTCCATTTGAAAAATTCGACTTTTTGATGTTTTTTCGACAGTTTCAGAAAACATTTTTTTGCAAACACCCTGTATAGTATAAATAAAATTCAACAAATCTGTAAAAAACTACATGATATTTACCAATACCAATTTCATCCTCTTAACTTCTACCAATTTCGAGATATAAATTTTTGAAATGTACTATTTATCTGTCAAAATTTTCGGGAAAAAATTTATTTCTCAATAACCATTAACAATAGACATAAAATCATGTTATCAAAGTACCATTAAATTATCATTTTGAAGCCGGAAAAATATAAAATTATACACATTCCATAAGAAATAACAAAGTTGTACTTAATTCCAACTATTTGGACGCACCTGGTATAATTGAAAATATTTTTATGGAATAGAATTTTTGAAACGAGATAGAGTTTGTTATTAGTTTTTCTTTCTAACTATAACCGTATGGCCTCTATCGTCCATCCCCAGGAGTTTGCTCCACCCTGTATATAAATTGAAAACTAGTGGCGATAACGCACATCCCTGCTTCACTCCCTTTCGGATATCTACTTCTCTATGTTCCGGCTCAAATTCTATAACTGCCGTTTGCTCTTTGTATGGATTATGAATAATTATTCTTCTATCCCTATAATTCATCCCTACATTTTTGAGCACTTCGCACATCTTCTTCCATTTTACATTGTCGAAGGCTTTTTCAAAACCTACAAATCCTATATAGGCGCTTTTTCCATTTTCTTTTGTTTCTCTATTATCACTCGTAAAGCTAGAACGGCCTCGCGCGTTCCCCTATTTCTTCTAAATCCGAACTGACCTTCTCATAATATTTCTTCCGCCCTTTTCTCCATCCTTCTTTGCAACATTCAAGTAAAAATTTTTGACGCGTGGGAAGTTAAACTGATCGTTCTACTTTCATTCTGTTCATTCTTTTCATGACCCAAAATATCTCTAGCTGCGGAATCTAAACTATTTTTAACGCAATTCCATTCTGCCTCTATGTCCCTAACCATATTTTCACCCGCACCCTTTAATACTTCGTTTGTATTTTTCTCGAACTTATCGTGCGTATCATCATCTTTTATTTTCTCTAGGTCAAGATACCTTCTTCCGCTTCGTTTTTTTCGAAATCTTAAATTTAAGATTGGCCCTCCTAACCACTATGTTGTGATCACTATCTATATCTGCTCCTGGATAACTTCTACAGTCCCTAACTTGATTTCTAAATCTTTGCCTAACGAAAATGGAATCTATTTTATATCTCCCTAGGTCTCCTGGGGGTCTTCCACGTATAGCGTCTTCTAACGTGATGGTGAAATACAGTGTTCGCGACCGTTCAGTTATGTTTATCGGAGAACTCTATCAGTCTAATTCCCCTATCGTTCCTATTGCCTAATCCAAAGGGGTCTTCTCTCCCTGTGCCTACGACTGCATTGAAATCTCTTACAATTATTAAATTTTCGTGCCCTCTCACAAAATCTAGCACATATTCAATATCAGCGATTGCCTCAGCTTCGAAGTTTTCAGTAAGAAAAACTTCTGGTCATCTAGAGAGTGTGTAGGTGTAGATCAAGAAGTATCTTTGACCATCAGAAATGGGTAGGGGTCCAACTACATATATCGATGGACACGTGCCCGAATCTCGCAGAAGTCATTGGAAATGATGCGAGAGGGCTGGAGATATGGGGGTGTATCTTTGATCTTTGACAATATTCAGGCACACGTATATTTTTTACAGTCGATCTTAATGGAGCGTCAGACATCGTTGCCTTACGCATTTGAGTGTAGCGTTGGAGAAAGATTGTGTTGTATTCAGGGTAGTACAAGGCCACCCCTCGTCAGGGTTACTTCTTGTCTTATACAGAACGTTCAAAATGTTGCGCAATTATATATTTCTAAGACTGCAGGTAATTCAATCAAATAAACACAGTGATGTAAAGTATTTTAACTTTAATGCCATAGAGTGTAACTTGGGCTTCGGCTTGGTAACGAAAACACAACTGAACGCATTTGTTTTGCTTAACTTTCGGGCAAGACGAAAGACGTCATGGCAGAACTAATTTACAGAATTATTTCAACTAGAAACCTTTAATTATCTTTAGTGGTTGTCGTTCAAAGTTCAGGAATTCCAGAATACCGCGGAGAAAAGCTCGATATAGACAGGAAAGTCAATAAACTAATAAATACAAACTTGAATAATCGCCGCCCTATTTCCAACGGTATTTAAATAAATTACATCGGCCAGAGAGAAACACACTGACAACAGGTAGAGCGAGTGAGGAGTCATTTGCCAAAAAACCACTGTTAGCGCAAAATACCTCACTTGCATTCCGAATATTTTTACATTACACCATTTCAAATTCGACAAGAGGAATTTCTCTCCGGACGTAAATAGACGACCGACTTTATTTTTAGACTTTCAGATCTACGTTTACGCTGCGGTAAATAGATCATAGTTTTCTAATAAAAAACAAGGTATAGGTGCTGCCGCCGGTGCGAACTCGCCACTCGGGTTCCTTTTGTTTTTAGCAAGTTCTGTTGATGCACATCAGCTTCTGCTGTAGCCTTTAGTTGACGACTGTTTCTTAACAATCGGGTCAATTACTTAACCCATTTTAAAGAGGGTGTGGCACGGAAAGATTTTGTTAGAAGAATATTGGAAACCAATATTATTGGAGATAAAATTTTAAACTTTGGAGTTAAGGGTGCGGAATTTGAGCACTAAAAACGAGACATGTAGACACATTTTTATTCCAACACAATAAATTCTGGAATTAAAGTATATAGGGCGTTAAATAAAAAAAGATTTATCAATAAAGGATCAACTTAGAGACTCGCATTACTTTTGTAGTAATATTTTTCTTTCGCCTTAAATAAATCTCCCTCAAATTATTGAAAAATCCGTCGTAAAACCGTCATAAACTCGACACCTTTTTTACTATTTGTATACATATTTATCGTAATTAGAAAGTAGGATTGTCTAAGTTAATTATTCCTTATTCATTTTCGACCAAGAACGTCTTGATACGTTGCTTCGTTCAACCGGCGCGGCGTGTTGGAATGAAAATTTTATTGCAATTTTGTTCACATATGGCGGAGATGCACAGTAAACTGGACGTTTCACAGTAGTAGTAGTGCGGCCACTGCAATGCAGATGGCGGTGGCACTTCAGTTTATTCTCATATTTCTAAATAGAAAATAATAATTTAAATTTAGGACCGCCGACTAATCCTCCCAGATTTATTCGGTTGCCGCTAAAGCAAAAAACCTTGAAAATTCCAAGCTGTAAATGTTCCGTCTGAAGAGTTTGCAGTTGTGATAGAAACCAGTCATAATAGATTGTGACTAAATCTTGCATAATCTTAATCACACTCTTGGGCGATAGGTGGCAACACTTTATAGACTAACAGCTGATATATCGAGCCTTAACGGTTTCGGTATAATGCGGCATTTAGTAATGCAGACTTTCAAAAGTAGTTACCCCAAATTTGGAATCTGTACATACACTCAGTTCTGTGAAGTGCAATAAATTAAGGAATTTTGGACATGGAATTCCGATATACCTAATCGGAACTGACTGAAATTTTAAATCTATATTTTAACTGTCACCTGCAAAGCTTCAGAACTCCAACTGGTTTCCGATATTCTTGTAACCAAAACTCATCGTGCTCTACCCTGTATGAGCTAGTTTTGAGTGGCATATAAAGTGTAACAGTAAGGTATAACATTCTTTTAGGAGTATTTTCTATGGTCCAAAACAATAAGAGCACTTCTCGGAAAATTTCGTATAAACATAATTTGCAAAATCGCTCTACGGGAGCCCTTAAAAATGAAAAAGGAAATCATTCCATACTTTTAATTTTACTTCAATAATTAATTAGTGGTACTGGGCCGTTCGAACAACTACTCCTCGGGCAAATACCCCGCCAGGCATTGAATTATATAACTAAATCCAGATTCTTTTGTACTACGAGACGTTTCAGACTGCTACCCCACCTAAGGTGGCTTTGAAACAATCCTAATTTGTCTCCATGTACGCACGTGCTTTTAAGCAGGTCTTTGTTCAAAATTGCATATTTTGAATGTGTATCGAAAACCGCAGACCAACTGGTTTCGTCCTTCTGGGACTCATCAGTACGGTGCTTTCCCCTGCACACTCAAACCATGCAATTTAATCTTGCTGTATATGCTGCCGCGCTCTGGACAGATATCAGCAAGTGACAACTACTTTGAGTAATTATCTGGTATTAATTAGTGGTACTGGACCGTTCGAACAACTACTCCTCGGGCAAATACCCCGTCAGGCATTGAATTATAGAACTAAATCCAAACTTTTTCTACTACGAGACGTTTCAGACTGTTACTCCACCTAAGGTGGCTTTGAAACAATCATAATTTGTTTCCATGTACGTACGTGCTTTTAAGCAGGTCTTTGTTGAAAACATGCAATATTTGTTCAATAATTAGTTCCACGATCGCAATATTGTTATTAGTTATTAGAAATCGCTCCTTAACAGCGATGTACGGGCGTTGTCGAATATTTCATTGTTCAATTTGCTCAATTCGACCCTCAATGGGGTCGTTCAGTCTTATAGAATTTCATAATGTCACCTTATATAACCTACTAGCTGGTACCCGGAGCGTTGCTGCCTTCCTATTTTAATTCTGAACTTTTATGCGTTCATCCCTTTTCTGCAACATTTCTGCAACATTTCCCGGTACGACACGCGCGCCACCTACTGTAAGTTAATTGTACTATGCCTATAACCTTCACGCAAGTGCGAGCAATAAGTTAACAAAGTTTTATCGCAAAGGGATGAACGGTATGGCGGCGCATACAATACGAACAAACAAAACAAAACCAATTAAAAAAATTATGTTGATCCGATCGCTAGCAAACTTCACAGGATCACCCGCTGGGCTAATCTGAAGATTGCCTGAAAATTTCACAAACATCGGTCCAGCTGTTTTGGAGTCCATATGGAACATACATGCATACATACACACATCGATTTTTATATACATATACAGGGTGATTCTTTTAAAGCGCTCATTAGAAAATTTTCGACTTCTACTTATGGTAGAGCTATGAAATTTGGAACCTAGCTAAGAGCGACGATTCCGAGACGAAATTAAATATTTACAGGATGACGTCATTCTTAAAAATGGCGGAAGTAGACGCCATCCTTGTTTTTTTAAATGACAATCGGCCATTTTGATTTCATATTTGAATTCGGCATTTAATTCCGAGTACATCTAACCAAATTGTCACTACTTATCTGTCTGGCCGATTGTCATTTAAAAAACAAAGATTGCGTCTACTTCCGCCATTTTTAAGAGTGACGTCATCCTGTAAATATTTAATTTCGTCTCGTAATCGTCGATTATGGCTAGGTTCCAAGTTTCATAGCTCTAGTATAAGTAGAAATTTTCTAATGTGCGCTTTAAAAGAATCACCCTGTATAGATAGTTTATCGCATTTAAGATGTATCTACATAATAAAATAAAAATATTTTCATTTATTTAGGCGGCAATGTTAATTTCAGGGTACTTACATTTTAAAATAATTCCCTTGCGTATGCTCCACACCCACTGGAGAAACAATATACACGCGACCAATATGTTTGCTAGCTTGATTCACAAAGAAATTAGTTCTCCGGTATTTTGGTATTTTTGAATGTTTATTTGCTGTCAAAGTAAAGAAGATTCCGTGATTTATTATCTGAATAAGTATAACTTAAAAGGTCTAAGACCATTTTAGGCTTAAAAATATAAACAACACACAACTAATACGGAGCACAATAAAGTTTAGGAGTTGAACACAAGAAAGGCGCAGTTTAAACCACAAAATATTTAGTGCTCAAGGCTAGGTAACTGAGTGACCACAACGGTTTTATGATTTATGGAACTCTTAATGTAAATTTCCAGTACACCACCTCTGCCCCCTAGCTCCATCCTTAAAAGAACGTATCCAGGAATACCCACCAACAGACTGTCTACTTGAGCAGAAAGCCAAATTTCACTGATCAGATGAATGTCAAAGTAGGTCCCCATCACATAATTTCTAAATTCTACAGGGTGATTGGGGAGGATCTCCCAATATTTGGGGAAGATATTTAGAAGACTAAGACGAACAAAAAAATCTATTAAACACACTGTCAAATATCAACCGTTAGTGGGATATTATTGAAAATAGTCTTCGCTTAAGTATGAATTAATCGAGGATTTAATTATAGTGCATTAGTGGAAAAAATGTTTATTTTGTATTGTAAATTATAACATCCATTACAGAAAAATACAAAAACCGAAATTACTTAATTAAATTCTCAATAAATACAACCGTTCACCTCGATGCATGGGCGGGGCCGTCATGCTGAAAGTACATGTATATCGTCCAGTAGACCTGTCAGATCATTTTCTAAGAATTCTAAATACCCATCTAGCTCTCCCAAAGACGACCTGGGCCAGCAAGTATTTGTTTATTAAACATGCAACACCACACGTTAAAACTAAATCGATGCTGAACGTAGCTTTCCACAGTGGCCCACGGATTTTCATCTGACCAGCGATGTTCGTTGGGACACTTATTTACTCCATCACGAGTGAATTGAGCCTCATCGGTGAACAAAATATTTTTGTAAAATGCGCGATTTCTGTTTACCCATAATAAATTGCAAAATATCAACCGCGAAACATGATCACCGTTCTAAAGATTCTTGACGAAGACAACTCGCAAGTCAAAATAAATGTGCCAATTACAAGCAGTATGAGTATTAAATTGTTCGCATGGCCTACTGAAAATGAAATAGCAACTGAAAACAACTGCAAGGCCTGAATCGGCATCAATGGTGATATGATTAATTCACTTGGGAAAAGGCTATTTTCAATAATATCTCAGCAATGGTTGATATTTGACCATGTATTTATTAGACTTTTTTGTTCGTTTTGGTTCCCTAAACACATTCTCCAAATATTGGGGGATCCTACCCAATCACCCTGTATGAAGCCAGACATCAGTGATCTTAAATTAATATCCACAATCCTAAAACACGGCATATCAAAAAAAGAGAAAGAAAGGAACAAACCACAGAAAAGAAATAAATGTAAGAAATCTATGAAATAAATTAAAAGGGAAGGAAGAACGCTTAAGTAAACAAATTGACTATACTGTATTTCACCTGCACAAAATAAAACAAAAATGTCTACTTTATTATGTTAAATAGCAATATATCATTTTTTTAGATAGTTCGAAAGGCTTTTTTATTCTCTTGACAACCGTGTATCATACATACCCAAAAACTTTGCATTTTGGACGTCAGAGGGCGTTAAGTGAAAAAGTCAAGTTGGATGTGAATTAGACGATTTGAATCTAATTTTAACGTTTTATTGAATTCAACTATTAATATACTTGGGTCGCCGAACAGACGGAGTGATCACCCTGCAAGAACGTGCTCTAACGGGGCCAATATTAATTTATGACGATCGAATTGGAGTGAAGCGACTTCGTTGGGTCTAAAGAAAGCGCATCACTGCGGTTCGGCCGTCCTAAATTGATAGTGGTCCTGCCTAGAGCTCATGATTGCAGGGTGATCACTCCGTCTGTTGGGCGGCCCAAGTATAATTATAATGCAGAACTGTCAAATTAATGTAACTTTTGTTTTGTCATGGCCACTGCGTTAATGTTACCGGCTTCGCTTATTTTATTTATTAAGCAAATATTCAGTTTTGAAACAGAGTTTTTCGTGAAATTTCAAACAGCAAGGTGCTAATATTTTTCTTGTTTTTCGAACTTCACTTTATTGTCCTCACAATTCGTGCATAAAAAATGTACAATTCAATTATCAATTAGTAATTTAAATTACATTTTGCCAAACACTTAAAACGACTATGTTAACCTTATTTAAAAAAAATAAAGGATATACTGCTTCGAATTCAAAACTCTTTCCATGGTCATTAAAAAGTCTGTTAGAATTAATAGTTGAATTCATTAAAACCTTTAAAATTAGGCTAATATCGTCAAATTCACAGCCAACGTGACTTTTCACTTAACCCCCTCTGACGTCAAAAATACAAAGTTTTTGGGTATGTATGATACATGGTTGTCAAGAGAATAAAAAGGCCTATCGAACTGTCTAAAGAAAATGATATATTGCTATTTAACATAATAAAGTTGATATCACTTCCAGTTTAACCGGAAGTAATTAGATATGTCAAAGATGATAAAAATATGAGGTTTTGGGAGTATAATACTAACAGAGGATTGCCAAAGTGTATTTCAAAAAGTAAACAAATGGCGGGATGTTACATGCACCCCTATAAAACACCCCCTTTGTAAACTAGATTTTTTTTCAATCGCTGTGTTTTTCAGTTCAATAAGAATTCCAAGTTTAAAATTTCTGTGTCGATATAATTTTTTCAACCCCTAGAAAACAACCTCTCTTGCGAATTATTTTTTTAAACATTTTTTCGATAAATGTCCGCCTCTTTGCGAGCCATCTTGTAAGTTTTATTATTATTATTATAACACAACTCCTTCATAACTTTAATTTTAACGCTTTTCCTATTGCCGCCGCAGTCGCAAAGTGGGCAAATATTTCAAGTTGTATACAGGTGTTTGGTAACTGGACAGCCAAAATGATATGTCATATGTAAAATCGAATTCTACACAAGCAAAGGATAACTTTCTTTCAGATCTGGCTTCGTTTAGGAAATATTTAAAAAAATGAAAAACTAAGGCAGCTATGATCATAAAAATTTGTTTATTATTTGACAGCTTCTCATCAACTAAACCGGTAAATTGATGGTCTAATAGTTCTCTTGTCTTTTATAGATGGCATTGGCGGTTTGGTGTTTGGGATTCCCCTCACGCAGTGCGTGGAAAATGACCGTTTGTCGAGGGTGGCTGCAGGCGTGCCGCCCTTCAGAAATAGAAATGCGCTATCCGGAAGCGCTGACGAAAATTCGGTGATGCAAAGGCATGGGAGTAGGGCGAGCTTCAGTTCTCTTTCTGAGCCTCAACGGGGAGATGAAGTAAGTTAGATTACAGTATACAGGGCAAATCCAAAAATAACCAATCTTAGTTTAAACAACCCGAGTTTATTTACATTTCTAAAAACAAGCGAAATATATAAAAGCCTAAAATCTATTTTGATTATTGGTAGAGAGAGAACTTTTTCTCGGACGTCATATGTTTTATGTTGCATCACTTTTGTTGACGTCATAGTTGACACAGTTGGCCCGGATATATTCGATATGCACGCGCATCCACTACAAACAAGCAGAAATTTACTGTGAATGTGAAACAGCTTTTAGATATTTTTATCCTGGCCCGATGGGACTACTAACTATATTATTAAAATGTATTTTGATCCACTTGCATCTTTTTGTTTGTTTTGTAACACCTGACCGCTATTAGTCTAGCTATTAAGGGGACACGTTTGTACCTTTGACTGCCAGTGGCGGAGCATCGGGTGATCCGATGGAATAACGTTTTTAGAAGTATTTATGAACTCAGCCCATTTTGTATTCTGCAAAGGAATACTGTTATAGCGAAGCCCGATTACTAGAATACTGTTTTTAGGAATAACCGGCTCATAAGACTAAAAAATGAAATGTTCCCGGTTCAACATCATAAAGTTCTCAGTCCTAAGACTGGTTGGGCGCGTACCTCCATCCTTTCCTATCCTCATGCAACTTACGCATTTCCCTAGAAGTAGAACATCCTACATCCCCAACTATTTTAGAGCAGAAATCTGATCTGGCCTACCCCTACCTCTTTTTATTCCTGTCTCCGACCCTAGTATGTCGCGAACTATTCTTCCGTGTTTCAGAAAGTGTCCTACCATCCTATCTTTCCTATTCTTTATTGTCTTCCATACCTGTCGCTTTTCTCCAACTCTTTCTAATACTTCCCTTTTGCTGACCTTCGTCATGCTTCTAAAGCACCACATTTCAAATGCTTCTACTCTTTTCGGTTCGCTTCTCCTATTGTCCAAGTTTCGCACCCGTACAATACCGTGCTCCATACGCCTTCAGGAGTCTCTTCCGAGTTTCTACATCAACCGAAACCGACCATAACAGTTGTTTCTTTTTGTTAAACCAACTCGACTCTGCGCTATTCTTTGTTTTATATCTCTAGTGCTCCTACTCTCATTTCCTATTTGTATTTTAGTTTTAGTTCTATTTTCACGCGCCCCTCACGTACCAATATTTCGGTTTTATTTTTATTGATCTTCAAGCCGTAGCCCTCTGTCAAAACTGCTTCCGTTTCGTTTAGAGGCATTCCTAATTCCACTTTGCTGGATGCTAATACTGCTATATCATCCGTGAATCTGAGCATGGTTATAGTTTGGCCCTGTATATTAATTACTGAAGCTGTTCAGTCCTAGACAATACTAATTGCATCTTCGATATACAGAGTGTCCCATGATATGACGGCCATAGTATATTGCAAAGCAGTTTCAAGTCAAAAATGTCTAATGAACACTCGAATGAACATAACGCCCTAAACTCAATTATTGTAACTGAGCTACAAGCATTTAAAGTTTAAAAAACCTATTACTGCAGGTACCGCTAATTTCGTTATTATTAAAAAATCACGGCGGCTGTGATTTATTGTTCTTTGTGACAGTTAACGTCACTTAATTTAATTTCGTGTATATTTATTTTCTGTGTGACATTAAAATCAGTACAATGCTCATTTTTTCAAATGAAAAATATGATAACATGCACTTCGTTTAGGTATGAATTCTGTAATGGAAACGGACGAGGGGCAGTTGATGAATATCGTCGGCGATTTCCTAATTCCCATTCATAGAGTGCCTCATATAAATGCTTTTAGCAACGTCCATCGCCCATCGGTATCTAAGAGAGACAGTTTCCTAAAGCTACTGCAGTACGCCCCGTACAACAAGAATTTGCTCAAGAAGAAACAATACTTGATATGGTTGATGCTCAACCTTCTACTAGTGTCTGAAGAATATCCCGTAGACTTATTGTAGGCCGCATGAAGGTATGGAGAACTTTACATAATTTTGGTTTGTACCCGTACCTTACAAGCTTTAAAACCTGTCGACTACACAGCAAGCTTTGAATTTAATAGCTGGTTGTTGAGAAATCGAGGGCTTTGTCGGGACATATACCGAAACGGTATCAATAACACCCCCAATTCACATTATTCATTATTGAGCACTTACAAATTCACGGGAAACGAGGGAAACTCATTTCCAAATAGATTTTCGGTGAATGTTTGGTGTGGTATTATTGATGGCCATCTCATTGTGCTGTTTATAATAGAAGAACTTTTCATGGTCGCTCATTAGTTACGTTTCTTGGAAAATTAGCTTCCAACATTACTGGATGAAGTTTCTCTTAATATAAGACGACGAATGTGGATACAACACGATGGTGCACCTCCTCACTTTGGTAGACAAGTAAGAGATTTTCTTAATCAGAATTATCCGAACTGCTGGATTGGATGAGTTGCTGCAGTTGCTTAGCTAGCAAGGTCACCCGACCTAAATCCGTTGGATTATTTCCTTTTGGGAAGGCTGAAAAGTCTTGTTTATGAAGAAACTCCTGAAAACAGAGAACAGCTTATTGCTAGGATTATGGATGCTGCAGAAAGTATTCATGCCGATCCTGAGACTATTAGAAGAGCCATCCCTTCATTTTGAGGAGAACTCGAACGTGTATACAGGAATTAGGTGGACATTTCGAACAAATACTGCAATCACCGTAGCTCAGTTACTATTGAGTTTATGACATGTGTTCATTAGACATTTTTGACTTGAAATTGCTTTGCAACATACTCTCAAGCTATGGCCGTTATGTCATGGGACACCCTGTATAAGTTGAAAACTGGAGGTGACAACGCACATCACTGCCTCCCACCGTTCCAAACATCTACTTCTCTTCGTTCCTGCTCAAATTCTATAACTGCCGTTTGCTCGTTGTAGAGATTGTGTGTTATTATTCTCCATCTTTCAAACATCCAATATTTCTTCCGTCCTTTTCTCCATCATACTTTGCACAATTCTAGTTTAAATTTTTAACGCATGGGAAGTTAATCTGAGCATTCTAAAATTTTCACACCTATCCGCGACTTTCCTTTTTGGCAAAGCGACTAAGATGTTCCGTTTGTAATCTTCTGGAATTTCACCTCAGCTAACTAGTTTAACTAGGTTTGCTGGCATCTTCTATGAATAGCGTCTCCTAACGTGGTGTTGAAATCTAGTGTTCGCGACGGTTAGGTTATGCTTATCACAAAAACCCATCAGTCAAACTCCCCTATTGTTCATATTACCTAATCTCTAGGGACCAATTATGTCATCTTCTGTCTCTGCACCTACAACTGCATTAAAATCTACAATAAATTATTAAATTTTGATTCCCCTTTACAAAATCTAGCGCGTATTTACAACCTCATCACTACAATTAGATGAAAGCAAATAAGTATACCTTTACAGGATTCGAATCTAATCTAACCTTTTCTGTAAGAAATTTTCTACCCTCTGCCCTATTTTCTTCTTCATAACAATTCCTACTCCAGAATTTCCTCCTATATCAACCCTGTGCGTATTACTCTAAAATCTCCGCTCCAAAAGTCTCGCACCTCACTGTTACTATGACTACTGTTAACCTATCCATCTCATTTTTCAAATGTTCTAACTTGCCTACTTGTTTCAAGCTTCTAACATTCCAGCATTCCACGCTCCGACTCGTAAAATGTTACGCTTATTATGTTAATGGCTCCCCCCGAAGCAGTCCCTGCCCGAAGATTCAAATGTGGGACTATTTTGCCTCCGAAATATTTTACTCCACAAGGTGCCATTATCAAAAAAAATTAGTACGCTATTCTAAGGTTAGCAATAGGGAAGTATTAGAAAGAGTTGGGAAAAAGCGAAAGGTAAGGAAGATAATAAAAAACAGGAAAGATAGGATGGTAGGACATCTTCTAAGCAACGAAGGAATAGTTCGGGACATACTAGAGTCAGAGATAGGAATAAAAAGAGGCAGGGGTAGGCCTAGATTTGACAACTGCTCTTAAATAGTTAGGGATGTAGGATGCTCTAATTTTAGGGAAATGCATAGATTAGCTCAGGATAGAAAAGGATGGAGGTACGCGTCCAACCATTCTTCGGACTGAGAACCTTATGACGATGCTGTTTTAAGGATATTACAGTGGTGGTTTCCCGTTGCCTTCAACATCGCAGCGTCAGTGGCGACTCCTGACTTTAGAACTTGGCAGTGCTCTGGAATGGAATCACCGCTCAGGGGTGGGGGGGGTCTGGCGGTTTTTCCCCGTAGTTTTTTTAAATGAAGTGCTTTAGAAGCCATTTTAAAACATTTTAAAACAAGAAATTTAACTCGCCGCAATATTTGACGAAAAGCCGAAATCCAAAAGGTTAAACTTTCGTACGCAACTTTTACCGCGACCTTTCGAAAAGTATTTGATACTTCACACAGGCTTAGGACGTCCATTTCAATTTATTTCAAGTTTTTCGTCAAAAGTCTATATTTAGATAAAATATTCATTTTTAACTGGAGTATTACAACCCAATAATAATTTTGAAAAATGCAAAAATCATTCGAACACTTTGTTAAAGTTCACTCCACAATGTTTAAGTGTTCACTTGAACCAAACCACTACCACTAGCCATGCTATTGGAAATTTCAATATCTAAAAATAATAAACACGATAATACAGCTAATTACTCACGTTGTAAGCAAAGCAACGAGCCAGTCTCAGACCTAACCTAAATATGGTAAACAAAAACTATAAACAACGCCGCAGAAGTACCAACTCCCCCGTATATGCTTCGCCCAACTGTAAGTTTTAAATTTTAAGTTACCAAGTGTGTACTCAAACAGCGCTCCCAGTCCACCCAAAAGCACATACGACGAAATTTTCCCGAGTCTCCCCTACCTCACTCCCATATCGAATGTGCATTTACCTAGAGCGCCGAGCAGATCCACACCTCACAGTATCAGACGGCTGGCTGCGTGTGTGCTAAGCATTTTGATACAGACGACGCGGGATGCTTAGAGGGCGTACTATTTATTATCTCGCTTAATAATTAATATAATATTGCGGCAGCTAAACGCTGGAGATTCAAAAAGTTTTAAACTTATTAGGTTATAATAATGAGGTTTGAACCTTATCAAAAAAGTTAAAAACATATTTTTGTAGGCAGTGCGCGCGGACTTATTGAGGAGCCGCCCCTGCGCAGCGTGTGTATCACAGTGCCATACTGACCCCCACAGTCCCTGCTACTTTAATTACTAAAAGAGCGGCTGGCCCTCTTTCAGGGACTTGGTTTAGTTTGTCTTCGACCCCCCCCAAATATGATGAAAGCTCTTTAGAATATTGAAGCACACAAGCCATCCCACCCGTTTCAGTATTAAATAGAAGTACGTCAAGGTACAAGTCCTTTGGGTAGATGTTTCCGGTTATGGTAATAAAATTAGCTAACTTCTAGCTTTTGCCTGGGAGATATATCGGAATATAAATTTTGAGAAACCTACATATTCCTTTGTTTTATTTAAACTACCGTGTTTAATGAGAGGTTCTGATTGGATAATTAACCAAGAAGACTTCTCGAGGTAAATCCCAACAATTAAGAAACAATTTGGGCTTTGGTCCTAGTCCAAGTAGTAAAAATTTTTTTACGATTCAAAAGCCTACAATTTTAGAATTTTATATCTCTAACATGACGTTTATTGTTATGTATCAATTAACCTTTTCTTTATAATAATAACAATGGTAATAACTTTATTTTCACGAGAAAAATATGCATATAAAATTGTAATATTAGAAAAAATATTTCTCAAATTCCAATGCCTTCGATCTTGTTCACTTCTTTGCTAGTAGTGGATTAAAGAAGCAGGTTGTATGTTTACCCCCCACCAGTTAATTTCCTCCATTTTATTTCCCGGCGAAACTGCACTAAGAGCTCAGCTAACGGCCAGGATATATCTAGAGAACTAATTTTAATAGAGTTAAATAAAGAGGAAAACGAATAATAAACCATTTGGTCCGGGGATTAAATTTATGCAAAAATTGCAAGACATGACTCAAAGAGTTAAAAAACTAATAGGGGTGCCTACGAAACTGTCAAGTCATAATGACAGTTAGAGTTGGCCAACTCCTGGGTAGTGAATATCGAAACAGCGACTTTCTGTGAATGGCAATCGAACTATCGATATTTTAACAAATGTCATGGCGTGGTGGAATTTCGCCCACTCCGTACGTATATCGTATCTTTAGTGTATCTTATCATTGGCTAAAGGATTATTTAAAATTAGTATTCTTGTTACAATACCTAGATGCCGATTGTATCAATAGTTTCCTACCTCCATAACTGACAATCGACAGTGACAGAACAAATTGAAATAACTCTTAGCTACTAAGCAACCGCAATTTCGTTCGGCTCGCGCATGACGTTAGCTTGGAAAAACGAAACTCACTTTCCGCTGAGTTTTATTCCCAAATCAGGAAAACGGAGATACGCCCAAGTTTCAGAAACTCATTTCCGACAAGGAATATACAGTAGTAGTAGTCTGCACTTTGTATCAGTTGCAAAAATTCAGAAAAGCGGCCCTTATGAAATTTGATCTTACGTCTTATTTTATGGGGTATTTTCAGGGTATTTCTAGTTTTACTTAAGGGTTGATATCTGGTAGCAATATTCACTAAAGTATAAGTTCGTAGCACTTTTTTAAAATACCTACACAGTAAGAAATTTCAACAGAGTGAAATATTAATTTAGAGTCAGGTGTCCAAGTTTAAGAAAACAAAACTGTAAAGTAAAATTTAATCCGATTGTCAATAATTTTACGATTACAAGTTTACCCCTAACGACTCTACAAGAGTTAGTTGTTCCCTTGCGCTTCAAGTCGTCCACTTCAAAAGATAGGTAGGTAATCTATTAGTCGTATATACGACTATCAGAGTTTCCCTATAAACCTGCTAGAGTGGAACAGAGTGAACTGAGGGCACACGTGTTCGCATTGAGCAGTGTTGAAAAATGTGATTTCCCAGTTTGGCCTTTGACTGTCCTTTAACAAGTTAACACATCAAATTTCCCTCGGTTTTTTCTAAGCAGGGATTGCCACGTAAAATGCGCTTGCAGCTACCTATTTGACAAATTATAGCAATAATTTCCAATCCATTTTCAATTTCTTGAATGCATGTTAAATAAAAAAACTAGAGTAAATTTCCCTAATAAAGTCGATTTTCAAATAAAAGATTATTATTTATTGATATATAAATATATACAATCCCTAGCAGCATAAATAAATGCAGCGTTTTCAGAATATTTTTCAAAATCAATTAAATGCGGAAAATTCTAAAGGCCTTATATACCTATTCGTTGCCCAACATACAAAGCAAAATATTAAATTCAGAAGTAAAGTTACCGCACTGAAGAATGAAAATTCAACTAGGCATGAAAAAAGAAAATTATGAAGTAAAACAGATTTAGACATCTGTAAACACAAAATTAGAGAATAAGAGAGACATTTTGGACTTAGTCAGATTAAACATACATTAAGTCAGCAAAGAACTTCCGGTGGACACAAAAATACATTGCATAAGCAATTTCATTAAGAAGCGCAAGCCCTAAAGCTTACGGATACTTGCCCAAAATTGGACACCCTTTGCCAGCTTTAAGCACTTTAAGATTTAAATAGTAATCGAGGAATTCTGGAAGACGTTATGAAGCTTATTAAACAAAAGTCTTTGTCAATGACAATATTAGAAAGGATGGATGTGCTGGCCTTTGACAAAATTTATAATGGGTTTTCCAATAGGAACGGGTAGATGTTAAATTTGAATGAAACAAGTTGCTTATAAAATATCAACGTATTTTTTGTTTTATTTCAAAGACCTATCTATGACATTATTTGTGGAATATGACGTAGTTCAAATGGCCGCCGCGGCTTCGCTGAGTGGCGTGCATCCGAGAGGTCCAATTTTCGATGACTGGCGCATAGATCAGGCTGAATATGAGCGATGGCACGGGTTATGTTGTCTTTGAGATCAGCGATCGTTTGCGGCCTATTGGCATAGACCTGCGACTTAAGGAAACCCCATAAGAAAACGTCTAATGGGGTCAAATCGCACGACTACGGTGGCCAGTTCACGTCGGCTCTGCATGAGATAACCATGCCCTCAAATCGCTCGTGCAGAATGTCCATTGTGGCTTGAGCTGTGTGGCACGTGGCGCTGTCCTGTTGAAACCATATGTTGTCCATATCCATATCATCCAATCTGGGGCACAAAAAATTGGTTAACATCGATCGGTAGCGCTCTCCGTTGACGGTGATGGCAATGCCATCGTCGTTTTCGATGAAGTACGGACCGATGATGCCGCCTGCCCACAATGTACACCAAACAGTGACTTTCTGCGGATGCATTACCAATAATTGGTGAAACTCGTGGGGATTGGCATCGTACCAGATCCGGCAATTTTGTTTATTGACGTATCTCTTCATCCAAAAATGGGCCTCGTCCCTGAACATGATTTTTTTGCTGAAATCGGGGTCCTCTTCCAACTGTTCCAGAACCCATTGGGCAAAGTCACGGCCTTGTCTATGGTCGTTTACCTTCAGCTCTTGGGTCAGTTAGATTTTGTACGGGTGCTGGGTGCAGGCCCAAGTCCCGACGTAAAATGCGCCAAGTTGATGTCTGCGAAAGGCCGATTGCTTGTGCGCGGCGCGGAATTGACTACCTCGGGTTCTCCTGCACACTCTCACGGATCTTGCGTTTCGTTGATGTACGGGTGTTGACTGATTGTTCACTGAACCAGTCGACTCGAATTTGGCCACCAAACGTTGAATAGTCGACTTGTAAAGACGACTATGTAATCCGTAAAATGGGCGCAACGCACGCATCATTGCCACAAGAGAACACCCATTTTGGTAATAAAGTTTTATCATTTGCAGGTGTTGCTCGACGCTATAACTTGCCATGGTGACTTGTCATTGGTGACTAAATAATAAACAACAGATTTGACAGATGCATCCTCAACAGCAAGGCAGCCATGACCTTTCAAAATCTACCCGTCTATTGGAAAACCCTTTATATCAAACAAAATTTGTATTGACCAAAAAGAAGAAAGGGTAACTGGCCCCCACAAATCATACCAAGTAGTTATCGCGAAGAGACTCTTTTCGGCTTGGAAACAACCGGTATATTATAGATTTGATGCGTCCATGACCAAAGAGGACTTATTTGGGATTATTCGAGATCTACATGCTGCCAACTTCACAGTTGTTTCAATTATAAGCGATATCGGGGAAGGTACTCAGACGTTGTGGTGAGAGTTACACCCGCTAACCATGACGAAAAAGTTGTATTTACGAATGTACCGCATTTGCTGAAACTCCTAATGAATCACCTAGACCAAGAATTCAAAATAAATGGAAATGGCATCGACAAAACTGGCATCAATAAGCTTAGGAGCATCTTCCGTTGATATCAAAATAGTGCACAAAGTAAATGAGTATCATTTATCACTCCGAGGCAGTGAACGGCAAAAAGTGAAGCTCAAATTTTTTCAAATACTTTTGCAAAGACCCTTGAATGGTATGGATTGCAACCCCGTTTTAAAAATATGACATGGAAAGAAACAAGCAAACTTCTGCCGTTAATCAATCTGGTTTGATGTTTTCAACGCCAATGCAAAGTATGAGACCCATCCATGAACCAACGCTTTTGGGACAGATCTGGAGAAAGAATTATCAATAATAAATAATAGCTGGAAAACGTAAGTCTCTCGTTTCATTTCAAAAGGGTTTTTTTAAGTAATCGTTCGTTGGTACACTTATATTTTTATGCACAACCGGACGCAGCAGGCCACTTTAAATGCTTTGTTTTAGGGCTTAAAGTGTCATTTTATTATTGACAGCTATAGTGCGGGCTTTTTTGTACTTTACGGCCGGGCCGTAAAGTACTGATCTAGTTTTTACTCAGGCAACAAGTTCATTGTCGCTGCCTTAGCCGCTTCCACAACTTCCGGTGGAGTGCAAGAACTGAAATCTTCATCACTTTCCATTGTGAAATAATTAAAACACTTCAAAAGTTATTTTTATGTAACAGTAGGTACTTAGGTTAGCGTAGGTAAACGAATGCATAAATTTACAATATGGCTGTCCTTGTTTACGGCGTCTCTATGGTTATTTTAATGAATTCTTAGTTGGGAATAAAGTCAGCTATAGTTCTTTTCAGATATCTTGGCGTGTGTGTGCAGTAATCTGCGCATTGCGTTCATATGTCGTTCTCCCTTTTGTAAAATGGATTTGTTGAATCTTAATTGCTGCCGTAAGATGACTTGAGAATATTCTCACGTTTCCGTATTTGATCTCACTCTTTCTTACTATGGTTGTGTGAAACAAAATGGTTTCAGTATTAATATACTTATTTCGCAATATCCAGTGGCCACCAAGCAATTTATTAAAAATTATTGCCTTTCAAGTATAACTGTCAGTTTGATTGTCAGGTGTAAAGATGCCTGGAGATGTTTTTACCAAACAGTGTCCAGAAGTTTTACGAAATATTTTTGAATGCTTTACTCGAGAGAAGGAAAATAATGGTCCCCTATTGCCTTTTTAACTTGTGACCAGGAGCGATTGGCCGATGCATCAAAAGTAAATCTATGCAGCTTGTCGAGCATAGTCGGAGAGGAAAAACGAGGTTTGTCTGCTGCAACGCCCGGAAAAAGGCACAGCAAATCAAAATCAAAAAGTGAAGATGTAACTGACAGCATTAAATCCGAAGTAAGGAATGCTATTTATTCCATGAAAGAAAAGAAATAACACATTACGTTAAAAATTTTAAATGACAAATTAAAAACAAAACAAATAGTGGATATTTTGTGGCGTTTATAACCAATAGCAGATATAAGTACAAACTAGAAAATAACCGGTGTCTTTTGTGTGAACGGGCTAATGTTGGGGGTAAAAGAATTCATTTCTTGAGGGAAAACGTCAAAATGCTCATTGCCGTGTGCCGCATACGCTTGTCGCGGTTCCTAGCAACAGCAAAATTTTGGAAACTACTGAACTGCTGGCGGTTGCTTGGATAATCGAATATAGCGGCGCAAACGCCAACAAATCTGAAAAATACTATATCTGTCAGTGTGACTTTATTTTTACGCAACGCAAAAATTTATCAAAAATAATTCTTATGTAGTATTTGCAAGAAGTAAGATGACCGGTTGTGCATAAAATTTTGTATGCACCTCGGGCACAACTAGCGTTTATGGCCAGACGCGTGTTAGAGCCTTCGGCTACGCATCAGGCTCTAACACGAGTCGGGCCATAAACGCCTGTTTGTGCCCTCGGTGCAACTATTATTTACGCGATAAGTATAACATACAGGTTGAATCAGAATGTAGTAGTTGTAATGGATGCTAACAAACTTTCAGATTATAAATGAGGAACTGAGATACGTAGTAAGGTATATATAGCCTATAGATTTAAAAATAAATTTAAAAATTGAAATCTGGGCGCCCCTACCTACAAAAAAAACTAGATGTGTCACTGTGTCCCAACTGGACGGACTACCTTTCAAAGGGCAACCTAATGTTTCAAAGCGATATATTATTAAAATTAGCACGCAAAATGGAAAATCATTTTAAAATTTTATGTAGGAATCTATTGTAAGGATCCATTAATTTTAAAAGAATTGACCGATGCAGTTCAAACTGATCCCAATTAAGGCAAGACAAGCAAATAAAAAAACAGAGCCTCGAAAACCGCAAACGAAAATTAGGCAAAAGATGAGAAAATTTACAAATAAATAATTTTTATGCAATTAATATTTTCTTCATTCACTTTTTGGTAGAAATTCATGTTGAATTAATTAAATACTCTGAGTACTACCAATGTAACAATTTATTTTAGTATATTGACCGGTCAATATACAATAAATTGTTACATTGGTAGTACGCGAGTATTTAATTAATTCAACTAAATATTTTTTTGTAATTATTTATATTGCGGGCTGCATAGTTTTCCTTTGTATAGGTCCGTTGCTTACTTTATCAACGTTTTCGTTAGCTAGCTTTAATCGACTTAACCAATTTTATACAGATTGGTTTGTAACAATGCATAATTGGAATGCCCGTTACATCCAACAAACTTGGGTTGGCATTTATCGTTTTTGTCCGTTCCACCGCGTTACAGAGAGAAAGCCGTGGCACATCCGGATGAAGCATAAATAAACACGAGCAAATTGCCATTGCACCGAGCATTTTCGATGGTAGGAATGCGAGCACGACGGCCGACCGCCGACCGCCGACCGCCGAGCCTATCCGAGTGGCTATAAAGTCCAACACGCACCAGAGGCCAAGGAAGAATCTTCTTCACCCGCATCCCAAGAATAATTCTCTTCACCCTCACCCGATAAATTTTAACAGACAGCCCGCTTAAATAAGTTTAATTCACGGCGTGTGATTTACTGTTCATCTCCCGCAACCGTTTTATTCCAAGGAGAATAAAAATCCAAGAGTCTACTAATTTAATTATTGAAGCCGAGGGGTTATCAATAATTAAACTAACCTGACCGGAGTTGGTCGATGTGTAGCAGAGGTGTAGCTGACTTAATTAGCTAGGTCCATATACCAGTACAGGTGCAGGAAAGTATAACCTACATAGTTTGCATATTTGCGGTGGATCATACAGCCTAGCAATGTACCAAGTGCAGCGGAGGGTTATACCACAATCTGCATATGTCCTGGGGTGGTCCCGTCAGTTATAAAACTGTTTGCATGCCGGTTAATAAACCTGTCTCACACAGGATTACACCCTAGGTGCTCCGACGTATATCCCAGACTTGAAACCCCTGACCGGTTGCACTACGAGTGCTTCTACGAAACCGCCAGTATCCCCAAACAGTTAATCATACGACGAAGCTACCGGTATTCAAGTAGTAGCTGATCCCGAGGGAACAGTCCACGAGCTCGGCATATAGCCAGGTTCTCGCGCGCTACTCGTTCGGGAAGCCGATTACAGTACCTACTGCCCTGAATTTTAATACCAGAATTTCACATTTATTTTCATATCTATTTATTGTAAATATCTGTCCTATTTCCGTATATAATGTAAAAAGCTAAATTAATAGAAACCCTTTTAGTTTATACATATTTTATAATTTCACCGTTTAGCAATAACGAACCCTCCCTTCTTCCACTTTTGAGCAAGGGTATTACGGACGAACCTGACCGACCTTTGCAAACCCGATATATCATCGTTAATAAGTTAACGATCCGAGTAGCCTAGCTATACAGAGCGTCCCAGATACTCAGGTAACTGGCTCCAGAGCATCACAAGGGATGATTCGTTGCAGGTTATCCCGTTATATGTAAAATAAATGAGTACAAATTCTGAATTCTGTTTTCCAAGCAGTGTTTGTCAAGGACAGCTATGCGTATGCGCGTAGACTCACCATTATGCTTACGCATAACTCAAAATATTTTGACATTTAAATCGCAAAACATCTTGCGCAGAAGCAAACGAAAATGAAACCTCAATCGAGCACACCTTATCTTATTGCACTATGTTATGATAGAGAATTAACTGTTTCGTATTCTTCGGTTACTCCAGTTACTAGTCATGGCAATTCTCAACGTTTTCCTATTTCGATATAGGTTCTTTCCGTTTTTTCAACTGATCTCGATTGCCTTTTCCTCTCTCGATAATTTGCTAGAATTCTTCAGAACCTTCATTTTTTTTCTTTTTCCTACTTTTAATTAGGTACCCTGTCAGTTAGGTTTAGGGTAAAATGAAGGAAGACAATAAGGATGCTTGAGCTTCATTCTTTATTCTTTTGATGCATTACGTGTAACTATAATTAAATGAAAGAAATTTCACTGTATTTTTTTCCAGAGTGACTCCTGTGACAGTACGTTATCTCAGAAAAGGATAACAGGAAGTGTACCAGGACTTCTAGATACGATTTCTTGTGGATCAACGACGGATATAGCGGCTGACGTCGAAGAAGAATCATTAGTTCCAAATATAATCAACGAGTGCATAAGGCATCTGGAAGGCAACGGGCTCCGAACTCTAGGAATTTTTAGGGTTAGCACCTCCAAGAAAAGAATTAGGCAGGTAAAGTAAGCGAATATTATTTCCCGACGCACTGAATGTTTACAGAGTATTTTCTCCTAGCTAAGAGAAGATTTCGACTGCGGTAAAGAGACGTCGTTGGATAACCAACAATGCCCTCACGATGTCGCAACTTTATTAAAGGAATACCTGAGGGACCTCCCCGATCCGCTTCTTTGCAGGGAACTGTATCAAGCTTTCGTTCAGACGCAAAGTAAGCATTTTCTCATTCGTATCTCGATCTCCGTTTTGTTTAAATTGGGTTTTCTGCAGAGGTTAGGAACAGAAGACTGCAATTTGAAGCGTTGCAACATCTGGTGCAGTTGCTTCCACCGGCTAACAGGGATACTCTCTGGGTCCTCTTGAATTTCCTGTCGTTAGTTGCGAAATACTCTACTGATTCTACGGATTCAAATGGTAATGTTTATTGTTTTGAGCTTTAATTCATCTCAAACTGTAACCTTTCGCAAGTCTGAGCGTGGAATGTTAGAACGAAGTATGAGGCAAGTAAGGATATTCGATACCTATGTTATTTATTCACGGAAAATTTATGGGTGATTTAAAAAATACCAATTTTAATGAAAATATCAATGCTCAAGTTTGATTATTTAATAAACACATAGGTACGTAACTGATTTATTTGATAAATATGCTCCAAACATGTCGAATTTCCGTGGTTGACCGATAATATTAAACTTTTTATCGAATAAGAGATAAAGGCTCTTCTTCGATTTAAAAGTACAAGAAGCGTGGTACATTATGAATAGTACAAGCAAATTAAAATCTTTACAACAAACCAATCAAAAAATTCCTAACGTAACATACGAGGTTTTTTTTTCATCGAAAACGTCCGCTCATAAAATTTTGAAATTTCGAAAAATTTTTATTAAACTGATGTTTTTGAGAGTGTCGACATTTTTTCAAGCACATCGACCAGATTCTCTTTTTATCTTTTGCACCTTTTAAAAGGACGACGATGCTTCATCGCCAACGATGCCTAACTACAGTTACTTATCAACAATACAATTTTGGCGAGTAAGGCTTCTACCAAATGCACTCTAGTGAGGCGGGTTTGTCAGTTGATCGAAGATAAACTTGGCTATTTCCATTTCACTCAACTTTGATTGTGAATCAAATTCGAGATCAAATTATAAAATAGTTATTTACGATATAAGTGGGATATGAGCTTTATGAACGTACGCATGCGAAATTTGCCCAACGAGTGCCTAGCACGAGTTGCGGGCAATCGCAAAAGTACCTACGTTAATAAAGCGTTATCACATGTATCTTCTTTAATCTTGACTTTGCTGTTGCCAAAAATAAACCAACAATTTTTTTCACTTCCTCATTTGTTGTATGTGATTGTCTTTTACGAGTGGCCACTAAAATATTGGATAAATATTAACGGATGTTTTGTTTTCATTACTCCAATGGGATGGTACATGACTAATAGCTCCATCTTCCCAAAATACAATGTCCCACATTTTTTCTATGTTGCTGGGAAGATAAGAAATGGATTGGATAAGAAATTTGTATGGATTTTAGAATGTAATGGAAAATTTAAAAAACTTTTTGGACATTCAATTGGCAGCTGCAACTTTTGGAACAATTTTTGACATTTTTTCCTTCCAAAATTGTACAAAATACTCTAAATAATATGAGTCTCGGCTCCCTGAATTCGTACACTGTAAAATTATAAAACCAATATCGTACAAATTTTTATCTACGCCCCTAAAAAGTGAAAATAAACTGTAATTATAATTTAAAATTTGTCATGATTTATTGAAAAAAGCGCGTGCGGTAGTAAACTCCTTAACTCGCGCAAAATGAGTGAGTTAAGAAGTTCTTAAATCACGGACGTAGATAAAAAAACTTATGTCAAATAAAACAGACTTGTGGGTTTTTTAAATCAGAACAGAGATACAACTACTCCTCGGGCAAATACCCCGCCAGGCATTGAATTATAGAACTAAATCCAGATTGAGTTTGTACATAAATGATTTCCAGCGGTTTCCAAATCTATAGAATCATAAAATGCACTACACAAATTAATTACCTGATATTTGACATATATGTCAAGAATGACAAAAAGTTAATTAAGTCAGATGGAAATGATAAAAAAGAAGCCTTTTTCAAGATTTTTGCATCCGCAAGCTAAAAAAATGGTAATTGTTTCTATTGCCAAATTTAAATTATCCAAGTAATTATAACTACCTATAATAAACCTTTTATTTCATATAATATGGACCCAAAATATTACGGTTTTAGTGTTTTATACAGGGTGTTTCAGGAGGAATGGTACATACTTCAGTATGTTATAGTACCGTTCATTTTGAACAAAAAAGTTCATATGTACAGGTGTCCAATTCCCAATGGCTGCTGAGATACAGCAATTTTAACGTAGAGCGCACCAATTATCCATTAAACTGCTGTAAAACAATTGTCATTTGACATTTAGCACTATTAGTATCGGCCATGGTGGCCCCATTAATTGACCAGCTGGGTCCCCGGACTTAACTCCATTGGATTATGGGTTATGGGGAGGGATGAAAAATGATGTTTATAGAGAAAAATAGGCACACGTGATGAATTAATCCCCAATATTATGGCCAGTGCTACAAGAATAAAGGAGAGCCAGGAAGAACTGCAAAGTTTGGGGGTGGGATTTTTGAGCCCTTCCTCTAAAATCTATACTTTATTTTGTATATCAAAAGCTAGTTGTCAGAATTAATGAAGTAATAAATTCGTTTATGCAGTAATTCAGCTGGCTGTAACTCAGTAACCATTGAGAATTGGCCACGTGTCCATATGAACTTTTTTGTCCAAAAGAATTCTCTACTTCGAAAGTTGGCAACAAGGCTTACTGGCAATTTCCTTGCTGAGCAAAAGAATATTATGCAGGATATAGGAAGGGGGCAACTTACACAGCAACCATGCTGTGTCAGTTGCCTGCATAGGGGCGTAATTACTAGGCCATCCGCGGATCCGCCCCACATTTCATCAACCCAGGACATTTTCCTATCCCTATCCAAGGACAGGACAAGGGCATATATTCTGAAACCAGGACTGTCCTGGGTAATCCAGGACGTATGGTATCCCTGTATGTAAAGGTCGACTTTTCTTACTGACTATATGATGTATTTTGCTTTCCACTAAACATTAATTTTTGCTTTTGCTTCTTCTATTGTACGTTTATAAGTCGAATATGTTTTTACGCAAAGTTTGATTGACGCTATGGAGTGAAATTGTAAGTTTATTTTATTCTTACATTAGTCACGTGATACCCCATTACCTTTTCAATAAGCTTCCTTTTATTTCACCTTTTTAGTCCTTATGCCACCGAAAATGCAACACTTTAGACGAAGCAGTGTAGTTTAGCTTGTAATTAACAAAGAAGAAGAATTGCAATAACCAAAGAAATGTATTGAGGAAGTGTTTGAGAAAAAAGAGCAACAATTTCGTAAACAACTGTAATTAATAAAGACAACAACAAATAACAGCAATATGAAAAACAAAAATAAAATAAAAACAAGCTGGCTCTAATTACAGCTTCCATACGTCTTGTCATGCTTCTAGTCAAATTTGTGATGCTGATTTGAGGAACATTTTCTCATTCTTCTATAAGAGCGACCCTCAATTCATGAAGATTTTCTGGATTGCGGCCGCTAATACGTCGTCCCAATTCGTCTCATAAATTTTCGATAAGATTCTTCTAGCGGAACACGGCAAGCGATTAATTACAGTTGTCTGCGAAATTGCTGCATTGAATAACGACAACCAGAGTAGTTAATGTGGCACTACTGCTAGACAATTCTAGGGACTTTTGGTTAAAATCTAGGAACTTTTGGTGACAAATCTAGTTTTTATTTATGTGTTGGCAATGGTTACAATGTATTTCTTATGGGGAATAGAAAACGTGTCCTGTGGGTCGGTAAGTACGCAACCTGTATTCCCACAGCATCTTGTACATCCGACAGTCGTGTTCCACATTCGATTGCACCATATCATCATCTCCAGCCTTATTGAAATTATTATGACACGTGCAATAAATAACGGCAATTTTTAATTTACACAGTGTTTTGAATACCTCCCTAGAATTGTCTAGCAACTACAACTACTACTTGAAAAAGTATACGCATCTCTTGTGCGCATCGCTGTAGTTATGTGCTTGAGTGATTCGTCGATCGTTTCCACTACATCGCGCGGCAGGAAATTAATGTTTTACGACTAGATGAACCCGTGGGCTACTCTCCACGACTTTTACGTAGTGGTGAATCGGTACAGTAATTATACTACTTAAAACGTAGGTGCATTCCAGGTGCACCACAAAATATTCCCATAGAATATTCTGAAATAATTAATTGCGTTTAATTTAATACGGCAAAAAACCATTCTGCGAACAGCGCTGAGCAGATCCAAGCGTCCATCGGAATGTTGCCGATGCAATGTTCTTATTTGCGTTAAAGAAACACCTGATCGAGTGCACGACCTCACCCATACGATCTCCGCCAGTTGAAAAGAGACCGAGCGACCGATATCCCCACCCGTAAAGTGTTGTGCCAGTTCGCTTTTAATATTATGATGATTCTATGCTATCCGAAAGTTAAAATTGACCTTAAAAAAGTTTAGAAGAAGAAAGGCGCTGACAGGTAGTGCTATGATTGTCCTTATCTGTTATGCTAACCCAATTTTGCTTCTTTTCGCCACCAGAGCTGCACCGCTTGAACTACTTAAATAGGTGGTTCTCAAAATCATAAATTCGTAATATTGTTCCTTATTTGGTTATTTGTAGTAGAAGGTAGAGGTGAGATTACTTACGTGTTTCGTCTAGGATAAATTGTTTCTCAAAGTAATTGCGGCCGTTTTCGTGAAATATATAAACTCTTCAGGATCTCTCGAATTACTTAAAGGAAATAATATTGAGGTTAAAAACCCGCGAATAGGTAAAATATATATTCCCGTTACTTCTAGCAATTGCGAGCAGTTGTGTTGGACAACCGAAGTTATTTCCCTGAAAGCCATGTGTTTAAGCAAGCAGCGTGCTCTAATTATCTTATTTCTGTTTCCCTTACTGCCGGCTGGTACAGATGGCCACTTACACGGTAGGGATGTTCATTTCCCCGATAAACTGTATCATTTACTTTCCGAACAGGAAGTCTAGAGGAAAACGAAGGGTTCATAAAATGCAACCCCAAACGACCTAATCGAGTTATAAGGCTATAAAGATTTATTTTTCGTTAATTTTCATTAAGTTTTAAGAGGATAATAAGTAAAAAGTTGTCGTCAAAGGAACTTAAGCTTATTAAATAACAGTTTAGGAGTGAGCAGTGAAACACGTTTGAGGGTTAATAGTCAATGAGCTTAAAAAGATGTGGAATAATAAAGTTTGTCTCTTTAACCAAGAGCAGTTTAAATTAAAGTTTCTTGAACGGAGTCTAACAGCTCAATTCCTAGAAAGTGTAGATATAACTCGATAGGGGTACACTTCCTGTAAGGGTCACAAAAGTCCAACATGGATGAATATAATACTCGGCCCTCATGATACGAAGAGCTTCCCTATAAAATAGTAGATTTTCGGTGTGGTGTACAATGCATTCAGATTGGCATTCGGACTAACAACAGATAACTTTTTACTCCAATTTCTTATAGTCAGGTAATATAAAATGTATGGCGTGTTTTTATTGACACGTTTATGTTCCAGAAAGCAATAATTTCTTCAGTATATGCTTGATATTTAGCCTTGTGTCGACACTTTCACGCATTGAAATTGAAAGTTATTAGTTTGCATTAGTTTTGATTGAGGAAAATGTCCTTATCGCCAACGGATGCAGCAAGAGCAGTTGCTTCAGTTGACGACATAACTTAACCTAAATGGACCTGGCCGAGCTTTATTGAATTTTAAACCTAATTGGAATGCACCAATATACGCCCAGAATGCGATATTTAGGTCTGGTAGATTTTCTCGGATTTTGCTCTCAACGTCAGGTAGTTATTTCCGAGTAGGATTTTTTCGTGGCCGTGTTCTCATTCAGCTACGAAAGGTTTTTAAGAATTCCCAATATCTGAAGAAATTAATAGCGTGACCCAGAAAGAACAACTTCAGTCATCAGGAAACAGACCGCGATCGGGAAGATGGACACAAGAGGAAGGTGGGCACTTACGAGAACTCAAATTTTTCAAATAGGACACAATGAAATAAGCATTCAAGAGAAGCCGGTTTTCACTCGCCTGTTGGTGGCTACACCATAAGCACTAACCTCAGTGGTACGAGTTCTGGCACAGGCACATTGACTACTCAGCATCATCATAAAATTTTCAGTCCGAAGACTGGTTAGACGCATACTTCCATCCTTTCCTATCCTGAGCTAGCCTACGCATTTCCCCAAAAGTCGAACATCCTACATCCCTAACTATTTGAGAGCAGTAGTCTAATCTGGGCCTACCCCTACCTCTTTTTATTCCTATCTCTGACTAGTATGTCGCGAACCAACCCTTTGTACCTCAGAAGGTGTCCTACCATCCTATTTCTCCTATTCCTTACTGTCTTCCATAAATTTCGCTTTTCTCCAACTCTTTTTAATACCTCTCTGTTGCTAACCTTATTTATCCACTACTGCAGGCAACAAATTCATTTACCGTACCGATGTAAATCGTAGCCGACCGTGTAAATCCGTCTTCTTCACTCCCAATTTTAAAACACTCGTGGATTCTGGCTCCTACCTTACTGAATAATACCAATGATTCATTATGTATACTGTTTATCAGTCACTTACTTAAAGCTGATGTTTAGACGGATTGTTTTTGAAAGAGGTGTGACTAACATTCTTGTTATGAAGTACCCTTTATTTTTAAAAAAACATCTCGAAAAACATCGTGTGTAATTCTTGCTTTATAATTATTATTATTACAGCGACTTTTCAAACATATCGACTTGGCTGCCATAATCTTCTGAATATCTGAATTCTCCAAGAGCGTTTGGACTGGAAAACACAAAGGAAGCAGTTAAGATGTTTTCGTCAGCCGACGACATTTTCTCTAAACACGGGAACCGCAGACGAACTGCTTATTACTGAAAAAAAACGTCATATTTTTGATTTAGTAGACATACCTAGTGTGAGCAGCTGGTCAGAAAATGAAAATAAACCAGAAACGACATGCATTTAACAAAAAGAACTAGTTGAGGGTAAGCACGGTCAGTGGCGTCTCGTGACGGAGTGTTCAGGGACGCCGCCCCTCTGTCATAATTTCCGGAACAAAGAAATGCATTGAAAGCAGAAAAGAAGAGCTTTTACTTATTTTATATGAACAAACTACAATAAATTTAGGTAGTGCCTCCGTAACCGGCGCCGGCTATTGTTGCCGGAGCCGGTTTCCATAACTTCGGACGGCAGTGCCAGTCTACGGATTAATAAAAGGGCAGTTAGTTGTAGCGCATCCAGCAGCGACGGTAGGTGGGTAGGTATCGCATAGAACCGGTAGTTTGGTATTCTCGGACCGAGTGGGATCGGCTCCCATATAGATTAGTTGTTTCTTTCGCGTTTTTACATTATCTTTTTTGCAAAAAATGCGTGTGTCTGATGCGAGAGGGCAGTTAAGGGGTCTGTTTGAAATGCGTATGCGTTGTATCAGTCTTTTTCGTTCCCAAATAGAAGCGCGCCGGCAACTATACGCAAGGCCGGCGCCGGCTACGGAGGCACTCCCATCAATTTATACATCATAAATAATTGGCAGCATGCACAAAAAGTTTTGCTGCATTTAAGGTACATCTCAGTTTATGACCATAAATACATATACCTAAGTAGTTTATTGTTTGCCGCCACTCAACTTATCTACTTGTACTACTGGACGGATACTGCGACAATACGTCCATGATTCACTGCAAGTAGGATCGCAGGAACGCGTACATGTTGGACTCAAAGAAATACGTCCAACAAGACGTACACCAAAAACGAAACGGTAGGAGACACCTTGACTTCGAGAAACTATAAGAGACAATGATTCCCACAATGAGTTCGAGAAAAAGACGAATGAAGTACTAAAGGGAGCGTATGAAAATACTGTTAGGGAAGTAGAGGCAGAATGGAATTGCTTTCAAAATGGTTTAGGGTCTGCAGATACAGATATACTGGGTCACAAACAGAGTGAAAGTAGAAAACCCTGGATAACAAGAGATATTGTGTCTCTAATAGACGAGAGACGAAAATATACAAATAGGCTAGATGAAGAAGGGAAACAAAGGTATAAAGCGGTCAAGTGGGAAATTATTCGGAAATGTAGGAAAGCGAAAGAACAGTGGATTGATAACAAATGCAAAAAAGTAGAAGATGAGTTCGAAATAGGAAAAACTGACGAAGCGTATAAAATAATTAGGAGGAATTTCAGAGAAATTGGATCTAGCAGCAAGAACATTAGAAACGAGGCAGGTGACATCCTAATCGAAATAGAGGAAAAGGCAGGTAGGTGGAGAGAATTTTTGGGAAAAGAATAAAAGATATATTAGAAAAGGAAATCAGTGTAGAGAGGGATAACCTAGGCTGTCCCATAATAAGGGAAGAGTTTGAGCTAGCATAAGAAAGTCTAAAAAACAATAAAGACCAGGTGTAGACTGATTTTAAAGTGTGCGGGTCAAGAGGTAAGAGAGCGTTTATTTAAACTAGTTAGCCGTATATACGAGACAGGTGAGATTCCAGGAGATTACAAAAGGAACATCAGAGTCGCTTTGCCAAAACGGAAAGGCGCGGATAAAAGCGAAAATTTTAGAACTATCAGTTTAACTTCCCACGCGTCAAATATTTTAGAATTGTGTAAAGATAGATGGAGAAAAGGGCGGAAAAAATATTAGGAGAAGTTCGGGTTTAGGCGAAGTAGAGGAACGCGCGAGGCCATTCTACTCGTAGCTTTAAGAGCAATTATAGAAACAAGTAACAAAATTGAAAATTTTAAGTAACCCCCGACACAACGACTGAACAGATCTTCATCTATATGTATATATAAAACAAAATTTTTTTCTACCTTTGTCCGTTATAGACTCCAAAACGGCTGGACCGATGTTGATGAAATTTTCAGGAAATCTTCAGATTAGCCTAGCGGGTGATGCTGTGAAGTTTGGTAGCGATCGGATCAACAGAATTTTTTTATACGTTTGTGTGAAGCCGGGGCGGGTCGCTATAATTTATAAAGTGACAATTGACAGCAAACGTCAAACGGCATATGTCATTCGCAGTTTATCAAGTTTCAAACGATTTTACCATAATTATTTCTTCTGAGGCAGCAACGCGCCGGGTACCAGCTAGTAAATTATAGCTAAGAACCATCTCGATCACGTCAGCTTTTAAACAAAAAAAAACGCATCAAAATCGGTCCGTTCGTTTAGGAGCTACGATGCCACAGACAGACACACAGACACGTCAAACTTATAACACCCCTATTTTTTGTCGGGGGTTAAAAACAATAAAAAAGGGAAAGAGCGTCTTTATAGGAATTGTAAATTTAGAAAAAGCCTTCGACAACGTGAAAAGGGGGAAGATGTTTGAAGTGCTCAGAAAGGTAGGGTTGAAATATAGGGACAGAAGAATAATACAACACAATCTCTACAAAGAGCAAAAGGCAGTTATAGAATTTGAGCAGGAACGAAGAGAAGTAGATATCCAGAAGGGAGTGAGACAGGGATGTGCATTGTCACCTCTAGTTTTCAACTTATATATCGAAGATACGATTAATATTGTTAAGGACAGAACAGCCTCAGGGATTAATGTACATGCTCAGATTTGCGGATGATTCAAAATAACGATAACATCTAGCAAAGAAGAATTAGGAACGGCTTTGAATGAAATGGAAGCAGGGCTGAGGCTGGGGCATGAAAACTAATAAAAAGAAAACCAAAATTTTGGTATGTAGGGGGTGTGAAAATAGAACTAAAATTGAAATACAAATAGGAAATGAGAACATAGAGAAAGTCGCGGATTCCTGCTATTTAGGAAATAAAATAACTCGATATGTAGGAGCGCACTAAAGATATAAAACAAAGAATATAGAGCAGGGTCGAGTTGCGTTTAACAAAAAGAAACTGTTATGTTCCAGAACGGTTAATGTAGAACTCGGAAGAGACTCTTAAAGTCGTATGTATGTAGTACAGCATTATACGGGTGCGAAACTTTTCTGAGAACCAATAATGGGGTATGAATTACGGCCCGGCTTGCGGGCGAGCGCGGCACCAAAATTTCTAATATTGCTGCGAATGCAGGCCGCTGAGGATTTTGAATCTGAGACTGTTAGACAAACAATATTTTTATTAAAATTATGATTTTGTTTAAAATATTGACCAATTGACCTTAAGGAGAAGCCGCCACTGGTTTGGAGCTATTTGAATTAAATAGTATGAGGCTTTGTAAACTATTTCACGCCAGATTTAACTCTATATTGTCATCACATTCCCGTCCTCTTAATCTGTCACATTATCCACAAAATTACTGGCTATGTCTTCAGGTGAAGCAGTACCAGGGAACAAAATGGACTCCAACAACTTGGCGACAGTTTTTGCTCCAAATATCTTGCACTGCATTAAACCAGGTAGTTCTAGAGATACTTCTGGCGACCGGCCAGAAGATCGACTAGACGTAATTAATGTAGTGCGAACGTTAATCGATCATTACCAGCAAATGTTCAGCGTACCAGCTGAACTTTTGGACGAGGTATACGTTCATTTGATGGACACGCATCCAGAAGCTCTGGATCAGCTCTTGAACAAGAGGGATGCCATCGCAACAGCAGATGAGTATGTCTCTCTTTGTTGGGTCATTCTCAAATAACTTCTTATTTTTTCAATATGTATTAAAATCGTTACAATTTTGTATAATTTCATTAAGGATCTCAATAATATATGCACAAATGAAAGAACGACAGTTCATTTTTGATTTTTTCTTGCTTCGGTGTTAGAACAAGACAATTTTAGGTTAGATACGTAGTAAGCGCCAAAATTTCTCGGTTTGACAATGAAAGAAACGGCGCAGACTCACAATTAAATTATATATTTCAATATAGCCCCTCCTGACATCAAAGCACTTATTACAGCGTTTCACAAACAATTTATTCAATACCCCCAAAAATATGCATTTCTTTTTGTTTCCACAATGTGCCCAAACTGTAGTCTTCAGCTTTTCTTCGTCACTTAAATGGCAGCGGCCAAGGTATATTCGACACGATGCTGGTGCTGAACTGCTGAGAGATGTTTGGGAACCCACCTTAGGCTAACATTATTCAAGCCTAAATGATCGTAAAGGATTCTGAAAGCCCCGGCATTTTCGATATATTTTTCACCTTCAAACGTCGGTCTCCTAATAAGTAGGTACGAGATCATCAACAAGGTCAATCTTGTCGTCCGTCACCACTTTCACCTTCCTTCCTATTCTAACGTCATCTTCCAAAGATTCCTGCCCCTTTCGAATAATATTGTATTTTTCCCCAAACACCTCATCCAGACGTTTTTTGATGCTTTGATGCCGGAAAACTTTGGCGCTTACCACGCACATCATTTAGTGCCTGATAAAGAATGTGAAAGTGGTAATGAGATTTTATTTGAGAATAATAATCTTGGGAGAAATTCATTTTAATAAACCATATTTTTTAAAGATCCGTGGACGAATTGGATAGCGAGAGCAATTCTGCGCCTTGGACACCGACTAAACTGACGTCAGATGTACCTTTAGAGCATGTTTTCCATGGCACACCAACGGAGAGCAGTCCAAGTGAACCAAGAAAAACTTACTCGAGGGAAGAGTTCCTTCATGAAGCTGCTGCTACGGGAGGGCCGAACGTTGCCATGAGAGTCAGGTCAGTAGTTAGGTAGTCGCTGCGATTTGTTTAAAGGAGAAAAGGTAGACACAAATAATAGCCGAATCATTTGCGTGGAATGCAGTAATTGCTCGGTTTGAATGGAGACGGGACCTACTGTTTGGTGAAAGTCTCAAGTAATAGTAAACAGTAGATGTTGTCTGACTTCTGTAATTGGTCGAGGAGACGTTAGAATTTCATGACGACAATATTGAAGAAATCTTGCCACTTACGTTTAGGTTTACCTGCGTTTTGGTCTCTAACTTTTATTTGGGTTAATGACAGACGGCCATCTTCACCCTTATTAACTTGATAGTGATTTAGTAGTTTGCCCTCTTGATGTCGAACTGAAAGTTAGAAGGTGTCAGCGTCCTTTCTGAGAAGGAGTCGCTGGCGTTTCTATTTGGGGGCGAGTAGTCCAGAACCCCTCTTTGACAAAGATCACATAGATCTTTATGCGAACTTGAGAATACTAGGAATTTTCAGATCGGAATGGAGCTTTGTACGAACAAGACAGCCTCGGTGATGGTGCGGAGGACCTCACTCTGAATAACCTGTTGTTTTTTGAGCCGTACGTTCTGGACGGTCGAATGACACAGGTATAAGAACGAAATTTGCACCTTAAATCTAAGTTTGAATTCATGAGCATGAACATGAGCTCTCTTAGCGCCGCAAGGCCAGTGCGCGAGTGCGCTTGACGTTGTCCGTGAGACCGAGATATTGGGACATATGAATAAAAATGAAGTAAATGCTCAGAAGTAGAAGGTAGGAGTATAAGCAAATGCTCCGAGTAAAAGGTAGAAGTATAAGCAAATGCTTCGTTTTGTATGAATAATGATACCTTATACTTGCAAGCAAATGCTTCCAGAAATGAAGTAAATGGTATCGAATTTCAAGTTGAGCTTTTCGAGGCACACCCCGTTAACCGGGTGACTGTAGTGTTTTTTAAGAAAAATCGCAGTTATTTCCTAATGTGATACTGTGTGCTAGTTATAAATAGGCGATTCTGAAATGTCATCTTCTGATACTGACACTGAACATGCTGAACATAGAGAACACAGCAGCAATGAACTGCAATTTATAGCTAAAGCAATACTTACGAACCCGGAAATATTAGCGAAGTCACAACTTCCAACAACAAAAAAGAAAAAGGAAGTTGCTATCCAAAATGCAATCGAGAAATACAGAATTATTTGTTCGCATCATCACCTGTCGTACCGAAGAATTTTTCCAAATTCTGCTGTCATGAACAGATCCTGGCCAATTAACATCCACACTTGTAAATATATATCTGGAGTCACGGGTTGCATGTATATTTAGTGTACACTGATTCTTTCGATTCATATTATACCTACTCATGACAATGACGTTTAGGTTTTGGTATTTTCACATGCGTACAGTCAATTGCACCAATTGCAGTAGGAGATGTACACTTATTTAGCCATACCTGTTTTGCCTCCATGATTTCTTGTTCAGTCTTCGGAAATTTTATCCAATGTTCAGCCTGAGCACGTATGCTTCTTGTAATATTTCTGAGTTATTGAAACTGTCGATTGTTCCACGCCCAGTTCCTCCCCAATTCCCTTTTGGAATCCTGGATCCGCCAACTTATACTTTAAACAAATCTTCATCCTATGCACTGTAGAGCTGTAGACAGAGCAGCACCTCGATTTTCGTTATCAACGCCTAAAAATTAGCTGCCAATCACTTCACGTTTTCCTCTTCAAAGCGAAATAAAACTTTTAAAATCTGTACTTTGAGGTGATTTTCTAGATTTATAGCTTATAGTACATTCATAAATTCAGCCATTCCGATAGTAACTACACAAATTGAAATCATTTTAGGTGGTGCACTTTCGGAATTATCGTAAACTAAACTTAATTCACAACTGTGCATCTACTCTGGACTAGATGCATTTTTTCCGAAACAAATGCTCGTATGTTTGAAAGAAAACTTTCTTTTATTCATACCAAAAAAGTAAAACCTTTTCCTTACTAAAAGCATTTACTTCGTACTCATGAGCAAAAGGTTTTACTTCATTTTTTATTCATGGGGACAGAAGCATTTGCTTCAAATTTTTCAAGTATAAGGTGATGCTTCTCTTTATTCATATGGCCCATTGCTTCCGTAACCCAAGGGACGCGGAGGTTACGTAGTCTGACGGTGGATTGCGGATCTACGCTTGCTGATGAATACAGCTTGCGCTTTGTCGGCATTGATGGCGATTTTCCATGTCTCCAATAATTGACGAGCTGATCGAGATTTGTCTGCAATCGAATGACTGCTAGCTCAGGGCTTCTACTCTTCGAGATCATAGCAGTATCGTCTGCAAACTGGGCGAATTCGTCGGAAATGTCATACGTGTATAGATTATACAGGGTATCCCACGATGACCTTACATGATCTGTATATAGAAAAGTATAAATAGTAAAATTACACAAATTTGCACAAATAGGTAATCGAGGATGCTCAATTCGACAAAAATATTTTTGACTTTCTGCGACTTCCGGTTATACCGGAAATAGACACCAACTCCCTTATTTTAAATGGAATGCCCACATTTTTATTACGGATTTAGATTTTTGGTCGAATTTTAAGGTCACCTTATGCAAAACATCATATGTGTAAAGTGCACCCTCTTAGAGATATTGGACGTTAAAAATCCTCATTTTCCAAATTTCATCAATTATATACATATAATTGATGAAATTTGGAAAATGACGATTTTTAACGTCTAATATCTTGAAGAGGGTGCACTTTATATATATTTTTCTATATACAGATCGTGTAAGGTCGTCGTGGGAAACCCTGTAGGTACAGCTTCAGATCAGAGGCAGACGTTTTAAATATGTTGAGAAAAGTAGCTCTACTCTTAGTCATTTCAGCTCGTTGAATCTAAGTAGGCCTACTTTCCAAACACTTACAGAACGTCTGCATCTGCTCAGGAACTGCTCAGAACCTCTACCTCGGATATTTTCTCGTATTTTATGATTTAATTAATAAGTTGAATCATAAGGCAGAGGCGCTGAAAAGATTTATGTTAACTTATTATTTCTTTTAAATTTTTGAAGACATGTCCGACGCGGGGTGGGCAGAGGTAAATTTTCCTGTTTGGCATCATAAAAACTACCAAATTAACAACCTCTGCCACGCGCTAAAATCATTCTAAAATTGATGTCCCTATCCGGCGTACTATTAGAAAGTTCCCTCATTTTAGTACCCCACGCATTCTTATGCAAATCGCCCAGTGTTTGCTTTACTTGATTGTTTAATCTAGTTGCCTCGGCTTTATCGTCAGGATGCAGAAGAGTCCTTTGGGCCGTTCTTCATGCTCTCCGTTTCTCCTGTACCTATGAGAAGAAGAATTTCAACTAGGGGAACCGTGCTGTTCATCTAACCTCTTTGGTGCAGAAGACTACTGTTGCTTTGATTTTACCACTCATTTGGTCCTCAACTTCCAGCGTAGGAGTTAGGAGACGTATACCAGAAATACTCCTTATGAGGACACCGGGGAATTTTTGCCACTGGACAAAATTGACTTGGCTATTTTTCTTGCCACGGGTGTGACGGATCGATAGTAATGAATCGTGGTCAGGATAGCATCGATATTCCTGCTGACACATAATGTCGAGGATTTCACGGCGACCTATAGCCCCGTAGAGAGTGGGGCGAGTTTGAGATTGGTGTGCTCAAACTCTTCGAAGAGGACTTTCCCGGATCGGTTAGTGACCTGACGACGAGGGTATGTCTGGCGTTCAAGTCGTCCAAAAGAATTGACTTATCTAATGGCGGAGGAAGTGTCCGAATGTCTTTGATAGTGATAGTTTTGTTCGGTGAACAATAGACGAGAAACCAAGTTGTCCGGATTTCTAGGATAGTATTTTCAATTGCTTGAGAACGTAGGGCATGTGGTTTTTAATGAGAACAGCGGTACCGCCGTGCGGCTGTCCCGTTCTATCGCTGCGTAATTTGAAATTTTGAACGAGTTATTAATGAACCACGCCTCATCCAGTAACACAATGTGATCACTTACTCGCGGGCCCGTTCTAGGATATTAGAGCCCCTGATTTTACGCAAGGAGATAGTTTTCGAGATTGTTTAGCACAAACTTTCCTGAAGTTCAATTCGACTCTCTTTATATCAATTTCTACTAATGTCTGCTATCATTCAGTTGCTTAAACGTGGATTTGTTCTACTTTTTTTATTTTTTATTTATTAGCTTTAACTTGTATGTGTGTATGTCGAAAGATTCAACCCAATTCTGTTGTTGCAGGCACAAAGATCGCATAAGAGAGCGAGTTTCCAAGAAGAGACGTGAAGATTCTTTAAGCAGGCGAAGAACAAGGGAAGACGACAACACTTACAACGTCGTCCCAGCAACGAAGACCATCATGGCCAAAATCCGTAGTCCAAGGGATGAAGATTACACCAAACTTCGTTCTTCTTCCTTGGAAAGTACAAGCTCCATCCAGAACGACAGTGAAATCTCCAGAGTCTTAAGGGCAAACGAGGAAAGTCAAGGAATAGACCGAAGAAAATCATCTCCGTATGTCTTGGATAACAGTGGAGTAATCACGGCCAGCTTGACGATTCCAGTTCAGTCGGCGTACAATTTGGAAGACGACATTCCATTTATTGAAGAAAGTCACAACGTCAGGGCGCCCTCTGCAACAAGAAGACGACATCGCTCAGGAAGTGGTAGTGATTCTTCAGGGATATCCAATATTCTGCAACCGTTGGCAGGTTCGATTTCTTTGAACCAACAAAATTACGACTCAGCAATTGGTTCTTCCGCTACCTTCAGCAGCTTGGTACAAAATACTTCTTCCTCTGTAGCTAGCAGCATCGCTGATGCCAGCGTGCATAGCTCGCCGCCTTCTTGGGCTTCTACTCCTCCTACGACACCTGATAGTACACATACAACGGCTAATTATATACCTGATGATACTAGGTTGTCTTCCAAAACTATTTTGCAGAAAGGGTCCAAGGAATCTTCCCCAACTTTACAGAAAGTAAGTTTTGTCTCAGCACCAGAAGTGCAACAAGTCCGACAGGTCAAACAGAAAGAGACGCCGAAAGTTTCAGAATACAAGAGAAGTGTTGGTCTTGGAGAAAGTGTCCAACAAGAACGGGAAAGGAACTTCACTCCGAGCATAACTAACATAGGAAACGCTGTATTACGTTCGAAAACAGCTGATTTTGAAAGAATAGCAAAAACTGATGTCAAAATTAAACAACCTACGCAATCTTCATCAGTTTCCGATAAAAAGAAGTACACGAAACGTAGATATACCGATTCCAGGCACCAAACTAGACATATACCAGATTCTGAAGCGTTAGAAGCGGCCTCTGGAGGCCAAACCAAAAAGGAATCTCCCGCGGGAAGTTCGCAAGCCGGTCCTGTGTATAAGAGACGAGAATTAATCTCGAGCGTACCGTCCAAGTGATTTTTGGTTGTTTGAGCGGCTGGTTGAAAGAATGCTGAAAATCCCTCGTATGTTTGTTAATTGTTAATTATTTTGTAAGTTCATTTATGTTGCCCCAAAGATTAAATGTTATATCTATCACGTTAAAATCGATGTAAAATATAAATATATTTCTGTATTGCTGCTTAAAAACAAATAACAAAATGAGAACAAAAATTGGTGCTTTTTGATTTTACCTAATCTCAAACTTATTCAGAAATAAATGCTGGAATTTGTGGCGTGAAAAGGTGGGTAAAGGCGATTATTTTTTGCCAGTACATTTGGTACCACATATCACTGAGTAGGTCTGGGAAATTTTATTGATATCAAGAAATATCGATATGTAGGAATATCGATATAAAGATACTTCGATATATCGAACACCGATGCATTGATAATATCGAGTTATCGCACTGTCACGACTAAAATTAACGTAGGTACCTAATTTCTTTCAAGAAATTACTATACGCACGGACGTTAATATACAGAGTGTGTTTTTTAAGCGTCCGCGGAAGATTATGCCTAAATGACGAAAAATATCAAGAAAACATTTTAACTAACCTCACCTCATTTTTTACGCTCTATAATCTAAAAATGTTTTTACTTATACCAGGTTAGTCCAAATAGTTGGAATGATGCTCAACTTTGTTTTTTCTTATGGAATGTGCATTATTTAATTTTTTACTTGATTGAGAACAATATTTTAATAGCACTTTCATAACATAATATTATAGTAATTTTCTTTCTTTTTTGAGATAAAATTATTTTTCTCGATATTTTGGCAGTTATATCATACATTTTAAAAATTCATATTTCTGCACTGGTTGAAGATGAAGTAATGATATTTTTAACAGCGGTCCTCATGATAATCATGATTAACACTGTTTGCTCAAATTTTGTATAAAATATACGAGGAGCATTCAAAAATTTATCATATGAAAGCGACAAAACACCAGAAAAAAGTCAGCTTTTTCAAATGACATGATATATTTTTTATTACTCAATTTGAAAGAGCGGAAAATTTCGCATGGGCTGACCCAATAAAACAATATTGTTACATAACTATAATTTTTAAATATTTACAATATTAAACTTTTCACTTCAAAAATCAAAAATAAAGGAGCTTTGGAATGTCTACAGTTTTGTTGTTGTTTTACTATAGGGTTTTATATTCTGTGGCTGTATTTTTACAAGGCTAACTTTATTTTTGATTTTTGAAATGAAAATTTCAATATTGTAAATATTTAAAAATTATGCTCATGGAACAATATTGTTTTATTAGGTGAGCCCAAGCGAAATTTTTTGCTCTTTCCATTGGAGCAATAAAAAATATACCGTGTCATTTGAAAAAACTGACTTCTTGATGGTTTTCTCTGATTTTTATTTGATAAATTATTGAATGCTCCTCGTATATTTTATACAAAATTTGAGCAAACAGTGTTAATCATGATTATCATGAGGACCGCTGTCAAAAATATCATTATTCCATCTTCAACCAGTGCAGAAATATGAATTTTTAAAATGTATGATGTAACTGTCAAAATATCGAGAAAAAAAATAATATCTCAAAAAAGAAAGAAAATTACTATAATATTATGTTAAGAAAGTGCCATTAAAATATTGTTCTGAATCAAGTAAAAAATTAAATAATGCACATTCCATAAGAAAAACAAAGTTGACCATCATTCCAACTATTTGGACTAACCTGGTATAAGTAAAAACATTTTTATATTATAGAGCGTAAAAAATGAGGTGGGGTTAGTTAAAATATTTTCTTTATATTTTTCGTCATTTAGGCATAATCTTCCGCGGACGCTTAAAAAACACACCCTGTATACATACATATGTACATATATCTACCGGGCTCCGTTAAATTCATTGTGTGTGCCATTGCGTACGATATTTGTGTTATATTAGGTTATGTTTTGTATTTTGATTAAGATTAGGTAACGGTATATACAGGATGAGTTTTTTTTTGATTTTCACTACAGGGATCTTGGAAACCAGCAGAGATAAGGTAGGTTAAATGAGGAAAGAAGTGCAGTTCGTTGAGCTTAATAAATAAGCAAATTCAAATTTTCGAAAATTTGCATAGTTTGCTAGATAAAATGGAAAAATCAAATTTTGCGAGATTTAAAAATATTTTCTAGCCGGCTTGTAACACAAAATATGAAAAAATGATAAAGGAAAAAGTTGTACAGAATTGGACTTAGTACTATCTCAAATAATCAAAAGTTGTATTATACCAGTCGTGTTCGAGAAATAATGCAAACTTATGTTTTTTTAAATGGAAACTATATGCGACTATGGCACCACTAAATAGGATATTTTTTGCTGATTTCGGCGATATAACATTGTCTAGTTTGCTAGATAAAATGGAAAAATCAAATTTTGCGAGATTTAAAAATATTTTCTAGCCGGCTTGTAACACAAAATATGAAAAAATGATAAAGGAAAAAGTTGTACAGAATTGGACTTAGTACTATCTCAAATAATCACAAGTTGTATTATACCAGTCGTGTTCGAGAAATAATGCAAACTTATGTTTTTTTAAATGGAAACTATATGCGACTATGGCACCACTAAATAGGATATTTTTTGCTGATTTCGGCGATATAACATTGTCCATACTTATTTGAAAAAAAAATCAGTATTGGAAACTGAAGTCACCGAAGAGGGCGCAACCGTCGCACAATCAGCTGATTCTGTAAATGAGCTGTTTTAGTTTATTATGCGCGGGAAGCGTCATAATTTTCTAATTATTAATTATCTATCACAGTTTTCAAAAAGATTATTCTTAATTTTGTTTGTGAACAATGGCAAGGTTAGGACTGGGCGAGTTGTTCCGGGTTTTGAATGCCGGTGACAATTCCAGGAACATTACGCACGGCAAGTTATAGGTTATGTTCAAAATTTTATTTTCCCCCTTGCCTCCAAAACTTGAAATGCAAAACTACATCGCTTTCTATTTTATGCGAGGGGTTAATAGAGGCCGGGCACTTATTTAAAGTAGGAAAAATCGCCAGAGGACAAGAGTGCTGTAGGTACCTCAAACTCGACTTCAAGTGTGTCATACAAATTTTTGGTCTTTGCATTCAAACGTCTTTTTTACTCGTGAAATTACTGGAGGCAATAAGCAATCACAAGAAAAACTTACTAGGAAACAAATAGTCTTCGGGTTTAAAATGCAGCGAACAGATTTTCATGAATTTAGATGCTGGTTTTTAAGGTTATTATCCAAGCCTTATGTAAGTCGATGAGCTCGGTTGAACCATCAGATTTTTAAAGTTTCAAGTTACGAGATCCTTTCTTGGGAAACTCATAAAAGCTCAGATGCCTACTTTTCTTGGCTGGGCTTCTGCAGACTGCAGTCATAAACACTGCAAAATAGATTGCAGTTGCGTCCTGTCTTGCCGATAGTTTTCAACGCGATTTTATCACTCATACGTATTAAATGTTGTTCTATACGACTTATTAAAACGCGGAAAATCACTAAAGCCAAAGAATATCCTTAATATGTACATATATTATGTATTATTCTTGAAATGATCACTTTACCACAATACTTCCCCACAAATGCGAATGCATGTAAAGAATAACAAAACAGCTAGGTCAAAATTTCGCCACCAGAGGGTGTACCAGTGCTGCCAGGCGTTGAAAATTGAAAGCGGTAGATGTGCACCAGAAAAAGCGGTAGATTCAAAGCAAAAAACGGTAGGCTACAAAATGGATAAAACATCAGTACAATACGCTTTATTATTTATTTTAAGTTAGCTTTAAATCTGTGCACACAAGACACGAACGTGACGTGATTCACATGAAAAATGTTCGGGGCAGTACCGAATTCCGAATGCTCTGTTCTACTAGGCGACCGGGTTGATTCGGTTCTACTAGAAGTACCTATTTTCAGTCAGAGAGGGCAACGCGATGCTGCTGAGTGCCGATTTTGCCTACGAACTTTGGGTGCTCGACTTGCAATTTATTACCTTTGAAATGTAGGAAATGTAAAAAGCGGTAGATGTTTGACTCTCTGCGGTAGGGCGGTAGACGAAGTACGAAAACGGTAAATCTACCGCAAAAACGGTAGGCCTAGCAGCACTGGGGGTGTACTAGAGTGCTTCAGTTTCCAATTAAGGTATACAATGCATGAAGATAAAAAACAATCGGCCGCCACCGTGATTCACTTGAAGATACATACTTATTTATTTTTTTTTTGTTTTCCATGGATAACTTGGATATTTCATTAATTTAAAATTTAAAAATGCTTATAGCTCCTTCATTTTTTAAAATAAACATGGAATATGATATATCGCCGAAATCAGCAAAAAATATACTATTTAGTGGTGCCATGTCGCATATGGTTTCCATTTAAAAAAACATAAGTTTGCATTATTTCTCGAACACGACTGGTATAATACAACTTTTGATTATTTGAGATAGTAGTAAGTCTAATTCTGTACAACTTTTTCCTTTGGTATTTTTTCATATCTTGTGTTACAAGCCGGCTAGAAAATATTTTTAAATCTCGCAAAATTTGATTTTTTCATTTTATCTAGCAGACTATGCAAATTTTCGAAAATTTTAATTTGCTTATTTATTAAGCCCAAAAAACTGCACTTCTTTCCTCATTTAACCTACCTTCTATCTCTGCTGATTTCCAAGATCCCTGTAGTGAAAATCAAAAAAACTCATCCTGTATGTTACGCCCAAACACCAAAAAGGTCCAGTGAGCGAAAAAACAGCCACAACGCGATGCGGACGGTGCTGAACGACCAAATATCGAAATACGCCGAAATATTATGATCATTTTCCGCGTTGTGGTCGTTCTTTTTGACCACAACGCGTTGCGGACAATGCAGAAAAGTCCACGACGTGTTCTGAATTATTTAGAACGTCCATAAACCGATAAAATAATCGAAGCTGTAAAAGATCTGTACAAGGCAAGCCCCGCGTTTCACAGAGCCAAGGTTCGGTAGAACGATCCAATCAGGACGTGAGAGATATGCAAAAAAATCGTGCTCTGCATGAAGGAATTAAAAAAGGCCTTACGAGGCCATGTTTGGTAGCAAGCAAAGAATCGGTCTGGCAGATTCTTCCCTGGAGAAGGAAACATGTGAAATTTTGGAAAACGAAGAAGGTTTAGAAAGAATCTTGGATGGGGTGATACTCGGAACAGACCAGGAAAGGGAAGAAAATGTGGAAAGAGAAGAAAATGTAGAAAGGGAAGAAAATGTAGAAAGGGAAGAAAATGCGGAAAGGGAAGAAAATGTAATCAGTGCCGTATCCAGTGCGGTAGCATGTTCCATTTGCGAAGATTTTGGAATCATTCAACCATGTAAAAAATGCGGTACACTTGAAGTGCGGTATTGAAATTGAAGGTCAAGTCGTATGCAGCCTTTGCAGCAGACATAATGCAATCAGAGAGCAACGCGAAAATGCTAAAGCCGGACTGGAGAAGTAAGCTGAAAAAATGTTAGCTTTGTCCCGTGGAAAACTTCGTCCTGCTAAGATCGGTCAAAATGTCGTAGTCAAAGTTCCGGATGTCGACAGAGCGCGGCTTGCCCTTAGAAGTGTTCTAGGTGCAGTTCTAAGCGTTAATGAATCCAGCTTGTATAAGTTGGGAACCAAAGAGTTGTGGAAAGACTTTATAGTCGAAATGAATTCACCTTCGTTGATTCTAATTTTATAAACCCATCGGACGTTCCGAGCTCTTCATTAAATTTGGGAAAAGCTTCAGCTCTTTCGTCAAGGTCAAAACAAGGATTATGTCGTGTTCCATTGTAAACGTTATTGTAACACAAAAAAGTGCAGCTGAAGGGCCAATGAGGTGTTGTGCAATTCTAAATGCCACAATAGTTGTTCCTGCAAGAACAAATGACCACCATTTTTCAATTTTACTACTTAACTACCTGCGGTTCTGTTTGTTATTTTTCCTATTTAGTATAGTTTGATGTAGTAATAAATTTAAATAAAAATATTTTTAAATTTTCAGTTATTATTTTTGTCAATCTAGTTAAATATCAAAAGCACGATAGGTTTATGAGCGTTCTGAATAATTCATAACGCGTCATGGCCGTTTCAGCATTGTCCACAACGCGTCGTGGTCAAAAAGAACGACCACAACGCGAAAAATGATCAGATTTCGGTATTTGGTGGTGCAACACAGTCCGCAACGCGTTGTGGCTATTTTTTTCGTTCAGTGACCGGTTTCGATGTTTGGGCGTAACATATACAATACCATACCCGTTTTTACTTAGCAACTAATGAGGCAAAATCAACAGGCCAAACTATAACAAAAATTTGATAAATACGAGAACAGTTTGCTCTGCGTAATATGTAAAACTTTACATTGCCCTCCGAGAACTCTTAAGAATGTCAAACTTTACATTGCCCTGCTAACCCTTAAGAATTTTTACAGGCTTCTGTCGCGTGACTTTGATAATATCGATATATTGACACCGAAATTTCGACCTTTCGATTATCTCAAAACGTCGATATATCGGAACATCGAGATATCGATATTCCTTAATATCGATATTCGATATGAAATATTTGATATTGCCCAGCCCTGCCACTGAGGCGTGGTTATGCGAAACCACCGTAATATAGAAAGCCTAGGACATCGCCCCACTCTTCGAATGCTACGCCACAAACGGTGGTGGTTCTCCAGGCGCCCCCAGTTGCGACTATTCGCGATTCGCGTGCTTTTGTTCAGTTCTTCATTTTGCTGCATAAGAATGCGATAATAATGCAATGGCAGCATATTACATATTTATTGTAACTGAACAAGTAACTAATTTTGCGTATACAACGACTTTGGATGCCAAAATATTGTTACGTTCCCTTGTGTAGGAGCAATTACAATCGCACAAGTAAGAAAGTGTCGGTGTTTCGATTTCACAAAGACAAAGCTGGATTAGAATAATTGTGGTTACATCGCATTCATCGCAAAGACTTCCGGCGAACGAAATTTTCAGTACCTAGTATGCGCAAAACATTTTCAAAATCGCTTTATTATTTGGGAAGATTCAGTAGCACGCGACGATCGGAGGAGCATTTTAACACTTAAACGAAAAGCCCCAAAGTTTACAAATGATGCTTTTCGCACAATATTTAAACAATAACAGCCGAAATATATGTCCTGCATTACGTCAAAACCCCGAAAAGATACAGACGAACGAGCAAGAAAACATGCACAAGCGCTGAATTATCAAGTTGAAAAAGAATGAAAGTTAACGCCATAGAAGACTTCACAAGTTTACAGAACAACACTATGAAATGCAGAAATAGGTAGGTACCATTTTCAAAGTTTTCTATAAAAATTTTCTCAGATTTTGGCTTGGTTTTTAAGGGAACAATATTAGGGTTCATATCAAAAAAAGAATTCAGTATTCACAGAATATATTAATTTGGTCATTTACCCTACTAGAAATTACTTTTTTTAAAGATTTATTTGTCTTCAATTTACTAGTTGTTTAATAAAACGAGGCAATGTAATTAGTAAACCCATTTATTTGAGAGCAATAGTCTAATCTGGGCCTACCTGTAGTATGTCGCGAACTATTCCTTCGTGTCTCCGAAGGTGTTCTGTTCTACCATTCTATCTCTTCTATTCTTTATTTATTTACTGTACTGGGTAAACGACTTGCAAGTATAACAGAAACACTACAATACAACAGAAACAGCATTAATTATACATAGTTAATTTCTGGAGCAAAGTTCCTTCTTTGAATAAGTAACATTAAGTCTAATTTTCAAGTACATTTCAGCTATTTTTTTAATCAGTTGCACTTCATGTAAATCCTCAACCAAATTTGTTACTTACCCATGAAACGATAAGTTATTATCTGACTGCTGAACGTCTTTACAGTAGTGAGCAACACAAAATATGTATATCACCATTGTAAACAAAAAACCTCCTACCTGGAGAAAACACCTGATCAACTCTTTGCGTTAGAAAAGGATGGATATACGTAAGTAGTAGAGGTTGCATACACAACAGATATGCCTCACGAAGCTTTCACGGCATTAACGGCAATGGGCCTATCCAGTAGGGTTACACATCATTGGATGCTACATGCAATATCTCGGGCGGTATTAATTTATCGTTGGCGGCATAGCCGTTTGAAATTTGTTTTGCAAATCACTTACTCCCTCTGTCCCTTTTCTCCTCTGTGGGATCCACGCAGTCTTTCGATTAGCCCAATTATTTTCTGTGTTGATGGTGTTTGTTTGTGGGTAAGTCATTAAAACATATGCGAAAGGCCTCTGCACCTGATTTAACACTAAACAAGGCAGGGTATTCGCTGCCGTCAGCGCATGTTGTATTTAAGTGTGCTGACACTCTCGATCAGATACAATTATGAAATACAGGCTTTTACGCTTTATCAGAACGCCGCTTTACTATCAGCTCAGGACCTGTTCCAGTGTAGTACTACTCATAGATATTACGATTAGACACTAGCAGCGATTTAGCTGGTGAATATAACATATTGGCGGTACGGCAGGAAGCACTTTTTTGAATCTCCAACTGGGACGGTCAATCAGCTGGAGTAATCTCTTGCCCGATTTCCATTATCATTCTTTAATGTGTTTAATCTGTCAAACACTGGCAGCTGAAGAAAACGAAAACAATATGGGGGGAGTAAATCAAATATAATCAGAGATAAGTTTTTATTGATTGCTTTTATAATGACAGTTTCGACATAAGTACTTAGATATTAATTATTTTGCGATACAAAAAATGTACAACTCAAAATAATACATGCAGGCGAAAAATATTACAACAAAAAATGGATGGAGATAAAAATATCACTTTTTTTCTAATAATGTAATAATAAAATATACAAAAAAGCATTTTTTAATATAAATTTCAAGCCCCATTTCAACTATATACAATGCCTTAAAAACAATTTTAATCGATTCAAGCCATGCTTAAAAGTGATAATATTAACAGTAATAAAATATATTAATAATATAATATATATAGAATGTTCAAACACAATAAAGTTATAGAAAAATAAAAGAAATGTATTTTTAAAAGTGGAAGGAATAAACGCAAATATCACGTCTTAATAAGAAATAAGTACCTATCAAGTATAGTAAAAACCAAGCAAGTGTCTCATATTCTCAGGTTTTATAGTGTTCTCCGTATAAAGTTACCCTGCAATTTGTACAAGTTTGAAAGGCACAGATTAATGTTGTATGAAATAGACCGTTAAATCAACAATTATTAATAAAGGTGCTAAATTTAAATACTAATTTTGGACGCAAATTTTAAAACAAAACCCTAAAATCAAATCAGGTCACTAAACACACTACACTTCCGTACTGTGCGTCTGTATTCTAACTTTCTTAACACTACCATTCCTCGAGAACGTAGGAGATGATCCAGAAAAACCTGGATTTTGTATACCCAAACCATCTTTAGGTTTGGGTTTCTTCAAACTCGATCTTAAAGGAGATCTTGTTATAGAAGAATCCACAGTAGATCCATTGGAACCTAAGGTAGTAGACGCCGTATATGCGGTGGTCATGGATGCCATACTGCCATTTGTTGCAGAAGGATAAGGCTTACCACTCGCATCTGTCATCGAAATACCCGTTTCTGTCATAGAAAAGAAGTTATTCTCATGAGTTTGTTTAAACATAAAAACTTACTTGAACTTAGGTGTGGCGGTCTATCCCTATATCCAGGGTTACCATAAGTTGTAGGTTCAACTGGAACATTTGTTTTGGTGGGATCTCCGCCTTCTTTTCTTGAAAAAATAACGTCATATAAGGAGGAGACGAAGAGAGCGCCATCCAAGAATATCAGCAAAATCTGTAAAAGTGTTGCTGTAACTATAACATAAATTTAGCTAATAACAGAGAAATTCCTAATAGTGCACCAAGAAGAAAATGAACGTGTTTTTTAAGCAACTAAAATGAGTTTGAAGGACTTGGTCGTTGAAACATGGGGCATGTCCAGAAGATTAGTTCAGATCATCCAAATCTCAGAAACAAGCACATCATTCGTAATAGTTTATTGAGGATGCTAAATGAAAAGCGTCGATAGCGGTAATACTTCAGATGAACAAGGAATCGTCGTCAACCTTACAGTTGATGCAGAAGCAATATTCTTCCGTGGGGTGATGCAAGGCATAGATCTCATGCTGTGGAATGTATTCGGATAATCAACAGTGTTATATTACTCTATAAAGAGCTGACGGAGGTTCTGACAACCCAGAATCTATCTCGGCTCAGGCAGTAGAAAATAATTAAATCAACTACTGCTTCCACAATTTTCTTGGCAGACAGTTTTTCTCTTCAAATTGCTAGGCAATAAACTTTCAAAGCAAAAATTTATCCGGTAAAATAAAAATGTCTCGTCTAATTACAGCCGAAAATAATCGGGGTTCTTGAGGGTTCTTGGTCGTTAGTAGTTCGTCGTGTGATCTAAACGAATTTACTTCTGGGTTTACGGAGGATACGAGATCGTCCCGAGGTGCCCTCTTGTCAGAGTTTCTATAAGGGATTTATGTTGGAGAACGCCATTTGCCCATGCGTCGGTCGTGGAGAAGTAGTCAATCGTCCACCAGAAACTGCCGATTCCCGGGACACTATAGCCGATACGTTCGATTACAGGGTAAAACCACGCCGAATAATTGCCATTCCTCAGTGTAACCTTCACCAACGCCATCTCCGATTCCCCGAATTGGACCTACCTAGAGGTCTGGTACTCATTCGTTGCGCAACAGGTAGCCTGAGCCAACTTGTGGCTGAGTAAAGCTTAATTGCTGCTAGCTACACGTTAACAGTAATAGATAGATAGATCAATTTATTCACTGGCACAAGCGTAGAATATACAAAAAATCAACAAAATGGCAGTTACAAAAACACACATACACAAACAAAGCACAAAAATTTAAAAATGCAAAAAAGTAAAAAATGCAGCAATGCACAAAATACAATATACCTACTTATATATGTATGTATATCACAGTCAACAAAGCAGCGGCAACAAACCAAACAAAATAAAATATAACAGGCAATAGAGCACCGGATCACATCGACCACACCATCCTCATCGCAGTAGTGCTAAGTGCAGAATACGTGGTGTCGATACGTCGCGTCACGTGGGTTCCGGATGTAACTACTATTTGCAATATCTTTCACCTCGCTTGTCTCCCGTTTCCCAAGGCGCCTGCTTACTTTTCCCACCTGTACTTGTGAACACAGATGACGTTCTTCTGGGTGAAGACGTGACGTCAGAACGTCCAAGGTAAACGCAAATCAATTCTTGATTATTGCAAATTACGGAATGCACAAAATCTAAATGCCAATAAAAATATAAAGCATCCGTTTGGCACATATCTTTAATGCAACACTAAGGGATCACATCGCTGACATCTTCTACAAGGTTATCCAGTGCTTGGGCAATACCGTGTTCCGTAGATATCCCTTTTTGTGTCCTGTGGAGCCGTTAATCTTTTTTGTTTTTCAGTTTATCTTCGTGCCAAGCGTTCCACAAAAGTCTATGACACGTATGTCGGAAGCAAACGATGGTGGAAAAACTGCTCGCCGTACTTCTCGATCAATTTCAGTTTTACGGTTCTGAGTTGTGGTAGTTCAACAACTCCGACATCGCCTGTTCTCGATATGTATGCAAATTATTTTTTCATTGCTGAAGAAATGCACTGGTCTTTGAACCCCTCGGCTGATTTGAAGAGTTGCGACGATAGTATTTGTTATAGTTCCGACCAAAATTCCAAAGTGCGCTGGTTTAATGAGCTGGCTTTCTTATCATTTCGATTTTGCAGTATTTCTCGAATGCCTTTCTTTATTGATACAACGATGGCATGTTGAGTAGCTGCCTGATACTTTCCCCTTCCGATGACATATCCGTCTGCCTCTGTCTTTCGCCAAACTATTCGTCTTCAATTACCCTTCACTTTTCCTCAAGAACGACAAATCTTAAGTATGCTAAAACTAGAGAATAACTTTTATTTAAACATTTATTCGTAGGTTTACATGTTTTTAAATTCTTGGCAAAAAACAGTTGACAGAATAGGGCGGCAATCTGGCTCATGGAAATTCGCGCAGAACTCGCTATGCGACAAAGAAGACATTTGGTGAGTACACACTGGCTCTAATTCATTCATAGTTAATTCCTATAATGTCTGGGTGGGCAAAATTGTACGGGCTTCACAGCTGGTGTTGAGCTTCAGGAATGTCCAGTTTGTTGCAGCTGATTTACACCACCTCCGCCTCCTGTAAGGTCAAAAATATTTATTTTGATTGTTGTTGCCTGTCTCTTTAGAACGTCGCGCCGCGTCCAGCGGCTGGTTTTTAAGCAGCGCCCTGCACGGCTTAACGTGACCACCACCATCTTGTGTTCGTTTCCTTTGTGTTTGCGCGTTCGAGGATCGCCTCCGTTCAGCTAGTAATTAAGTAGTTGCCAGGCCACTGCTTGTTGGGGTCACCTGTTACATTTTTTGAATACTTATTTTTTCAATTTTATTATTACCTACATTAGATTTAACTTGTTATTTTGTTCACGTAGTTAATTAATTTTGATTAAAATTTTCATATATAATTTAGTCATAAATTTTGCATAATTTGTCTAAATTAAATTGCGTATGTTTTTTGTCGGGGTTTAGTAAAAGTCGATAATTCCGATTGCGTCTAATTGCTTTGTAGGTAGAATGCGTACGATTGACCCGTCGGTGCGCTGCTCGTGCGGAGCTCCAACCGTATAGTGTATTTACGGCGCCATTCGCGCCTATTTTGACTTTTTTAGCGAAGTGTTAGTACCGGGTGAATAAATTTCACCTAGGGTACTTGCTTTATTATATTATACTCGTTTTTCACCATAAGGACCACTGTTTTTGATACATTTTGTAAATTTATTCTGATTTATCAATTTTTATTATTATTTGAACACATGTCTTTTGTCTTTGCTCTTTGTGTACCAGCGGCTTTTAGGAGCTGTAGTCGCTGTGTTTTGGCTACAGAGGATTACTCAACAACTCCTTGGCGTCCATTTCCTATTTTTAGTCCATCCCATCTTCGAGCACAGCTGCGGCAGGATTCTTTTACTGTGGCGTTACGCCATTAGGTTACGTCACAACTTTAGGAGAGCTAACCAACCATAAAGGAAGAGTTCTTAAAAACCACCAGTAATATTTGCGGGATATGTAAGTTGCGAAAATCTCCATTGTTGTACACCTTCCAATCCCATTTTGACAGCGTAAGTAGAAAGATAGGTTTAACAGGAATCAATGGAACCATGGCGTACCACTCAGATTATGCAAACAAGAAAGATTTAGAAAATAATACATTCTGGTAGCAATTATTTCCAGTTGGAAGTTATTTCTGTACATACCCTTATCTCTTATTTACAACGGCAGTACTACAGGTAAATATACATATATATGTATAATACATAATCGTACATTTTCTACCCACAATCTTGCATTTTGTTGAAAAGCACTGTGTTTACTAGGGTTGGAGAGAGTTTCAAAGCTTTCTATTATGCGCAGCCTCGGACTAACCGTCGCCATAACTACTAAAGTTGTTATGAAAAATGTTTGTACCGGACTTGCTGCTATGATTTCAGTTATTCTAGTTCTAAATATCTATTTATTCTGCTTTTAACATTAATTAAGGATTTTCTTTAAAATGTATGCAAATTGAACAACTTCCTACATATATACGTGTATTTTGCATTAACGACAAAAGTAACTAATTAAACATAAATAACCACAGCAATAATGAATAATAATTAGCTTTATTAACATGGAAAGTTGTATGTAAATACCTAATTAAAGTAACGCATCAATTAGGGAAAGAAATGCCATCTTAAGGGCAAAGGACGTTCGAGGACTGTTTGTTTAATATCATAACAATGTTTGTCCATAAAAGCCACAACAAAGTGATCTTTTTTCACGTCAAAGATACACGTCAGTGCTCAAGAAAATAAAGCAAGATGAAATAAGTACTTCCTAATATGTAGTCTATATATAAAATACTGACCTGAATATAAAAGGCAGGACCTCTCGTGATTTGAAAACCGTTATTTTCTCTATCGTCTGTCTGCAATGCAAACAATCCCGCCGCTGCGATCGCCAATAACGCTGAAAACAGTATTGAACTGGTGAACAAATTCCATTTTTATTCTTCTCTTTGTTTGACAATAACCAGCTAGTCTTATACACCACGCTTCGAAATTAACGTATAATTTTATAAGGGTCGAGTTGCGTTTAGCAAAAAGAAACAACTGTTTATGTTCGGGAAGGGTTAATGTAGAAACTCGGAAGAGACTCTTAAAGTCCTATGTATAGAGTACGGCATTATACGGGTGCGAAACTTGGACAATAGGAGAAGCGGATCGAAAAAGAGTAGAAGCGTTTGAAATGTGGTGCTACAGAGGCATGATGAAGATACCGTGGATAGATAAGGTTAGCAATAGGGAAGTATTAGAAAGAGTTGAGGAAAAAGTGAAAGGTATGGAAGGCAATAAAGAATAGGAGAGATAGGATGGTAGGATGGTAGGACACCTTCTAAGGCACGAGGAATAGTTCGCGACATACTAGAGTCAGAGATAGGAATAAAAAGAGGCAGTGGTAAGCCTAGATTAGACAACTGCTCTCAAGCAGTTAGGGATGTAGAATGTTCTACTTTTAGGGAAATGCGTAGGCTAGCTCAGGATAGAAAAGGATGGAGGTACGCGTCCAACCAGTCTTCGGACTGAGAACCTTATGATGATAATTTATAAATTACATTTTCAGTTTTCATGAACAAATACATACAGTAATTTTTAAACGTTTGAAACAAAAAGAAAAACAATAAAAAAGAAGTGGGTCCGAACTGTAATTTTAGTATGTGTTCGTCCGCTCCTAATCTCTGAGAGTAAGTTGGTCTTTCGTGTTAGAGTACCCGAGCCTGACTTGACCACCAGTAAATCCGAATAGATACAGTGCAACCCCACTTACTACTTTCCTTATACAATAAGTCCTCTGATCTATCCCCACGAAGCCAAGATAACCAGTCTTTAGCATGTTTATCTTTTTCCAAAAAAAACACGGATCTTTCAAATTATACCGATAAATTTATAACTTTTGTGAATTTTTTGGCAAAATTGAAACTTCTTTTTGTAAAACACCAACGTTTCGCCTCCGTTAGGGGGCTTTATCAAGGTTTTATTCAAAATTGTATAAAGTATAAAAAAGTGACATTCTTTTTCTTAATAAAATTTGTAAATAACAGTAACTATGTTAAACTTAATAATAGAAATTATATCTAGCACATTTGATTTTGATAATTATGAATAAGGAAATAAATAATGTACATGAGTTAATTTAGAATCAAGTGGTAGAGAACAAATTACGTTATTATGTCACGGTATATTTGACTTAAATTTTGAATGTCAGATCTGTCATTTAAAGAATTTTTGTCTTTTTGGATGTGTATCATTTCTAAAATAAGTCTAGCTTTTAAATTTCTCTCTTGTTCAAGAATAGTAGTGTTATTAAAATCGAAATTATGTTTAGTATTTTTTATGTGTTTACTGATAGCTGAATTGCTATTTTGGTATGTATGTTGTTTTAACCTAGTCTCGAGATGATTTTTGGTTTGTCCAATGTATGTTTTATTACAGTTATTACAATTAATTTTGTATACGGTGTGAGTTTTCATCAATTTTGGAATGGGGGTTTTCAGATGAGAATATAAAAATTGTAAATTATTATGCTTTTTGTGAGCAATTACAAAATTATGTTTTATTAATAAGTTACTAATATTGCGTGATATTTCTTTTATATAGGGTAAGGAAATGTAGTTTTTAGATTCTTTTTGGTTCTGATTAATATTGTTGTTATTATAAAATTATAAAATTGATAATATTATCGCCACAATTGAAAGTTCTATAACAAGGCTTCCTTCCGAAGAAAAAAATAATATTAGAAATAAAATTTGTCAAATCATTAAAAAATTTAGCTATTCATCTACAAAAATTAACAAAAATGAAAAAGATCTTTTGAATAACATTAAAATTACCAAAACTTTCCTTAAAAACAACCCACAAATTATCGTCCTAAAACCCGATAAAAGTAATAAAACTGTAATTCTGAACTCCATTGATTACGAAAACAAAATGTTTAATCTATTAAATGACAAACTAATATATACAACTCTTCCTAAAGATCCCACAATAAGTTTACAAACTAAAAATAACAATTTTATTTCTAAATTATTAAATGAAAATAACATTTCACCTAATCTTAGCTTTAAACTTAAAATACAAAATTCTCTCCCCCCACGTATATATGGCCTCCCTAAATTACATAAAACTAATATTCCACTTAGACCAATAGTATCATGTATACAAAGTCCTTTCTACAAATTATCGAAATTTTTATCCAACATTTTATCTAATATTACAGGTCAAAATGAATTTTATATTAAAGATTCATGGTCATTTAAAGAAAAAAGCAAAACGTTTTATATTCCGGAAAATTTTACTTTAATTTCACTGGATGTTGTATCACTCTATACAAACATTCCAATAAATCTAGCAATTACCACTATCAAAAAAAACTGGAATAAAATCGAACCCTTCACATCACTTACTTTAAACAATTTTATTACTGCAATTGAACTTACTTTAACTACTACATACTTCAAATTTAAAGATAAAATTTACAAACAAACTGATGGCTGTGCTATGGGTTCTCCAATTTCAAGCACTATTGCCCAATTAGTCTTAGAAGATTTAGAAAGCACTGTTATTCCCAAATTATCTTTTAATTTACCATTTTTTGTAAGATATGTGGACGATTGTCTCACTGCTATTCCTCCTGGCAAAGAAAATGAAATACTATATCAATTTAATAACTATCATCCCAAATTACAGTTTACTATAGAAATTTCAAAAAATAACCAAATTAACTTCTTAGACTTAACTCTTTACAAAATTAATAATTCTATAGAAACAGAATGGCACACTAAACCCACTTGGTCTGGCCGTTACATTTACTTTAATTCTAAACAACCAATTTGTCACAAAAGAAGTATTGTTACGTGTTTAGCCGATCGAGCAATCAAACTTTCTAGTCCACAATTCAGAAAATCTGCAGTTGACAAAGCCATAAATTGTTTAATAAAAAATAACTACCCAAGATATTTTATTGACAAAATTATAAAAAACAGACTACATCAATTTTATAATAACAACAATATTAATCAGAACCAAAAAGAATCTAAAAACTACATTTCCTTACCCTATATAAAAGAAATATCACACAATATTAGTAACTTATTAAGAAAACATAATTTTGTAATTGCTCACAAAAAGCATAATAATTTACAATTTTTATATTCTCATCTGAAAACCCCCATTCCAAAATTGATGAAAACTCACACCGTATACAAAATTAATTGTAATAACTGTAATAAAACATACATTGGACAAACCAAAAATCATCTCGAGACTAGGTTAAAACAACATACATACCAAAATAGCAATTCAGCTATCAGTAAACACATAAAAAATACTAAACATAATTTCGATTTTAATAACACTACTATTCTTGAACAAGAGAGAAATTTAAAAGCTAGACTTATTTTAGAAATGATACACATCCAAAAAGACAAAAATTCTTTAAATGACAGATCTGACATTCAAAATTTAAGTCAAATATACCGTGACATAATAACGTAATTTGTTCTCTACCACTTGATTCTAAATTAACTCATGTACATTATTTATTTCCTTATTCATAATTATCAAAATCAAATGTGCTAGATATAATTTCTATTATTAAGTTTAACATAGTTACTGTTATTTACAAATTTTATTAAGAAAAAAAATGTCACTTTTTTATACTTTATACAATTTTGAATAAAACCTTGATAAAGCCCCCTAACGGAGGCGAAACGTTGGTGTTTTACAAAAAGAAGTTTCAATTTTGCCAAAAAATTCACAAAAGTTATAAACTTAAAGAAAAAAATTGGCACGAATAATTATATAAAATTATACCGATAAACCACAATTATGAAAATTATTTCTTCATGACGACATTTTTAATATTATTCGCAAATTTGGAAACGCAGAGTACAGGCTGTCCTATTTTCGTTGTAATTTGGGGGTTTCTCATAGAAGCAGCAAAGATAGAGCCTCGGGGTTTTCGTGAACCTGAGCTACTTTTTTAAGTATAATAGAATGCGGAAACGAGAATTTGGATATCGTTTTTAGTTTTCGAAAAAAAAATAATGTTGATTTTTATTGAGATTTTTATCGATTTTCAAAAACTCTCTCCGATTCTTTTTTTATTAAGCAGACTAAAACTCTTATGATTGACTCCTATAGAACTTTTTCCAAGGAATTCAGTGGCGTACGTAGTATTTTCTAAGCAGCATATTTTTTGAGTTATGACATAAAGTTGAATTTTTTAAATGGAAATCATAGTAGGCTTTGGTCTAGTTCGAAAGGTCTTTTTTAAGCTATCAAAATATAATACTTTTGTATCGTTATTTCAAAAAACGGCAACTATTTTTGTACTTTCTAAGTTTTAACTTTAGAAAATATAAGATAGGTAGGTATATCCAAGATACCTGTGATTTTATGTTAACAGCTGAATAATTATCTGTTAGGTCGTTAGGTGTTCTGTGGTTGACATACCCACATTAGCAAAAGTTACATGCAGGTAGTTTTATTAATAGATACTTAGTATATACATAATGGTACTTCAAAATTATCAAAATTTCGAAAAATACGACATAATTGCTGTTGTTTTCAATAAATGTCGTGAGAATGTAAATGAATCAATGGATCTACAGGGTGTTACAAAAAAGCAGGTCAAGCCGTTAACATTTAGACTTCTTTCTTTCAAGATGCAGGGTGTTAAAGTTAAAATTTAAAAAACAATTTTTATTAATAATTCCTTTGTTGTTTACGATATTCTGTTGAAATTTTGTACAACGTTTTTTCATATACCGGCACAATGTTTGTGTAATTTTGATAAAAAAAATCGATGCGCGAACGGAGGAAACGGGGGGTAGTAATACCCATTGACTCCCCAACTTTCCCCTGCGCACGTCTATGGTTCAAAGGTATTGTTTTGTATACCAAGAGTTCATTTATTTTATTTTTTCACTCTCGTAAAATTTTGATTTAGGGCTTGGTTTACGACATATTGCAACTTTGCAACTCATTTGACTAGGTGTTGTTGATCCACTCGCTGTTTAAATCTTCCAATTTTTTTTAGGTGACGAATTAAGCTCAAGAAAAATGTCCTTGGATGAATTACGTTCCTGCTTAACGTCTACGCTTCAGAAAAATGCCATTGGATGGTACCAATTCGGACATGTTCCTGCATGGAAATTAGCATTGGAAAGAAAGACAGGTAGGCGTTAAGTTATCAAAATGATTATTAATAAAAGGAAGTGCCTCCGTAGCCGGCGCCGGCCTTGCGTTTAGTTGCCGGCACGCTTCTATTTGGGAACGAAAAAGACTGATACAACGCATACGCATTTTAAACAGACCCATAGAATAAAATAATATGTAAATCAATTAATCTATGACAGACCCCTTAGCTGCCCTCTCGCACCAGACACACGCAGGCGCCGGCAACAATTAATACACCTATAAAACTGTATCCGGCGCCGGTTACGGAGGCACTTCCTTAATAAAAAAGGGCATTTTTCTTAAGCTTAGACGTTATGCAGGGACATATCCTTCCAAGGACATTTTTCTCGAGCTTAATTCGCCACCTAAGAAAAATTGGGAGATTTAAACAGCGAGTGGATCAACAACACATAGTCAAATGAGTTGCAATATCTCGTAAACCAAGCCCTAAATCAAAATTTCACAAGAGCGAAAAAATTTAAAGAAATGAATGCTTAGTATGGAAAACAATACCTTTGAACCGTAGACGTGCGCAGGGAAAAATTGGGGGGTCAATGGGTATTACTACCCCCAGTTTCCTCCGTTCGAGCATCGATTTTTTTGATCAAAATTACACAAACATTGTATATGAAAAAATGTTCTACAAAATTTCAAGCGAATATCGTAAAAAACAAAGTAGTTATTAATAAAAATAGTTTTTTAAATTTTAACTTTAACACCCTGTATCTTGAAAGAAAGAAGCCTAAATGAAAAATGGTATAAGGAAAGTCCCATTATTTTCGGCCAGATAATCTGTGGTTAACGGCTTGACTTACTTTTTTGTAACGCCTTGTATACTCAACAGGTACACAAAAAATTAATAGATACCCATTTCCAGTATAATACCTATCCATCGATTTATTAAATTTAGATACCCAGAAAGAAGACAACCAACCAAAATGATGTTTTCGAGATTAAAATCAAATTTAATTCACAATAAACCTAGAAACAAAATTTATAATAAAGAAAATAGGGAGGAGGAAGAAATAAATGTTTTATCGTTGGTTGAGGCGACACCAAAAACTTCTTGTCGCGAAATCGAATCACAAGTTGGTGTTTTCAAAACAAAAGTTCAAAAAATATTAAAAATGGCAAATATAGGCCCGAGGGGTGAACCGCAGAGGAATTTTGGTGTACAAGCTTGAGGAATTAGTAGGGAATTACACATATTTGTGGGGAATTGCCAAAATTGTTGGGGAATTGCAGGAATTAGTGAGGAATTGCACAGGAATATCAGGAATTAGAAGGGAATTGCAGGAATGTTTACCCCCCTTATACTAACGATTGCGCAAGCGCTGTAGATTATTGCGTCATCTTTACAAATATCTTTGTAAATAATATACTCGGATGTACAGGAAATGCAAGAAGTAGTTGTATGGGAATTCCAGGAATTAATAGGGGAATTATAGGAATTACATGGGGAATTGCAGGAATTGCATGGGGAATTGCGGGAATTACATGGGGTATTGCGGGAGTTACATGGGGAATTGCGGGAATTACTTTAGGAATTGCAGGAATTAGATAGGAATTGCGAGCAATTAAAAGGAATTACACATAAATAGAGGAATTGCACAGGAATTGCAGGAATTAGAAGGGAATTGCAGGAATGTTTACCCCCTTATACTAACGATTGCGCATGTGTTGTAAATTATTGCATCATCTTTACAAATATCTTTGTAAATAATACACTCGATGTTCAGGAAATGCAAGAAATAGTTGTAAGGGAATTCCAGGATTTCATAGGGGAATTGCAGGAATTACATGGGGAATTGTGGGAATTACATGGGTAATTGTGGGAATTACGGGAATTACATAGGGAATTGCGGGAATTACTTGAGGAATTGCAGGAATTAGATAGGAATTGTGAGGAATTAAAAGGAACTGCACATAAATAGAGGAATTGGTGTCCAAGATTTTGCTCTGCGGTTCACCCCTCGTATAGGCCATATAAAATTCAAATTATTCACCATTTCTTCCCGGGAGATTAAGAAAGAAGGTTTAATTTTTGTAGGTGTTCAAGAAAATCCAGAATTTGGGCGGTCTGTCATTTGGAAAGATGAAACTCACATAAGCAGCGTAGGATTATTTAACAGGAATAATGTGTGTCACTGGTCAGATACAAATCAGCACCAAACTTTTGAACGTCAGAGGCAAGGACGTTTTGGATTTAATGCTAATAAATATAAACAGGGTATATTTCCAACAAGATGGTGCCCCTGCACACAATTCTGCAATAGTTAGAAATTGTTTAGAAAATCATTTTCCGGGTAGTTGGTTGGGTACAAATTTACCTATATTGTGGCCTGCAAGATCACTGGATCAGAGTATATTAAACTTTTTTGTTTGGGCATTTTTAAAAGAAAAATGCACATTCGAAGATACAACAAGCCCAGCTAGCAGAGGCAACACATGCAGCTTTCCGATATTTGCAAGCCCATTCTATTTTTTAAATTATTCTAACTAAAAGATGTAGATTATATGTTGAAAAACATGGCAATCAATTTGAGCAGTTCTTATAATTTTGTTGTTTGTTGTTTGATGTTTTTGTTGTTTTTGTTTGTTTTGTTTTTTTTTTGCTGTTTTCCTGTTTTTGTTGCTTTTATTTCAGTTGTTATTAAAAGTTGCTAACATAAAATCACAGGTATCTTGGATGTACCTACCTAATCTTATATTTTCTAAAGGTAAAAAGTACCAAAATCGTTGCCGTTTTTTGAAATAACAATATAAAGGTCTACATATTTTGATAGCTTAAAAAAAGACGTATCGAACTAGACCAAAGCCTGCTGTGGTTTCCATTTAAAAAATTCTATATACTTTATGCGACTTTATGTCATAACTCAAAAAATACGCTCCCTAGAAAAAAAACGCCAGCGAATTCCTTGGAAAAAGTTCTATAGGAATCAGTATTAACAGTTTTAGTCTGCTTAGTACAAAAAGAATTGGAGAGAATTTTTGAAAATCGAAAACTAAAAACGATATCCAAATTTTGGTTTCAGCTTTCTATTATACTCAAGAAAGTAGCTCAGGTTCGCTAAAACTTCAAGGCTCTATCTCTGCTGCTTCTATGAGAAACCCCCAAATCAGAACGAAAATAGGACACCCTGTAGATACATTGTAATACGAAGCCCGCCATGGATTCGGGCAAATAACTGTCAAACCCAACGACCATTTTGATGATTGCCAAATTTATATCCATTTTAATATCTATAAATAAATAAAACTGTGCGTTTCCGAATTCGTAAAGAATAAAATGTAGAGCACCCGTCTTATTTCTCGTATTGCAGGGAATGGAAAGTACATTACCGTTGTCTCGATGTTCACAGAAAAATTGGATTTTCTAACGGGTTTTAACGTCATGGCAACCCGAGTTTATTTAGAAAACAAATTCCCTGATGGATACACCAGCATGCAAAGTCTTCACTTTATGAATCTTGGATGGTTTTGATTCAGGTTTTATAAATCTACATTTATTTTCTCTACTTTAACAATCGATTAAGCTACAGTCGTTAAAGTCTGAGTTTATGTCGTAAAATAATACTTACTAGCTAACAACGCCAAGCCAAGTTTTGTGATAACAACAGCGCTGTATTTCAAAACTACCTTTTCCTTGGAGCTCAACATGGCGAGTTGCAGGACACTTAGGAGACAGAAGATGCCCAGTATGGCCACTCCTATTGCAGCTACCAAGCCTGCTACCCAAACCACCACTGAAAAAAATAATGAATGCAAAAACGTTCATTAATAAGACACTAAGTCGGCGTGTCTGATGTAAAAATACTGATAGGTGACTATAATGCAAAAGTTGGAAGGGAGGAGATCTGTAAAAAGGTGACAGGAGGGAAGAGTATGTATACACACAGTAGTTGGATCAAGAACTTTGAAGTAAATTCACTATGAATTTTTAATAAGTTAGCCCCACACGCCAAAAGACACAGTGACACGGTAATTAAACTCGACACGTGTTTCGCTGACAACGTCAGCATCCTCAAGAGTTGAAGATTAATCTAAATCTAATCTTACATTACATTGCTATAAATACCCAACTCCTACCCCTGAAGTGAAAGGGATCGATAAACCTATAGGGTTTCTTAGAACTAATTTCATAAGGTTAGTACCAAGATTAAATTATTGAGTGCCGATATTCAATTTCTCAAAGTTTGCAAATCTAACGGAATATTCCCAAATTTCATTCATGTTAAAATATCGGATAATAACAAAAGGATTAATGATGCAGTTAATGAAGTTGCAAAAGAGAAATGGTTGAATATGTAACTCAATCATTTTTACGGTACACGTAGTATGTTAGAATTAGAGGCGTACAATCTGTACCAAAAGCTTACATATAAGCTAGACGGTGTTTAGGAAATCTAGTATGGAATAATTTTTTGAGGAGAATGGAGGTCACAAATACTGCTAAATATCTGAAAGGAGTTATGCCTAATATAAGAAAAAATCAATAAAGTTGGAAATAAACCCCTGTCAGAAATTATATGCGACTAAGTTCCCTCACAAAAAGATCGACATTGCAGAAAATCTATCTTCTCAAACCTTTGATAAAAGCGAACTAAACTTATTAAATAAAAGTATGAAGTTTAGCTTGCCAGAATCTCGTCGCGTAGGCACCGAAAACGTAACTGTTGTACTGAATCCTCAATTCAAAATCCCAAAAAAGTATGATTAGGGGAACGGTTGCAAAAAAAATATCCGAAGATATTATGAAATAATATCATGGTTCTCTGCCCTGTCACACAAACCACTCTAAAACTGAGGGAAAAAGATTGTTTTTATCTTACGGCAGATAAGGGTAACAAGGTTGTTATATTAGATAAATGTGACTATTACGAAAGAGTAAATAATTTCATAGAAAACAGTCCATACGTAAAAATTAATTACCGCGGATATCAAACGTAAGCTACATGCGTCTAACCCAAAAATACCACGCATGTATTGTTTACAGAGTAATGAAAGCCGTAAGACCCATACTTTCAGCTATAGTAGAGTGCTCAATGCTTGCAATGACGCAGTAAAATGCGTTTGGTAGGGGGATCGTTGTTACAGCCTGCAACTTGTTGCAATCTGAAGCTCATGTCTTGACTATAATATATCCAAAAGCTGTCAAAAGTCGTAATGTGCAAAAGGGCATTATATCCAAAAACTGAGTTATGCACACTGGCGTAAAGAGCGTAAAAATTGTTATCGTTTGGCACCAAGATCATTAAATTATTTGTGGCGCTTCTACCTCTAAAAACTGCCTAAAGAAACAATTTAGTACAGGCCCTTACGGGAGAAAATTTTTTGAAAGCTGAATATCTCCGTTTGAATGCTGAGAAAATTTGCAAGATTTCGACTATTTTTACATCTACATCGCGATAACTTTTAAGTTACCGCCTAAATCGAAAAATGTTGTTCTTTACAAAATCTTGTACGATTCTTTCGGAGTCTGATGGTTCGACATGCAGATTTTTATCTTTTCCGTATATTGTAGTCATGGGTAACTCTTTATCGAACCGGCTCAAAGATCTGCTTCGCTGCTTGAGCTGAAGAGATCCGCATCGCGGCGCATTTGGCTCGCGGTTCGCGGTTCGCAACAACAGCGCGCAGCGCGCGTAGTTCGTTGATAAGGGGTTTGGAAGTCGATGCGTGTGTCATGCTGGATGAAATGGCTCGATGCCGCAGCTCGCGGTTCCGCGGGTCCTGTGGCTCAGTGCTTCTGTCTACTCATTTATTTATCTCGGCTCGGCTGCTGCTGCGGTGCTGCATACTCTGTGACTACGCGTTGATTCAAAGATGGGAAAGTTATATTCATTGTGCATTTGCAGTGTTTTCGTGTTTTGTATTTGTAGGTTACAGCTACATTTTTATCTTATAATGTAGAATTTATGTAGGTAATAAAATAATAAGTACAGGAACAGAAATACAAAATAAAAATAAAATAAAGCGTGGTGGTGAAAAACAATAATTTTTTTTTCCTTATAACCTTAATTATAACATACATAATGAATGGTAAAAAAACTAAATCAGCCTGTAAAGTACGAATCGAAAATATAGAATGGATAATTATGCTTTGCATTGCATGCAGCTCTCGGGTGCGTCTTGGCTCCCGAGTCGCGAAAGCTGTATCGAGTATCGTCTGTTTGCGAGCCATGTGACTCATTTGAACCGGTTCAGTTCTGCGGCTCGCCATCTGTGAGCTGAACTGAAGAGTCAGATCGCGAAAATTTTACGAGTTACCCATGACTAGTATATTGAGTTGTGTAATTAAACATAAGAAGATGTAAGAAGCCCGACCGATCGGCTCCCGATACCAATACGCGTCCCCACCTCGCTGCGCTGGTTTGCATCTCACTTTTTGCCGTAGCTCCGTCTCCGTCTTGCTAAAAGATATGAAAATAAAGTTACTTACAATAAATTTACAAACCAATTTTCGAAGTATCGGACTGACTTTCGTCCTTCGGCGGCAAAACTGACAGTTTTGTGGTATATGTATTCTTGCACAATTTTTGTGCCATACACTTACAAGCAGTTATGCAGGTTTGTTTATTTCTCCTGCAAGAACACACTTCGCTTCCACAGTCTGCAATAAATTACGAGATTACGATTAGGAAGTGCAACAACTTTGATCACTCATAGCTTTCTTACATCCACTTTTATTTAAAATAAAAGAATCTGCCGGGAAAGGGGGAAGAGTCATTAAAATTGATTGGATACTGCAGTCATCTTCTAATTTCCATCCGAACTCTTCCAAACTTGCTAGTTCTTAAAATGGTTGCAGGGCATTTGTCCAGATTTTAACTTGGAAGTATGCTCTCAAACAGTGTTGTTTAGGAGCATCTTCGGTCGGTGGTAATTTAGAAACGGGAACAGATGCAGCCATAATTATTCCTCTCAACGTGTTTATTGATATACTATCTATGTTCCTTGAATATAATTTCATGACAAATCGCTACATTCTGGTGAACATTTCCTTGGAAAACTCATCTATCCCTATGCCATCCAAGTAATGGTAATGCTGCTGATAGATTTTCCAGCACGTTTTCTTTCCAATGCCAGGGAAATGACTTGTATCACAACCGGTTAACGCATGAATAATGAACAATTTCCGATTTGGGAATAGTTGGAATGAATAACGATGATGTATTTGGTTTGGAGAGTTTGATTACTTCGACATTACTACCAAAGTGTTTTCTCATGTGCTCTACAAATATCCGTCTTGATTTGATTCCGCCTAATGCACAATACCTGTCATATGTAGCAGTTACCGTATACCCTTTACCTCTTTCTATTCCTGCTTCCACCGTTTGCATAGTCTTCTCCATTGCTGAGTCTTTGTTTGTTTCATCTTCAAATGCTTCTTTTACTGCGCTTAATTCATTTCTTGTATTTTTGTCATAATTTCTCAATTCCCGAACAAGGCAACCTACATGATACTTCAAGCCATTTCCCTGGCATTTCAAAGAAGACGTGCTGGAAAATCTATCAGCAGCATTATCATTACTTGGATGGCATAGGGATAGATGAGCTTTCCAAGGAAATGTTCACCAGAATGGAGCGATTTGTCATGAAATTATATTCAAGGAACATAGATAGTATATCAATAAACCGAGGGGTTAATCACTCTGTGCAATTGTGGGACACAGCGATGTGCAATACTTTTGCAATGTTATGAAATGTTTCGAAATACATATGAAATGCTTTGAAATATATGCAATAGCATGAAATACCAGTGAAATACTTTGAAATACTTATGAAATGCGCTGCAATACCTGTGAAATACTTGTGGAATGCTTTGCAATACCTGTGAAATACTTGTGACATTCTTTGCAATGCCTGGGAAATTACTTTTGAAATGCCTTGCAATGGCTTTGAAATACTTATGAAATGGTAGGTGGCTCTGCTCATCAACTTACGCATTTATTACGTTGTAACATGTGTAAGCTCCAATAGACGGGCAGCACTTCGATCACGTGTCTAAATCTGGCCACTCATAGCAAATAGCAATCGTAATTCAGTTTTTTCCAGTTCAATGACCGCGATACCACGCGCACGTGTTGCATAAAACATTTCGGCATTACCCACTATATTGGATGATTAGGTACTATTGTGTTACATACTGTGCGTTTTCTAGGAACATTGTGCTACTGCATTTGTTTCTAGATTTGGATTCTCTTTAAGCAGGTGGGTAGGTGACCTGACCTTCCCTATTACCATTATTGTAGAAATGATAAAATCTCATCTCGGGGCCGGTATATTTTTTCAGGAAGAGACCACAATTTACATTGTATTCCTCTAATGTTTATAGAGAATATATTCGAGAAAATCGGAGCAGGACAGCAGTCCAAAAAATCAGGGCAATTGTCTTGAAGCCTAAATAAATTTCATTATCAGGCACGTCGCATTTATTTTTAGTGAGTATGTTAGGATTAAGTTTCTAGTGCCCATTCTATCCTAGTGGATGGCAACTTATGTATACACAAGAGTTGGGGGAATGTCACAATTTTTCGGAACATACGGTTGCTGGATAAGTGAGTGTACCTACTCGTGGTCATCTCGATTATTAATATTGAAGTTTCCCGCGGTTTTGAATTACGTCAGTCCATTACTACTTTACATAAACTTAGATACTGGGTTTATACGACAGGAATAAGAAAAACCAAGAAAGAAACACGAATTAGCCTTTACGGTATTAACATTTAAGGAGTTCTTCTTTCTTATGGAGCAAATTCGCATGGAAGAAATTCCTGGAGAAATTTATTTTGTACGAATTTAATCCCAAATCTCCGAGCAAATCTCCCATTGGCTCACTAAATCAAACTAGTATACCTGTTGGCCAATAGGAAGCCCGGAGAAACATTTGTACGTAAGAAATTTCTCCCATGTTAATTTGCTTTTATTCCTGTCTCTGGTGTATAAATAAAGCTCGAAATAAACGCATAAAACTTTTCTCCAGCCTTTTCTACTGTGTACTCGACTGTGGAGAATTTTCGTGTGCTGGAAAGAATGTTATTTAATCAGGAAAGAAATTATGATATCTCAGAGATACATGTTTCACTCTAGAGAGCTTCCAATAATTTCGCCCATTTCATTATCCTAATATGTTTTTCTTTTTGCTTTTTGAGAAATTCTAAATTAATAATTTTCTTCAAAAATCTCGCGGCATCCAAAAATTATACCTACATCCAATTTCTTTAATAATTCATTATTTAATTTTTATTAAAATTAAGTGCAATACTAATGAAATGCTATGCAATGCTTGTGAAATTGTATGAAATTCCAGTGAAATGCTATGCAATACTTGTGAAATACTTCTAAGTATTTCAAGTGTGGGACGCCTTATCACGGAGTGATTAACCCCTCGCAATAAACACGTTGAGAGGAATTATGGCTGCATCTGTTCCCGTTTCCAAATTACCACCGACCGAAGATGCTCCTAAACAACACTGTTTGAGAGCGTACTTTCAAGTTAAAATCTGGACAAATGCCCTGCAACCAATTCAAGAACTACCAACTTTGGAAGAGTCCGGATGAAAATTAGAAGATGACTGCAGTATCCAACCAATTTTAATGACACTTGCCCCCTTCCCGACCGATTCTATTATTTTAAGTAAATGTGGATGTAAGAAAGGTATGAGTGATCAAAGTTGTTTGACTTCCTAATCGTAAATCTCGTAATTTATTGTAGACTGTGGAAGCAAAGTGTGTTCTTGCAGGAAAAATAAACAAACCTGCATAACTACTTGCAAGTGTATGGCACAAGAATTGTGCGAGAATAAATATATCACAAAACTATCAGTTTTGCCGACGAAGGATGAAAGTCAGTCCGATACTTCGGAAGAAAATTAATTTGTAAATTCATTGTAAGTAACTTTATTTTCATATCTTTTAGCAAGACGGAGACGGAGCTACGGCGAAAAGTGAGATGCAAACTAGTGCAGCGAGGTGGAGACGAGTATGTATTGGCATCGGGAGCCGACCGGTCGGGCTTCTTACATCTTCTTATGTTTAATTACACAACTCAATATACGTAAAAGGTAAAAAAAGCACGTCGAACCACAGACACCGAAAGAAGCGTACAAGATTATGTAAAGAACAAAATTTTTCGATTTAGGCGGTAACTTAAAAGTTATCGCGATATAAATGTGGAATTTGTTGAAATCTTGCAAATTTTCTCGGCATTCGAACGGAGATATTCAACTTTCAAAAAATTTTCTCCCGTAAGGGCCTGTACTAAATTGTTTCTTCAGCAGTTTTTAGAGGTAGAAGCGCCACAAGTAATTTAATGACCTTGGTGCCAAACGATAGCAATTTTTACGCTCTTTACGCCAGTGTGCATAACTCAGTTTTAGGATATAATGCCCTTTTGCACATTACGATTTTTGACAGCTTTTGGATATATTACAGTCAAGACATGAACTTCAGATTGCAACAAGTTGCAGGTTGTAACAACGATCCCCCTACCAAAGTGAAAATTTGTACCCTTGAGCTCCGTACTACTATAGATTCTCCTATTTACAAACTGTCCAAATGGTTACAGCTAATGAATTTAATAACCTCGAGATCAAGCAGCCAAGTTTTTCAGTAAAGAACTCTAGAGTTTACTAAAAATAACATTGATGGACAAAGTGTCAAAGAATATATTAATTTAACCAATCTGTGTATGCGGCAGAATTATTTCAAAGTCAGTGGATCATTTTTTCAACAAAGTGAAGGCACAGCCATGGGAAATTGCCTCCCTCCTTTCATTGCAGAAATTTTCATGGGCAAATTTGAAACTCAAGTGAAAGATGAGCTCCCGTATTTCCCAAAGGTATAGGTGAGATATGTAGACGATATATTTGCCATTTTTGACACTCGTAAATGTAACATTGAAAATTTTTTGAGCTACTTAAATAGTAGATTCAGTTCAATTAAATTTACCCATGAAATACAGCTTCCATTTTTAAAAATTTTGGCGAGCATTTTGGTAATTAGGAAAGACAGTAAGTTAGAATTTGACATCTCCAGGAAAGAAACCAATACAGCTCGGTACATAACTGCGGATTCGAACCACTGCAGTCAGCACAAAGAGGCTAGTTTTGGTTTTTTAGTTAATAGACTTGACGCTACCGCAAGGAAGTAAACACAATCAACGATTATAGCGAGATGTAACGGTTTCGATCCAGAAATTGTTAATAGGAAACGAAAATTTAAAATGCTATTGGGAAATTAAATGGGGATAATAAAATTATGCGAAAGATAAAACGGAACCCATCATTTATAAGGCGGGAATTTACGAAATAGCATGCGGAAATTGCGACAAAAAATATATCGGGCAGTCAACTCGGTCTATTTTAACTCGCTTCAAGGAGCATCAAGCCCATTACAAATACGGTAGTACTGATAAGTCTAGCATGGCGTCATACGCGTTGGAAACGGGCCATAAATTCAATATCAATAATATCAAACTCTTAAAACCAGGAAATAATACATTTGATTTAAACGCCTTGGGAAGTATAGCGATATATAAAAATAAACGTAGTTGTCTTAACAGTACCTAATTATAGTCCGATTCGGAACTCAACCCTGTATAGATTTTTCAGGTAGATAGAATTAAGACTAGCCATACATTAAATAATTACCCTCCAGTTCTAAGAAACCCTATAGGTTTATTAATCCATTTTACTTTAGTAGTGGGGGTGGGTACTTATAGCAATGTAATGTAATCTTCAACTCCTGACGATGCTGAAGTTGTCAGCGAAACACGTGTCGAGTTTAATTACTGTGTGACTGCCTTCTGACGTGTGGGGTAACTTATTAAGAATTCATGGTCTATTTTATACTGTGTGCAGTTTAGTGCTAGTGGTAAGCAAAATATAAAATGAAATAATAGCTTCGTTAAAATTTGTTTATCTGTAGATATTTGTAATGTTGACTTGCCATAATCTCGAGAATTGAACTATTTTTTTTTTCTTTTTTTATAGTACCTACGTTCACTATGAATTCTGAATAAGTTAATTACTGTGTGTAGTACCTACGTTCTTTCAATAAACTTTATGAGTCTTTTTGGTTTGTTTTAATGCCAAAATTTGTCTATTGTGTCATATAAATTTCATTGCCTAAAATAAAAACTAGTGCAGTCCAAACGAAAGCCAACGAAGCAGAATCGGATGGTATCCGATAAAATAAGAACGTATGAAAACGTTGCATTTTTTGATTGGCCGGCTAGTGAGCAACAAGGATGAAGAGACTGTCTGTCGCATTCTCATTGCCCGTAGCGCATAATGGAAGTAGGCCTCTCATTATTGTTTTCTTTCTGGTTTTTACTTCTGTCATGGAGAGATCAGTCAAAGAGATACGCTTTTGAGTACTGCAAAGTAAGGGTAGCAACCAACTGTCATGTTATGCTATTTCCATGCCAAAATAGCACAAAGCATAAACATGCTCGTTGTGAACAAGTCAACTGTTTTGCATTAGCTCTACAACTATGTTTTACATAGCACATAGCACATCCTATGTGGCGCACCCTTAAGGCGGAGAATATTTTCATGTCGAATTTGATATGGTACCTATATGAGAGCCTCAATTTGGTTACATGTAGATAGAACGTCTTTGGCTAAATGATATTTTTACAACATCCCAGGAGTAAAAATCTTCATAGTAGAAGCGCATATTATAATAGGCAACTTACTGGATGTTCTGAATCTTGTGTCTCCCTTGCCACATCTTTCTCGATTGTACAGAAGCCATTTGCATGTTTTCCACGGTCCGAAATATCCCTTCTCTTCCCCAGGGCCGCCTGAAACAATATAAAGGACATTTTAATTAAAATGGACATTAAATTATTCAATTTATTGTTTATTTATTGCTTTCTAATATTTGATTAAATAAGAGGAATAAGCGGTAGAAAAGTTCAGTTTCAGCTCACGGGGGCGTATTAAAATATACTTAGCCTATAACTATCGAAACAACAAGATACTAAAGCAATGTTTGTAACTGTACATTGTAATAAAAAATATGCTAATGAGTAATGTTTAATCAAAATAGTACCTTAAATTTAGACACACAATGAATGGAAGGATGAAAATTCCTATTTTCGTATTACGCGCCCCCCATTTTTTACCTTGGATAAATCTGCGCCCCCTGACGGAATGTTCCATAGCGGATAGATAATAACCCAATACACAGGAATTTGAACTCGATTTTAGCTACTCCTACCGGTGCTGCCGCGTCAGTATTCTTAATAATAATAATAATAATAATAATAAATGTCTTTATTTCGCATTTAAATGGAAAAAAATACACAATGTATACAATATATCCAAAATACAAACATGTATGTGAAATCGCAAGGGGGAGTTCAGTAAGATTGCTGCTCTTCCACGCAACCCTTGAGATAAATAAATATTATGAAACATAATGTTAACAAAAATACATAATAGTAATTAAAGAATGAAAATAATGAAAAAAAGGAACAAAACATAACGTGATATGATACAGAGAGATCCAGAGGCAGTACAAACAGCGTGACATCTTTACAAACTCAAAACTTTTCAGCTGAGATAATGGAATTTAGGAAACTGTACAAGCTAGCAAGTAGAACTAAACGGTAGATATTACAGAAAATTGGGACTGGAGTAAAATCGTCTTCAATGATTTTTGAACGCAGCAACAGATTGGCATTTTAAATGGTCAGGCAAATCATTATATACTTTACTAATATTGTAAGTTAATGACCTTTCATACAATGAGGTACGATGCAGGGGTGGTGTGATTAAGCCTCTGTGCCTTAAATTAAGGTGGTGCACATCAGTTCTGAAACTGATCCTGTCATACAGGTAAGAGGGCTGTTTTAATGTTATTATTTTATGATAGAAACATGCAGTAAGCAGATACAACCTATTTTTCATATTGAGCCATTGCTGCGACCAGAGAGCCTGAGAAACATGATCACGTCCGCGAATTCCATGTATTAGACGAAGACAAGAGTTCTGTACTCTTTGAATTCTCCGAAACGTGTCGTAATCCAAGCAAGGGCTATACACTGGGGCACAGTAGGAGAAATGGGACAGCACTAGTGTTTCACACAGTAGAGTTTTAATTTTTCGGTTGAAATAGATTCTGCGTGGAAAGATTAATTTTAAATTATAAAAGGCTTTTTGAATGTATGAAGTGACCTGCTGCCGGTATCTAAAGGAACTGTCTATAATGACCCCCAAATTTTTTGCAACATTGACAAAAGGAACTATGTCAGGTCCAATCACGACGTTAGGAACGTAAGCATTCTTCGCGTGCTTTACTCGAATGCTCGCGGCGAAGATGGTGGTAAAATGTAAAATATCTAAATCTAATGTTTCATTATTAATATACTTGGCGTACTAATGTTTCAGGATAAAGAAATAAGTGTTGGTGAACCACAATGAAGTATATTAGGTCTATCATCATTAGGTATGGTGTATTATACACAAACAACTTAGGAAACAACTTAAGGAAATGCAAAACGCATTGAATATGTGCTAGATTTTGCGAGAGGACACGAAAATTTAATAATTGTAGGAGATTTCAATGCAGTCGTAGGCACAGGGAGAGTTGGCCCCTTTGGTTTAGGCAATAGGAACGATAGGGGAGTTAGACTGATAGAGTTCTGCGATAAACATAACCTAACAGTCGCGAACACTCTATTTCACCATCACGTTATAAGACGCTGTAGGTACGTGGAAGATGCCAGGAGACCTAGGGAGATATCACATAGATTATATTCTCGTTAGGCAAAGATTTAGAAATCAAGTTAGGGATTGTAAAAGTTAATCAGGAGCAGATATAGATATAATGATTACAACATAGTAGTTATGAAGGCCAATCTTAAATTTCAGTTTTTCAAAAATGAAAGCGGAAGAAGGTATCTTGATCTAGAGAAACTAAAAGATGATGATACGCGCGATAAGTTCGAAAAAAAGACAAACGAAGTACTAAAAGGGCGCGGGTGAAAATATGGTTAGGGACATAGAGGCAGAATGGAATTGCATTAAAAGTAGGTTAGATTCCGCAGCTAGAGATATTTTGGGTCATAAACAGAATGAAAGTAGAAAACCCTGGATAACAAAACATATTGTGAGTCTAATACAGGAAAGACGAAAACATAAAAATAGGTTGTTATATGAAATAGGGAAACAAAGATATAAGGCGATCAAGTGGAAAATTATTCGGAAAAGTAGGAAAGCGAAAGAGAGAGCAATGGATCGATAATAAATGCAAAGAAGTGGAAGATAAGTTCGAAGTAGGAAATATTGATGAAGCATATAAAATAATTAGGAGAAATTTTTGAGAAATTGGATTTAGTATCAAAAACATTAGAAATGAGATAGGAGATATCCTAATCGGAAGCGGGGAAAAGGCAGATAGGTAGAAAGAATATTTGGGAAACTTATATGCAGGACAGGAAGTACGAGATATATTAGAAAGCGAAAGCAGTGTAGAGGGGGAAAACCTAGGGTGTCATATAATGAGAGAAGAGTTTGAGCTAGCACTAAAAACCATCAGGTACAGATGGCTTGCAGGCAGAAATCTTAAAGTGCGCAGGTCAAGAGGTAATAGATCGTTTATTTAAACTAGTTAGTCGCATATACCTGACAGCCGAGATTCCAGAAGATTACAAACGGAACATCATGGTCGCTTTGCCAAAAAGGAAAGGTGCGAATAGGTATGAAAATTTTAGAACGATCAGTTTAACTTCCCACGCGTCAAAAATTTTAACTAGAATTCTGCAAAGAAGGATGGAGAAAAGGGCGGAAGAAATAATATGAGAAGATCAGTTCGGGTTTAGAAGAAATAGGGGAACGCGCGAGGCCATTCTAGCTTTACGAGTAATAATAGACAAAAAACAATAGAAAAGGGAAAGAGCGTCTATTTAGGATTTGTAGATTTGGAAAAAGTCTTCGACAATGTAAAATGGAAGATGTTCGAAGTGCTCAAAAATGCAGGGATGAAGTATAGGGATAGAAGAATAATTTGTAATCTATACAAAGAACAAACGGCAGTAGGGACATAGAGCAGTAGATATCCGAAAGGGAGTGAGGCAGGGATGTGCGTTATCGCCTCTAGTTTTCAATTTATGTATCGAAGATGCTATTAATATTGTTAAAGATGGAATAACTGCTGGAATTAATATACAGGGCCAAACTATTAATATGCTCAGATTCGCAGATGATATAGCAGTATTAGCATCCAGCAAAGAAGAATTAGGAAGGGCTCTGAACGAAATGGAAGCTGTTTTGACGGAGGGCTATGGTATGAAGATCAATAAAAAGAAAACCAAAATTCTGGTGTGTAGGGGACGTGAAAATAGGACTAAAACGAAAATACAAATTGGAAACGAGAAGATAGAGGAAGTGTCAGATTTCTGCTACTTGGTAGGAGCTCTAGAGATATGAAACAAAGAATAGCCCAGGGCCGAATTGCATTTAATAAAAAGAAACAACTATTATGCTCGGGAATGATAAATGTAGAAACTCGGAAGAGGCCCTTAAAAACGTATGTATGGAGTACGGAATTGTACGGATACGAAACTTGGACGATAGGAGAAGCGGATAGGAAAAAATTAGAAGCATTTGAAACGTGGTGCCATAGACGCATGATGAAGATATCGTGGGTAGATAAGGTTAGCAACATAGAGGTATTAGAAATAGTTGGAGAAAAGCGAAATTTATGGAAAACAGTAAGGAATAGGAGAGATAGGATGGTAGGACACCTTCTGAGGCACGAAGGCTTAGTTCGCGACATACTAGAGTCAGAGATAGGAATAAAGAGATATAGGGTTAGGTCCAGGTAAGATTACTGCCCTCAAATAGTTAGGGACCTAGGATGTTCAACTTTTGGGGAAATGCGTAGGTTAGCTCAGGATAGGAAAGAATGGAGGTACGCGTCCAACCATTCTTCGGACTGAGAACCTTATGACGATGCTGTTTTAAGGATATTACAGTGGTGGTTTCCCGTTGCCTTCAACGCGTCCAACAAGTCTCGGACTGAAAACTTTATGATGACGAACTTAGGAAACAACTTAAGGAAATGCAAAACGTAAATTTTTGTGCGTAGGGGGCGTGAAATAGGACTAAAACGAAAATACAAATTGGAAACGAGAAAATAGAGAAAGTCTCAGATTTCTGCTATTTAGGAAGTCAAGGATATAAAACAAAGAATAGCGCAGGGTCGAGTTGCATTTAATAAAAAGAAACAACTATTATGTCCAGGAATACGGCATTGTACGGGTGCGAAACTTGGATGATAGGAGAAGCGAATAGGAAAAAATTAGAAGCATTTGAAATGTGGTGCTATAGACGCATGATGAAAATACCGTGGATAGATAAAGTTAGCAACAGAGAGGTATTAGAAAGAGTTGTAGAAAAGCGAAATTTAAGGAAGACAGTAAGGAATAGGGCAGATAGGATGGTAGGACACCTTCTGAGGCACGAAGGCTTAGCTCGCGACATACTAGTCAGAGATAAGAATAAAAAGAGGTAGAGGTAAGGCCCAGATTAGACTACTGTTCTCAATTAGTTAGAGATGTAGGATGTTCAACTTTTGGGGAAATGCGTAGGTTAGCTCAGGATAGGAAAGAATGGAGGTACGCGTCCAACAAGTCTCGGACTGAAAACTTTATGATGACGAACTTAGGAAACAACTTAAGGAAATGCAAAACGTATAATGCCGTGAATTTAGACTATAAGACGTAAAATACTGTTAATTAGAATGTTACTATCATTTATCTTCGTGATTTTCATTCAACAATTAACAATAGTGTCCGTATTCAAAGCTGTTTCAGAAATTCCCAGATTCTTTGTGCTAGAAACTGTATTCAAGTTCACATGAAAGTTCAAACATCTTTGTAGTTCGGAGAAAGGTTCTCGTGGTTTCCTAAGTAGTAAGTACTAAACTTGAAGACACGAAGCACGTCAAGGAGTACACATAAATTTAAAGGTGCTCTACATCAGAGAGTCAACGAACTATCGGGTCGTGCAATTTTTGAGTGTTATAAGGCTAGTTAAATGCAAATTTATACAAATTTATTTTAGTAACACCTTGTAGATAGTTACAGTCGGTTAATTAGGAGCAAAGTTTGTAATTTCGTTAAAAATGTTGAATCTCACGGTCAGCCTCTTAAGGAAATATTGAACTATGGTATAGTAAAAATAATTTCATTAAATGCATTTATTCAGTTTCAATTCTTATGTACCTAGTTGTAGTTCTAACGACGAAATTGCCGTTTTTCCCATATATGTATACAAGCAATGTTTACTATACAGGGTGTTCCAGCTGAGACATTCATTAAAAAATACAAATTTAAGTTCTTTTCAGTTTGTCAGAAATAGTGCAAGAAGAAGACATAACTTATCTGTCACTAAACCATCGCTTGAATATTCATTTACCGCCACATATTTTATTTTATGTGTATAAAATAATGTGTGGGTCTCTAGTGGTCGACAACAAAAGGTCAAGCAAATAGGTAGTGGTGTAGAACTTCTAATTTCAAATAGCCAAACCCGATACTATTGATAAGAATGATAGGTATTACGTGATACCAAAGTAGTGAAGCACGTACCTGCCAATACTGTTGTAAAATAATACAGCAATGCCATTTCGATACTATTTATAGAATAACTGTGATAAAGCATATAAAGGAAATACTGTAGACATGCATACATGGAAACTTGAACGAGGAAGCGACTGAAACACAGTTATTGATATTCTGAATAAGTCATTTCCAGATTACAATTGAATTTTCGTTCGTGATGGCCACCAAAATGCGGTTGGATAACGGCAAATCCTGGGAAAACAAAAATTTTCTGTAGTTACACCAAGAAACAAGGGTTAAAAGAACATTTACAGTCTCCCAAACTTCAACATTCAATGTCGCTGTTTCTAATGAACTTTTAGATTATTATCAATTTCGTCCCAATTTATTTAAATATTTTTATAAGGAATATTTGGAAATCTTATATTCGGGGCAAGAACAAGGAAATTAGTAGAGCTGCTGGGTAACCTAGGCTGCCTTATAATGAGGAAAGAGTATGTAAAGTTTAAAAAACAATAAAGCACCAGTAGACGGATTATAGGCAGAAATTTTAAAGTGTGCAGGTCAAGAGGTAAGAGAGCATCTATTTAAACTAGTTAGCAGCACATACAAGACAGGTGAGGTTCCAGAAGATTACAAAAAGAACATCATAGAATAATACATAATCTCCACAAAGAGAAAACGGCAGTTATAAAATTTGAGCAGTAACGAAGAGAAGTATATATCTGGAAGGGAGTGAGACAGGGATATGCGTTGTCACCTCTGGTTTTCAACTTATATATCGAAGATGCGATTATTATTGTGAAGGGCAGTACAGCCTCAGGGATTAATGTATAGGACCAAACTATTAACATGCTCAGATTCGCGGATGATATAGCAGTGTTATAGCATCCAGCAAAGACGAATTAGAAACAGCAGTTTTGATGATAGATTGCTACGGCATGAAGATCAATAGAAAGAAAACCAAAATTTAGATATGTAGAAGGCGTGAAAATAGAACTAAAACTAAAATGCTAATAGGAAATGAGAAGATAGAGGAAGTTTCGGATTTCTGCTATTTAGGAAGTCAAATAACTCGTGATGGTAGGAGCACTAGAGATACAAAACAAATAGCGCAGGGCCAAGTCGCGTTTAACAAAAAAAAATGTTATTCTCGTGAACTGTTAATGTAGAAACTCGGAAGAGACTCTTTAAAGACTTATGTATAGAGTACTGCACTGAAGCGTGCGACAATAGGAGAAACGGATCGAAAAAGAATAGAAGCGTTTGAAATGTGGTGCTACAGACACATGATGAAGATACCGTGGACAAATAAGGTTAACAATAGGGAGGTATTAGAAAGAGTTGGGTAAAAGCGAAGGGTATGGAAGACAATAAAGAATAGGAGGGGTAGGATGAAACAATGGTAGGACATCTTCTAAGACACGAAGGAATAGTTCACGACATACCAGTGCCGGAGATAGGGATAAAAAGAGGTAGGGGTAGGCCCAGATTAGACTACTCCTTTCATATAGTTGGAGATGTAGGATTCTCTACTTTTAGGAAAATGCGTAGGTTAGCTCAGGATAAGAAAGGATGGAGATACGCGTCCAACCAGTCTTCGGACTGAGAACTTCATGATGATGATGTACAATTTTCATAATAAAATTTTTAAAAATTCTTGTTTGATTTGTGCCAGTCCAAGTTTCAAATTGTTTTTCCAATTTTGTGAAATTTCTGGCATATATTTATTAGTATGCTAATTTTATACAATTATACAATTATTTATTAATAAATACATATATGCCAGAAATTTCACAAAATTGGAAAAAAATGTAGTTTAAAACTTTTTCTAAACTGTGGGCTGGAAGGTTTACATTTTAACAATACTTTTTCGGACATGTGGGTTGTCTAGAGTTAAAACTAATAATGTAGCGGCCAGGCCGAGTTGATTTACACACAGTGATTGGATCGGGAACTTTGGCGTAAATTCACTACATGCATAAGTTAACTCCACACTCCATAGGAAGTTTAATCTTCAACTCCTGAAGATACTGACGTTGTCAGCGAAACACGTGTCGAGTTTAATTACTATGTCACTGTCTTTTGGCGTATGGGGTTAATTTATAAAAAATTCACAGTGAAAGTTGATTTAGTATACCAGTAAGTTTTGTAAGGAATTTTTAATTTTATGATAAAAATAAAAAAAATCATTGTTTAATAAAATGAGAGATAACTGTTAATTCTAAATCTTTCAAAACTAATTAGGCAATGCTACTAGAAATGGGATAACCCATGGCATAACCATATACTATTTTGTATAATTTAACTTTAAATTTGAAATGTGTAGGTATGAAGCAGTGAGAGCAAGTTCAATTGCGTTGTTTAATGTATGAGACGCGTATGGTTCAATTCTATTCCATTTTTATAGCAGAAATTGCAAGTTTTATTGGGTTATTTGTGCAAAGTGGCACTTCATCAAAACAAATTAGGTAAATTGAAATACAGAAGATTTTATTTTTTCTTTAAACGATAAGTAACCATTGATGTAAAATTCATTTTTGCCTATGGTGTTGCATAGAATATAGGCAAAAAATTTTGATAGTTTATAAAACAGATTTTGAAAACAAGAAAAAAGTGGTCTACGGTTTTCCATGCACATTCAAAACATGCAATATTGAAAAACTTCTAACGTGTAGATATCAGCAAGAAAGTACGTAGAGATACAAGGTGCTCCAAGCCCAACGATATGTTTGGGATAGAATTCCGTTCTTTTATAAATTAGTAATTTTATTAATTAATCATTACTGGCAATTTATAAATAAACCGAGAAATAAACACTATATTAAATATCAATATTTAATTATTAATTTTTTAAATTCAGAGTTAATTGAATTGTTTTCATGTTAGTTATTTTCTTAATTTGCGTTGTTGTTTTTCTTTTATGTTGATAAATTTAGTATCAACCTTACGATTTTGTGTATAGTAGAAAAAATTGATGGAAGTTTGTTGGATATGTAGACGATTGTCTCTAGGGTTTCGCACAAGACCAAGACTTTTCTTGTCTTGGTCTTGAATTCTAGACTAACATAAGTGATCCAAGACCAATACCAAGACTTAACCTCCAAGACCAAGAGTCTTGGAGCAAGAGTCTTGTTGATATTTTAGAAAATTTTCGACAGTTATTTTTTAGTTTATTGAAAAATTAATTAAAACAACTGCAATTTTTCATAACAAAAATTGGAAATAATGCTCAAAATTCGTATAGGCACTAGTAATACAAAATACTAACATCATACCATCATTGATCATTGCGTTCGCACAGCACGGAGAATTGTATCCCGCGAATCTCTGTTTCGCACCTACGTCATGCGCGATTGGTGACAAAATTGGGCTGCCTACCGAGCATACTGTACAAGGTGTCCCAAACTGGACGCGTTCTTATGGGAACACCCCTTATTTGAAGAGATAGAAAAAAATTAACCAAGGTGTCCGGAGCTCAAATTTAATGAGAAAACCACTGGCGCAAATAAAACTTTGCTATCTCTTATCGTTTGGCCGCTAGAGGGCGATTCTCAAATTTCGTCGATTTCTTTTATGTCCTATAACTTGTTTATTAAGAAAGATAATTAATTTTGGTAAAAACTTTCTTAAGGCACTTTTTTCCGTAAAATCCATTGCAATAGGCAGTTTTTTTACAGGGCGTTTAGATTTTCGTGCACCACCCCAAACTCATTTTTTTTATATAGACCATCCTATATATTATGAGATTTTTGAAAAACTCGTAAAATTTCCTAAATTTTGATGTATCACTTGTCATGTTTATCTTAAAAACCATTAGCAACATTACGATTTAAAAATTTAAATATTGTGCCTACAGAAATCAAGATTGCCATGACTAATAAAATGACATAGGATGCTAACATGTTATGATTAAAACCACAGATCTAAAGTTTCATGATAAGATTACTCATAGTTATTATATTAAATTAATAATTAAATTATTAATAATAACATGTTAGCATCCTATGTCATTTTATTAGTCATGGCAATCTTGATTTCTGTAGGCACAATATTTAAATTTTTAAATCGTAATGTTGCTAATGGTTTTTAAGATAAACATGACAAGTGATACATCAAAATGTAAGAAATTTTACGAGCTTTTCAAAAATCTCATAATATATAGGGTGGTCTATATAAAAAAAATGAGTTTGGGGTGGTGCACGAAAATCTAAACGCCCTGTAAAAAAACTGCCTATTGCAATGGATTCTACGGAAAAAAGTGCCTTAAGAAAGTTTTTACCAAAATTAATTATCTTTATTAATAAACAAGTTATAGGACATAAAAGAAATCGACGAAATTTGAGAATCGCCCTCTAGCGGCCAAACGATAAGAGATAGCAAAGTTTTGTTTGCGCCAGTGGTTTTCTCATTAAATTTGAGCTCCGGACACCTTGGTTAATTTTTTTCTATCTCTTCAAATAAGGGGTGTTTCCATAAGAACGCGTCCAGTTTGGGACACCTTGTACAGTGTGATCATTTAAAAACGAGCCTCAAATATCTTAGGAACGAATATAAATACGTCAAATCGCCGAGACACGTAAATTTAGAAATCGAGGGAGACACATGTTGACGTATAGTTGACGTTGGTGAAACCAACCCCCCAACCTCCAGCCACCCTCACTTTAAAATCTTAAATGGCACTATATTACTTGTGACACCTCATTTTAAAGGAAATCGAATGAGGAATACAGCAGTGATGTTTATTTTTTAATTATTCCTAATCTCAGCCTGCTAGATTTTCTCTTTTGGGGCTATTTTAAATCAGCAGTGTGTCAAACCCACACAGAAAATTTAATTAATTTAAGGCGCACAATATCAGAAACATGCCGAAATATTCCCTCCCAAACATTCCTGAATGTAAGAAGGCAATTCGAGAATATAGGCTTTATTATTGTTTTGCAAATAACTATGCCCATTTTGAGCATCTAAGATAGATTTTCCTTAAATTATTCTACAATGTTAGAAGTTATATTTTCCTGTTTTAAATTCCAAAGTTTCTTTTTCGTATGAAATGTTTATTATCTGATATCTACAAGGTTTAACTCTTATTTTGTATCAAATTTAACCCATTATTTTTCTTATTTACTGAAAGGTTGAAATGACCTTATTTTAGTTTTTAAAGCTCAAAATAAGGAATAATTAAAAAATAAATATCGCTGCAGTATTCCTCATTCGATTTCCTTTAAAATGAGATATTACAAGCGATATGATGCCATTTGAGATTTTAAAGTGAGGGTGGCGGGGGGCTAGGGGGTAGGTTTTACAGACGTCAACTATACATAAAAATCTGTCGCCCTTGTGTCATAAATTTACGTGTCTCGGCGTTTTTTCATCATTCTATTCGTTTCTTAGATATTTGAGGTGGCTCGTTTTTAAATGATCACACTGTATATCCTTATACTATAATCTGTACTAGAATAAATAAAATAAATTTTATGGGAAGTAAGTACATTTCAGATGTCGGATAATTTTTTAGAGCTTTCATTTTGGGTTTTAAATTATTTAATTATATTACATCTTAACGTAAAATATGTACCAATTTTAGTAGAGCCATGAACTAAATACAAAAGTTCTATTCAGTCAACTGTACAACTTATTGAATCATTATTTTCCGAACAAAAAATTATGAAATTATGTATATGCAAATATGAAATAGGACGTCTTATTGTTGAACTCCCCTTAAGTGGGTGTGGAAACATTGAAATTCATAAATTTCTTGTACTCTCGTAAAAACAAAACAAGACCAAGAAACAATAATACCAAGACCAAGACCGAGACCAAGCCCAACACGAGGATGCAAGACCATTACCAAGACCGGTGAAGTCTCGTCTTGTCTTGGTCATGCGAAACCCTAATTGTCTCACTGTCTGTCCCTCCTGACAAACACAGGGTGTTTCAGGAGGAATGGTACATACTTCAGTATGTTGTAGTACAGTTCATTTTGAACAAAAAAGTTCATATGAACAGGGGTCCAATTCCCAATGGCCATTGGCTACTAAGAAACTGAGATACAAATACAGCTATTTTAATTTGGAGCGCATTACAGAGAAATTATCCAGTATGCTGCTGTAAAACAATTGTCATTTGACATTTAGCATTATTAGGATCGGCCATGCTGGCCCCATCAATTGGCCAGCTAGGTCTCTGGACTTAACTCCATTGGATTATGGATTATGGGGAGGGATGAAAAATGATGTTTATAGAGAAAAATAGGCACACGTGATGAATTATTAATCGCCCGTATTATGGCCAGTTCTACAAGAATAAAGGAGCGCCAGGAAGAACTGCAAAATTTGATGATGGGATTTTTGAGCCATTGCTCTCAAATCTATTCTTTATTTCGTGTATCAAAAGTTAGTTGTCAGAATTAATGAAGTAATAAATTCGTTTATGCAGTAATTCACCTGGCTGTAACTCAGTAACCATTGAGAATTGGACACGTGTTCATGTGAACTTTTTTGTTCAAAATGAGCGATACTATAACATACTGAAGTATGTACCATCCCTCCTGAAACACGATGTATAATGAAATTCTTGATCATTTTAATAACTACCATTCCAAATTACAATTTATTTTTAAAATTCCAAAAAACAATGAAATACATATTTTAGATTTAACTTTACATAAAATTAAAAATTTATTACGAACTAAATGGCATACTAAATCAGTTTGGTCTGGCCGTTACATTTTTGTTAATCCTGAACAACCCACATGTCGCAAAAAAGTATTATAATGTTTAGCTAGCCGTGCAATTAAACTTTCCAACAGAATTTTAGAAAATCTGATGCAGAAAAGGTTTCAAACTGCTTAATAAGAAATGACTATCCTAAAGGTTTTATAAAGATATATACAGAGTGTCAGAGCGAAAACTTTCACCTCAAATACTTCAGCAGTACGTAATTTTTGCTAAAAATGCTGACACACGTCAACTTTATTTTCGAGGGGGACATATCCTTGTCATAAGTCCACTCACTTTGTACCTACCACCTACGCGGGGTAGCAACCCCCTCAAATATCTTAAATGGCAATAGGGGTCGAGTAGCACATCATTTTAAAGCTATTTCAATTCTCTTTTCAACGGTACAAAAAAATTGAATTTTAGATAATAATAAATAATGATAAACATTTGTTATCTTTCCAAGTTCATAAATAGAATAATTCAGTAAAAAATAATTAAATAAGTCAGGTTGTTCAATAATTAATAATCAAAATTTACATAGAAGGGCAAAGGTAAAGAGAACTACTACTAAATAATATCTTTCAACAACATTCAAAATCGAACAGATTTGAGGTTTTCAAAACCAATTATTATTATTATTATTTATTATTAATTAAAATTCAAAAAGTTTGGTATCACTGTAAAGAGAATCGAAATACCTTTAAAATGATGGGCTACTCGACCCCTATTGTCATTTAAGTTATTTGAGGGGGTTGCGACCCCGTGTAGCTGCTTAGCCCAAAGCGAGTAGATTTATGAAAAGGACATGTCCCCCTGGAAATTGAAGTTGATGTGTTTCAGCAATTTTAACAAAAATTATGTCCTGCTGAATTATTTGAGGTTAAAGTTTTCGCTGGGACACCCTGTATATAACTTTATAATAGTAAAACTATTATTAAAAAATAAAAGATGAAAAGTATATTTCACTTTATAATATATAATATAATGCAGAAAGTTTCTATAAATATAGGTCCAAAAATGCTTCCTAAGGGAGCTGCAGGCCCTTAAATGTGCGCCCCTGAAGATGGATTTCATTCAATATCTCCAAAACGAATGTAGATAACAGAGTTAAATTGCGGGAATTTACTTATCTTATTATGCTCCACAAAGCTGACCGACAACAATCTCTAAATTTTGTTTAGGAGTGCGTCAAACAGGGATGCCGTAGTGTAAAAACTGACCCAAATTTTCTGTATGTGTCTTTTTCTAGGCTCTGATGTACAATTATGAAAATTCAGGATTTTCTATAACAATAATGTGCTGTCATTGAAACTCAATAGAACTAACAGTTTTCTAGTAAAATTGAATTTAAAGTTTTATTACATGTCTCAAATATGATAAGTTTGTAGTGGTTGCAGAAAATTTAGGATCTTAGTGGCCATGGAGAAAACAATTTTCGCATTAATTTATTTGACATTTGGTGTAAATAATCATTGTTTATATCACATAGCATTAATAACTTATTAAGAAAATACAAAGAAATGCTAGAGGCTGAAAGAGGAATAACTTATAGGTAGGCCCAGATTAGACTGCTGTTCGCAAATATTTGGGGATGTAGGATATTCAACTTTCAGAGGTAAATGCGTTGGGTAGTTCAGGATAGGAAAGGATGGAGGTACGTGTCCAAGCATACCATATCGTGATGATGAAAAGGCAGTAATAAATACATCAATTAGCATTCCCACACGTGTACTAATTATTACGATTAGGTACAATAATTAAAACGTGATAAAAACGAATTCAATGGGCCTTTGAAATCTGGAAAAACGAATAAATACATATTCATCTCAGTCTCGAACCATCGGGTATATTTTAAATTTCCACTGACCTAGATATCTATTGTATCATGAAAAACAATTATATATTTTGTTTTATGATGTGTGAAAACAAGAGACAGTTTAACAGAAAGGTTGTTTCAGGTCGCTTCTGTACATGAACGAGTATCTTCCTGTACCTATTGCTAATTTGGGTTTGGGTCAACTTTATTAACGCAAGAATTTGCATTGTAATATTATTTCTGGGAATATGGCTCAGTGAAATTTACATTTAAATTATTTTGTAATTGTTTTCGTTCTCGGATAATTAATTTATGCATCCAGAGCGATTGTAAGTTCATATTAAAATACCCATACATTCTGAGGTTATTGGCTTCGACAATTACGTATACGAGGAGTGGGTTGGATATCTTTAATTTCGGTTCATTAAACAACCAGAAAAACGCTCTAGTTCAATGCTATAGGTAACAAGATAACAGTTTTATCGTTTTCTATCAGAAACTGCAATCAAATTATATTGCACCACCACCCACCGTTTCCCCTCTCCTTACTTTCCTTCTTCGTAATATCTTCTCTGTTCTTATGTGTTCAGTATTGTCCATCCAACTGCACCTCTCCAACACATATTCCCACATTTTTTCTGTTCCGCAAATCCTAAATTTCCTTCAGTCTTCACTTTCATAATACCTTCCACTTTTCATCTCATTTCCCTATCTAAACCTCGCCACCCTTATCACTGTCTCCTTTTTCTCCTATTCTGTGAATATCTAGGTAACTCCGCTGATGATCTCTTTGCATCTGCATTTTTATATTTTTTCTTCTTTGCTTTGTTCTTCTGACTACTATGTCCTTTACCATGATCCATTATTCCTAGTCTTATGTTTTATATTGCTTCCCCCACATCTCTCCCCTGGTAGAATATTTTCCGATTCTCTTCCACTTTTGCTTTCTTCTTTCCTTAACTTTTCTCAACCCTGTCTTGCCAGCTCGCGACCGCACCTGCCCCTTAACTTATTCTATCACTATTGTCGCCTTTATTGCTACTTCTTCGACATGTCTTTCTTGTCCTCCGTTCCCTTAAACCATGAATTTCCACGTGAATTCCAAGTATTTGAACTTTTCTGCCTCTTCCCTCTTCTATTCCCATCTCTCCATCCGCCTCTTCCACCACCCTTGCTGTGCTCCAATATTTTTGTTTGCTTTATGTTCAGCACTAATTGTTTCTTATCCAAAAATCGTTCCATTCCTCTCGACATCCCTTTCAATTCATTTTTTTCTTCGACAGTAAGACTACATTAACTGCGTGTACCAATGTCCATCAATACTTTTATTTTCCTATCGCGACTGTTCCTTGAATTCTCTCTAACATCTATAGTAATTTCTTTCTTTTTACGCTACTACCTTCCCTCCTTCTTTCTTCTCTTCCGATTACATGATTCAGTGCTTATATATTTTCCACCATACCTCTCCCTTTCCTGAATCCTGTTTGCCCCTCTGGAATAATAATTTTCTCTTCTTCCAATCTCTTCATGAGGACAGAAGCCCAGAAGCACATATTTTGTATGCCGCTGTTTAGTCCTCTGAAGCTGTTTGCCCCCCTTCCCATTTCATTCATTTCTTATTGATACAATATATAAGTATGTCATAAGTATGTCATTGCATACAACTTCCATTATTTCACGCACTTTTAGTCAGACTTCATTTGGCAACTCATCCACACTTTCTCTTTTTCAGCTAATTATTACGGCTCTAACGTCTTTCAATTTGATTCCGTCTGTTTGGCCTCTTTATCTGTCTCTTCATTCATACTACCCTCATATTTTTCTGTTTCACCGTCACTTCTAGTACTTATATCTTTTTCAATCATCCATTTCAATGATCTATTTCAATCCTCCTCTTTCTGACTTCACGTTTTCTAATACCTACATTAGAAACAATAAAGCACCAGGTATAGGTGGCTTGTAGGCAGAAATCTTAAAGTGCGCAGGTCAAATGGTAATAGATCGTTTATTTAAACTAGTTAGTCGCATATACCTGACACGCGAGATTCCAGAAAGTTACAGACGGAACATCATAGTAGCTTTGCCAAAAAGGAAAGGCGCGGATAGGTGTGAAAACATCAGAACGATCAGTTCAACTTTCCACGCGTCAAAAAGAAGGATGGAGAAAAAGGCAGAAGAAATATTAAAGGTCAGTTCGGATTTAGGAGAAATAAGGGAACGCGCGAGGCCATTCTAGAGCTTTACGAGTATAATAATAGAAAAAAAACAATAGAAAAGGGGAAGAGCGCCTATATAGGATTAGTAGATTTGGAAAAAGCCTTCGACAATGTAAAATTGAAGAAGATGTTCGAAGTTTTCAAAAATATAGGGATGAAGTACATATGGGGATAGAAGAATAATTCATAATCTATACAAAGAGCAAACGGCAGTTATAGAATTTGAACAGGAACATAAAGAGGTAGATATCCGAAAGGGAGTGAGGCAGGGATGTGCCTTATCGCATCTAATTCGCAATTTATATATCGAAGATGCGACTAATATTGTTAAAGACTGAATAGCTTCTGGAATTAATATACAGTGCCAAACCATTAATATGCTCAGATTCGCGGATGATATAGCAGAGAAGAATTAGAAAGTGCGCTGAACAAAATAAAAGCGGTTTGGGTATGGTATGAAGATCAATAAAAAGAAAACTAAAATTTTGTTGTGTAAGGGGCGCGAAAATATGACTAAAACTGAAATACAAATTGGAAACGAGAAGATAAAGGAAGTGTCAGATTTCTGTTATTTAGGAAGTCAAATAACTCGCGATGATCGGAGCTCTAGAGATATAAAACAAAGAATAGCGCAGGGCCGAATTGCATTTAACAAACTGAAACAACTATTATACTCGGGAATGATAAATGTAGAAACTCTTAAAAACGTATGTATTGGAGTACGGCGTTGTACGCGTGCGAAACTTGGACGATAGAAGAAGCGGATGGGAAAAAATTAGAAGCATTTTAAATGTGGTGCTATAGACACATAATGAAGATACCGTGGATAGATAAGGTTAGCAACAGAGGTATTAGAAAGAATTGGAGAAAAGCGAAATTTATGGAAGACAGTAAGGAATAGGAGAGATAGGATGGTAGGACACCTTCTAAGGCACGAAGGCTTAGTTCTCGTCATACTAGAGTCAGAGATAGGAATAAAAACAGGTAGGGGTAGGCCCAGATTAGACTACTGCTCTCAAATAGTTAGGTATGTATAGGATGATCGACTTTGGGGAAAAGCGTAGGTTACCTCAGGATAGGAAAGGATGGAGGTGCGCGTCCAACCAGTCTTCGGACTGAAAACTGTATGATAATGATATTTTTTTCCTTTTTTTTCCTTCATAAAAAATGTTCTTATATGTTTCTTTCTCCAGTACTCTTCTACACTCATCTTTCCACTTCGCCATCTCCTCATTGATCTACTTCAATTCTTCCATTCTATTTCTACACTCCCTGCTCCACTACTTACTTCTCCCCAATTTGCGTCCTTCTAAATTGTTTTCCGCCTTACTAGGTACTCTTTTCATTAACTATTCCGCCTCCTACACCATCTATATTCTTTTCTCTGACTTCTTCCCCATTGATGTTCTTTTGGATCCTTCTATTTTCTTCTGAACAATATATCAACTTATTTCCTCTCCGCCCCTATTTATTCGGACCTCCCTGCTATGTAACCCCTTTATTTTTGCAATGAGTGAGCAGTGCTTTAAATTCACGCCTCCCATGTTTAGAACCTCTACTCTTTCCCAAGCTTCCATATTCCCTGTAACATAATCAATTACTGAAGTCCATAAGCCACCCAAATAACTATTAATTTTCTCTCCGTATCTGACTGATGTTTTCGTTCCTTTCTTAATTTCCCATCCCTACTCTGCTATCAATTCGAATAGCAGCATTCAGTCTTTGTTTAAGTCTTTATCCTTGGATTCTCGCTATTTCTTCTTCGATTTCATTTAACGCTTTTTCATTACTTCCATTTGTCAATACTTAAATCGTGTTCTAAAGTGAATTAGCAAGAAAACGTAGCGTTATTTGAACTTCAAAAAGCCTCTGTATGAAAAGTTCAAAACTGTATTCTGTAATGAAACTTTGTCAAGATCAGGTATCGATAGTGAATCCCTCCCAATTTCCTATCTTGTCGACTAGGTACTAGAAGTCACTCGATTCAGTGGAAACTTGAATGTCACTGAAGACAATGGGCAGCATGTGAAGGAACTCCTGGGGCCTGTTTCACAAAGGTACAAGTTTGTAAGTAATAATACGCAAATTTTTACAAGTTTGTCAAAATGTCAGGTTATTAGCGTTTCACAAAAGTACAAGTATACACTTGTAATGTCAAGTGAATTTTCGCAAGTTTACAAGCAAATTACTTGTAAACGTCAAAAATTCACTTGTAAGTAACAAGTGTAGTTGACAAACTTGTGACTGATATTTGTTGCTAACTAAACATTTCCTGCTTAACTCGAAAGGTAGGTGAGATTGATTTACAAGTTTTGAATTGCCTAAGTTTATACTAAATGTGGTCTAGTTCTTCATCAGAAGATGAACATGCGATAATCGTTCATCAGCGTAGAAGAATTTTTAGACAGAGAATAAACTTTCACTCTGAGTCAGTGTACGAATTCAATGAACGTTTTAGAATGACTCCTGCAAAATGGAACTACTCCTTCTGGACATCGGGCACATAATCTTTCATCAAACTGATCGGTCTCCCGCCTTATCTATGAACATGCAGTTGAGTATAGCATTACACTGGCTTGACAATGGGGGACAGTATCACGTCACAGCAGATGCACATGGTGTTAGTAAAGCAAGTGTATGCAGATGTGTAAAGGATGTTGTACGTGCAAATCAAATAGGGTCCTGGCTTGAAAATAATGTAAATGTGTCTGCCGGTTTTTTTTGCAATAGCGAAATTCCCGCATGTTAGGGTGTGTAGACGGGACACTAGTAATAATTGACCCTCCAACAGAAAATGAGGCTGCTTTTGTTGATCGTAATGGAAATCATTCCATTAATTGGATGATTGTTTGTGGGCGAAACATGGAGATATATTATGTGCTAATTGGCCAGGAAGCGCCCATGATGCTCGAGTCTTGAGGAATAGCAGCCTCTTCAGGCAAATGGAAGGAGGCTGGCGTCCAATTCCAATGCGGTCATACTAGGTGACTCTGGTTGTCCTTTACTGGAATGGCTTATGACTCCAGTTGACGTCAATAATGGCGTAGCGGTTGCTGCTTTCAACAAAGCACACAAGAAAACAGGGCGATTAGTTGAAAACACTTTTGGGATTCTAAAGGAGAAATTACCGTCTCAACTATCCGTTTATCTCCCATTAATGCCGCAAATGTATTCAAATATTGTACTTTTCTCGAGAGCCGGAGAATGTCGACCTTTGTGTGGATGAGGAGGAACCTGGGAAGAGTTAATAAATTATTTCAGAAACAGAAATCAGTCTTGCAAGTAGAGGTCAATTACAAAATAAAAAATATATATGTAAACCTAGCGAACCCGTTTGGTATTCGGAATACCTACGCGCATTTTATTTTTAACAACCATTAGTATTATATGAAAAATAAAAATAAATAAATGTTTACTAAGAACATGTTCCAAAAGTAACAAAAATAACGGTCTATAGGGAAGGTGACTCTGCAAGGTTTATGATGTAGGATACTATGTAAATTTTGAGGGGGCAATCTGAACTTCTCGTTCTAGATGTAAAATCTTTAACGTTTTCAGATGACTATCTTCTTTAAGTATTTCTATTTGTAGTTGCATTTTCTTTTCTTAAATGCTGCCATTGTTTCTTCGACTGAAGACTCATTTGCTTACTGTACTTTCCTGTTCTTCTTATCACATAAACACAATCGACTTGTATTGTTGCTTCTACCAGTACCACAAAGTTTGCTGCTCTCAGTTTCGTGAATATCACTTATGCCAATATCTTTCACTTCACTCTTCATTGCTACCAGTTGAACTCTTGGCGTCATTCTGCACCCCAGTCGACTGTTCAGACATTCGCTCTTGCTCCCACGTCTCGGGGACTTCTACACTGTGGAGAATGGGATTGTCTCGCTCGATAATATATCAAGAACTACGTTGTCGACAGTCCATACCTCCTGCCGACCCAGTTTTTCTTCTATTATCAACTTTTTCTGAAATAAAACAATTTACTTTTGTCACAGAATTTCTGCATTCAAACTTGCCATTGTGGCTTTCTTCAAATTCTGCCAGAAAACATCTCGACTGTAAGCCCATTCTTTATTTGGGGCCACAAGCCCCAAGCTGGCACATTTTTGATGAATTGACTTCCAACTCTCGATTTTGTCTTTCCTGGTAAGTTTGTCGGAAAAACTACCAAACAGGATTTCCTCACTGTTTCGTATATCTTTCAAAATTCAAAGCTAATTTCCTATTGCAACACTTTTAGACATTTTGACTTTTTAGACTAAATGAATCACAGAACGAGACTGCAGATTCTGCTAATGTTAACCGTAGATAAGCTACTGACAATTGTCAACGCCAACTGCACTTGTTACAGACAAGTCTAATTTTACTTGTCGCAAACAATTTTTTTGTGAAACACCGGTTCCAAACAACTTGCAATAATTGCAAGTGCTTTGTGAAACAGGTCCCTGACGTACAAACCTCACCGGACCTCATTGGGAAGATTCATTTGAGAGAGATAACAGGTAGAACGATACGATATCACCGAAACGTCTTCAAGAACTTAAATGAACAAAAGGTTAGTACTGTGGTTTGCAGTACCTGAGGGACGACGGTAATGTGCACGTCAACATGGAGTTGACATAGGCACAGACAACGTCTTGTTCGGAACTGTATATTTTTTGTTATTTTACAGAGGTTATTTATATCACATTATTTACAATATCCAAAAACGTTCAGGTTGATAGAAATGTCCTCTGAGTGGTAGAACAATACTTGTATCTCAGAAATAACATTACAACAACGTCTTGTTCGGAACTGTATATTTTTTGTTATTTTACAGAGGTTATTTATATCACATTATTTACAATATCCAAAAACGTTCAGGTTGATAGAAATGTCCTCTGAGTGGTAGAACAATACTTGTATCTCAGAAATAACATTACAAAACGTGACAGGTAGGTTTCAAATTGACTTTTCAATGTGACGTCAGCATCCGCTTTAGAGGCATTTCGAATGCTGAAAGTAACTATTTCTTGTTAATTTCTTTTACCGTACAATTAGGAATGTATATTAATGAGTCAGATAATTAAAATTGGACGTTCAGGTTGATAGAAATGTCCTCTGAGTGGTAGAACAATACTTGTATCTCAGAAATAACATTACAAAACGTGACAGGTAGGTTTCAAATTGACTTTTCAATGTGACGTCAGCATCAGCTTTAGAGGCATTTCGAATGCTGAAAGTAACTATTTCTTGTTAATTTCTTTTACCGTACAATTAGGAATGTATATTAATGAGTCAGATAATTAAAATTGGATGCTAAGTTTATCGGTTGTTTATCAACGCCAAAACCTCAACCTTGAATGTACCATATCTATAAAACTTTTATGACCATGAAATTACTCTAAGATAATCCATTTTAGCGGAAATAAAAACTAAATAAATGCCTTACACTTGAAATAAGTGCTTAACTACTGTTTCAGTGAATAATTTACGATAGCTATTTTGATTCTATGTAGGAAATCTTGGTAAAACATAATATACGAGACGTGGAAACACAGAAAATCCGAATTTTATAACCAAAACCCACGCCAGTATGTGGATTTTTATCCTGGAATTTATTACGCCGAGGAAAATGAATTTTTCCCCTTTTAGCAGCCATTAGGGAGAATGCAACCCGACGTAAATCCCACAGCCAATTTTCAAAATGATAATGCCCCTCCTTAGAATTCTACATATCTTTTTATTTCACTTTTATTAACAGTGTTTCAAGCAAGAATATCCTCAGTAGGTATTTTTTTATAAACTAAGTATTTAGGCATGTATTAAAAAGTTAATACGGAAGTTGCAAGCGTCAAATAATACGTCCATTACTCAATAATGAACCATTCAGGGATTTTACTATATTCAAAGATGGCGCCTCACCGAGAGCCTTAATCGAACCAATAGCATTTTTCTCATTTAATAAAGTTTACGTTTAGGTTCTGCGGTCTTTTTCGTGAAATATTAATAATGAATTCATTAGATGTTAACCAGTGTTGTGCATTATCTAGATAATATTATCTAGATAAATCATCTAGATAAAATTTTGTTATCTATCATCTTATCTAAGATGACACTGTAATCAATTATCTATCATCTCATCTTAGATGAAAAAACAGGTTATCTGGAGGTATTAGATAACAGATAATATTTCGAATAGATCAAGAATAGATTTTCAAACGAAAAAATTCGTAGCTTCATAAAACGCGCAAAATCCCTCGTTTTCAGTAAATTTGTTTTATTTAGGTCGGCATCTTTGTAAGCTATATTAAGGTTATTATTATGCCTAATAATTTACAATTACAATATCACAATATGGGATATACAGGGTGATTCTTTTAAAGCGCACATTAGAAAATTTTCGACTTCTACTTGGAACTTGGAACCTAGCCATAATCGACGATTCCGAGACGAAATTAAATATTTACAGGATGACGTCACTCTTAAAAATGGCGGAAGTAGACGCCATATTTGTTTCTTTAAATGACAATCGGCCATTTTGTTTCATATTTGAATTCCGCATTTAATTCCGAGTACAACTAACCAAATTGTCACTACTCATCTGTCATACTTTTTGACATATGCCACATTTTCTCTTCAAATTTTCAGATGCAAGGGTTCATTAAAAAGTTGATATCTCTTGAACCGCTGAAGATAAGTCGATTATTTTTTTTACTTCGATTCTCTAAGCTCCAAGGAATGTTTTGATTGATTACCGAAGTTACAACGAGTTTGCCAGCGGTTGCTACCATTTTTTGAATACGGGCATCGCAAAATGTCAAAGACTCAATTTTTTCAAATGGCACGTGTCAAATTTTATGTCACCGTTATTGATTAGGGGATAAATTGCCACCCATGCGGATCCCGGTTGCATACAATACGCATGCGGCTTGACCATTACACTTTATCAGTAAAATGACGTTTAAGTAATTCGTTATTGGAAAACATCGCCAACGATCTCGGTGGGTGTTCGGGTATCGTACAAAACTGTCGTGTTGTTCTCCTACGGCTAGACGAGTTCTGATCCCGTAGGGGTTTTATATATTTTGTTTGTTTTTACATCATCTTTTTTCCAAAAAATGGGTGTGTCTGGTGTGAAAGGGCAAGTAAATGGTCTGTTTCAAAAATGCTTTCTCTCAGCTTTAGTTTTTTACACTTCCAAAATGCGTGCATGCGATCCGCATGGGTGGCGATTTATCTCTTCCTCACCGTTGGATGTAAAATATAATTCTAATGAGAGTTATGTAAGCATGTGCTATATCTAACTCCAATCGTTTTGGAGCTATTTGCAGTTTTTGAGTAAATTGGTGTCAAAAAGTATGACAGATAAGTAGTGACAATTTGGTTAGTTGTACTCGGAATTAAATGCCGAATTCAAATATGAAATCAAAATGGCCGATTGTCATTTAAAAAACAAAGATGGCGTCTACTTCCGCAATTTTTAAGACTGACGTCATCCAGTAAATATTTAATTTCGTCTCGGAATCGTCGATTATGGCTAGGTTCCAAGTTTCATAGCTCTAGCATAAGTAGACGTGCGCTTTAAAGAAATCACCCTGTATATTCTGGAACCCGAAATCCAATACTTATGTACCTAAACTAGGTTAAATTTATAAATAAAAATACCTGTCGTGAATTTTTCTACGATTATCTATAGAATTATCTAGATAATTATACTTCATCTATTATCTTTATCTAGATTATCATTTGCTAAATCATCTTTTATCTGTATCTAGATAATATTTTTCGTAATTATCTGTTATCTTATCTAGATAAAAAAACGGTTATCTGTGCACAACACTGATGTTAACCGGCAAATATTCGCCTGGTCGATTGTAATATGTTGGAGGAAAACATACACAAATGCGACCTGCAACCCCTCGCGCAACCCCCGCACCTACATCTATTTCGGCTTCACGAACAAGCAGATGTTCGCGTACGAACGCTGGGGTCTATTCTCTTAAATATCATTAGGTGTTAAGACGCTATGATCGAAAAATGTCGTCATGACGGAGTCCTTTACATTAATGACGAAAGGAAAAAAGGCGTTATTTCTCCGGTTACAACTAAAATGATTCAAAAAGTAAGGTTAGGTTGTCTATGCGAGGTTTTGTGCAAGGATGGAGCAATGGAGTATTATTGAACAACACTTGACTCAGTGCTTATAAATACATATAGAACATCTTCGGGTAGCAGTCTGTTTATTTCTCCCGATGCTGAATCGTGAATCGATTGCATTAATCTCATTAAGTTTTCTTAGAAGTAATCTGTCCATGTACGACGCGTCGGTCAACCCTCAAGCTAAAAATTATCTTTCCGCTTCTAACGTAATTTTCTTCTGATATATTATCATTTTATCTCGCATCACCCCAGTCAACTTTAATTAAAGAGTTCTCCACCACGTGTTTTGCCCACAAACAGTCGCAAAATTGCTCTCATGAATTGAGCATGATTTTCTTTAATTTATCTTCGTTTTTGTACTTTCGTCCGCTTGAAAAGTAATTCTGGAAGTAATAAACATAAGTGCCTCGGTAATGTAATAAAAGCATGGTCCCACACTGAGAGAAAATTTCCATATTTTAAGGAAACAATGTCTGGCCTTTGTCAATTTTTTATTGGGCCATTAAATCTGGAATTGACAAGGATGACCTTCTGTGTTTTGTTATATTTTCATTAAAGAATGGGAACTAACTAAATTTCACTTTTTCCCACTTAAATACTGTAAGTAGGTATTACGGCACTGCTAATGACTATCAAGGTAACACGGAGGATGCACCTATAGTCGTTAAAAATTTTTAGTGCTAAGAAACATCTATTAGAAAAATACTCTCTAGGAACCCTTTACAAAAATTATTGGTAAACCAACATATTTTACCAGTGATTTCCATAGACAAAACGACGTTTAGCTGAAATTTGTTTTTCTATTAAGTATATACATATTATACATACATGACGAAAATAGGGTACCTAACGATTTTTAGTACCTGGGTACATACCTATAAGTATAAGTACTTATTCACATAAATATGTTCAACTGATCCTTTCAGATTTATATGCACTACGTTAAAAGTCTGGAATAAACGAAATATTTTCAAAACTGTATATTGAGCAGCTCTTTCAGTAATCAGAGTGGCAGAGATCCTGAGGGTTGGTATGGCACTGTGACACACACTACTGCGATGTGGAAGGCAACAGGAAACCACCACATTTTTATCCCTAGTACAGCGTACTTTAATTTATGATGATAGCACCTTCTGGAGTAAAATATTCCTGAGGCAAAATAGTCCCACATTCGGATCTCTGGGCGGGGGCTGCAGCTTCGGGGGGGAGTCATAAGGAATGATAAGTGTAACATCTCCCGAGCCGGAGCGTCGAATGTTAGTAGCATGAAACAAGTAGGAAACTTAGAAAATTTGAAAATTGAGAAGGTTAAGTTAGCATTAGACTTGGTGGGTATTAGTGAAGTGCGATGACCAGAAGCTGGAGACTTCTGGAGCGGAGATTTCAGAGTAATACACACAGGATCTGTAGAAGGAAATTCGAGAGTAGAAATTGCGAAGGAATTGTTATGTAGAAAAAATAGGGTAGAGTATAGAAAATTTCTTACAGCAAAGTGACAGGGTAGTTATGGTTAGGCTAGATTCGAAACCCGTAAAAACAGTAATAACACAGGTATATATGCCCACTTCTAACTATAGTGATTAGGCCGCGTAGAGGCAGTTTATAGTGATATTGAATATGTTTTAGATTTTGTAAGGGCACAAAAATTTAATAATTGTAGGACATTTCAATGCAGTCGTAGGCACAGGGAGAGCAGGCGGAATAGTTGGCCTCTTTGAATTAGGCAATAGGATCGATAGGGGAGTTAGACTGATAGAGTTCTGCAATAAACATAACCTAACGGTCGCGAACACTCTATTTCACCATCGCGTCAGGAACCGTTATACGTGGAAGATGCCACGAGACCTAGGGAGATATCAAATAGATTACATTCTCGTTAGGCAAAAATTTATAAATCAAGTTAGGGACCGTAGAAGTTATCCAGGAGTAGATATAGATAGTGATCACAACACAGTGGTTATGAAGGCCAATCTTAAGTTTAAGATTTTGAAAAAACGAAGCGGAAGAAGGTATCTTGACCTAGAGAAAATAAAAGATGATGATACGCGCGATAAGTTCGAGGTACTAAAGGGCGCGGGTGAAAATATGGTTAGGGACATGCAGGCAGAACGGAATTGCATTAAAAATAATTTAGATTCCGCAGCTAGAGATATTTTGGGTCATAAACAGAATGAAAGTAGAAAACCCTGGATAACAAAACCTATTGCAAGTCTAATAGAGGAAAGGCGCAAATATAAAAATAGGTTAGATAAGAGGGAAACAAAGATATAAGACGATCAGGTGGGAAATTCCTCGGAAATGCAAGAAAGCTAAAGAGCATTGGATAGATAATAAATGCAAAGAAGTGAAAGATATTTAAAAAGTCAAATAACTCGGGATGGTAGGAGCTCTATATAGATATAAAAAAAGAATAGCGAGGGCCGAATTGCATTTAATAAAAAGAAACAACTATTATGCTCGGGAATGATAAATGTAGAAACTCGTAAGAGGTTCTTAAAAACGTATGTATGGAGTACGGCATTGTACGGGTGCGAAACGATAGGAGAAGCGAATAGGAAAAAATTAGAAGCATTTGAAATGTGGTGCTCTAGACGCATGATGAAGATACCGTGGATAGATAAGGTTAGCAACAGAGAGGTATTAGAAAGAGTTGGAGAAGAGCGAAATTTATGGAAGACAGTGAGGAATAGGAGAGATAGGATGGTAGGACACCTTCTGAGCCACGAAGTTTTAGTTCGCGGCATACTATACCTAGTCAGAGATAGGAATAAAAAGAGGTAGGGGTAGGCCCAGATTAGACTACTGCTCTCAAATAGTTAAGGATGTAGGATGTTTGACTTTTTAATAAACCTAATTTTATTTCAATTTAGATGTAACTGGTAATTCATCATAACTGTTCGCTCACTTCTGTATGAAAGTTATTTCCTATTTTCAAAATTTCACTCAATTCTTAACTCATTTGTAACCTAAAATTCTGACAATTGAGTCGCCAGAGCACAATAATAAATTTAGTCCTATTTTCTTGACCAAAAGCCTCTTGCAATAACAGAACTATCAATGAATATGCCACCCCGTATATTAACTTTCGCTACAAACAGAAGTCCACGCAGTTCATAGTTCCTATCTACCTATTACGTTTTCCCTACGAATATTGATCGATATTTTCTCTGGATTATTATTTACTTACTTTATTTACATACGACAAACAGATTTTAGCATTTCTAAAATTGCTTTTTTTCTATAATTTTCTCATGGGAAATCAAAGTATAATAATATTTAAAAGACTTTAAAATTTGCAGTTAATAAACAGTGGTGTTTATGACAAATTCTTACCAACAGTTATGGAATTTGTTTCCAAGTAAATTTCTCGCTTTGAAATTTATATGTTTTCATAATTTATAAGAGCTGTTTGCCTAATTACAAATAAGTAACACACTGCGTTACTAATAAAGGAAATAATTACGTAATTATTTTAGTGACAAATGTTTCAAAATGACTCCGTTTCCTACCTAATTTAACTTGAATAAGTACCTAACTGTTGGCTTTTAATGTATTTCTTGATGCTCTTTCCCTACGGATAATCAATAAGATATTAAATTGCATAGAAACTAAAACTGAGCAAATCGAATGTGATTTGTACTTATTATTGATTCTCTATGACGAGAAGTGGGAATATTCCGTGATATGTTTGTAAGAAAATGCATAACAACTTCTTATTATTATTAATTATTCTATACTAAAACGTACAACATACTTTAGAATTATTTACAAAAGCCGTTGAAAACACACATTACAGTAATACGTTGAGCAATCATAAGTTTTTCACACAATATTTCCATTGCTAACTTTTCTATAATTATACTCGTAACTTGTTAGTCTTATGAGGACGCATAAGATTATGATAAGTAAATTCGGAAAAGTACAAAAATGGGAACGAACATTGTAGATTTCCAAAATGAATTAATTCCGTTAAAAATGCATCTTTGCGCATAAAGACATAAAAGCAGAGCAAATAAGGAAATAGAAGCAAAGGAATGCAAATGAAATTAAAGAAAAAGGAATTATGGGGAAACTACATAAATGAGAAGACTGGGGAGAGCTATGAAGATATAAAGGACAGGGACCATTTCACTTTTGAGAGTTCCAAGTAAAGTGCATAAGAAAAATTTAGGAAATAGACTGATGGTAGAAATAGAGACCTAGATTAAAGATTCACAGTACGGTTTCAGTACGGGAAGAAGTACCCACACATGACATCATGTTAGATACGTGGGAAACAACTGGATCAAAATGGACAACTGGGTGTCTGTTTAATCGATATGGAAAAGGCCTTCGGCCGCTTATACCGAGCAGAAATCTGGTGAACATAAGACACTTTATACAAGAAACAAAGAGCATAGGAACCTATAGTGACAACTTGAGAACAGAGAACGGAGAAGTTTGTAACAACAAAAGGAGGCAGACAGGTACCATCATAAAGTTTTCAGTCCGAAGACTATATAGCATCGCATTTCAAATGCCTCTAATTTTTGCCTATCCGCTTCTCCTATCGTCCAAGTTTCGCACCCGTACAATGCCGTACTCCATACATACGTTTTTAAAAGCCTCTTCCGATTTTCTACATTTATCATTCCTCTTTGGATTAGGCAATAGGGACGATAGGGGAGTTAGACTGATAGAGCTCTGCGATAAACGTAACCCAACGGTCGCGAACACTCTATTTCACCATCACGTTAGGAGACGCTATACGTGGAAGATGCCAGGAGACCTAGGGAGATATCAAATAGATTACATTCTCGTTAGTCAAATATTTAAAAATCAAGTTAGGGACTGTAGAAATGATCCAGGAGCAGATATAGATAGTGAGGGCCAATCTTAAATTTAAGATTTTGAAAAAACGAAGCGGAAGAAGGTGTCTTGACCTAGAAAAAATAAAAGACGATGATACGCGTGATAAGTTCGAGAAAAAGACAAACGAAGTACTAAAGGGCGCGGGTGAAAATAGTGTTAGGGACATAGAGGCAGAATGGAATTGCATTAAAAATAGTTTAGATTACGCAGCTAGAGATATTTTGGGTCATAAACAGAATGCAAGTAGGAAACCCTGGATAAAAAACATTGTGAGTCTAATAGACGAAAGGCGAAAATAAAAAAATAGGTTAGATGAAAGAGGGCGATCAAGCGGGAAATTATTCGGAAATGTAGGAAAGCGAAAGAGCAATGGATCGATAATAAATGCAAAGAAGTGGAAGATAAGTTCGAAGTAGGAAAAACTGATGAAGCATATAAAATAATTAGGAGAAATTTTACAGAAATTGGATCTAGTACCAAAAACATTAGAAATGAGGTAGGAGATATCCTAATCGGAGAGAAGGAAGATATGTGGAAAGAATATTTGGGAACTTACATGCGGGGCAGGAAGTACGAGATATATTAGAAAGCGAAACCAGTGTAGAGGGGGACAACCTAGGGTTTCATATAATGAGAGAAGAGTTTGAGCTAGCAATAAAAAGTTTAAGAAAAAATAAAGCACCAGGTATAGATGGCTTGCAAGCAGAAATCTTAAAGTGCGCAGGTCAAGAGGTAATAGATCGTTTATTTAAATTAGTTAGTTGCACATACCTGACAGGCGAGATTCCAGAAGATTGCAAACGGAACATCATATAGTAGCTTTGCCAAAAAGGAAAGGCGCGGATAAGTGCGAAAATTTTATAACTATCAGTTCAAATTCCCACGCGTCAAAAGAATTGTGCAAAGAAGGATGGCGAAAAGGGCGGAAGAAATATTAGGAGATCAGTTCGGATTTAGACGAAATAAAGGAACGCGCGAGGCCATTTTAGCTTTACGAGTAATTATAGAAAAAACAATAGAAATGGGAAAGAGCGTCTATATAGGATTTGTAGATTTAGAAAAAGCCTTCGACAACGTTAAATTGGGGAAGGTTTTCAAAGTACTCAGAAAGGTAGGGATGAAATATAGGGACAGAAGAATAATACATAATCTCTACAAAGAGCAAAAGGCAGTTATAGAATTTGAACAGGAACGATGGGAAGTAGATATCCGGAAGGGAGTGAGACAGGGATTTTCCAATTTATATATCGAAGATGCGATTAATATTGTTAAGGACAGAACAGCCTCAGGGATTAATATACAGGGTCAAACTATTAACATGCTCAGATTTGCGGATGATATATAGGGAAAATCACCTTACTTTTTATGCACGTCACCGGCTTCATATCAGCACTGTTGCCACAAGAGTTTATGGTATTCAATTCCAAAATACATATTAAAATTCAATTTACCTCTCTAACTGAATTCAATAGTAATATGGGTCCATTATTTTCCAATTCTCTTTCAAAATAGTTGATAAGGGACGGTACAAGCTCCTTACACCGACTGTTTAAGAACTTGGGCATTATACCAGCAATAACAATAACAACACCGATAATAAATAACTAGGAGCACTATTTTAGTTCTCAAAAGAACAGATTTTTACCGCAAAAGTTGATGAACAAAGAAAACAAGGGTTTGAAATACCAAAAACAACAAAAGTTAACGAAACTTGACGCTTTCAGAATATCAGCTGTCAAGTCAACCGAGAAACGTCAACAAATTAAGCGGCAATCATGCAACAAAATAGTGTTGTGTTTAGACATTCAAATATTTCTTTATTCTTTTTTAGCACATTCAATTTATATGACTTGTCATTTTTCGTAAGGCGACTCTCAATCGTTACATTTTGTGACGTGCATAAAAAGTAAGGTGATTTTACCTGTAGCAGTATTAGCATATAGCAAGGAAAAATTAGGAGCAACTTTGAACGAAATGGAAGCGGTTTTAACACAATGAAAAGAAAACTAAAATTTTGGTATGTAGAGGGAGCGAATATAGAACTAAAATTGAAATACAAATAGGAAATGAGAAGATAGAGGGGTCGCGGATTTCTGCTATTTAGGAAGTAAAATAACTCGAGATGGTTAGGAGCACTAAAGATATAAAACAAAGAATGGCGCAGGGTCGAGTTGCGTTTAACAAAAAGAAACAACTATTATGTTCGGGTACGGTTAATATAGAAACTCGGAAGAGACTGTTAAAGTCGTATGTATGGAGTACGGCATTATACGGGTGCGAAACTTGGACAATAGGAGAAGCGGATCGAAAAAGAGTAGAAGCGTTTGAAATGTAGTGCTACAGACGCATGATGAAGATACCGTGGATAGATAAGGTTAGCAATAGGGAAGTATTAGAAAGAGTTGGGGAAAATCGAAAGGTTTGGAAGACAATAAAGAATAGGAGAGATAGGATGGTAGGTGAAGGAATAGTTCGCGACATACTAGTCAGAGATAGGAATAAAAAGAAGTAGGGGTAGTCCTAGATTAGACTACTGCTCTCAAATAGTTAGGAATGTAGGATGTTCTACTTTTAGGGAAATGCGTAGGTTAGCTCCAGATAGAAAAGGATGGAGGTACGCGTCCAACCAGTCTTCGGACTGAGAACCTTATGATGATGATGATGATGAGCATAATAGTTGTTTCTTTTTATTAAATGCAATTCGGCCCTGCGCTATTATTTGTTTTATTTCTCTAGAGCTCCTACCATCGCGAGTTATTTGACTTTCTAAATAGCAGAAATCTGAGACTTCCTCTATCTTCTCGTTTCCAATTTGTATTTTCGTTTTAGTCCTATTCTCACGCCCCCGCCTACACTCCAAAACTTTGGTTTTCTTTTTATTGATCTTCATGCCATTACACCCCCCCCCCCCCGTCAAACCCGCTTCCATTTCGTTCGGAGCATATTAATACTTTGGCCCTGCATATTAATTCCATCCTTCTTTGCACAATTAGAGTTAAAATTTTTGACGCGTGGGAAGCTTGTAATCTTTTTCGAAATGTGATTTTCTTTTCAAACAATATTACCCTTTCTATAGATACTTATAGCAACTTTTCAATGACTATATGCATTTGGGCGTCTGCATGTGCACGTATAACACCTACTCAACAACTTCTTTTACCTGTATCAAAAGAAAGTGCGAGGAATTTTCATTATTTCACGGTACTATCTTGAAATATCTCCAATTTTGTAGCTGTCGCGTTGACTTTCGTTATTCGGTATCACTGAAAACCTATGACGGCATATAATATTTATTTCAGGTTCACCAACTGTAGCGGAAGTATGAGACCGTTGACATGATGTCCGGAATCGCAAAACTCTCGTCGAAAACGCGGATGAAATAAAACTCAATTTCAGTTTTCATCGCGTGATATCCGGTCCGCCTACAATTCAGCGGAAAGTTTTCAGTGAGATAAACGAGAAATAGGGAAAGACCAAACATACGAAATAATGCTAAATCAGATGAAATATGCTAGTATTTGGTAACACAGAGATTGCTACTTAATTTTATTACACCACTCTCAGACTATCTTTATTTTCGTTATCAGTGTGGTCCACACTTGTAATGATTCGCTTTCATTTATAAATATCTAACTGATCCCTTTCGTTTAACCCGAGTTTTCATTTTCAACCACACTCCTTAGATATTTATTTCTATTTTTTAGTCAGAGTTCATTTTAATGAGTCTTGGATGACTTGCTTCTGAGAGCTCCGTTTTCTTCCAAATCAAATTTTAGCTAGTGAGATATTGAATTTTCTATCCTAGTGTGATTAATGTTGATGTCACAAGTAACGTCAATGCTACGTCACTTTAAGTATATATTGGGGATTTTCTCTGTACGGAGTTCATTGTAACTTGAGAGCTGATCGAGTGCACTTCGATTCTTTCGGAGTGGTGAGCAGAGAATACCTGACCTATATTATTGTTATTGTCACTATCATTGTTTCACATCATCATTATTGTTGTTATTATTATTGTCATATATATATAATTGTTGTTTTTTTTTTCATTACCATATAGTAAAGGTATACCACACAATATTAATAACTTATTAGCAAAATACAACTTACAAGTATCACACAAAATTTTTGTATTCTAATTTAAGAACACCCATTCCTAAACTAATGAAAACGCATACTGTATACAAAATTAAATGTAAAGTCTGTGAAAAAAACATAATATATTGGTCAATCCAAAAATAATTTAGAATCAACAAAACACAAATACAAAAACAGCAGGTAATTCAGCAATAAGTAAACATATGAAAAACAACAATCATACTTTTAAATTTAATGATACCAAAATCTTAGAACAAGAAAAAAGTTTAAAATCTCGAAAGTTTTTAGAAATGATTTATGCATATAAAAAAAGAACAAAACTCTATTAATTATAGAAGTGATATACAAAATTTAAGTCAAATTTACTGTAATATAATAAAATAAATCCTACTCTCTGCTACTTACTTACTTATTAGCATTATTGTTAAATTAAATACATTATGCCTTATTCTCTTTTATAAAAAAATTCAAATGTTTCCAAAAGTTAAAAGCGCTAAAATTTTTATATTTTCATTCATAGTTACCGTATAAATAGTTTTTATTGTTTGAAAATAAATTTGTTATCGTCAATTATTTTATGTCTCTTTTATATTTTATACTTTTTACCTCGCTTTTTACTTACAAATAAATCTTGAGATAAAGCCCCCAAACGGGGGCGAAACGTCGATTATATTATACAGTAATTTTATTTATGCCAGAACTTCACAAAATTTAAAGTATCAAAATTTTATGATTGGCATCGTCACGTGTAGTTCTTTCGCCAATTTATACAGACCCTGTATAACATTTTGTAAACATTTAAATTTCCTCAGGTACAAATACGTAGTAGGAGAAGCAATGTCTTCTGCGACTCTTTAATTTGGCTCTTGACCGGAGTACCGTACACCTAGATGAAACGCAAGTTAAAACTCGAGGTCGATGAACTATATCTTCCTTTCTTCTTGCATCGGTTCACTATGAACGAGATTTTATTTAAAATACCTGGTCGTTCTGAATTTCAAGCGTGTTAAAATCCACTTGTGCAACAAATTTATTTTCATGTATGGTGTAAAATTAAGTACTTATTCTTAGTTTTCGTGTTGCAATAAATGCATTTTTGCATGTGATGCGCGAGAAATTACGTGTAGGATATAGGATTCCTGAAATTGCTGCTAATTGTTGCTAATATAGGTTAATCAACTGTATGGTTTTACTTTCTTCGATGTACGAGCACGTGAAGTCAATCATTGGAATTAGCATTACTTATTTTGTTCCAAGAAGTTCACTAGTTGATAAATTCACAAAACTGTATTTGAATCAGTTTTGTTCTTGAAAATGATTATTTTTGTACTAAAGACGACCGATTACAATGTTAATTGTTAATAATTCTATCGAGTTCACATTAATTTTGGGACTCCAATGACAAAGTTTTTTTGAATATAAGCAGTTATAAAACCAGACGCAATTTGTAAGCTTTTCACAGGGGTGTTATGTTACTATATTTACAACACTTGTAGCTGAGATGTGAAAGAAGTAGGTCAAGTATAATAATTTAACAACTGCAATAGAAAAGTGGTGCGGAGATTACAAGCAATGAACTATGCTGTACTGTTATTCATAGTTGCATTTTTGCGATTGTGTAAACGTGAACAAGGTCCACCGCAAGAGAGAAACTAACTCAAATAACGGAAGTGTTTTATTTTGACGTTAAAAGACGAAAGGAGTTAATAATATGAGTCAGTAAACGAGCCATTTCTAATATATTTTCAATTTATTATGTATCTTAGATTCTTTATTACAAAAAAATTTATTCACTTAGGTACAGTCTGCCTAATTTCTCCCTCTCAGTATTTACACACACCGGTATTTATTATTTTAATAAACCAACTGTAATAGAGGAAAGGCGAAAATATAAAAACAGGTTAGATGAAAGAGGGAAACAAAGATATAAGGCGATCAAGTGGGAAATTATTCGGAAATGTAGGAAATCGAAAGAGCAATGGATCGATAATAAATGCAAAGAAGTGGAAGATAAGTTCGAAGTAGGAAAGACTGATGAAGCAAATAAAAAAATTTCTAGTATTAAAAAAACATTAGAAATGAAGCAGGGGATATCCTAATCGGAAGCGGGGAGAAGGCAGGTAGGTGGAAAGAATATTATTGGGAAACTTATATGCGGGATAGGAAGTACGAGATATATTAGATTGGGAGAGCAGTATAGAGGGGTACAACCAAGGGTGTCCTATAATGAGAGAACTAAAACTAAAAAGTTTAAAAAACAATAAAGCACCAGGTATAGATGGCTTGCATCAGGCAGAAATCTTAAAGTACGCAGGTCAAGAGGTAATAGTCGCATATATTTGACAAGCGAGATTCCAGAAAATTACAAAAGGAACATCATAGTAGCTTTGCCAAAAAGGAAAGACGCGGATAGGTGTGAAAATTTTAGAACGATCAGTTTAACTTCCCAAGCGTCAAAAATTTTAACTAGAATTGTGCAAAGAGGGATGGAGAAAAGGGCGGAAGAAATATTAGGAGATCAGTTCGGATTTAGAAGAAATAGGGGAACGCGCGAAGCCATTCCATCTTTACGAGTAATAATAGAAAAACAATAGGAAAAGGAAAGAGCGCCTATAATAGGATTTGTAGATTTGGAAAAAGCCTTCGACAATGTAAAATGGAAGACGTTCGAAGTGTTCAAAAATGTAGGGATGAAGTATATGGATAGAAGAATAATTCATAATCTATACAAAGACCAAACGGCAGTTATAGAATTTGAGCAAGAACATAGAGAAGTAGATTGTCGAAAGGGAGTGAGGCAAGGATGTGCGTTATCGCCTCTAGTTTTCAATTTATACATCGAAGATGCGATTAATATTGTTAAAGACAGAATAGCTGCTGGAATTAATCTACAAGGCCAAACTATTAATATACTCAGATTCGCGGATGATATAGCAAAATTAGCATCCAGCAAAGAAGAATTACGAAGGGCTCTGAACGAAATGGAAGCGGTTTTATTGAAGAAAACCTAAATTGTGTATAGGGGGCGTGAAAATAGGACTAAAACGAAAATACAAACGGAAGATAGAGGAAGTCTCAGATTTCTGCTATTTAGGAAGTCAAATAACTCGGTAGCGATGGTAGGTGCTCTAGAGATATAAAACTTAAAACAAAGAATAGCGCAATGCTGAATTGCATTTAATAAAAAGAGACAACTCGGGAATGATAAATGTAGAAACTCAGAAGAGGCTCTTAAAAACGTATGTATGGAGTACGGAATTGTACGGATGCGAAACTTGGACCATAGGGGAAGCGGATAGGAAAAAATTAGAAGCATTTGAAATGTGATGCTATAGACGCATGATGAAGATACCGTAGATAGATAAGATTAGCAATAGAGAGATATTAGAAAGAGTTGGAGAAAAGCGAAATTTATGGATGACAGTAAGGAATAGGAGAGATAGGGTGGTAGGACACCTTCTGAGGCACGAAGGCTTAGTTCGCGACATACTAGAATCAGAGATATGAATAAAAAGAGGTAGGGATAGGCCCAGATTAGACTACTGCTCTCAAATAGTTAGGGATGTAGGATGTTCAACTTTTGGGGAAATGCGTAGGTTAGCTCAGGATAGGAAAGGAATGAAGTGATTAATATTTTTCGTTTCAGCAAACTATGTCATTAATGGTCTTGTAATTATTCCCGGGAATGGTGTCTGTGGCTTTTTTTTCTTGATTGGCAAAAAATGTCAACTGAATATTGCATATCAAATATAATAATTTGTAAACCGATAGAATGTACGAAAATCAAAGATTTACCTATCTCAAACTCAGAAATGTGATTTTTACCTCGGCTTTTGCTAAGCAAAGCTTTCGTAGAATTTTCAATAGGTGAGCCTTTGTGAAGAAATGATGACAGTAGTGTTCTTTCTTCGTCAGAATTTCCAGGGTGTCACTATTTGGTTCGTGGCGTACAGAATTAATGACGCCACCAAAGTTACCGCCAATGGGATTCATGAAATCGCAAATATTTCACTTATTTGTGGACTGATTTCAAAATTTAGTCACTCATATTAAAGATAATTAAAAGTACCACAAGAGTTCTTTTAAGGTTTTAAGCATATTCATGCAAAAATCAATGGTATTTAAAGATATTGATAATTTGACGCCTCAGTCATAATATATTTTTAGTACTTGTAAGAGAATAATTAAAAGATTATGTTCTACTAAAAAAGAATCTTTGTTCAAATTCAATGAAAAAAGAACGAAACTGATAAGATTTTTGAAACTAAATAATTATTAAATACCATCTATTTATCACTAAATGTGGCCCACATCATTTCCGTTGATTTGAAAAAAATAACGAAACTGATAAGATTTTTCAAACTAAATAATTATTAAATATCACCCCTTTATCACCAAATGTGGCCCACATCATTTCCGTTAGTATGATCGTCACTGCTAGATTCTGTCATATCCGGCAGAACATGAGAAGTATATTGTCGCAAACGATTTATTTTATATTTTATCGTTCCAGCTTCGCTGCGCGATTTTTTCGCAACTTTTGCTTTTCTGCTATTATCTTAGCAGCAAGATGTTCAAATAAAAATAAAATTATTCGAAAACGAAATCTATTTCTCGATGCGTATTTACCCCCGAAACAAAAAAATTCACAGCCTTCACAAAGATGCAACCGGGGGTGACATTGAAAATGACGAAGCAGACTGTAACTCTTGTGCATTTGAGATATTTTCGCATACGTTATAGAGTGTTAAATAACTTGCGCGGATTGCAATCTCTCACACTAGTGTATGCTCTTTGCTAGCCAGAGAAGAGAACAGAGAAGAATGAGCGCTCCGCGCCTCCGCGGTCCGCGCTGCCAGCTGCTTGGCTTTGAACCGCTGCGCTGGCGCTCGGGGTCTCAACGCGTCACGTGGTGTGGCAAATGAAGTATTCACGCTTTTCGTGTTTTTTATCCCTATATTAGGATACTAATAACATTTTCAATGTTAATATGCTATAGTCATACCAAACTTATAGTGTCATAAGTAGTAAAACGGGTTGGTTGATCTACGAAATGCCGTAAGCAGCGGATCATTTCTCCCTCATATTATATGTATAGGCAGACAGGCAGTAGTGACGACGTCTTTCATTTAGCTGTGCATTCCGTTCCGTTTCATTTTAAGGCATATCTGTACGACGAAGATAGTCACACTGCTCAACGGTGTTTCTGGAACTGACGCTTTTTGGGCACACTTTTTTCCGCCACGGTTTCTTGAGTAACAAGTTTTTAAATTGAATATTATAAATAACATAAACAAACAATAAATACAATATAAACTATACGCATATTTATAGGAACTTATACGCACCAGCACTGCCGAGGTGGAAAGTCGATAATATTGTATTTGAAGTTGACGTTGAGCAGACGAAACTCACGTCTTTCTTAGATCTAGCGGATTTCTGTTTTACCTTTGCAATTAAATACCTACTGTGCCATGGTCATGGTCATGCCTTTAATTCTGAACACCTCCGTTCGCCCTGGTGTGTTTTCAAAAAATATTATCGCAAACTTCTCATATCGAAGCAGTAAGCAACATAACGATTGTGGTTTTAGTCGCCTTATGCTTGCCGTTCTTTTGCCTTTTTCTTGTTTTCTTTTCTTCCTTCTTTTCTTTGCTCTTTTGTCTTGATTTCTCACATTCCTTCATTCCTCTTCTTCTGAGTGTGTTCTGCAGCCGCCGCACGTTTTGATTCATTTTTATAGGAATTTTTAAAATATGTATTTTTTTAGTTTTGTTGGGTTGGCATGGAAGATCAAGACCTGAGAATATGTTTTTCTCGGGAACTTGAATGCCAACCCTTTGCCATGCTACATGGGTGTTAAGAATTTAAGTTTTATTTGTGGATTTATGTAGACATGGCAATAAATGTATTATTATTAAGATGAGGGAAGTTAGCAACAAAGTGGAAGCAGGAAATTTCGGACCTATTCCTGCTTTTGTTGCTACATTCCTGCTTCATCCTGCTCAAAACCCCAACTTAGCAACACTTATCATTTTCGAGATATTTCAAACATTATTTTTATTGCTGGTTTCACGCCTGGTAACAAAGTGTAAGCAAGATACTCGAGAACTATTCCTGCTTCTGTTGCTACATTGCTGCATTACCCTGCTTAAAAGTCCAACTCGGCAACACTTACCGTTTTCGAGATATTTCGAAAATTATTTTTGTTGCCGGTTTCCCATCTGGCAACAAGGTGTAAGCAGGACTCTCGGCAACTACTCCTACTTCTGTTGCTATATCCCTGCATTGCACTGCTTAAAACCCCAACTCAGCAACACTGATCATTTTCGAGATATTTTTAAAAATATTTTTGTTGCTGGCTTCACTCCTAGTAACCGGCAGTAAGCAGGAATCGTGGAACCTCTTGATGCTCATCTTGCTGTATTTCTGTTCTATATAATGCTGAAACTGGAAAAGTCCTATTACTTGTATATTTATGTTACTTAGCGAAAACAAACATCAAAAGCTCATTGTAAGAATGGAATGAAGTTAGTAGTGAGAAATTGAGAAATTTCCGTTCCTACTCTGCTGTGTTTTATTTAGCCCATGTGCTTATTTTCATAGAGATTTACATTAAGGTAAGTGACCATACAAATTAATATACGCCGAGGTGAGCCCCAAAATTTCCCGGCCTGACATAGATGCAGCTTTAGTATTACAATAAAACTTTGGCTTTTTTAAAATACATATACCTTAGTAGGCTGCGGGAAAAAAATTGAAGTCTTGCGTCAAATAGTTTTTTATTGATAGCATTTTGAACAAGACGTGTCCAAGGAAATGTCGCAGATAACACAAATTGCGTACAGAGCGGTCATAAAGTTTTTGACAAAAGAAGGGTTAGCACCTAAAATTATTAAAGAAAGGCTGGATGGTGTGTACGGCCAAAGTTCCCCTTCTGTAGTGAAGAATGGGCAAAACGTTTTCGCATGGGGCAGGAATCCCTTGAAGATGATGCAAGAACTGGTAGACCAGTTGAAGTGATAACGGAAAACATTGTTGCCATTGTGGAAGGGGTGGTATTGAGCAGTCGATGTTTAAAGGTCAAGGAAATCTCAGAAATGACTAAGCTTTCTGATACTAGTGTTCGTCGAATCCTGCATGATCATTTAGGTATGCATAAGGTCAGTGCAAGATGGGTTCACAAAAACCTTTCGGCTATTCAAAAACAACGCAGTGTCGAGTGTGCGCGATTTTTTTGGAACTGTGTGGGCCTGTGATAGAAACCATTGTAACAGGAGATGAAACTATGGTTCTGTATTATGATACTCTATCAAGGGCGTAGCCAGAATTTTGAGTAGGGGGGGGGCAAAGTAACTTGCAAGCAATCCATTTTTAATAAAAACGATTTTCTTGGTTTATTTTTTTAATTTTTATAGGTGATTTGCTCTGGCCAGGGGGGGGGGGGCACGTGCCCCCCCTGCCCTCCCCTGGCTACGCCCTTGTACTCTATCGAAAATGGCGCCGTAAGGGTGAGGCACCCCCAAGAAAATTCAGAGTCTGCCAGTCAACAATAAAGGTGATGGCCACGATTTTTTGGGATTGTGAATGAATTCTTTTATTAGATTTTAAAGAAACTAATACCACCGTTAATGGAAAATATTACGCAATTTGTGTTATCTGCGACATTTCTTTGGACACGTCTTGTTCAAAATGCTGTCAATAAAAAACTATTTGACGCAAGACCTCAATTTTTTTCCCGCAGCCTACTAAGGCATGTATTTAAAGGAAGCCAAAGTTTTATTATAATACTAAAGCTGCATCTATGTCAGGCCGGGAAATTTTGGGGCTCACCTCGTATATTAATTTGTATGGTCACTTACCTTAATGTAAATCTCTATGAGAATAAGCACATGGACTAAATAAAATACAACAGAGTAGGAACGGAAATTTCCCAATTTCTCACTACTAACTTCATTCCATTCTTACAATGAGCTTTTGATGTTTGTTTTCGCTAAGTAACAGAAATATACAAGTAATAGGACTTTACAGTTCCAGCATTATATAGAACAGAAATACAGCAAGATGAGCATCAAGAGGTTTCACGATTCCTGCTTACTGCTGGTTACTAGGAGTGAAGCCAGCAACAAAAATATTTTTAAAAATATCTCGAAAATGATCAGTGTTGCTGAGTTGAGGTTTTAAGCAGTGCACTGCAGGGATATAGCAACAGAAGCAGGAGTAGTTGCCGAGAGTCCAGCTTACACCTTGTTGCCAGATGGGAAACCGGTAACAAAAATAATTTTCGAAATATTTCGAAAACGGTAAGTGTTGCCGAGTTGGACTTTTAAGCAGGGTAATGCAGCAATGTAGCAACAGAAGCAGGAATAGTTCTCGAATATCCTGCTTGCACTTTGTTGCCAGGCGTGAAACCAGCAACAAAAATAATGTTTGACGTATCTCGAAAATGATAAGTGTTGCTAAGTTGGGGTTTTGAGCAGGATGAAGCAGGAATGTAGCAACAAAAGCAGGAATAGGTCCGAAAATTCCTGCTTCAACTTTGTTGCTAACTTCCCTCATCTTTATTATTATTATAATGCAATACAACGTATACAAGATAAAGATGACTATCATGGCGATTTCGACAATGGTAATAGATACAGATTTGGTTAAATGGAGAAAAAGTTGCGTAAGTAAAAGGACATTATTTTGCAAGCGAAAAAATTTCAATAATTTTTTTGATTTTCAAGAAAACTCAAAAAAACTGAATACATATTTCGATTTTCTATTACATTTTTTTCTGATGTTATTGTCATAGGTAGAACAAAAAAAGAGCACTTCCTCACAGCAACTTTTTTCAGACTATCTCAAGGAAATATCAGTTTTGCCGCCCGACGTTTCGTTCTCAAAAAACCATCATCAACTTAATTTTTTAAATACGGTCGTGTTTTTCCGAATGCCTATTTTTACAGTATTTTTAAATCTACGTACACCGATACATCAGTTGTGACAGTTTAATTCCGTTTATAATTGTTCAGTTTTAAGTTCTACGCAAGATGCTATTTATGTTTAGAAAGAAATGGAAATTTGTTTGAACACTTGTTATAATTAATTATGAGTTTTCTTTAGCTTCTTTCAAATTCAGGGCCGTATTTAAAATTTTCACAAAACAATTTATACTGCCAAAACTAGTTATACCTAAACGGAATTAAACTGTCACAAGTGATGTATCAGTGTAAGTGGATTTAAAAATACTTTAGAAATAGGTATTCGGAAAAACATCACCGTATTTAAAAAAATGAAGTTGATGATGATTTTTTGAGAACGAAACGTCGGGCGGCAAAACTGATATTTCCTTGAGATAGTCAGTAAAAAGTAGCTGTGAGGAAGTGCTCTTTTTATTGTTCTACCTATGACAATAATATCAAAAGAAGATGTAATAGAAAATCGAAATATTCAGTTTTTTTGAGATTTCTTGAAAACCAAAAAAATTATTGAAATTTTTTCGCTTGCAAAATAATGTCCTTTTACTTACACAACATTTTCCCCATTTAACCAAATCTGTATCTATTACCATTGTAGAAATCGCCATGATAGACATCTTTATCTTGGACACGTTGTGTACTCCAAATATACTCCTTTCATAATTTTACTAAAATAGAATAAAATTATTGTCATTCTATTCCGCGTGGTTATATTTCATTCCGGGGGTAAGTTTGAGGCGAGGTTTGAGGTCAATTGGGGGTGAGCAGGTCAAAAAATTATGTTGAATTCTGAAATATACTCAAACGAGATCGTACGTTGAGAATTTTACTACAATAGAATGAACTTTTCTTTCCATTCCGTATGGTTGTAGTTTCATTCAGCAAGGGGGTGAGTAGGATGAAAAACTATGTACATTTCGAAATATATTTAAACGAAATGTTCCCTTGATAACTTCACTGAAATAGAATAGAATTTTCATTTCATTCCGCGTGATTATAATTTCATCCCGGAGGTAAAATGATTCTTCATCTTGAAATATACTCCAACGAGACCGTATGTTGACAATTTTACTAAAATATAATTAACTTTTCATACCATTCCGCGTAGTTGTACTTTCATTCCGCAGAAGAGTTTGCGGTAAATTTGTGGTGGGTAAAACGAAAGACAAAGACTGCGTTATGCTTTCTAGGTTCGGAACAAAGTTTATGGCGGAATGGTGGTAGGGTGTCTCATAATTACTTATTAATAATCAAGTTCCGTTTTTGGTTCTTGTTATTTCAAAAAACATACACCTATTCCGCGGAACTCTCTATTCTGTAGATTATTTCATCATTCTGCAGAATAAGTTTATTCCGCTGAATGATATATTCTGTAAATTATTGATACCCCTCTATCACAGTGAGAAATTAATATGGAAAATACTTCTTTCCTCAAAAACTGACGAAAATAGAGAAACATGTGTATTAGGGTGGAGCGAAAAAAATAAGTTTCAAATTTTTCTTGCGGCTAGTTTTCAAAAGTTGCTTTATAATAAAAGTGTCTATTCCCCAAAGTTCGAGCCAAAGTTTCGAATTTTTCATTAACCATCTTCAGGTGCCACAACGAACTTAAAATTTGGGAAAAATACGATTTTTTTTAAAAATTGCTACTTACCAAAATAGGGGAAATTGTAACATTTTAAGTTAATTAAGTGACTTTTTTGTGAAAAGTATTAAAAATTAAATTTACATTGAATTAAATCGTAAAGGTTACACTGTTTGTCGCTGTAAGAGCACCTTAGTGGACCATATAAGGTAGTGCCAATTCGAACGAGTTACCGTTAAGACACATGGGTCCGGTTTTTCAAAGAATCTAACACCGGATTAAGTCTGACGCCGGCTTTGTTGCTATGCTACAACCAATCAGAAAGCCGGTATCATAGCAACGAAGCCGGTGTCAGACTTAATCCGGTGTTGGATTCTTTGAAAAACCGGGCCTTGGTTCAGTGTTTAGGCGGTTCCACAACAGGCCCTTGAGGGTATTCTGGAGAAATTGGAAAAAATTGGAAGGCTGTGAAAACCTTCCTATTGCACGATTTAAGCCAATTACAGTTACATTGCCCAATGTAAATTATGAGGTTTTAAGCACTGACCAAAAGTATTTATTTGAGATTTGTTTAGCGATTTCTTCTGATAACTTTACTGCAGATTTATCACAAAGATACCCCGGACTGCTAGCTCATTCTAGATGGCTTACTTGTGCCAATAGAATTCTACGCTTATATGCTGCTACAGAATCGCATTCGGAAAAATTGAGCATTTTAGCACATTTCGTAATAAGAGTGTATTCCCCTACCTGGTTTGATATAAAATTTAAACCATCTTGCTTAGATGGTCCAAAACATTTATTAAATATGATCCAGCGATCAAGATATCTTCCCGAAAATCTGCTTAAGAAGGTAGATCCGGTAATTAAGAGGAATTCGTTCTTTGCTCACCCGGAAAACCTATTACTTTGCATGTTAAATGATGAAAGATCACATATCAGGGAAATAAGTTTAAGACGCATTCTTAAATCCAGGGGGACCGCTACTCCTGGAATTATAAGACAATTCACAGTACCTGAACTTAATTTCAATGCAAAGAGTTATGAGAATCTAATTGACTGGCAGACTTGTAAATTAAGTGAACCGCCCATTTTAACAGGAATTACGAATTCAGAGTTACAAGAGCTTATAAAATCAGTGCCTGAGATGAACTTAGCAACGTTTCCATGCCACATGCAAACTGTGGAAAGAATGGTTAAGCTAATAACAGAGGCCTCGTCAGCAGTTGCTAGAGTAGAAGCAAGAGATGGTTTTGTAATGGCGAAGTTGAAATCAAGGTCTGAAATGCAGAATTTTAATACAAAAAGAGAAGTCAATTAGATTTCATAGGAAGTGGGTGGGTGGTTGGGTGGAAATCCAGGCAAAGGTACCTCCCCGCGGTGATTTCTGGGTAATTTATTATGAAACGATTTGAAATTACATAATAAATTAGCGAAAGTCTGTGCAAAAATTAGATTTATTATAGTATCACATTTGTGGGTGTGTTGTGGCACCTGAAGATGATGGCCTAGAGAGCCGAATTTTTTTACAGTAAACAACGTTTATAAGTAGCAACTTTTGGTTACTAGCCTATCTCGAATTTCCAAAAAAAAGAAAAAAAAAATTTTTTTCGCTCCACCCTAATGTGTATACATTTGTCGAGAGGAAATTTAATTCTGCATCCGATGGTAAAATAAATAATAATTAGGGGCTTTCTGTTTGAAAAATCAAGTTATCCATGACTGAAAATTTTCAAACTCATGTGCTTGTATTGAATGTTTTCTTGGTCAAAAATTAAAAAGTTTGTAGCGAGAAATATGCGGCATTTTATTCTGCATCAAGCCAGGGCCTACTACAGTTATCAGGCCGGAGCGTAAGGTGGAGCTTAGCGTGAGACGTCAACATCGGAGGTTGCCGCCGGAGACTCTCTGGCGTTTACTGACTAGGTGAATATCCCAGGCGTTTTTATTTTTACCTAATTTAGGGATGGATCAGCTGTAGTTTTTAAGTAATTTTCATGAGTTTGTGCTGGTAACTTAACATACAATGCCACGAAAATGCTGCGTACCGTGTACCGCGAATTGCAAACAAATTACAAGTCTGGGGAATATTGCAGTGTATTCAGATTCCCCTTGCATAAACCGCAATTACTAGCTACGTGAGCACGATATATTAACATGTTACTTTTTAGCTTTTATATAGAGGGTGATTCATGACGAATGTAACGAAAATTAGGAGGTAATAGAGGAGGTCAAAATAAGAAAGAACATATGTTCCAAAATTACTCCTAAGAAGTTTTTCTACCGTGTTTCTACCGATATTCTCCTTGTTTTTGTAATTTTTAAATATTTTGTCTAATAGCGTTGCCAAATAATGAGAGGCGTTATAGGTAACTCTTACCGAATTACTTTTTCGTAGGTATCTAATAGAGCAAATAAACAATACCAATACCAACTTTTATAATTGTTACAGATTCTGAAGATTATTAGTAAATTATATTAAAATTTCTATAAAAATATGTGCATATACCCATGGAAACATAGAAAACCGCATTATAATCAAGCGCTACGGTGGCCTCCGATCTCCCACTCCCACTTCGAGGGTGTACTGTAGTAGGCCGAGGCGTAAGCCCTGATCGAGCAGTCAAAACCACAACTTTTAATCTTGTTTACCTCCGGAGATATTACAAATTTTCGTAAGCAATGCAAACAATTTTTTTCACAAAAAGTGACATGATTCGGTAACGGAGCGACTTAGACCAAATAGATGCTTAATAAGGAACTTACTTCTGAAATTCGACGAGAAATCGAAAAATACTATAATATATAGGGTGTTCCATTTAAAATAACAAAGTTAATAGCCACTTCCGGTAGAACCGGAAGTGCCACCATTTTCATTCGATAGAACATCACTGAAAATCCCTATTTACAAAATTTTAACTTTATTACTCTACTGATTTCTCTGAAACTAGGCCACTCACCGTGAACGACCCTGTATATGGAAAGCAATATAGAATGGGGAAGATAAAATTTTAGATTTTCGATATTAATTTTCTGACAAATACCCCAGGAGGTCTTTAGAAATATTTCAAAAACTGGATCGTTCAAAAACAAGTAACCCGAAATATTTTTTTTGTCTAGTTTATTCTAAAATTAGGTATTAAGCGATTATTTTTTTCCCTGAATTCTCCACTTTAAATCATCTAGACGCGTTACAGTTTACCTTTCTCTTTATCCCCAGTTTTATGATTGTAAGCAGCGTAGTTAGGTACTTACCATTAGGGGTGTCGAAATATCCCCACACTGGTAATCCAACGGCAGTGGCGCCAACGGCGACGCAAACAAATCCCAACACGGCCACACATGTTGAATACAGTGGTTTCCTAGTAGCCATATCCAACAAAAGTCATACCGGAAACACTCGAGATCAGTTCCCAAAAACCCATAAAAATCACCTAACCATGGCACTGATCCAACCCTCCCTCATTTCACACACAAACAACTCAATAGCGCTTGTAACTGTGGATAAAAAACAGTCCGCTGGATCGATAACTTTCCTCGTACATCAGGTACCTATAACGTATCTGAATAACTAGGCGTAAACTAAATGCAATTTGGCGCACCCATTTTGCATTCTATACATACGAAATTCACCAAGACACCTTGTGTAAAACAAAACGCGATCTCGAGCGTCATAGAAACGAAACAATCGATCGCGAATTTCCTTTCGATGGTTTTTTTCTCGTCTTTTATTATAGGACAGGTTTGGATTCGCGGTGGATGAGTTGGAAAGGTGGAACCTGTTAGTCAGCGTCGGTTAACACGATTTTAATCCAACTAAAGCTAGTTATGTTATTTGAACTACCTTGCGAGTTGCGAGAGAGCCCCGTCAACCGTGATGTTGAAAAGTTACGTGGAAGGGGGCCACGTACACGTACAGGCTTACGCGGTCTACCTGATGGCATTCAATTGAATCAGAGTTACTTTCTCGCTAGCATTCAAGTTTGATGACGATATTTTATTATTCGCGAAACGGTTAAGAAGCAAAACTGGTTTTCTTGACTTTAAAGTCCTAGTAGGCCATTGATTTTTTAAACAGCAAGCGAAAAAATGTAGACAACCAACACTCGCTGTAACGAACTTACCTTTAACTTGACATTTTCCGAAATTTTGCTAAAATAATGTTGCACAGGGTGTTTCCTTAGATTATTCAACTACGTATTTCCCCAAAGCAAAATATCTTACTCCCAAAAATATCTTAGAACAATAATCTAACCTTTGCCTACCCCTACTTCTCTATTCCTATTTCTAATCATTCATCCCGAACACTTTCTGATACTTCCCTATTACTTTGGCATTGTTCAGTGTCTATAAACAATCAACCCTCAGTGCCAGGCATAAGGAGATTTATGTATGAGGATGATTTAGCAGTTGCCATGCAAAACAATGAGTTTGTAAGCAGAGTTGGCTACCACAAACAATATTCCTTGTGAACTAACCTGCACTAAATGAGGGAGACGTTTACACACTTTATGTGTGCAGAAAACTAGTATAAAGTACCTATTACTTATGTCTCCACTCATCACCATAAAGTTCTCAGTCCAAAGCTGGTTGAATGCATACCTCCATCATTTCCTGAGCTAATCTACGCATTTTCCTAAAAGTAGAACATCCTATATCCCCATTTTTATTCCTATCTCTGACTCTAGAACGCCTCGAACTATTCCTTCGTATCTCAGAAGGTGTCCTACCACCCTATCCCACCTATTCCTTGTTGTCTTCCACACCTTTCGCTTTTCCCAAACTTTTTCTAATGCCTCCCTATTGCTATCCTTATCTATCCACGGTATCTTCATCATGCGTCTGTAGCACCACATTCCAAAGACTTCTACTCTTTTTCAATTCGCTTCTCTTATTGTCCAAGTTTCGCACCCATATATAATGCCGTACTCCATACATACGTCTTTAAGAACCTCTTCCGAGTTTCTACATTAACTGTTCCCGAGCATAACATTTGTTCCTTTTTGTTAAACGCAACTCGACCCTGCGCTATTCTCTGTTTTAGGTATATCTTTAGTGCTCCTACCATCTCGAGTTATTTTACTTCCTAAATAGCAGAAATCCCTGTTTCACTCCTTTCTGGATATCTACTTCTCTTCGTTCCTGCTCAAATGCTATTACTACCGTTTGCTCCTTGTAGAAATTATGTCTGTCTCCATATTTCATTCCTACATTTGCTGAGCACTTCGAACATATTTCCCTTTTCTATTGTTTTTTTCTATAATTACTCGTAAAGCTAGAATGGCCTCACATCTTCCTCCATGTTCCTGAAGAACTACTTAAAATGATATCGTGCAAATGAATCCATGACTGCAAAGCAAATTGCGGATTTCGGAACGTTGACTCCCGTGCTCCATAATTTTTGCTTTACCTGACGTGCACGAATTCCAGAGAACAACAAGATATAAATTACGAGGAGAATGAACAGTTCTTATTAGAGAACTCGGAAGACGGAGAATTAAACGACATTTCGTATGCAGTCGTCATGGAGCAACAAAGCGAAGACGATAAAGACGGTGGATACGATGAAGAAGAAAAGGGATGCTCTAAAGAAGTGGTCAGCAGAGAGGCATTGAATCTTGTATCTACACGACGCAGACGAATATAGGTAATAGAGAATAATGACTGCTGACTAGTGAAAGTCTACAGGGGATGCCACGTAAAAAAAACGCGCCGGATACTCTACCTCATGGTGATGTGGAAACGAGCATAAGAAATTAGTTTTAACATCGTTTAATATCAAAAGATGGAAGTTATTATTTCAAATTATTTTTCACTGTTTCACACTGAACGCAGGTATATTTATAAAAAATTCACAGCCTTCGCAAAGACGCAACCGGGGGAGACATTGAAATAAATGACGAAGCAGACTATAACCCTTGTGCGTTTGGGATATTTCCGCATACTCGACGCAACGCTTACTCAGACAAGTCGAGCGCGCCGCCAGGCGTTCGACTTTAACCTCTACCGCTCGGCTCTCACGCGTGACGTATGTGGCAAATGCAACACAATCTTTTCCGTGAATATCATACCCATACTAGGATACTAATAACATTTTCAATGTTAAAAGAGTTTGCAGCAATTCTACGTTTTACCATTTTCTCGGTAACATTTTGAAATTTGTAGCTGATTTAATACACTTTCGAAATGGTTAGGTACCTATATACCTATATTTGACGTAGGATGGAGTGAAAACGAGTTTCTCGCACAAAAACCCTTTCTCGCACTTTCTATCAAAATGGCGGTCACTTATTCCGGTCCTCGCTCGAGGTAGAAAACTTAGGATATTGTTATTTGAGTCAATGTGAAGCATTAAAAAAAATTAATTCAAGAATCAATCAGACCCCTAACCACAGAAAATTTGAAATACTATACAGTGTGTTCAACGAGGAATGGGACAGTGCAATATCTCGGAAACGGGTGAAGATTTTAAAATTGTGAAAATGTTTTAATGAACCTCAGTCAGGGGGACATATTTTGTGGCAAAAAAATTGAATTCCATCCATCATATTGCTAGGTGGCGCTACCTGACTTTAATTTTTAAATAGAATAACATACTTTTGGTCGCATTTTTGGATTCTATAACATATTTGTGATAACTTTTATTAAAACTTCTACGAACCTATGTCTTTTAGCTTCCGAGAAAAAAATTATTTTAAAAATTTTAAGACGAAAACATGTTTTCAAGAAATCGCATTGACACTTGAGTGGATAGAGATAAATTAACAAATATTTAGGAAATGACAGACAAAATATGCTTTTTTCACAAACATAATCCAGGTAACGCCGAAATAATTCAACAACGCTGTACATACATTGAAAAAGTAGTCAAGTCATTGAAAGAACTATGTGTCGAAAATTTAACAAAAATTTAGCATGCCATGAAAACAAATGTCTATTGAAGTTTCTCACAATTGAGATTTCAGTTCTGAATATCTTTTGTACAGTTTCAATTTTTATAATTGTGAGAGCATATCACGTTAAACGTTGAACGCGGTAACTAATGCTACATTAATTAAAAGGTATGAAAAATATGTTGAAAATGATGGAGAAACATTTGAACATTTAATTTAATTTGTAGGCTTATTTTCATTTTGATATTGTTTAATTTTGCTTAAATTGTTTTAATGGCATTAAAATAAATAAAGTGTGTTAGTTTAACGTAAGTGAAAGTAACTATTGGAAGCACCACGTATAAAAAATCGAATATCAGTATTTTTGTGGAAAAAGACAGTATTTTCTCTATCATTTAATATCAAATTTATTTATTTATCTCTATCCACTCAAGTGTCAATGCGATTTCTTGAAAACATATTTTCGTCTTAAAATTTTGAAAATATTTTTTTTCTCGGAAACTAAAAGCCATAGGTTGGTAGAAGTTTTAATAAAAGTTATCACAAATATGTTATAGAATCCAAAAATGGGACCAAAAGTATGTCATTCCATTTAAAGAATTAAAGTCAGATAGCGTCACCTAGCAATGATGGATGGAATTCTATATTTTTTTGCCACAAAATATGTCCCCCCGACTGAGGTTTAGTAAAACATTTTCACAATTTTAAAATCTTACCCGTTTCCGAGATATTGCCCTGTCCCATTCCTCGTTGAACACACTGTATACATATTTCGGCAACTAAGTTGCCATCTTCAGTAGTTCGGAAAAAAATATAATAATAATGATAATGATAATGATAATGATAACAATGATAATAGTGATAAAGATGATAAAGATGATGCCTACCCCTGATAACAAACACAATAATAATATGCAGGGTGGATTATAAAAAACGCCCCAAGCCATAACTCCATCATTTTTAAAGATATGGCAATACTTCTTGGAACAAAGTTGCACAGCTTATTGTCATCTATTTTTTGGGGTAGATACCCAATCAATGCCGCTTCCTGTTTAACCGGAAGTGACACCAACTTTAGTTTTTTAAATGGAACACCCTGTATATGTTATTGTTTTTGGATTCTATGTTTAATTGTCTTTTAAAAAGTTTTGCAGAACCATATGCCTAAAAGCAATACTTAGTGAGATATTCGTCAATTAATGTATTTAATAAAGTAGGCAGTGGAAAACAATAGTATGAAATAATGTTGATAATATTGTCATCAGTTCGCATTTTCGCTTAGAGTTTTTATACTTTTTGGTGTTAATCATGGATTACAATGTGTTAACAGACATGATTCAAGTATATTTTGAATGCAATAGAAATAGTGGTAGAGCACTACGCCTTTGCACCGTGCGGTTTCCGATGAGAGAGTATGTGTGGTGTGGCATTTTAACCCTCATTTTAGGTAATAGACTGATTGGGCCCTTTTTCATAAACGGACTGACTACAGAAATTGTTAATTTTGTTGACAACTTGCCTCTTGCTGAACGAATTCAATGTATTTTCAGCAAGATGGGGGTACGCCTTATAATTCTAGAATTAATGATGAATGGTTAAACGTCGAATTTGGTGTATGGTGGATCGGAACAAATGAACCAGTTAGGCGGCCTGCACGATCGCCAGACCTAACACCCCTCAATTTTTGGCTATGGGGATACCTACAAGATCTTGTTTATTTCACACGTCCAGAAAACGAGGAAATTTTGAGGCAGCGAATAATCAACGCTTGTCGCGGAAATACCATCAAACTTTATACAGACTGTCACCAGTTGAATAGCCAGAAGGTATTGTGTTCAAGAGGATGGTGAATTGTTTGAGCAATATCTGTAATAAATTAAGTTTAGTCGTTCCCTTGTATTAGATAAAGTGAATAAAAATTTTCTATTCTTTAGACAGTATAAGTACTTTATTAAATATCTCACTAAGTATTACTTTTAGGCATATGGTACTACAACACTTTTTAAAAGACAATTTAACAAGGAATCCAAAAATAATAAAATATACAGGGTGTTCCATTTAAAAAACTGAAGTTGATGTCACTTCCGGTTAAACAGGAAGCAGCATTGATTGAGCATCTACCCCAAAAAATAGATGACAAAAAACTATGCAACTTTGCTCCAAGAAGTATCGTCATATCTTTAAAAATAATGGAGTTATGGCTTGGGGCGTTTTTTATAATCCACCCTGTATATACTAAAATCGCCACACTCCGAAAATATAGAAGTTCACTCGGCTAGATCTCTAGCCAGAATGTGACGATTTTAGTATATATATTATTATTGTATTTGTTACCAGGGGTAGGTATCATCTTTATCATTATTATCATTGTTATCATTATCATTATTATTATATTTTTGTATGCGCAACGACGGAGCGTACTTTCAACTAAATTTCGAATAACTTGAGGAGGCAGCTGTTCCACCTCTTCCAGGAGGATTTCTTCGACGTGTTGAAGGTTCCGGATTGACTGACGTTCCTTCAATCGTTGCCAAAGAGTGTCCCAGACGTGCTCAATTGGATTGAGGTCTGGACTGCGGGCGGGCCAATCCATAACCTCAATAATGTGGGCATTGAGGAAATTTTGCACTATTCTGGCAAAGTGTGGGCGGGCATTATCTTGCTGCAGAATGAATACTAGACCCATATTCTCGGCAAATGTGCAACATGTGGTTCTAGAACTTCGTCTAAATACCTACGTGCAGTCATAGACCCCTCACGAATTACCACCATCTCCGTGCGCCCATTCAAATTTATCCCACATCAAACCATGATGGACCTTCCTCCAAATGGAACCCTTTCTTCCACAGTGCAGTCTAAAAAACGTTCACCTGGGCGTCTCCAGACTCGAACTCGTCCATCAATGTGATTTAAACAGAACTTGGATTCGTCAGTTGCTCCACTGCCCCAAGTTCCAATTAGCATGTTCTTCGGCAAAGAATTTATTCTCATTCCTGTGGCCTCTACGAGCTTATTTTGGAGCGTTGTAGCGGTAATTCTGCGCATTCTGGTGGCCCAAATCCATATTAGACGGTCTTCCCTCCCGGAAGTTGCCCTTGTGCGACGCGGATAAGGTTGGCTTCTAACAATACCATACGTTTGAGGCCTTATCCAGGCCCTGTTTATGGCATCTCTACTGACTAAAATTCGGGCTACTTGCCGTCTTGAGTGACCCTACCAATCTGAGTTTCTGTTAGGTACACTCTACGCGTTCGTGGTCTACCCAGCACATCAACATGCATGTTTCTTTCACATTTGAAACTAAAGAAGCAAGTTGATAAATACATTTGTCCACGACTATCTTATAATATACTCTTTATACTTGTGTTTCTTCAATCATAATTAGATACATTAATCACTGTAGTGAATAATGAATATTATTCACTACACCAATAGGAACATCGCTTTGACCCTTTTTACATTTATTTAGTAGGCCGCGATCGCGATGTGTCAATTCAAATTGAAACGTCAAATCAGCATAGTTTGCTTTTAATTTGAAATGCATATTCTAAAAAAGAAGATATAATGAGTAGTGAGAGTGAAAACGAGGTTTCTTTAACAGCACCAGCAATAAAAGAAGCTGCAGAACTTGCCTAATTAGATTCGTTGCCCAAAAAACCAAGAAAATTATACCTGAGAGCATATGTATGAATCTTTCTTACACTGGAGAAGGGAAATGAAGGTAAATTCTTTCTGGGAATCTATTTTGATAGTCGTGGACAAAGTATAGTATACAACTCGTTATAATGATGCTATTATTACCTCGGATAATTACAAAACTCGCTCGCTTCGCTCGCTCGTGTTGTAAACTTCATCCTCGGTAATTCATTATAAACTCGTGTATAATATACTATCATATGTTCTATTAATTTAAAATGTTTATTATTTCATTAAATCTTCTATTTCCAATTAAATTGTTTCTATAATGTAATTGTGTATTAATCTCCTAAAATACATTCGAGATAATTTTTAACAGACTTCAAAAAAGGAGGAGGTACTCAATTCGACTGTATTTTTTTTATGTGTGTTACCTCAGAACTTTTTTCCAGGTGAACCGATTCTGAGGATTCTTTTTTTATTTGAAAGCTGGTGCTTCTCATGTGGTCCCATATAAATTTCATCAAGATCTGACCGCAGTAGTTTTTGAGTTATCCTTAATAATGCGTATTTAATTGACTTCAACTACATCGATGATGTTCTCATAGAAGTCGGTTTTTTATTTTGTATGACAAAAAGATTATTATTATAAGATAAATACATTTTAAATTGTATTCAAATTTTATTGCGGTTCGGCAAAAAATCTCGAATCAAGGGAAGTAGTAAAAATCGCTCGAGTAAGCCGTAACCGACCGATAGTTCTATCGGTCGGCTACGAGTAAGCTCTAGCGATTTTTTCACTACCTTGATTCTCGATTGTTTGCCATGACAATAAAACTATCATACAATTAAACATGTATTTATCAATAAAAAATGATCTCTTATGGATTTACCCCAGAAAATTGAGTGTTATGTTTCAGGAAGAATACTAGATCAAAACATCAAATATGCAAAACAAACTTTGAAGCCATATAACTTTGTTCTTTGTTTAGTACCATGGAATTAGTGCCAAAAGTTAGTTAGTATATCACACTGCCAGTTTTTCGCAGCTCCCCTGCAGCTTCAGTTCGTTATTTATTCAAATTTCTTTTGATGAGAACGAAATTCTAAAAATATTTGTTGTTTCTTTGATGTCGAATTTCTGTTTGTTTTATTTCAAAGTAGTAATTAATTCGGAGTGTAGATTTTCCGTTTAAAAAAAAGAACTTGTATTAACTCTTTTAATTCTGGTTAAAGCAGGCCCGTGCAACCTGCGGCCCGCGGGCCGCATGCGGCCCTTCTGACATTTTTATGCGGCCCGCGGCACAGAACTGAATATTAAAAAAAATAAAACAAAGTAAATTCTAGTAAGAAATGTAACGTCTCTCAACAAGGAGCACAAAATACACCGTTTCATGTACAGCACATCTCGTGATGTACATTTCATGAACTGAATGTCCGAATCCAGTTTCTGTCATGAAAAAGTTCTTTTTTCAAACACTCCGCTTCGCGAAAAACGAAATGAACCTTTTCTCATGAACTGTAGAATCACGGTAGGTGGGTGGAACACACAGACATGGTGGTGTCTGTGGCAGTGTTGCCAGATTGAATTTTCAAGAAGTGCAGCCGCAGAATAAAAAGTCTCCCAAAAAACGCAATCATACAAAGTCGCCCAAAAGTAGCCCAAAAGCGGAGCACAAAAAGAAGAGAAGAATATTTTTCAAATTAAGTAATTTACAAACAATTTTAACGCGTTTTTAAGGGAAGATATTCGTGGGCATGCGGTAGTTACCCCAGTAGCAGACGCCCTCTTCCGCTCTCTGCAGCCCTTACCACCACTGAAGTGAAGTTAATTTCATATTTAATTCGTTTCAGTGATTACAACACAGATTTGGAACAATCATGCATCAACTCCATATTTTTATAGGTATCATTATTTTTTTGGGTGTGTGTCGCACATTTCTATCGCAAACGGGGATTAAAAATAAGGTTACGATGGGATAAAATTACGCATGTGGGAATTTAAAAATCATTTTTACTGTCCAGTTGCGGCCGACTAAAAGAGGATTTATTCGGCTACATTTCGGCATATAGATTCGGTAAATTTCGGAGTCATTTGTGCTGGCAAGTGAATGTGTATTGTGCACGATAGACCTAGGGATGGGAGAATGAAATTTCGAATTCGATAGTTTGATTTTCAATACATGAATATATCGATTACTTACAGATGAATGAAATAACCGCACAACTATAATGATACCAACCAACGCCTAAAAATCGCCTAAAGTTGTCTAACGTTATATGAAAATTAGCCCAAAAAGTCGAATTGCTACTTTCTCAAAAAAGTAGTATTCGAAACGTCCACAAAGTAGCCCAAATTGCGAGAAGTAGCCCAATCTGGCAACACTGATCTGTGGTGCGACGTAATATGCACTAATCGTGGTGGGAGTAAGCAGACGCAGTACGCACAGTGTTCATCCATTCACTCCTCTCATAAATCAGAATTTTTGTATAAGTTTTATTATAATACCTAGGTATAAGTTTTGAAGATTAGGATATTTATTTATTACAATTTTTTCCCAATAATTTGTGTTTTGATGGTAAATATTTTTTTGGGAGTGACTACTGAACAGTCCGCCGGTTACTTTTAAATTTTGTTCCAGGACAGTCGACACAATATCAGTAAAATGACGTTTAAGAACTTCGTTATTGAAAGACATCACCAACAATGTCGGTGGGTGTTCAGGTATAGTACAAAGCTGCCATTTTGTTCTCCTGCGGCTACACGAGTTCTGCACCCTCACGGGTCCGCATTTTTGTTTGTTTCTACATCATCTTTTTGCCAAAAAATGCGTGTGTCTGGTGCGAAAGGGCAAGTAAGGGTCTATTTTAGAAAAGCGTTCTCTCAGCTTTAGTTTTTTTACACTTCCGAAATGCCAAATATAGGTTACATTCTGTAATGTGCAAGCGGCCGGACTGTTCCGGCCGCCGGCCCCCTGAAATTTTATTCCAATACGGTCGGACGCGCGCATTACTTAATGTCCGCAAAATGACGTTTAAGAATAGCGTTATCGGCTACTGACGCCAACGGTCTCGGTGGGTGTTCGGATATCGTACAGAACTGCCATTTTGTTCTCCTACGGCTAGACGAGTTCTAACCCCGCAGCGGTTTGATATATTTTGCTTGTTTTTACATCATATTTTTTCCAAAAAATGCGTGTGTCTGGTGCGAGAGGGCAAGAAAGGGCTTTGTTTAAAATGCGTTCTCTCAGCTTAATTTTTTTTTACGCCTCCAGAATGCAAATTGTGTTGACATTCTGTAATGCGCATGCCCGACCGTGTTCAAACAAAATTTCAGGGGGCCGGCGGCCGGAGCAGTAGTCACTCCCTATTTTTTTACACATACAAATGTACAAGTGTTAATAACGTTTTTGTTTAATGTTTCTATCAAACAAGTGTTTTTTTGTTAACTTTTTCTATTGCTTATAAAATTACAAATCTCAATATTAACGTTTGTCTTCAATTATTCAAAATACTCTGGACCCACCACACATAGGGAAACCTTGATAGACAGTAGTGCGGCCCGCTAAGAGTTCATAAAACTTGCAAATGGCCCTTTCGCTTAAAAGGTTGCACAGGCCTGGGTTAAAGTGTTGCGGAAAGTAAGCGCCGGGTTGACTAGATTACTGCAGAAAATTACAACGCGGATTATGGCAGTCCCCTACCAGTGTGCTTTTATTACAGGGAATGAAACAAAGTGCTTTAAACATTTAACTCTACCACTAAAAGTTGTTGATAAGCTTATCCGCTGAATACTTTCAGACTTATCTAAATTCTATTGTTTCCTTCAGTGCTTTCTTATATAATTGTATCGATAGATTTACCTGAGCATACGCACCTAACCTTGATGGGAAGTCAGTGACCGAGAGGTTACCCGAGTCTTTCACTCTTCATTTAGTACAGGCCAAAATCTTACAGTTGAGAATTTAAACAATGTCACGAAAATGTACGGTAAATTGACGGGAAAAAACTAAACCTATTGAACATTTAAAGCGTACCTACATCAGATTGAATCCATTGAATCGAATTGATTTTATTCTATTCGAGTTTTGCATGCGTTAAAGAAATACGTTTGTTTTTAAAAAGTGTTCTTTACAGGACCTTCTATTTCTCGGCGATTACTTTGTCATAGATGTATCGGCAAATCAGGCAATGAAATTTTTCTTGATGAATACGATAGGAAATTAACTTGTATGTTACCTACCTACAGTTAAAAAGTTATAGGCAAAGATATGGAAAACATTTCATTTGCTTTTATCGTTCTAACATGATATAATTATTATTTTCAAATGATCATAATAAAAAATTATTAACACCATCATATTAGTTCCAAAACAAAAATAAATTATCAACCGATAACCGATAACCGATAGCTGAGATGTCTTACCGAAAGACCGACTGTATAGCGGCCTCTTCACGTGCTTACATTTTGACGAACTTGGGTTGTGCAACCCTCAAAACGCACTAAGAATGCACGTGAAGGGATCAAAAATACCAAGTTTTTCTCGCACCCGGTGTGGTGCGTGGTGTTTCGTTGGCGCTAAATTCTTTGTGCGGTGCGTGGTATGCGGAGTGTACGTGAAGTTTGCACGCGCACTTGACTTCGCACTTCGACAAAGATAGAGAAATACAAATCACAACGAGTGAGAAGCATCAGACGAATTCATCACACACATCTTAATAAAAATTTAGTTATTTACTCCTTCTCGTGCTTTGAAGTTGACTTATCTTCTAATCACGTTACAAGAGAGATTCTTTTTAAGGGTGGGATACGCAACGAAAGGACAGGAGATCGGCAGTACATGTGTAAGACAGAAATAGACATAGCTTCAGCAACCGCTTGGTACAGTCAGTCCAGCAGAAAATTGAAACAACGAAATTAGGCAAATATAGTCTTAAAATAAAGCTAAAAGATCGGTGAATATGCTCATATATTTTATTTGGCTGTTAAACTACAATCCAAATGTACAATTTGTGTGTGAATAATGCTAAGTTTTCCGTTAAAATTTGCCAGTTTTCAACTTCGTTTATTTTAACAACAGTGTAAATATGGCAAATAAAATAGTTATAAGCGTATTCTACCAACCCTCATATTTATTTTAAACCATAATTCATGTCTATAAGTAATACAGTTTTTGAGCTGGACTGTCTGTACTAACACCGTCTCAGAAGCGAGGAGAACGCTTCTCGTGTATTCGAGTATCCCAGCCTTAAGTACTTATGGTGCAAAGAAAAGGGTGATCGAATAAAATTCTAAATTGTTTATTTTTTGAGCATTAATTTATAATTATACCGTTCGTACTTCTACAGGATGTTCATGTAAAAATCGATAACTCTTTCAACATAATTTTTGACGAAGTTTATAGAAAAATATAGGAATTTCCCTTGTCTATGGAAAGTAAAAAGTCCAGAATATTCCAATAAACACATGAGAAACGAGGCTTACGTGCACCTTGCAGGATTTTGCAAGTAGGTTCTCTCTTTCGTTGTGACACCATGTTAATTTGCGAACTTTTAACAACTTTATGCCGTGAGAAGTACACAAATCAAGCGGTAGTGCGTGCAGCTTGGTATGTGCGTTAAGGAGGTAAAAGAGCTCGATACCGAGTGTGTCACACTTTGTGCGCCGCACCAAGTCCGTCCAAATGTACGTACGTGAAGGGGCCACTTAACTCACGTTTTGTGCGCAAAACGTCGATCTTTTGCGGTATGACTCAGAAGTCAGAGGTGTATTTTATTGGATAATATTCTGAACTACCGAATTCTACATATAGAATCATGCAAATTATTAAATTTTTGGTATTGTTTTTTTCAAACAATAACAATTATAATAACACACAAAACCAAACAAATAAGCAGTTTTTTTAAGATTAAATATATTGTGTTCAAAATTATTATAGAAAACTGCAGATAACTGGTTGGGTATAAAATGAATGCAGAAAGCACTGATAGTCCAGTCAATCGGTGTTCAAAACTGCCGTTTCCGTAACAAAATTGGGGAAGTTTTTTTCTCAACGGTTCTATATGTTTCTTGGGGTGCTCAGTGCGAATTTCAAGTTTGCTGCCATGTAGGAGGTCGGCTTCACAACGAAAAACGCAAAAACCTCAAAATTTTCGCACTTTTTTCGAAGATGACCATTCTATACAAAATTAAAGTAGATAAAATTTCCTACAAAATGCATTGGTCAACTTTGATTTTCTGACGAGAGGTATCGGCGCTAGAGTGCGCTGAAAGACAGCGATTTTTTGCCCCTTCCGATGCGAAAACTTCAAAAACGCCCACTCCCACCCTCTACAACTCGAAAAATATACATGTTATCAACAAAAACCCTTATACCCCGTGAAAGTACATTAAATTTTCTACAAGAGACGTCTCTAACATTCAGTTTTCTCATAAGGTAGGAGGTAGCAAAGCGAACGTTACGAAAAATGCCTTCTGCGCCCTACAGCCAAAACGGTCCCACCCACCTGTCTATCTCTCATCGGCGCTTTACTTTCGATGTATTACGCTTAAAAGAGGTTGTTTTGATGGCAAAGCATGTTTGATAAAAACATTAATAACAAATTATATTTACAACATTAGGTACACGACACTGAATATAAAGCTGAATATGAAATCTGTATGTAGTAATGTACTATAAATTCCAAAAGTGGTGTTCCACTTTGTAAAGGGAATCATTTGTGCCGGACGTTGCTATGTTTTCGTTAGTCCCGCCCCCCAAAGATGATGTGATTTTCCCTTATCTGATCTCGATAGTTTGAATTTGTGATGCACTTAAAATAATTAACAATGATAATAATAAGAAATTATTGTAATAAGTACTTAACATTTAAAACTACAAACATTGAGCAAAGTTAACAGTCAGAAAAATAATAAATAATAACGTTCTAATGTATTTGAAGTTCTTCCTAAAAGTCAAAAATTCGCCAACTATGTTAAAAGAATAGATATGATTATTTATCTATTTTTTGCTGCCCTTTGTTTACTGTTGCTAGGCTAACATATTTTGTTTCATTCAAATAAAATCGTTTTGATCCGCCTTCAAAACTTTAATTGGCGGACAGTTGCTAAGGTTTTTTACCTCAGAACGTAATTGGATATGGCATTTTAAGCGGAATTGAACCGTAAAGTGGAAGACCAGTTTTGGCACTGATAGTACATGTGTCATGAAATGAGGGAAAGTTGAACCCAGGATTGGGTCATCACTTCGAGTAGGTTCTCCATCAGAAAAAAAGAAGGCATTTAGTGTTAGATCATGGTTACAAGAACAGATAAGTTGTATAGTGAACTGTCGATGTATGAAGAAATACCTGGTGTCATGTGCGCAGTTATTTTAGTCGTCCCCGTTTGATTGTTGGTGGCCCAGGCATTTAGTGTTAGATCATGGTTACAAGAACAAATAAGTTGTATAGTGAACTGTCGATGTATGAAGAAATACCTGATGTCATGTGCGCAGTTATTTTAGTCGTCCCCGTTTGGTTGTTGGTGACCCAGGCAATGTCTTTTGGGCACTAGAAGGTCCAGGTGAAGGGTGTTGAGCAATGGAAGGTCCAGGCAAAGGGTCAGGGGCTGTGGAAAGTTCAGGCTGAACAGTGAGTTGTTGCTGTTCTTCAACTGAAAAAATTGTAATTAAATGGTTAATGATATTATAGAGAAAAATTGATTAGTAAAGATGCATAATGCTGCAAAATATTACATGAGTTAATACCTTCTGTCCTCCCGCCGCTTCAGGCAGTCGTACTGCAAGAGGCTCATCTACGTCGTCTCCCTCTTCTGAATTTTACAGCATTATACATCTTTACTAATCAATTTTTCTCTATAATAACATGAATCATTCAATTACAATTTTTCAATTGAAGAACAGCAACAACTCAACTGTTCAGCCTGGACCTTCCACAGCCCCTGACCCTTTGCCTGGACCTTCCATTGCCCAAGACCCTTCGCCTGGACCTTCTAGTGCCCAAAAGACATTGCCTGGGCCACCAACAACCAAACGGGGACGACTAAAATAACTGCGCACATGACATCAGGTATTTCTTCATACATCGACAGTTCACTATACAACTTATCTGTTCTTGTAACCATGTTCTAACACTAAATGCCTTCTTAATTTTCCAGATGGAGAACCTACTCGAAGTGATGACCCAATCCCGGGTTCGACTTTCCCTCATTTCATGACACATGTACATTACTACATACAGATTTCATATTCAGCTTTATATTCAGTGTCGTGTACCTAATATGTTGTAAATATAATTTGTTAATGTTTTCATCAAACGTGCTTTGCCATCAATTCATTCAAAGCAACCTCTTTTAAGTGTAATACATCCAAAGTATAGCGCCGATGAGAGATACAGGTGGGAGGGACGGTTTTTGGCTGTAGAGCGCAGAAGGCATTTTACGTAATTTTCGCTTTGCTCCCTCCCACCTTATGAGAAAACTGAATGTTAGAGACGTCTCTTGTAGGAAATTTAATGTACTTTCAAGGGTTTTTGTTGATAACATGTATATTTTTCGAGTTGTAGGGGGTGGGAGTGGGCGTTTTTGACATTTTCGCAGAAGGGCCAAAAATCGCTGTTTTTCTGCGCGCTCTAGCGCCGATACCTCTCGTCAGAAAATTAAAGTGGACCAGTGCATTTTGTAGGAAATTTTATCTACTTTAATTGAAAAACTGAAAAAAGTGCGAAAATTTTGAGGTTTTTTGCCTTTTTCTTTGTATCTCCTACATGGCAGCAAACTTGAAATTCGGATTCAGCAACCCAAAAAACATATAGAACCGCTGAGAAAAAAACTTCCCCAATTTTGTTACGAGAAAACCACCATTTGACTGGGCTATGAACTGAAGAGTCCCACAAGGACAAAACCGCAGTGCTCACCGGAGTATATTCCCCGGTAAAATGTGCATTTATAACAAATCTACGAGCAGACGCCCTTCAGAGTAGCCAAAAACGTATTGCCTTTTTTCTCCTAAAAGTAATGGAGACAATTCTTGACGGCCAGCAGGAAGCAGAGCATTGCTTCACAGGAAACAGTTGACCTACCAACCAGGCAAATCCGCAGTAGACACTTTACATGTCTTAATGAAAAATATGCTGCGGGCACTTGTGAAAAAAGAAGGGATACTTGGAGTGCTTGTGACCATAGATGATGCTTTTGATAACACCTAGTGCATATTTCTATCAAAAGAGCTACTGCACAGAAAAGTACTGAGTCCTCCACCACTGTACTGCAGTTATACTCAAAGGTCGAATTATTAAGGTCTCTGTAGGCTATGTCGAAAAATCGGCAACTGCAGTAAAGGCCTGTTCACAAGGTGGAGTACTGACTCTCATGCTGCGGCCCATCGTCATTAGGAGACTAAATAACTGCAACAGCTTTCCACGGGGTTATGCCATATGCAGATAACCTAGTTTTGTTTTTAACAGAATCAAGCATGGTGGCGTCCTGTCAAATCTAAAATAAACCAAGCCCTGCCAACGCGCAGAGTAGCTCTATCCTTGTCGCACATTATGACGTCGGCTGCGAAGCAGAACTGGATTCGAAGCGCTACGCGTGCGTTAATTCTGCAGTATATTAAATGAAATAAAAATAAATTTTTTGACTCAAATTTTATTCTGGTCTCGGTTTCATGTTGTAAGAAAGTGGAAGGTGTTTTCCCAGTTCTGCCTTGGTTATCTGCATATGCCCTAGTTGTAAAAAGTGCGTTCCTTTTATTGTACATACTTACCTATAGATCATGTACCTACCGCCTAGGAAATAAATAGGCAGACAATTATACGTAGACTAATTATGCGTAGATTAAATTAAGTGAAGTAGGTAAGATTTTGGGTCTAGGGAAAAATAAAAAAAACTGTGAATTTGGTTCAATTGAATAATAATATACCTACCATACCAACTAGAAGTGCCAAAAATGATAATCTGTTTTATAATCTCGTTTGAAATATTTAGAACAAAAATATTACAATTTTAAGTCATTTAAGTATTCAAAAAACATCATTAAAATCTCGTTCTTAGAAAGTACATAGGAATATTCTTAACTTATTATGCAATCCGTTTTTAAGAAAAGAAAATTAGCAAACTTCATGTACGCAGCTTGGCCATATGAAAGCCGGTTTTATACGGAAAAAAATAAAATTTGAAAACAATTACAAGAATGCTCAAATTACTCTTTACTATGAGTCACACATGGATTTTTTAACTAAAATATTAATTTCGTACAGAATGGGGGATATCAAAAGGACCTACCTAAAACAACTTTGTAGAAGACTGCAATACCGATCCTCAACAAAATTTCGAAAAATTTTATTGCATGTTATTTATAAAGAAGAAATGACAAACTAGAACTCTTATGTCTTCATTACAAAAATAATGTTATACCTATAGGTACCTAATAAATAATTACATATTTCAAATCTTAAGTTGGACGTAACTTTTGTATTGTAAATTGCTTAATAGAATATAAAACAGTCTACACATTTAATGGCAATCGACAAAAAGTAAATATATTAGATAAATATTATTCACCACTTAGGCTCATTTCGCACCAAGCCAGTCCAATCCAGTCACGTCCAGTCGCGTCGAACGCTTCTGGATTCAACCAAGTGGGTTATCAATGAAGTAAAGCAAATCTCAGAATTTGGTTTCAGACCGAATCCATCACGTCCAGTCCGATCGCGTCGTAACTTGTCAAGACTGTCTGCGACTCAGCCGGTCGAAATTTTGCGCCAATCTTGTTCAGTCCTCTGCAGCGAGAATCGTATTTCCCGCATACCTGTTGTGTTTTTCTTTTTTATGGATGTGGAAAATTTTATCTCGACCTGTTAGGTTTGTTAATTATAAAAATAGTTCTTGGCTCATTCGAAAATAAAATAATAAAAATAATAAAATTATTTTGGATCGTCTACAACAACAGAGCGTCATTGCGTTCGCACAGCACGGAGATGTGTTTCCCGCAAATCTCTGCTTCGCACTCTACGTCTTGCGCGAGTGGGGACAAAATTGGGCTGCCTATCGAGCATACTATATATGGTTATACTATGAAATAAACGAACTATTTTAAACAAATGTAAGGTTGTGGGGTAAAGCCATCTCAAATTTTTTAAGCAATTTATTGCTAACTTTATTCATCGCATTTGAAGTAAAAACAAGCAATTACTTATATTTAAAAACAAGTTGAATTAATAAAATACTTTGCGTACTACCAGTGGAAAAGGTTTATTATCATATTGATCGGTTTGAAGATTTAAAAAAAATCATCATCAGAATATGTTTAAAGTAAAATTGTAAATAAATTAATATATAACTAAGAGCACACGGGGATGCAGCCAAAGGATTGAGGAAATGAAACTCCCTTTACCACTTGTTCAAGCTTTCGGATTTATTTAAATCCTTCCTCAGGAAATCTAGCAAATATAAACAATGCAAAAGTCAGAATGGAAAAAAACTAACATTAAAATGAACAAAACTTACAGTGATGTGGAAGATCTTACACGCATAACGCAAGAGGAGCCAAGCTCATCAAGAAAAGAACAAGAAAAGCGTCCTGATGAACACGTGGACACAAAACTAAACTTATAATCCACTAACATCAAAAAGGTGGTAAACTAATATAACTTTACAAATATCCCACTGTAAACTAGTCCACTAAGACAATGCATCTAACACTATATTATGTTAAAACAAATAATATGGCACAATGTATAGGAGGCAGAAATGCGGCTTTAACAAATAACGCCCTCAGTTTCCTCTTCGACAACGTCCGCTATGAAATAAACGGGGTGGAGGCGGATCGAACAAAAAACGTGGGCATAACGAGCACACTCAAAGGTGTAGTTTCTCTGAATGAGAGTGAGGTACGTGCCCTGGAGAATGCCGGCTGGACGAATACGGGAGACTCACTGAGCCACCTTCTCGACGCGAACGGGAACTTTAACGTGTGCATCCCGGGAAGAATCCTGCTGGGATTCTTGGAAGACTACCCCAAACTTCTATTAAATGTGTGTCGCGAGCTCATTTTGACTCGATCAAAAACGATAGGAACGCTTTCGTGGGTAACGAGGACACCGGCATTGAGTTGAGCAAGGTTCATTGGAGGGTACCGTACCTATCCATCGGATACTGAATACCTAAAGCTTCTCAATATTGTCGAGGACGAGAGAGCGTTGCAGATATGTTTTCGCAGCTGGGAGCTGTACGAGTATCCAGTGTTGCCGCAAGCTACGAAACAAACGTGGGCCGCCAAGACTGCAACATGGTTGGAGAAACCCCGCTACGTTATTGTTGCCTTCCAGACGAACCGCAAGGCGAATTTGGCCACGGATTCATGCAAATTTGACCACTGCAATCTGACAAACGTCAAACTGTACCTGAATTCTGAGTGCTTCCCCTACGAGAATTTAAACTTAGATTTCTCCACGGGGAAATACGCACTGCTATACGAAATGTACGAGAACTTCCAGAGTTCATATTATGGAAAGGTCAACGAACCACTGTGCAGACGTGAAGAGTTCAAGGATCTAGCTCCCATCGCGTGGTGATTGACGCATCAAAGCAGTCTGAACGAATCAAGTCTAGACCCATGATGTGCGTCTGCCGCATCGTCGAGTATACACCGGCTAATGAATCGGTCAGGAGAGTGGTGTGAGAAGAAGTGCTTCCATTTGCGCAGAAAATACACGCATGCCTACTCTGTATACAGATTGTAGTTATAGTTTTAATTATATTTATGTAAAAATATATTCACCAGATAGCGTTTTTATTTATTTTTTTTCATCAGAACTTAGCACATATGAAAATAAACAAACTGAAGAATGTCGAGCTTGCAAGGCGCTGAACTTCAAAATTCCGAGAAAAACATGATTCTGCAACTTCTGTGTATTATTGCATCAGAATTTCTAGAACGTTTGCGAAAATCCAGGCGCATGCGCCTGAACCACTGCCAAAGGCCCCAAAATGGCGGCTTGGGTGCGCACTCTTCGGCAATGACCTTGAAAGACACCAGAGACTGCTGAAGATGTGTCGTTGCTGAAGACATAACCACTTCTTCGACTTCTTCTTCAAGGACTCCTTCAACAGCCTGTAGTGCGGCTTGGGTGCGGCCCACTTCTTCAGCAATGACCTTGAAAGATACCAGAGGCTGATGAAGATGTCGTTGCTGAAGACATGACCACTTCTTCAAGGACTCCTTCAACAGCCTCTGGTGTCTTTCAAGGTCATTGCCGAAGAAGTGGAGAACTGGATGACCTGGTCTGAGGCTGTCATATTCAAACTACTCCGCTACCATAATGTTCGGAGTTCGTCACAATTTGAGATCAACTTGTTTTCCGTCTAAGACAGATCAGGTTTCCCAAGGGCCTATTAATGCGCACCAAATTCTGAAAAATTGTTTAATTTAAACCTACCCTCCACCTTTCAAAATAAACTAGATCCCAACGGCGTCAATGTAGAATGTTCGTTCCTAACCTACACAATAAACAACAACCCACCAATATGTTTTGTATAATGAGTAACATCATTCTAAAGTATGTAGGTTAGCCTAATTCACGTAAAAAGCAGTTCAAAGTTCGTCCACGTGAAATACTACCATACAACATATCACAAATTAAATTCTTGATCTACGTGTTGGTTTCGTATTTTTATTGCGAAATACATGCAAGTGAATCATCAATTAATTCATTAGTGCGGCTGGTAATTCCTTAGATTGCATAAGTGTCATATTATAAATGGACATAACAAGATACAATAATAGACTTCATGTGAAGGACGAAGCATGCCATGGATTACCTTTGCGGCAGAACTAGTAAACAAAAACAAAAAATAAAATTATATAAAACTCGTGAGAAAAACTACAATTAACAGAGACAATCATATACTATTAATGGCCACAAAAATGTTTCTGTGTTGAAAAAACCTATTTTGACATTAATGTTGTGCCATTTTGCAGAAACTTATGTTAGACTCAAGACAAGAACAGCAAACACACAGTGTTGGATCAAGAACTTTGACGTAAATTCACTATGAATTCTTAATAAGTTAACCCCACACGCCACCTACTCTCCATGTATAGTCACAATGGGGGTAAAGGTAGCAATCGAAAGATTATTTTTTTCAGCGTATGAGGAAATCAAAAACTCTACAACTTTCCAATTCATTAAGCAATAAAAGCAAAAATTACTTCGATTATTTTTTTCATCGTCAAATTAACCAATAGGAACATTTCATTTGGGTCTAGAAGCGTGTATTATTTCGGTTAATACCTACACGCCTATTCTAAGAGCCAATGAGATTTCTTCAATTTCTTAAAATCGACCAATCAACTGTCATTGTAAACGATAAAACCCTACCTAGCTTTCCCAATAACTGATAAATATGCGCCTTGCTTTTAATCAACTTTGCTGTGATGATAGTTTTGAAATTTCTACCTTGGCAACTGTCACTGTCATATTATTTTCGAGTTTTCTTGCAACGTCGTTTTAAATTGTCCGTATAATGTAGTTGTGTATTAACCTCCCAAAAATACATTCGAGATCATTTTTTTAAAGATAAATACATTTCAAATTGTATTCAAATTTTATTGCCATTCGGCAAAAAATCTTGACTTAAGGGAAGTAGAAAAAATCGCTGGAGCAAGCTCTTGCGATTTTTTCACTACCTTGATTCTCGATTATTTGCCATGACAATAAAACTTTCATACAATTAAACATGTATTTATCGATAAAAAAATGATGAATTGAAAAATTACTATGCGTACTACCAATATAACGATTTATTATTATAACTTGACCGGTTTCAGAATTCAGAATGATTCCATCATCAGAAATGTATAAATAAAATTATACATTTCTGATGATGGAATCATTCTGAATTCTGAAACCGGTCAAGTTATAATAATAAATCGTTATATTGGTAGTACGCATAGTAATTTTTCAATTCATCATGAATTTCTACCAAATAGTAAAATCAGAAAATATTAACTAGATAAAAAAATGATCTCTTATGTATTTACCTACGGTAATTTTTTTCGATAATTTTGCTTCTTGATAAGTTGCCATAGTTGCGAATTTGTAGGTGCATTTATAATATTATCTAGTTACTTTAGTACCTGCCAAACGTCAAATATTTTCCCAACACATTTCTTTGTATGTGAATTAATTGAAATAAAATTTCGTGATCTTTTAACTGTCAAATTTACACTCGTGGCTACCAAGCAACGCAACAGCTTTCGTAAAATTTCCGACAATTCCAGACCACTTATTGTTGTATTACTACAGATAATTTCCAAACTAAAACAGAAATTTATCAGCTTAATCAAGACAACTTCATAATTTATTTTAATCAAAATATTTATTCAATAATTGAAGAAAAGGTTTTCATTTTGAAACCCGAATTTTAAATGGATTGTAATTTACACCCGATAATTTAATGAATTTTCCATACTAAAAAATAATAAATGCTCGATATAAAATGATAAATGCTCGATAAAATATAAAAATGCCGCATAAACTAATACATTATGCTTTGTATTTTAAAGAAATTCACCCGATAAAGTATCTCAATTGCACTATAAGTTCTGATCGCTACTTTAATCAAATAAGCGCTCTAAAAAAAAGTAAATGCTCGATAAGTCGGGTTCACTATTAAATCAAATTTTGCTTGATATAATTGAATTATCCGGATGGGGTACTAATTAAACGCTCGGTAATGTTTTGGTTTTTGGGGGGGAGACTTAAACGCTCCGCTCGCTTCGCTCGCTCCGCTTGCCCAAAGACCGAAAATAGTGGACCGTGGAACCACTTTTTTGGCTGTACCTATTCAGTGACGGGCAAGTATACAACAAAGCAGTACGTATTATATACCGAGCATTCATTATAATAATTGAGAATTTATAATTTTTTATCGAATATTTATTATTATGGGAGGCATTTGCATTTTGAATCAAACTTTCATTACATTTATAGAGCGTCTATCATATTTATCGAGTATTTATTATGTTAGCGAGCATGTGAATTATATATCGAGCATTTATTATAATAATCGAGTGTCTGTTATATACATCGAATTTTCATTTCTTAATCATGCATTTGTATAAATTAACGGGAAAGTGTGCTCTGCAGTATGATTATAATATCGAGCACCTAATTTGTTCCCATTTTAAATTGTCGATAAATGTTGACAGTTCAAACGAATTAGAAAATCCATATCTAAGAATCAAAGACGTCTTTGATGCTTTAATAAATTGGAAAGTTGTAGAGTTTTCGACATCCTCATACGCAGAAAAAAATAATCTTTCGATTGCTAACTTTCCCACCATTGTAACTATACGTGGGGAGCAGGAATCCCCAAAAACGTAATCACCCATGTTATTTTCCCATGTACATGTACACATGGAAGTTTTGTCACTCGGCATAAGCATATTATTCATGGTGAATCTTGATTCCAGGAGGTCCAGAAATGGATCTCATCCATAAAACGTAAGCCTAATAATAACCAGTTTTTACATAACTTCATAAAAGTGCGATATCCAAGTCTTCTTGACTGGAATGGCCATCCAAAATCAAAAGCACTGACTGTTTACCGTGTTTTAGAGCAACATCAAGCAAAACACCAATAGGTACCAGTATTTTCTTCAGCATCGTTAGACTTAACTTTTACTTGTGGGGACGAATCAAAGAGGAAGTATACCAAACAGAACCCAGAATTCTGGAAGACTTGATTTGCAGAATTACGCAAGCTTATGAACTCTTTGGATCGACATGAAATAAGAGCCACAAACCAAGCCGTTCAGAAACGTATTATTGAATGTTTGGACCAAAATGGTGGGCACATTGGGCATATCTTGTATAAATTGTTATAAATTATTGCCCTAAGTTAATTTCATAAATAAACCGTTAGTACCAAACCAAATTGCTCATTCTTCAATAATTGAAACTGTTTCTGGTTTGATTCAGTATTTATTGATATTAGCTACGTGAAAAGAGAACTATATCAATTTGACAACTAGAAAAATCTGTGACAGTAGCCGCAATTGTTTTACCTTCATGGCCAACTAGCCGCTCGCAAAAACGGTAGGTATTTGGGATAGAAAATTCTCAAAAAATCTAAATATCTCCTTAAGTAATGTAAATAGACATAAGAAAGGGTAATAACAGTGTGCTTAAAATTTAATTTTCTATGGGATGACGATATAGAAATAGGTACGTGCCATCTGAAAAAATGAGTTTTTGAAGTTTTGTCGTTGACATTTTCGAAGTATTTTCACAGTATCAAACAAGACAAGGGGTTTACTAAAAGACACCTCAAACTTTGGGCTAGCGATCAAAAAAGAATTTTGCCTCTTGGGCTGACAGTAAGAGAGATATGAATTTTTGAATAGACCTCTGCAATGAGCATTTTCTACAGAATAAATGACATAGGTACGTCAAGAACTACTTATGATAGATAAGTTATATCAACTTGAATTCATCATACGCAATAGAGTAAGCGAAATTCAAAAAACGAGTAAAAAATAGGGGTTTCCATTTGAAAAAACAATGTTAGTATCGATTTCCGGTATAACCGGAAGCGCCTCCATTTTGAAAATATTTTCATTGAATTGGGCAACGTTGATTATGTCCGGGTTCAAAATTTCAAATCTCTATCTCGATTTCAATTTGAAAATCTTCTAATGGGCACGTTCAAGAAATCACGCTGTATATCAAGAGCGAGATAATATACCTTTTGGCGCGATATACAAGTTTGAAGTCCGACGTTCAACAACACGAAGAGCCAAAAACTATATTTCGCCGGTGGTATACAGGGTGTAAGTGCGAAAAAATTTAAGAGGCGATTCCTTGTTGAAAATTAAAGGGGGTGTTTGATATAAGAAAATCCTCATATGTCCCTTAGTTACGCTCCTCTAAAGTGAGAGGTGGAAATTATGTTTTTATTTATTTTCTCAAAATCTGAAATAGTTAAGGAAATGAAATTTGGTGGAAAGTTTCTAATGTTAAAAAGGCTACTTTCGAATATTTCTTGGCCTATCCATATTGTTATAAGTGGATGAAATTCGCAACCTCTCTGAATTTTTTCCTTTTTAACATTTTAACGTGTAAGCATTTGATTGTATAAAAATATGCCTTAGAAAGCTTCCACCAAATTTCATTTCCTTAACTATTTCAGATTTTGAGAAAATAAATAAAAACATAATTTCCACCTCTCACTTTGGAGGAGCGTAACTCCTAAGGGAGGGACATATGAGGATTTTTTTTATATCAAACACCCCCTTTAATTTGCAACAAAGAATTGCCTCTTACATTTTTTAGCACTTATTTGGATACACCCTGTATATGTATGTTACCGTCCAAACCCGATTAAAAGTAGCTGCACTTGGGTAGTCGGAAAAGGCGGGAACTGCCAGTGTCTATGGCACTATAGTAGGTACTGTGATGTTAGCGGTATTGTTGCTAGGTTGCAAGCGTTTTATTGATACCTATATTTTTTGTGCTCTAAATATTTTATGTTTGTCAGTAGTGCACATATATTATTTCGTGTGGTTAGGGTGAGAGCATTTTATTCATACTCGTACTTACCTATTATTTTTCTTGTGTGTTCGGTTTTTCCCGTTACTATGAAAGAGTCAAGTGGCCAAGTAAGCCAAAGAGAACGGAGAGAGATTCTTGGAAGAGATTTCGAGATCTGAGAGTAAAAAAATTAACTCATTTTAATGTTCTGACAAAAGATAGATACCTAGTACGTATTCAAGAGGTGGAGGAGGCTAAAAACGTAGAAAAGAAGACGCCCCTGCAAAAAAGAAGACTAAACCGATTTGATGTTGTGGAAATCGGAGAGATAAGGAAACTTGCAGCACGAAGTGAAGAAAATACGAATATTAAATACTACCTTTCGGCCGATGAACTATATGATGTCATTGACGCAGCTCACGTGGCAGTGGGGCATGGTGGTCGGGCCAGAATGTTGGCTGCAACTTCTAAAAAATTTGCGAACATCAACCGACGAAAATTTGTGAACCGTATGATCTTAGAAGTGACAAGCCTATGGCCTTAGCTCAAAATCGTGTATGGGAAACCAGGAGCCAGGAGTCAGTAGAAAGAGCAAACCAAGACGTTGAAAACATGCTCAGTAACTGGATGAACGACAGCAAAACAACTAAATGGTCGGAAGGACTACGGTACATACAATTTATGAAGAACCGAGGGTTCCATTCAGGCATTTAACAATCGCCTTACAAAGCCACGTTTGGTGCCGAACCCACGGTAGGTCTCTCTACTACTTCATTGCTGAACAAAATTGCTGAACAAAATTTAAGATGAGGAAGACCTTCGAAAACTTTTCGTAGATGAAAACAAGGATAGAAATGAAAATGAAAATGAAGAAGAAGAAGAAAAAAATGAAGACGCTGTTGAAATTGAAGTCGAGGATACATCAGAAACATCAGAAAACATTTTGGAAGCACGGACACCGGCTGCGTAAAACCTCGAAAAGCAAGCCAAGAAGATGAAAGCAACATCTGACAAGTCACATCGACCAGCAAAACTTGGGGACAACGTCACCACACCTATCACTGATGTAGACAACGCCAAAGGAGATCTTCGAAATTTTATTGGAGTTGTTCTTCGAACAAATGAAGATGGATTTTACAAGATCGGAACCAAGCATGGCATTCTACAAAAATTATACTGCAGGTAATTACGTCCGTACGAGTAATTTCATAATCACTGCTTTCGGCTTACTTCTCAAAAAACTCCTTTGTTATTTACCCATTACTTTTCATTTTTTTCTAGAACGGAATTTGACATCTGCGCACGGAAGTTTTTATTCGTAGAGGAAGTTAATTAAGACAACGAGATTTCGTTGAGAACTGCAGCGATCAAACATGGAAGTGACTACTGCTCCGGCCGGCGCGGCGGTCCCCTGAAATTTTATTCCAATACGGTCGGACGTGCGCATTACTTAATGTCGGTAAAATGACGTTGAAGTATATCGTTATCGGCTAGTGACGCTAACGGTCTCGGTGGGTGTGCGGATATCGTACAGACTGCCATTTTGTTCTCCTACGGCTAGACGAGTTCTGACCCCGCAGCGGTTTGATATATTTTGCTTGTTTTCACATCATCTTTTTTCCAAAAAATGCGTGTGTCTGGTGCGAGAGAGCAACTAAGGGCTTTGTTTAAAATGCGTTCTCTCAGCTTTAGTTTTTTTACGCCTCCAAAATGCAAATTGTGTTGACATTCTGTAATACGCATGCCCGACCGTGTTCAAACAAAATTTCAGGAGACCGTCGACCGGAGCAGTAGTCACTCCCATCAAACATTCTGTCAGAACAGGCCAAGGTTTCTTTAAGTGCAGTTGCACCAAAAAGTGCATGTCGAACAGATGTCTCTGCAAGAAAATTCAGTACTCTGCAACTCAAAATACCATAATAACAAGTAAATAAACCTGGAAACCGCATCAGTGATTAATTTTCATAGACTAATCTATTTTAGCCTAGGCCAGACTAGTTTATCCCACAGAGTAAAATGCAATCGATGGCCGAACTAGTTTAGCCAAGGACAGATCAGTTTGTCCTGGCATCCCTACATTGATTTCAAGACAAACTAGTTTGGACTAGGACACACTAGTTCATCCTATCGCTCTTTGGTTATACCGGTTGGCCTAGGCAAAACTATAGTTTGTCCTGAAATCGGGTTTGGACGGTAAAAAATACAATATTTTTTGCACAACCGAACTACTTCTTATCATTTTCATATTCTAAATTTGAAAATTCAAACAAGAGTTCTAGAGTCTCTATCAAAAGTGAGAGGTGTTTATTATTGCAGTCAAAATGGAATAAGATATTAAGCCTATTCAAGATATCTGTGTGGCAAAAGTAAATTCTTCAGTTTCAACTGATTTCTCTAGTTCTTCCATCTTCTTTCTTTTGCTGTGCTTCCTTTGTTGTACACTGGCGAGTATAAAATTAGGGTCACTTTGAAAATTGCCAATTTTTCTAAGAATTCAAAATATTAAATTAAATTAATTCTTGAAGGCAATAACACTTGCATTTCTGAGAACTGTTATAAGCTTTTTGTGGTTTCTTTTGCACAACAAAGATTCAATATTTCCGATTTCTAGGAAATGCTTGCAGGTGCGCTACTTGGAAGCTTATTTCTCGGGGTCTATTTTTCAATTTCCTTCATTTATTCACTAACTTTCCTGTGTATAACTTGACGGTCGAAAAGTGTAGTCTTCGTTTATTTCCTTATAATGGCTTTAAATCCTGTCACGGCGGCCAGAATTATAGCGCTGTTGCAAGATGGTCGGGGGCAACGTGTAACGGCAAGAACGGTTGGTGTAAGTCTTTCTACAGTTCAGCGGGTATCCCAACGATTTCAGGAAACTGGTAGGCTGACGAGAAGACCAGGATCAGGGCGGAAAAGAACCACCACGCCAAGGGATGACCGTTTTCTTGTGTCCATGGCTTTACGGAATCGGACTGCTACGGCAGTTTCGCTTCGAAATCTCCTCCAAGAAGTCAGAAATGTTAACATTAGCGAATGGACAGCTAGGAGGCGACTTCGTTCTGCTGGATTATCTTGTCGGAGAATGGCTACGGGTCCTCCACTTCTCCGTTGCCATAGAATTGCAAGACTGAACTTTGCTCGAGATCACTTGGGATGGACAAATGACGATTGGGGGAGGGTATTATTCTCAGACGTGTCGCGTTTCTGTTTAAATGGGTCGGATGGACGTGGCGGGTATGGCGAAGACCCGGAGAAAGGTATGCCCAGGCTTGTATTGATGAGCGACTTCCATTTGGTGGAGGCTCAGCTATAGTGTGGGGAAGAATTTCTTCAGACGCACGTACCGAATTAGTGTTTATCGGCAATGGATCCCTAACTGCGCATAGGTACGTAACGGAAGTTGTAGAAAATCATGTCATGCCTTTTATGACGGTTCTGGGAGAAAATGCAACTTTTATGCATGATAACGCTCGACCCCTCGTGGCAAGGATTGTTGGCGGTTATTTGGATGAGGTTCAAATTACGCGATTTGAATGGCCAGCACGGAGTCCCGACTTGAACCCCATAGAGCATGGGTGGGATGAGCTAGGACAACGTGTACGAAGTCATACGCCGTCTCCCACCAACGCACAGGATCTTAGGGAGCTCCTACTACAGGAGTGGAATAACATCCCCCAAAATGTGATCCGTAATTTAATTGAGAGCATGCCACGTCGCCTCCAGGCTGTCATCAATGCACGGGGAGGAACCACTCGTTATTAGGGGTCAAAATTTTAACAGTTCCTTGTTTTATTCCAACACTTTTCTCACTACACATTTTTAAGACAATTTTGTTAAAATTTGGTTCTCTACGAATTTTCAATAAAAACATTAGAAAATGAAACGTTTTCTTTTTAAAACATTCCTGTTTAGAGATATGTATACAACGAAATCCATGTACAATAATAAGATACAATAAATAACCAGAAAAGTTGAATTTTTGAAGTGACCCTAATTTTATGCTCGCCAGTGTATTACCACCCGTTCGAGGTTTAAGATTAGCTGTGCCTTTGTATACCTCAACCGTTCTTACGGCAAAAATGCACACAAATATTACATATCCTCAAGAACAAATAACTACTAATAGACTAGCTTATAAAAAATATCAGTAATTCATAAAAATGAAGTACGTACCTTGTTCTGAAACTGCCGTAATGAAATTTTGTAGAACATGTGGCGCCGTAGCTTGAGACGCGATCGATCGTAAGAAAATAAATTCATAATAACACCCATATTGTTAGTTGGTGATCCGCAAGCTGCGAATTTAGGTCCAATGTTGTGAGGAAGGGGTGTAAGCAAAAATGAAATTGTAGTCCAAATGATATATCTATTTATTGACAGAATTATTTTGAATGTTGTACCCTTTTCACATAGATGTTCGATTATAAGTTTAGATCACTTACAATACTAAAGATAAATACAGTATAATATATCAATACACTAAGATACTTGACACCAAGTTACACATATACATAATTACAATTGTTTATTATATAGTAAGGATTAGTTTTATATAAAGTATACATCAGACATGCTCTATTATTATAGATGTGGCTGGATAGATCCATAATGATAGAGCAGCTGACTGAGGAAGAAAAATTTCCAAGGGCAACTTGAAAATTTTTCATCCGCCTAAGAATCCGTGCATAGTTTTCTCAAATTTTTCCGTCGAGGTCACTGATAGTTAAAGAAAATTTAAATCAATCGTCGCAGAACCGAATTTATACCATATTTGGGAGAAAATAGGTATAATACTTTAATTTTTTTATTTCGTTTTTGCAGTTTCTCCAAAATATACAAAATGTAAAAGCAAAAATATAAACGAGAACATGTTTGTTAAAATCGTATATCCGTAGACGTTTGCATTTGGTCGTAATAATAGTTTTCCCATTCGTTAAACTTAAAGATCTACCCCCATTTTTGGAACAACCCCATTCTTTGACACCTGCAGTTCGAACCCCATAGGTTACATCTACAACTGCTGTTGTAACAGCAGTCGTTTGGTCTGTGGTCGCAGTTTCCGCCTCTTCTTACGCAAGCTCGTCTAAAAACGTAAATTAATGGTGAACGTCTGAAATTAAACAAATTAGAAAAATCACACAACCACATCAAAAATTCGCTACTCGAAGTACAAAAAATCCACCGAAATTCTTACCTAATAAAAATTAACCACAATTTATCTCAAAAATTCTTGTTCTAACTTCAATTTGAATAACAGATTGAACGGGGCATGGCAGTGAAATTTGGCAACATGTACTAATAAATAAATTTCATAGCTTACAACTTGGCTTTCACGGAAAGTAGGTTATTAGTAGTCTAAATGTTTGGGTCAGTTGTTCTGCTGTCACTTATGACTTTTGCATAACTTTGTTTACTACTTGCTTGCTGTTTTTACAGCTGAATCTGAAGTAAATTGCAAATTGGAAAATTGGCAAATGAAAACGACAAATATTCTGCAAATAAGTAACTCGTGTTTTAATTGGCTTTAACATCTAGGCGGGTAAAGGTTTTTAAACTGTTTGGTCATGCCTATTGGTGAGCATATTCTACGTCATTAAATTGGAAGAGTTTTAGAAAACTATTTGTCATAAATTTGAAACTTATCAAGATATTAAAAGAAAAAGTCCAGCAAATTTTATTAGTGTTCAGTTGCCCATTCATGACAAAAGATCCGTTTTAAATTCTGAGTAGGTATTTGTGGTTCATTTTTATTTGTCAAATTCGTCTGTGCAATCTTCTCGTACAGATGTTTCAAATTTGATATTTGCGTTAATATCTAAGGAATATTTTGATATTGAATACCAGTACAGGGTGATTCTAAACTTAAATTGTTAGTCTAAATTCATGTATACTCAAGATTTGTCTCATGACCTAAGTTTCAAATTTTCTCATTTATCCCAAAAGCAGTTACGTACTAACGAATTTTAGATCAAAAATTATACACCTGATTTTCTAGTATTTAAATTGTTTATATTAATTTTTCCGTCGACAGTGTATTTATGAATATGATTAACAAACGCAAAACAGTTCGTTAATGACCCCTATTAATGAATGGTTTCTATTAATAAACGATTTTAGTACCCTAGGAAACCAAACATAGGTTCATATACAATGAAATATCCAAATCAAGTTGTCATGTCATCAAGATCTGTCACTGTCAAGTTTATAGTTTCTGAAATCGTAATTCGTACAAAATTTAATAAATGGATGTTGACAAAGATTTTAACGTTAAAAGTCGACGGAAAAATTTTGTAACGAACTCATATTAAAAAGCGATTATTATTCGCCTTTATTAATACACTTGTTCGTTAAATAACTATTATGTTTGATATCCCAGTGAGTGGCAAAAATGGTTTGAAAACGATTAAATATTAAAGTTGCATTTCTTTCTATTACCAACCACAAGCTGTTTGAAAAATAATGCATTCAAAAGTTAAAAACAAATTTTAAATTTTGTGAAATTTTGGCATACATAAATAACTGTATAATATAATCAACGTTTCGCCCCCGCACGGGGGCTTTGTCAAGATTTATTTAGTAAAAAGTATAAAAAACATAAAATTGACAATAAAATATTTGAAAAGTATAAATTTTTTTGCAAACAATAAAAAATTTATACGGCAACTATGATATAAATATCAAAATTTGAGCACTTTTGATTTTGGAAACATTTGAATTTATGAAAGAGAAAAGGGAATATGTATTTAAATTAAGCAGTAATACTGATAAGTAAGTAGCAGAGAGTATGATTTATTTTATTATATTACAGTACATTTGACTTAAATTTTTTATATAGATCATTTCTAAAAACAGTCGAGATTTTAAATTTGTTTCTTGTTCTAAAATTTTGGTATCATTAAATTCAAAAGTATGATTGTTATTTTTCATGTTATTGCTGAATTACAGTTTTTGTGTTGTTTCAGTCTGTTTCCTAAATGACTTTTGCATTGACCAATTTATGTTTTTCCACAGTCTTTGCACTTAGTTTTGTATACAGTTGCGTTTTCATTAGTTTAGGAATGGGTGTTTTTAAATTAGAATAGGTACAAAAATTTTAAGTTATTATAGTTTAGGACTTGTACCTTGACGCAGTTCTAGTAATACTGGGACGGGTGGGATGGCTTGCGCGCTTCAATGATCTAAAGAGCCGAACCATAGGTTTAACCATTTGGAGGGGTTTTTATTTGAGAAGCCAGACTAAATCAAGTCCCTGAAAGGGGGCAGCAGCTCTTTCAGTAATCATAGTGGCAGAGATCGTGAGGGTCGGTATGGCACTGTGATACACACTACTGCGATGTGGAAGGCAACGGGAAACCACCACATTATTCTATCCCTGGTACAGCGTACTTCGAATTTATGATGATGGCACCTTCTGGAGTAAAATATTCCGGAGGTAAAATAGTCCCACATTCGGATCTCCGGGCGGGGACTGCTTCGGGGGGAGTCATCAGAAATGACAAGTGTAACATCACACGAGTCGGAGCGTGGAATGTTAGAAGCATGAAACAAGTAGGAAAGTTAGAGAATTTGAAAATTGAGATGGATAGGTTAGCATTAGACGTAGTAGGTATTAGTGAAGTGCTATGGCCAGAAGCCGGAGACTTCTGGAGCGGAGATTTTAGAGTAATACACACAGGATCTGTAGGAGGAAATTCGGGAGTAGGAATTGTTATGCGGAAAAAAGTAGGGCAGAGTGTAGAAAATTTCTTACAGCAAAGTGACAGGGTAGTTATGGTTAGGTTAGATTCGAAACCTGTAAAAACAGTAATAATACAGGTATATATGCCCACTTCTAACTACAGTGATGAGGTCGTAGAGGCAGTTTATAGTGATATTGAACATGTGCTAGATTTTGTGAGAGGACACGAAAATTTAATAATTAAGGGAGATTTCAATGCAGTCGTAGGCACAGTGCGAGAGGGCGGAATAGTTGGTCCCTTTGGATTAGGCAATAGGAACGATAGGGGAGTGAGACTGATAGAGTTCTGCGATAAACATAACTTAACGGTCGCGAACACTCTATTTCACCATCATGTTAGGAGACGCTACACGTGGAAGATGCCAGGAGACCTAGGGAGATATCAAATAGATTACATTCTTGTTAGGCAAAGATTTAGAAATCAAGTTAGGGATTGCAGAAGTTATCCAGGAGCAGATATAGATAGTGATCACAATATAGTCGTTATGAAGGCCAATCTTAAATTTAAGATTTTGAAAAACGAAGCGGAAGAAGGTATCTTGACCTAGAGAAACTAAAAGATGATGATACGCGCGATAAGTTCGAGAAAAAGACAAACGAGGTACTAAAGGGTGCGGGCGAAAATATTGTTAGGGACATAGAGGAAGAATGGAATTGCATTAAAAATAGTTTAGTTTCCTCAGCTAGGGATATTTTGGGTCATAAACAGAATGAAAGTAGGAAACCCTGGATAACAAAACATATTGTGAGTCTAATAGAGGAAAGGCGCAAATATAAAAATAGGTTAGATGAAATAGGGAAACAAAGATATAAGGCGATCAAGTGGGAAATTATTCGGAAATGTAGGAAAGCGAAAGAGCAATGGATCGACGATAAGTGCAAAGAAGTGGAAAATAAGTTCGAAATAGGAAAGACTGATGAAGCATATAAAATAATTAGGAGAAATTTTAGAGAAATTGGATCTAGTACCAAAAGCATTAGGAATGAGGCAGGAGATATCCTAATCGAAAGCGGGGAGAAGGCAGATAGGTGGAAAGAATATTTAGGAAACTTATATGCGGGACAGGAAGTGCAAGATATATTAGAAAGTGAAAGCAGTGTAGAAGGGGATAACCTAGGGAGCCCTATAATGAGAGAAGAGTTTGAGCTAGCACTAAAAAGTTTAAGGAATAATAAAGCACCAGGTATAGATGGCTTGCAGGCAGAAATCTTAAAGTGCGCAGGTCAAGAGGTAATGGATCGTTTATTTAAATTAGTTAGTCACATATACCTGACAGGCGAGATTCCAGAAGATTACAAACGGAACATCATAGTAGCTTTGCCAAAAAGGAAAGGCGCGAATAGATGCGAAAATTTTAGAACTATAAGTTTAACTTCCCATGCGTCAAAAATTTTAACTAGAATTGTGCAAAGAAGGATGGAGAAAAAGGCGGAAGAAATATTAGGAGAAGATCAGTTCGGATTTAGACGAAATAGAGGAACGCGCGAGGCCATTCTAGCTTTACGAGTAATTATAGAAAAAACGATAGAAAAGAGAAAGAGCGTATATATAGGATTTGTAGATTTAGAAAAAGCCTTCGACAACGTAAAATGGGGGAAGATGTTCGAAGTGCTGAGAAAGGTAGGGATGAAATACAGGGACAGAAGAATAATACATAATCTCTACAAAGAGCAAAAGGCAGTTATAGAATGTGAGCAGGAACGAAGGGAAGTAGATATCCGGAAGGGAGTGAGACAGGGATGTGCATTGTCACCTCTAGTTTTCAACTTATATATCGAAGATGCGATTAATATTGTTAAGGAAAGAACAGCCTCAGGGATCAATGTACAGGGCCAAACTATTAATATGCTCAGATTTGCGGATGATATAGCAGTGTTAGCATCTAGCAAAGAAGAATTAGGAGCGGCTTTGAATGAAATGGAAGCAGTTTTGACACAGGGCTACGGCATGAAAATCAATAAAAAGAAAACTAAAATTTTGGTATGTAGATGGAGTGAAAATAGAACTAAAATTGAAATACAAATAGGAAATGAGAAGATAGAGGAGGTCGCGGATTTCTGCTACTTAGGAAGTAAAATAACCCAAGACGGTAGGAGCACTAAAGATATAAAACAAAGAATGGCGCAGGGCCGAGTTGCGTTTAACAAAAAGAAACAACTGTTATGTTCGAGAACGGTTAATATAGAGACTAGGAAGAGACTCTTAAAGTCGTATGTATGGAGTACGGCACTATACGGGTGCGAAACTTGGACAATAGGAGAAGCGGATAGGAAAAGAGTAGAAGCGTTTGAACTGTGGTGTTACAGACGCATGATGAAGATACCGTGGATAGATAAGGTTAGCAATAGGGAAGTATTAGAAAGAGTTGGGGAAAGGCGAAAGGTATGGAAAACAATAAAGAGTAGGAGAGATAGGATGGTAGGACACCTTCTAAGACACGAAGGAATAGTTCGCGACATACTAGAGTCAGAGATAGGAATAAAAAGAGGTAGGGGTAGGCCTAGATTAGACTACTGCTCTCAAATAGTTAGGGATGTAGGATGTTCTACTTTTAGGGAAATGCGTAGGTTAGCTCAGGATAGAAAAGAATGGAGGTACGCGTCCAACCAGTCTTCGGACTGAGAACCTTATGATGATATAGTTTTTGTGTGATACTTGTAAGTATTTTACTAATAATTTATTAATATTTTGTGACATACATTTAATATATGGCAATGAAATTTAATTTTTATTTTCTTTCGGTTTTTTACTATCAGTATTATTATTGTAAAATTGGTGGATTCTATTTTTTATAATTTTCATAATGAAATATTTAAGATAGTTATTTTTTATTAAACAATTTTATACTTTTTCTATTGCGGATTTTCTATATTGTGGGCTGGAAAGTTTAATTGCTGACACCTAACAAATTAATACTCTTTTTGTGGCACGTGGGTTGTTCAGAATTAAATAGGTTAAATTAAAAGATTTTGCCCGCAGTACCCAAAAAAATACCCCGTAGGAGCAGCTCAGGGGCGGAACATATTCCAAGGGGCTTGAATTTAAAAAAATAATTAAATAATAACCAATGTGGGCAAGTACTATGTCATTTTATATTGATTTGATATCGCTGAAGTCAATTTAAACCATATTTTATTTATAACTATAAAATTTTCAAAATGGCGGCCAAATTTCCAATTTTAATTCAAAATTTTGTTAAATTCGCTAATATAAAAAAAATTGTAAAATATGTAACATTTTTATTTGAATTGCAGGCTTTTAACCTGTTCTAATGATATTTTTTGGTATCCCCAAAAATTTCAAAATGGTTGCCATTTTTGAAAGTAAAATTTATTTGCAGTACCTATACCTTGTTGGATATGGATGGACGAACTTAGGGCATTAAATTTTTTGTTTCTCTTTTTATTTAATATGTCGGCAATTTGTTTGTGAAGATAACTATACCTACATACAAGGTGTGTCACGACGAGTTCCTATTAGACGTTTGTGGAGAAGCGCATAATTCGGCTAATAATTAGCTCTTGCTAATACTCGTACTTGCACCAAGCGTGTAAGTATACAGCCAGCAGTATTGCATGGTTCGAGTGTGTAGGGCAAAGCACCGTACTGATGAGTCTCGAAATGACGAAACCAGTGGTCTACGGTTGTCCATGCACATTCGAAACATGCAATATTGAAAAACTTCTGACATACATAAGACTACTGCTGGTAGAGCAGGAAAGTACCTATACGTAGAGATCTAAGGATGTTTCAAGCCCGACGATATGTTTGGGGTAGCATCCCGTATAAGATCTCGTAGTATCCAAAATCTGAATTTAGTTCTATAGTTCAAAGCCTGGCGGGGTACTTGCCCAAGGAGTAGTTGTTCGAACGGTTCATTACCACACAGAATTTTGAAAATTTGTAATATCACGTTTTCAAATATTCTCTATTTAATGAAAATAATGGCAACTTAATCCAACTTCCGCTTATACCGGAAGTGGCACTTAACTTCCTTATTTTAAATAGAACTAATACCTAACTTTTTTACATTTTCCGGTTCTCCATAAAATTTTAGATGGACTTTATGTGACATAAATAACCTCTAAATGTCAAAATTTCCAAGATATACGCAAGTTTTCAAATTTTTTTACAGTTGCAGGGTACTCTTTGGCGTCTGCGGCAAAAGAAACAAATTGAAATCGAAACAATTGCGGGCGGTAGCATTAATGACAAAGGTCTAAATTAAAGTTCAGTGTACTCAAAGTTTGAAAATACTGGGAACAGTGTTTAGGATGCGACATTAAACTGAGAAATCAAAATATTGCCAGAACTCAACAAAATTAAATGGAACGCCCCCTTTTTATGCACTTTTGGATTTATATCGACTACAACTAAAATTTTCCGTAGAATCCCAAAAGTGCATAAAAAAGGGGATGTTCCATTTAATTTTGTCGAGTTCTGGTAATATTTTGATTTCTCATTTCAATGTCGCATCCTAATCACTGTGCGCAGTATTTTCAAACTTTGAGTTCACTGAACTTTAATTTAGACCTTTGTCATTAATGCCACCGCCGGCAATTGTTTCGATTTGAATTGGTTTCTTTTGCCGCAGACGCCAAAGGGTAAAAAAAATGAAAACTCGCGTATATCTTGGAAATTTTGACATTTAAAGGTTATTTATGTTGCATAAAGTTCATCTAAAATTTTATAAAGAACCGGAAAGTGTAAAAAAATTAGGTATGAATTCTATTTAAAATAAGGAAGTTAAGTGCCACTTCCGGTATAAGCGGAAGTTGGATTAAGTTGCCATTATTTTCATTAAATAGAGAATATTTGAAAACGTGATATTACAAATTTTCAGAATTCTATTGTGAGCGCTTCTCTACAAACGTCTAATAGGAACTCGTCGTGACACACCCTGTATGTAGGTACAGTTACCATCAAAAACAAATTGTCGAGATGTTAAATAAAAAGAGAAACAAAAAATTAAATTTCTATAATGCCCTCAGTTCGTCCATCCATATCCAACAGAATATAGGTACTGCAAATAAATTTTACTTTGAAAAATGGCAACCATTTTGAAATTTTTGGGGATACCAAAAAATATCATTAGAACAAGTTAAGAGCCTGCAATTTAAATAAAAATGTTATATATTTTACAATTTTTTTAATATTAGCGAATTTAACAAAATTTTGAATTAAAATTGGATATTTGGCAGCCATTTTGAAAATTTTATGGTCATAAATAAAATATGGTTTAAATTGACTTCATCGATATCAAATCAATATAAAATGACCTATTACTTGCCCATATTGGTTATTATTTAATTATTTTTTAAATTCAAGCCCCTTGGAATATGTTCCGCCCCTGAGCTGCTCCTACGGGGTATTTTTTTGGGTACTGCAGGCAAAATCTCTTAATTTGACCTATTTAAGCTGCCGACCAAGTTTCATGCTTTTAACACAATTTGCAGGGTTTTTTTGTTAACCGCTAGGACTGTAACTGAGCAATAGAGCTAGAAATTGGGGAGCCCATGGCACAGCCATTTGTTTGTTTGTAAACTGAATCTTTAAACTTGAAATATGTAGTTTCTTTGACTGTAGTAATTGCAAGATCTACTTATGGGTATATTTGTGTAAACATCAAGTGAAATTAAATTGAAATTTTGGGGTACCTATATAGAATTTTTGTTTTGTTTTTTTTCTTTAAAAGACAAGAGTCTGAAGTAAAATTTATTTTGTCCTATGATGTTAGAAAGAATATTGGCAAAAATTTTGATAACTTATGAAATGGGATTTGAATACAAGAAACCATTGGTCTGAGAGGAATGTTAGTTTTTGTAATTTTGATAGGTCATACTTATATCAGGGGAGGTAGAGAATTTTGAATTTTAAGTTTGCTACTGATATGAGGTTTGCTATTGATATGAGGTTTGGGGGAATGTTACCTTCACCAAGTACTTAATTTAGAAACAAAAACTGTAACAACTTAAAATTTTTGTTTTCTAATAACTTAAAAACACCCATTCTTAAACTACCTAATGAAAACGCATACCGTATACAAAATTATATGCAAAGACTGTGAAAAGACATATAGGTATTGGTCAATCCAAAAATAATTTAGAAACCAGACTGAAACAACACAAATACAAAAACAGTAATTTAGCAATACGTAACCATATGAAAAACAACAATCATACTTTCGAATTTAATGATACCAAAATTTTAGAACAAGAGAAAATTTAAAATCTCGATTGTTTTTAGAAATGATCTACTTATATTAAAAAGGAAGAAAACTCTATTAATGATAGAATTGATATACAAAATGTAAGTCAAATTTACTGTAATATAATAAAATAAATCATACTCTCTGCTACTTACTTATTAGTATTATTGTTAAATTAAATGCAATACCTTTTTATTGTCTGCAAAAAAAATTTGTTCTTGTCAAATATTTTATTGAGATACTTATATTTTTTTTTCTTCGGCTATTTTTTTATATTATGTATTTATATTTTTTCAGGAATGCAGTCTGATGGTATATAAATAAAGTCTTTGTATTTTTTTGAACTTTCGGCAATTTTTATTGCCTTCTTCAGGAAAAGCAACGGTGAGTGAATAAAATTTTTATTAATATAAAAAATACATACATGAATGTTATGACATAAAATATATGAAAACGCATTAAATTTGAAAAATCATGTATAGGTATAGAAAAATAACTACACGAGAAAAGCAAAGTGCTGAACTGTACGATATATTAAAGCTATATACAAGAATTACATTTACATTGGTACTACTGGTGACTCCAAAAATAAACAATTTAAGTGCCTGTCAAACAACCACAGATAAAATCAGGAAACGTCTAAACTGTATAACACAAGTATTATACTAGTTATTTTTTGATCCACCTCGTAGTACATTCATTAATACCTTCACCAACTTGTCTTATTTGTTAATTTGCAAATATTTGATGTGGTCATTTCAAGATTTCTAATTTGACATACATATCTATACACAAATACGAATAACACAGTAACAGCAAAAATAAATACATAAAGCAAAACAGGTATCCGCAGAGGACTTAAAGAAAAGGATATTAAGACGTTTGGAATTGGAACTTTCACATACCTAGCGGAAGTAATTAAACGGTATTTGAGTATTTTAAATTGTATGAGACAGTCAAGGCGTTGTCATTGAAATCCAACATGGCCGTAAGACAAACAAATCGAGCGTAGGAGGCAGTATTAAGATTAAGCCCTTGTTTGTTTTGCGTGTACTTTGAAGTACTTAAATTTGTATGCTGTAGTGATTTTCCTTCATTCCTCGTGTTTGGTACAAGGGGAGTTGATATCTAATTAGCCTAGACGTTCTCCACGCACAAAATAAGTTCAGTTGCCGAAGAAACTAACAATGACTTGTTAGAAATGTTATAGCGCTGCGACATTTCACTCCCAAAAGTTAAACCATTGACAAAAGAGACCAAATTCTAAACCGAACATATCTACTGAAATTGAGAAAATCTATAAATTAAAGTACCTATCCAGCAATTATTGGGTAGCTGCATCCGTTAACAGGTTAATAGATTTATCCAAACGTACTTGGACGCACTTAGTAAAAGTTGACCTCACAAGATGTAAATACATATTCTATTTTTCAAAAGTAACTATTTGAAAACACCTGCCCGAAAAAACTCAAATGTGATAAAATACTATAAATTTTTTGTGCATGGTCTTCAGACGGGCTGAAGAATTCTTTATTTCAACATTATGCGAATATAAGTACTTTGTAATTCAGAAACGTGGTTTCTTAATGGAAGAAATCATTCTACCTAAGTTGTTTGACATCAGTTAATGTCATGTATAGGTACTTACAGAAAAGATAGAGAATTGCCTGACTAGCAGCTGATATTTTGGTGATGGTATTTTGATTGCGGCTCCTGATAAGGTTTCCTCTCTTTTGCAGTCCGATTGAACCTGTAATGGTGTTGTTGAGGATTTATGGGTAACTATTCTGGTGAAAAGATTTTCATTTAAACGGACTTGTACCTTGACGCAGTTCTAGTAATACTGGAACGGGTGGGATGGCGCCGTGCGTGTTTCAATGATCTAAACAGTTGGGGGGGGGGTTCATATGAGAAGACAGACTAAATCAAGTCCTTGAAAGGGGGCAGCAGCTCTTTCAGTAATCAGAGTGGCAGAGATCGTGAGGGTCGGTAAGGCACTGCGATACACACTACTGCGATGTGGAAGACAAGGGGAAACCACCACATTATTTTATCCCTAGTGCACCGTACTTTAATTTATGACGATGGCACCTTCTGGCGTAAAATATCCCGGAGGTAAAATAGTCACACATTCAGATCTCCGGGCGGGGACTGCTTCGGGGGGAGTCATCAGCAATGATAAGTGTAACATCTCACGAGTCGGAGCGTGGAATGTTAAAAGCATGAAACAAGTATAGTACAGTCATTCGGTAGTTTTACCTGGAAAGTTTTCCGGGAGTTTTGAAAATGGGTAATTTTATAGATTTCGATGTGCTCTTTCCGAATTTCAACTTTGCCATCTCGTATCTTTGCCTCTCGCGCAGCCATATTGGAAAAATGGCGCCTAAAAGCAGTTTTTTGGCAATATTTCCTTTCCGACTCGTATCACGATAAAAACATTTATATACAAAATGAAACTAGAGAAACTTTCCTACAATTCATGTAATAACCTTTTTTTCGTAAAATCAATAGTTTTGGCGTACGAGCGCCGCAAAATGTAGTTCAACACGCGTTTTGGCCAAAAACTCATTTCCACACCACCTTGAGATAGAGTAAGCGGCGCGTTTTTTTAACGTGGTATCCCCAGTAGGCCTAATCCACATGCAATTCACTATTCCAAAATTTAACGCATTTTCCTTCGCTTCGCTGTTCTTGATAGACCAGGTGTTTGTGACCCAATATATCTCTAGCTGCAGAACCTAAACCATTTTTAATGTAATTCCATTCTGCCTTTACTTCCCTAGCAGCATTTTCATCCGCGCCCTTCAGTACTTCATTCGTTTTTTCTCGAACTCATTGTACGAATCACAGTCTCTTAGTTTCTCGAGGTCAAGGTTGGTTTTTCAAAATCTTAAATTTAAGGTTAGCCTTCATAACCACTATGTTGTGATCACTATCTATATCTCCTCCTGGATAGCTTCTGCAGTCCCTAACTTGATTTCTAAATCTTTGTCTAACAAAAATGTAATCTATTTGATATCTCCCTAGGTTCCCTGGCATTTTCCATGTATAGCGCCTCCTAATGTGATGTTGAAATACATATATTATTCGGAGCGGTTAGATGAAATGTTACATTGCTGATGACTCCCCCCGAAGGAGCCCCTGTCCGAAATCCGAATGGGGGCTTACTTTACCCCCGGAATATTTTACTCCAGAAGGTGCCATCATGTAAATCTCTTTTTGTGTCCTTGATTAATCTTTTCACTACTATTTCATTGTACTTTTTGTAATTTTTAAAAAGATTCTGAAGGTTTGGATGTTTGTGATAAATTTGGTCATGGCTTTTTCTATTTTCTACCTCATCTTGCCAACTCTGGTGTCCACCAATTTAAGTTCCATATTATATTGTGTCTTCTTATCCCCATTCCATTTTGTAAACTTGTATTATTTTCTAACAAGATATGTACCTAAGTGGTCGGATCCACGCACTGATGAATGTTAAATCTATGACGCTTTCCCTATGTGTAATTTGCTGAACAAGGGTAGGATCCCCATTTCTTAGTAGTAAGTTCATATTTTCCCTTGAATCAGCCAGTATTTTGTATTTTTCCTTAAGTAAGCATCTGTATTATTCTCATTCACAGGCAATGTTGTGAGCGTTGAAATCCCCTGCTATATAAAAAAACATATTCCATTCCTGGAGGGCAATTCTGGTTTGAGGACGTATATCTCAACGTATACATACATGGTGGGCCAATAGTGTGTAGGCGGCCCATACCTCTGGTTCTATTCGAGGTATCAAAATAAAACTTTACACATAAGTTGAGAACCCCACGAAGCATCCGATAAAATTATTTTGGTGTATACAGGGTGTTAACACTCTGAGCACCAAACCAAAGTTATGTTTTTTAAAATGGAACGCCCCACATTTGTTTACATATTTCAATTTCCAATAAAATTTTATGAAAGATGGTGTACTACACGATGGGGTTTAGAGTGAGCGATTTTAAGATATTACCATTTTAGTGCCAGTGTGGACCCAACTTTGAGGAGCTGCTGACATCTACTTGTCGAAGCTATTTAAGATTTCTTTATTGGACTAGGTTCACAGACTGCTCTATTTTAAAATTCTTGAGTACTTTTGTCACAAAACTGAATATCATACAGGGTGGACAGCTTACGCAAAATGCATTTCTTCTTAAAAATTTCAAATGGAACACCCCATACATTATTTCCATATTTGATAGACAGTTTACTACGCTTTTGATTGATGTGGATATTGTTAGGTATGCGACTGACGGTTTAGGTAGAATTGAAAATTGAACTTTAAAATGTAGTAATTTTACCGATAGTTTATTCGTTTCTTCCATATTTTAGCGCCCAAGACACAAAATATGATTTCCATTTTGTTTCTGGAAGTTGATTTCACATTGAGACAAAAAATTTCATCGCCAGATTGCTTCTCCATGGTCATAATTATTCTTAAATAAATAAATGGCTATCACACCTGCAAATAATATACGGAGTGTTCTATTTAACATTTTTGAGAAAGGCTCCATTTTGCGCAAGTTGGCCACTCTGTGCAGTATGAACTATTTTGAAAAACGTGTTAATGGATTTAACAAATAGTGTGTCATCTGAAGCTAGTCCAATAAAAAAATCATAGTTAGCTTTGACCAGCAGACGTCAGTAGCACCACAAATTTGGGTTCACACTGATACTAAAATGGCCGTATCTTAACATCGCTTACTCTAAACCCCATCGTGTAGCATATCAACTTTCATGAAATTTTATGTGGAATCCAAATATTTAAACAAATGTGGGGCATTCCGTTTAAAAAAACATAACTTTGGTTTGGTACGTAGCACGTGAACACCCTGTATACATCAAAATAATTTTAACAGAAGCTTCTGTGTGTTCTCCACACACACGTAAAATTTCATGTTGATATCTTCAATAGAATCAAAGATATGGACCGACTACGCACTATTGGCCCATCCTGTTTAAATATAGAGAGAGATAATGAAAGTTTATGTTACGGTTGTAACTATTATTCCTACATAGGTACATTATGTTGCGGGAGTCTGTTAACAACTTGTAAACATTATTATTTGAGAAAAATGTAGTTGATCTAATTTAGTTGAAACACGATCAGAAGGTGAGTGTTTAATTCATCAAAAACAACCCCCTTCACGCAATTCATAATGTAGGGTTCAAATTACTTGAACATCGCCCCTTTTTACAAGATCAGGTTATCCCGGACTATCTTCTCTTTCCATAATAATAAAACGTTTTAAATGCCATTAATTTTATTCTATCAAAGAAGAAATGTGGTTTATGGCAGGAACTGGAACATTTTTAATAGGTTAATAATAATTGAATATTGAATAGAGGAATAAGTATGTTTAAAATTGTTAAAATTGTTGGTGTTGTTTTCTATTATTTCTCGTGTTTCGTGCATCAAAAGAGCAATCTTGCAATTCCCTTCGTCCTTTTGATGCGAGTTTTGACGTTTCTACCAAAAAGTATATATAAATTTAACCCAGGCTAACACAATAGGATCCATATCTCACAAAAAACACTACACTGATGTGTCAGGAGCTTTTGTATCCATCGGATTTTATAGCTTAGCTATCTTTTGTCTGTTATTACTCCTTTATCGGGTCCCTCGTCGATGTTATATTCATGAAATTGTCTTCTATTTGTAACTTATTATGCGACCAATATTGAAATTTGCATATTTTTATTAAGAAGGAGGATGCTGTGCTCTACTTTTCTCTTCGGACGAGATTAATATCAGGAGATTTTATAAAAAGTTATTATTAGGTAAGGGGAGTTAAATCCTGATTCTTTGTAAGGTTTAATTTAATATGGTGTAATACGAAGCCCGCTGTTTTTAATAAATTTTATTAAACGGCTGGAGAGATTTGTCGGAAAAACTAATTTTGTAGCATGCATGTCGTGAAATTTAAAGCCACATATAAATATTAATTTGAACGACCTACACGTACAGGCTGTCCTATTTTCGTTGTGATTTGGGGGTTTCTCATAGAAGCAGCAGAGATAGAGCCTGAGCTACTTTCTCGAGTATAATCGTTGATTGAAGGAATTCCTTCAATCAACGGTATAATAGAATGCCGAAACCAGAATTTGGATATCGTTTTTAGTTTTCGAGAAAAAAAAATGTTGATTTTTATCGATTTTCAAAAACTCTCTCCAATTCTTTTTGTACTAAGCAGACAAAAACTGTTATGATTGACTCCTATAGAACTTTTTCCAAGGAATTCAGTGGTTTCGGCATTCTATTATACTCAAGAAAGTAGCTCAGGTTCGCGAAAACCCCAAGGCTCTATCTCTGCTGCTTCTATGAGAAAACCCCTAATCACAACGGAAATAGGACACCCTGTACATCGTGTCACCGTGCTTTGAAAATAATGTTACATGGACAAAAAAGGAACAAAAGCTTAGACACATACTTTGGTGACCAAGCCGGGCACTGCTACCGGAGAGAAACTGTGTTTGCATAAATTGGCGCACGAGCAGTGACACTGCAACGATTTTATTACATAAATTAAAGCCGGAGTAATTCCTTTCTAGACACGATAATGCTTGTCGACAAGTGCAGAATTGTCAGAAACTACCTCAATGAAGCTTTGGAGTAACCGGCATTTAGGTAAACATGACTAACATCACTTATGACATGCTGCAAGTACCTCGGAGGTGCTTTCAGTGAAAGTCGAGGTGAAAGTAGAATAGCATCCAAGGGTTTAATAGTGTATCTAATCAGTGATTCCCTCGATCATTTATCATTTACTCAAATAATTGTACTCTGACTCCTTATGCCTAATAGGCACCTTTCGTACCTTTCGTACCTATGAATTATAAATTATTCTCGATGCAAAAGTTTACAAAAAAGCAAGACGAAGTAATCAACGCGGGTTGTCTAATACGGAAAGGTTCAGAGACAGATTTCTAACAAATTAAATTAAATTAGTAAATTTAACTGTGGTCATTCTGATGGAATGTCCATTTCATAATTCACCACCAATCGTTAGAAGTCTTGTTGTGAACAAAAGAAGATAAACATAACAAATAAAAAATAAAAAAAAATGAGCGTACATTGCACAACACAACATCTGTTTTCTCACTTTTGTGCAGTCTGTAGGAAACGGTCTAGTGAGTTGTCGTTGTAGTCTTCGTCGGAAGGAAGCGTGTCATCTGAAAAAGAAAACAAAGTCTATTGAAAACGACCAAAATTTTTCATCGTTCTTCAATAATATTAGAAAGGCAAATACATTATGTAAACTATCTACCAGCATATAACTATCATCATAAGTAGAGCTGTGAATTGTATGCAAATGCATAAATTGTTTGCTGGTATGCGCTTAAGTATAACTACAATATAAGTACAAATCTCTGGAAATTAAGTAAACTGTGAAAATTTTATAGTGCATATAAATGCATATTCTGACGTTTCTGCAAATTTGCATTTTACATGCATATATTAGCAGTTTTGAAGCATAAAATGCATATTTTTTAATAGCCCATCTCTGATGCATGAAAAAGTTTGACCACGCACACGACTCTTTCTGAAAAAAAAATGTTCTGTTTTTTGTTTTTGTGAGTTTTATGAATATATGGGTGTCGTTGATCAATAATAGTTATTTATGCACCGAGGGCACAAACAGGCGTTTATGGCCCGACTCAGGCTCTAACACGCGTCTGGCCATAAACGCTAGTTGTGCCCGAGGTGCATACAAAATTTTATGCACAACCGGTCATCTTACTTCTTGCAAATACTACATAAGAATTATTTTTGATAAATTTTTGCGTTGGGTAAAAATAAAGTCACACTGACAGATAGCTACTTGACTTTATTCCCAACTAAGAATTCATTCAAATAACCATAGAGACGCCGTAAACAACGACAGCCATATTGTAAATTTATGCATTCGTTTACCTACGCTAACCCATAATATAAACACTATGGTATGCTACGGCGCATATCGCTCCTTGCTCCTCCCACTTCGATGACGTAAAATCGAGGTGGCGGTTCGAGAGACACCAACCATATAACCTACTTATGTAGATCAACATGATGTGACAAACAAATAGCGCGAATGCAAGATTTTAATTGTCACTTCAAAAAGTTGTATCTGTCAAACTCTTCTCAATTAGGTAATCATTTTCTTGAATAAGCTCACCCCCATCCAAAATTACTCATCTTCATCTCCAACAAACCATTTCTTAATTTCCATACAAAAACTTTTCTCAAAGACTGTAATTTTCCTATTTGAATCAAAAATTTTTCACTGACAATTTCTATATTAAGTCAGACTTGTTCCCTTTTTAGCCACCGCACAATTTGGCATTTTGACGCTTGTCACTTAACGTTCGCGTCGATAAAGCAAAAACACATCCGCTAACCGGATCTTTCGGAGACTTCGCGCCAATTTCGCTTCGATGTGACGTCATGCGCAGTGCGAGACGGATTCCGGTCGGCAGCGTAGCACGGCATGCGCTAACCTAAGTACCTACTGTTACATAAAAAAATAACTTTTGAAGTGTTTTAATTATTTCACAATGGAAAGTGATGAAGATTTCAGTTCTTGCACTCCACCGGAAGTTGTGGAAGCGGCTAAGGTAGCGACAATGAACTTGTTGCCTGAGTAAAAACTAGATCAGTACTTTACGGCCCGGCGCGGCGGGCCGTAAAGTACAAAAAAGCCCGCAATATAGCTGTCAATAATAAAATGACACTTTAAGCCCTAAAACAAAGCATTTAAAGTGGCCTGCTGCGCCCGGTTGTGCATAAAAAACATTATTTTTAAAACCTAGGTGTATTTTTGTGCATATATTGCAGCATATATGGACTACTGTCTGTGCATAATTTGTGGTTTTAAACGTGCATATATGCTGCATATTTTCAAGGTTTTTCGTGCATACATTTCACAGCCTTAATCATAAGGTTCTCAATCCGAAGACTGGTTGGACGTTGGACGCGTACCCCCATCCTTTCCTATCCTGAGCTAACCTACTCATTTCCCTAAAAGTACAACATCTTACGTCCCTAACTATTTGAGAGCAGAACTCTAATCTAGGCATATCCCTATCTCTTTTTATTTCTATCTCTGACTCGAGTATGTCGCGAACTATTCCTTCGTGTCTTAGAAGGTGCCCTACCATCCTATCTCTCCTATTCTTTATTGCCTTCCATACCTTTAGCTTTTCCCCAACTCTTTCTAATACCTCCCTATTGCTAACCTTATCTATCCACGGTATCTTCATCATGCGCCTATACCTATAGCGACACATTTCAAACGCTTCTACTCTTTTTCGATCCGCTTCTCCTATTGTCCAAGTTTCGCACCCGTATAATGCCGTACTCCATACATACGTCTTTAAAAACCTCTTCCGAGTTTGCATTAACCGTTCCCGAGCATAACAGTTGTTTCTTTTTGTTAAACGCAACTCGACCCTGCGCTATTCTTTGTTTTATGTCTTTAGTGCTCCTACCATCTCGAGTTATTTTACTTCCTAAATAGCAGAAATTCGCAACTTCCTCTATCTCCTCATTTCCTATCTGTATTTCAGTTTAATTCTATTTTCACACCCTCTAAATACCAACATTTTGGTTTTCTTTTTATTGATTTTCATGGCGTAGTCCTCTGTCAAAACTGCTACCATTTCATTCAAAGCCATTCCCAATTCTTCTTTGCTAGATGCTAACACTGCTATATCATCCGCAAATTTGAGCATGTTAATAGTTTGACCCTGTACATTAATCGCATCTTCAATATACAAGGTGAGTCAATAGTGTGGGATTCTTTCCGTATAAAAGTTGTTTCCAGTGACATGTCGCTCCAGCTAAAATTATTTTTAGCTATACAGCTTTTCCCATGTTTGCTGCATGCGGGTCAACTTCGTTATTTCAAATGGAAACACCTAGTATTTGATTTCATTTTCGAATTCCTTTATCAATTTTACTATGAGGTTGCATGGAATATTTTTTTTCTAAACTTCATATTTTTTGAGTTATGGGCATTTTCTTCCGAATATTTGCAGATGTTGAACAATTTTGAAATTTTAATATCTCGGAATTGAATAACGCTGTAGCAGTAATATTTTGATGAACTGAAAGCAACATTTAGGAATAACTGTTGCTGTAAGAAACCATCGAAAATATTATACAGGATAGGTATTAGCAATTACAGGACCAAATTAGAAAATTTTAAAACTTTCTAATTTCAAATAGAACCCTATTGTTTTTATACCATTGTTGGATTCCCCATAAAATTGCCTTTCTTATTGCAATACACTCCCCTATCTCAAAATTAACAGTTTTTGAAATATTTGTATTTTCCAGATAAATCTAGCAAATATGATTTGATAATACTCGGTTGGCTATGAAAAAAGTTAAGTCATAAATTTTGTTTCGCAGTTAATATCGCTTTGTTTAAGTTGATTTGAGAATTAAGTTTTCTTAAGTGAAAATGAATTTTGCAAAACAAGAATTAATAGACATGGTCTACACTTTGTGAAAGAAATTGTTTGTTAGCTGCCAGAATGTATGCACAAAAATATTTTGTGACGAAGCGACATTCCATAGAAACGAAAATGTGAACAAACATGAGTTGCATTATGCGACTGAAAATCCCCATTTTGTACAACATATGGACCACCAGTACAGATGGTTCATCAACGTTTGGGGTGGTATTGTTGGTACACGTGTTGTTGGTTCTTACTTTTTGGTAATGTGTAACTGGAAACACG